>CM037093.1:72187017-72787017 GCA_020916435.1 Oxytropis ochrocephala | reverse complement strand
AGTTTGTCAAACATCGCGACCCCACTAAATTTGGATATTTTGTGAAATTTATCAAGGGAGTAGGTATTTCATCTTGACTCTGTTTGATGTTTTGTGCAGGAGTATGTACCCCGATCAAAAGCAACAACCAAGCCCTACAATATTGTTTAAGAAGCGTCATGGAAGCCCCACATGGAACCTCCATAAATTCACGGCGTAGCCAACTCAGCGAGAGCGGTGGCCATCTTTTCCATTAGGTGGGACAACTTTACCCAAATATCGTTTGCATAGTTCAGGCCAAGTTTTTGAGGTATTGCCAGTAATGGCATCTCCGTCAACAGAAAGCCCCAACTGCAACTGGACGTCTTGGAGAGTTATTGTGCACTCCCCTCTTTGGAAGATGAAAGCGTGTGTGTTTACGGTCTCCAGCGTTCGATCATTCTTTGCCACCAAGGTGGTTGGATTTTGAGCGAGCCAATTGAAAGAATTTTACCAAACCCACCTCTTTCTATCAAAGGTAGTATAGATTCATCTGGTGTGGGAAGTGTGAATTTGTGATGAACATCCATGGGGTCATTGTTGAGATAGATGGAAATATGATTAGCTTGGTTTAGTAGGGTAGACATTTTTGGATGGAGATGAAGAGAGTGATAAAGAAAGTAAAGTCGGTTGCGTGTTAGACAAAGAGATGAAAAGCGAGAGAAGAAAGATGGTTGAGGAAAGGCAGGGGCTTGTGGAAGGTGAAGAAGCGAGAGAAGAGAAGATGGTTTGATTTTTATGCAATAAAAGCAATGAATATATGGTTGAATATTATATGGTATTGAAAGATGGTTTCAGCCCATGGTTTTGTTTGAGCCCATGGTTTTGTTTGAGCACACGGTTTTGTGGGGAATCCAATGAATTCTGAAGATTGTTAAGTGGTTGGTGGGGACAAAAGCGCAATAATGGGTCTTGGATTCCAAAATGCAATTATGTCACATTCGATAGTGGGAGACAAAGGGGCCACTTGAGGATTGTCCCACGAAAGTAATTTTTTTGGCGATATTTATGGATGGTTGAGTTGCAGAAGCGGTTTAAGCGGTGTAGATTGCACCAAAGTTTTAAAGGCCCAGTTGCAAGCGGTTTAAGCGGTGTAGATTGTACTACTGATTTTAACTATGCATACGTAAGCATAAAAAAGGGTTTTTAGTTATTGTATTATTTAGTAGGTGTAGAAGAAAGGAATTGAAGATTGAAATTTTTTAACTAAGTATAAAAAGCGGTTTTTACCTTACTTTAGGAACATTTTCCCCACGAATTTTATTTGTATTATATTTTTTAAATATTATACCTTGTAGACAAAGTGTAATACTAAAGTGTTGTGTTGGAAAAAAATTTAAAAATGTTTTAATAAGTAATTTATTTACTAGAAAGTGTGTTAAAAATCATTTTTTCATCTAAATTTAACATGGTTTTTGCCTAATTTTTTCCCATTCAAGCCACATTTTTTAAATTAATTATTTCTTGAAACAAGTTGTGTGATCTTCTTCTTCAGGAATAGGAGAGGTCCTGAAGTAAATGAGGTCTCATTGGTTTAATACTTATTGTATTACTATGTAGGTTTTGACTAAGTATAAAAAAGGGTTTTTTACCTAAGTTTAAGAATATTTTTCCCACGAATTAAATTTCTATTTTAATTTTGTAAATATTATACCTTGTAGAGAAAGTGTAATACTAAAGTGTTGTGTTGGAAAAAAAAATTTAAAAAATGTTTTCATGAGTAATTTATTTACTAGAAAGTGTGCTAAAAATCATTTTTTCACCTAAACTTAACATGGTTTTGCCTAATTTTTTCCCTAATTTTTTCCCTAATTTTTTTATTTAATAAAAATACCTATATTACCACGACCAAAATGGGTATAGTGGTGTAAATGATGATTTTGATTTTTGTGTTCAACCATTATTAAAGTAGTTCACATGTCTTTGTCCATATACTTGTGTCTAAGTTATTCACATGACCCTAATAACCCTTTATGACACTAATTCACATGCCTTTGTCAAGTTGCTTGTCTCTAGGTTGTTCATATGTCTTTCACATTGTTTATTACAAGTATTCACATGCATTTGTCCATAAGGAAGTGTCATAGTATTGTCTAAGTTAAATGAATTTAAGTTAGGTTAAAAAATTTAATAAAATTCAAAATTTTATATGACATGATAGGAGAGAATACTGAGGTCAATGAAATCTCATTGATTTAATATTTATTGTATTACTTTGTAGGTGTAGAAGAAAGGAATTGAAGATTGAAATTTTTTTTCACTAAGTATAAAAAAGGGTTTTTTTTTACCTAAGTTTAGGAACATTTTTCCCACGAATGTAATTTGTATTTTAATTTTGTAAATATTATACCTTGTAGAGAAAGTGTAATACTAAAGTGTTGTGTTGGAAAAAAAATTTTAAAAAATGTTTTCATGAGTAATTTATTTACTAGAAAGTGTGCTAAAAATCATTTTTTTCACCTAAACTTAACATGGTTTTTTGCCCTACTTTTTTCCCCTTTTTTCCCCTAATTTTTTATGTGCATTATTTTCACAAAATATACCCTACATTGCCACGACCATAATGGGTGTAGGATTGCAAGAAACAAAACGGTCCGTGGAATCCTAACCGTTCAAATTGTCGGTGCAATCTAAACCGTCGGACTTTCAATAATTATTCACATGCATTTCACCTTCTGATAGTGGGAGACAAGGGGGCCAATGGGGTTTGTCCACTAGGCTTTGTCAAGATGCCTTAGTGGTTGTCATGATTGTTCTGATAATGGTCAGGTCCATACACATGCACGGTGCACGATTCACTCACGAACAATGCCGCGGCTGCCGCTGATGGACTCTGAACAATGCACTGATTCACTCGCACAATGCAAGTTGGTCCTCTATGAACAATGCACATTGAAATATTCAAAACTGTCGGTGGAATCCTGGCCATTAAAATTGTCGGTGCAATCGTAGCCGTCAAAAGTCACGGTGCAATCCTGGCCTTCAAAACCAAAACCCCTCAAGGCAATCTACACGTCCGAAATTTCAATAAATACCCACTACATCTCTCACCACTAACCACACCTTTACAAATCCTCCTACTACCAACTAAAACTCAAACACACCCTCCTGCTCCCAACTTCATCAATGGCTCCAACTCCAGCCCCAGTTTTATCACCGTGTTTTACAATGGTTATGTAGAAAAATCGGATACTCGGGGTTTGTTGTTTAGATGTCAAAACTACACCCTTGTCAAACTCGACTCTAAATTCAAACTACCTCAAGTTAAAGAAGCCATTAAAAAATAATACCTCTGGCCCAGTTCCCAAATGGTTTCTAGTATTACATATCGGTACCCCACAACACTCACAATGGTTGTGACTTTTATCTGAGTTTCGAAATTACATCAGATGAACAACTTGAAATGATGATGGAGCATTACCAACAATGTAGAGGTCAAGGTATCATGCACGAAATATCTGTGATTTGGTTGATGCTCCTTCAAACTATACTCGGGTAAAGTGAACCCCACTCTATTCCATCTCCACCACCACACACCATCCACTTTTTCTCAACAAACATTTCAACCATACACACGATTTCATCCCACTGTTTACCCTCACTTCAATCCTTCATCATCCCAAACGAACATGCATTATAGTCCTTCACACATCACCATCACTCTGCGCCATCATCCTCGGAAAACCCCTTTGACCTTAATACAACTAACCCTCCGACCAATGAAACTAATACCCCACTTTGTTTACTATGTTTGTTGGTGTCCATAATGAGGGCGTTGGGGATTATAGCGATGATGAAAATGAAATTCTTGGCGTGAAGGCGCTCGGGAACCAATTCAAACTACCCCACATAGGTGTTGCATTCCGCGAGCTTTGTCCCACACTTTCAAAATGTCACGACTTATAGCCCAGAACCTTATGATTTAGAGTTTGCCCATCCATGGACCGGAACCAACTTTTATCAAATGAAGACCCAAACAATGAAACTCAAAATGAAATCTCCCACAAAAAAGAAATAGCCATGGAATTCATCCAAACATATCACCTAAACAATTACATTTCATACCAAGTCAACGGATCTACTACTAAAGTTTGGGAGATTTCTTGTGTTCACGATACGTGTTTGTGGAGGTGTGTTGTGAGGCTCGGAGCAAAATACAGTTTTGTGGGGATTACACAGTTGACTCACCCACACACATGTACAACATCCAATATTTCCCAAGATCACCTCCAGGATAGCGTCTTCCTTCATATGTTCTCATATCCTTCCACTTGTAAGGCGGGACCCAACAATATCGATGGTTGTGTTGATTGCACACATCAATGAGCGATTCAAGTACGAGTTCCTACGGGAAGGTTTGGATTGCTAAACAAAAAGCAATCGAAAAAGTATCACGGTAATTGGGAAGACTCTTACAAGGAGGTAACGGATGCCTAGTGGGTTTCTCTCACTATATACGAACCTGATTATCGTTGGCGGTACAAACCATTCTATGAGAGCGAACAACAAGTCACCAACAAAGGTGTTTTCCACGCGCATCTTTTGGAGTTTTGGCCCGTGCATAGAAGGCTTTAAATTACGCAAACCGGTGGTGTCATTGATGGAACATGGTTGTATGGTAGGTACAAAGGGTCCTTCTTTTGGCAATCGCACAAGGCGGAAGAAAGCAGAACCTTCCCAATTGCGTATGCAGTTGTCGAGGGTGAGACAGCGGAGGCTTGGTATTTCTTCCTATCTCGTTTAAGACAATTTGTGACACCATAGGAGGGACTCTGTTTGATATCGGATAGACACGAATCTATCAAAAGTGTTGTTAGGCGTGTAAACACCAGCTGAAACACGTGATACGTATCATCCACATAGCCGCGAGAACTTCATGAGACACTTTAAGAACACTCACGCCGAAACATCTCGTCAATATGGGTCAGTATCTTTGAAACTTTATTAATTTTTGATTATGTATTTTGCATTCCATAATTACCAACATCTTACTTTACTTGCTTCAGCATACTCAATGACGGAGAGATCATCTAATCACTACAAAAATAAAATTGCGTGGCGAGTAGGTCACGATGGCGTGAATTGGGTTGAAGACATTAACCCGAGCGATTGTTGATATCGCGAGATGGAGGTTGCCGTTGGGGGCACTTGACAACAAACCTTGCGAGTGCATCAACAATGTCCTTAAGAAGTGCGGAATCTCCGATCCGTTCATTAATAGATGCAACATATTTTAGGATGGCCAGAGATCTTTGTGAAGCGGGGAACACAAGCACGAGCGATGATGGCATCTGGAACAATGTTCTCTGAAACATTGATGAAAAACATTCTTTGAAAACATCAAAGTGTCACAAGCGCACACCGTCGCAATTCACGATCGTGCGGGCAATTGTTAGAGTTCGGGAAGAACAGCGACCACAAAGTGGTAGACTGCGACCACATTTGTGGTGCGACTTGAATCAAAACTTTGTGAGTGTGGGAATTCCGGGCCCTTCATTACCCATGTTCACATGCCATCGCGACATGCTCTAAATGCGATTCGACCACTTGCGGTTTGTTGATCCACCTACACAATGCATCATGTTTTCAATACTTACATTGTGGAGTTCCCACCCTTACTCACGAGACTTCATGGCACGATTTCAATACGATTGAACTACTGACATGATCCAACTAAAGAAAGAGATAAAAAAAATTCGACCACGATCTACTCGTATTAAATGCAGAGATGGATCAAAGAAAGCGGAACCCGCACCAAAGATCACGAATTTGTAGAAATGAGGTCACAACAAAAATAAGCGCCCTAACGCAATGTAAAACTAGTCAATGTTGTTTAATGTATTATTAGTTTGAAGTTGTATTTCAAAATTAACAAGTGGTATTTTTGTCAATTATTAAATTTAAGGTTTTAATGTTAAGTCACATTTAATTAAGTTGGATCAACTTATTAAATATTTTATCTTCAATCTTTAATAATGCATTGTGCGAGTGTACATTGTGCGAGTGTGCATTGTGCAGTCTTTGCATTGTGCGAGAGTGTACATTGTGCGAGTGTGCATTGTGCGAGTCTTTGCATTGTGCGAGTGTGCATAGTGTAGAGTGTGCATCTTTGCATTGTGCGAGTGTGCATAGTCTTTGGGGTCTTTTTTATTGAGCGACCTAGATTTTGCAGAGACATTATTTAACGCCTAGATTTTGCCTACATTATTAAGCGGCCAAGATTTTGCCGACACAATTTAACGGGTAGATTTTGCGACACTAAACCCTACAATTAACGGTTATGATCACCACTAGATCAGCGGCTCACACACGATCATGTCTATTATAAATACATTCTCAAATTACACTAACATTAACACCACGGTTTACCTCGACCTACCATTGCCTTCGACTCATCTTCTCTTCTCTGCTTCTTCCCCAAAAACCATCGCCCCACAGCTACTGATGGAATGGCGGTTGTGCCAAACCTAGTACTCAAGCGACAAATTCCTAACATACTTTATCACAATGGAGCTGTCACCACCGGCGAACATGGCGGCGTGTTTAGTTGTCCTAACCATGTGTTATGCGGGATGAATAAGGACATCACATTCGCCCGACTCAAGGAGAAGGTGAGAGGAAGATTCGCGGAGGGGCGTGGCGTAAAGATGTCGATCGCATACGTTTGAAAAGTTCAATTGTAGAGATGATGGGGTATCTGAGTATTCGATCATGGAGATCCGAAGCGGCGAGGGCGTCCGCGCAATGATGGAACATCTAGCTAACGTTAGATGGGGCGAAAATCTTAGAGCGTATGTGAACACAAGGCGAACTCGAGAAGAGATCATGCATCTTCTTGAACCACCACCACCGCTTTACAACAACCCATACTTACGCACCTGTAAAGTTGAGTATGAGATGACTAACAGTCTGGGGCGACCATTGTGATCTGTTGATTCATAGTCGTGAATCAAAAACTAAAAATTTGAGCTTAAAGAACAACATCACATTCGCGAAATTGAAAGAAAAACTAATAAAAAATGTGAAACTAGATGGTGTTGAGCAAGAAATTAAAAAAATCGAATGTGAATCCCCTACGTCGTAATTTGGAACCCACGTAATGTCGTATTCGAAGTGCCTTAAGCCTATCAAGAATGGCGAAGAGCGTTAAATCAAATGTTTGAGAAACATGAAGAATTCCAAGGTTTCATTGAACCTTATCTCGAATTGTTAAATGAAACACGAGAATCATCGAACACATCCGCCGTAGTAAATAGAGGTAGTAGTAGTAGTTCTAAGTAGAACTAGGTTGTATTATGTTTTCTGTTGTTTCGTTTTAAATTTCCTATGCTTGTATTTTTGCAATTTGTGTTTTTCCTTTTTGTTCTTATCGAATATTAAGTTGTTCCACTTATTAATATCTTAATTATTTACTGTAGTATTTTTCTGATAATTATTTTATAAATAATTTTATTAATTATTCTAATTATTTAAATTAATTATTGTAATTAAATTAAATTAATTTAGATTTTAATAAATTAAAATACAAGAAAATCAAAAAATTAAAAAACCATGTGGAGAACTAGGGGTGGGGGGGGGGGCGAGTTCTACAAAGGATTTTAAAAAAAATTGCAAAATTTCTTTGGTGAACAGGGGTGGCGGGGGGGGGCGAGTTCACCAAAGAAAAAAAAAAGTGGCTTAGTTTGGTATTTAATCTAAAAGGTGGGTTGTTTAGGAAAATAATTTTTTTTTTTTTGGTTTTGTTTGGTTTTTTTGCCACAATTTAGTGACCCAACAACTTTTATGTTTAAAGATTATGTCAAGATTAATAACAAATTGACAACTTTCAAATTTAATTGCCTATTTCTTATAGGTTTACTTATAGGTTTGTAACCGACATTTGATCAGCAACATATTTATAACCTCAAAGTATATGTCCCCACATTAATATAGGAGTTAATACAAATAATATAATATGTTTATTATTTTATTTTTTTGTGCAGATTGCCAACTAAGCTTAAAGAGGATGATGTAATACTCCGATGCTTACATGACATTTTTTGGGATTTACACTATTAATCAATAGTGATGACTTTCATAGTTGTATAATGTATAAATATATATGATGTATAAAAAATAAGACACAATATTTAAATTTCGCACAAAGCACCCAAAATATCAGGTACAACCCTAACCAGTGCTAAATCATAGAGCTGTCAATTCGGGCGGGCCCGGCCCATTCGGGCCAAAGACAGTTTCGGGCTCGGGCGGGCTGCTGAATTTATTTCGGGCTCAAAAAATATCATCCATATGCGGGCCACGGGCCAAACGGGCTGGCCCATGCGCTCTTCAATTAAACTTTTTTAAAAATAACGTGGTTATTCTTCTCACGTAATCTCTGAAAGTAATCTTCTTATAATTGTTGAGTTCCCACTTGATCATTTCTTGCATATTCGAGCGGGCCCAAACTACTTATTTGGCCTTTACTTTTCCCACACCCCCCTCCTACTCAAACACACCCCTTCAATTTTAAATCCCCAATTACCCCAAGTTAAAAAATTAAAAACCTCTATCCCCACACACCTCTTCACTCTCTCTCGCCTCTCATTTCCCCCTGACCACTTGAACCCTATCTTTCACTCTCCCTTTCACTCACCTTCTCCCAATTCACTCAATCTCACCCAAATCTCTCACTCAATCTTCTCCACAAACACCCTCAAGAGCACCTGGGTTTTGTTCGCGTCCTCTCACCCTCTCTATTCGTCATTTTCATTAAGGTATGCCTCTCCCCCTTCACTGCATTTGGGTTTTTTTTCTCTGCAACTGCATTGTTCGAACGACCTCATTCGAACAACTGAAAACGAAGGTGTTCAAATGAGGTCATGCCAACACCGTACGAACGACCTCATTCGAACCGTTGTGAGTTGGAATGTGAAACTGACTTGTTCGAATGGGGTTGTGCGAACATGTTGGCATGGGGTCGTTCGAACGGTTGTTTGACAGTATAGTTTCTCTTAATTTGTGATTGGTTCTCTTAATTTGGTTTAATTGGTTCTCTTGATTGTTGTTTCAGATATGGTGAGGAGCAGAGGTGGTAATTCGGCCTGACCATCCGAAGCGGCCGGTCGGCCACCTCCTACGGTTTCAAACGCAAAGGAGGAAGAAGGCTAGTGAACCTTCAGAGAGATAGAGGGTCGGGCTAGGGGTAGAGCGGGTTGGCGTCCCTCCCCACGCTTCCCAGGGATATTGGCCGAGGATATTGGCGTGATGCTCAATTTCCGGCATATGAGTTGGTAGCCCCCCTGCGATGTTGCTTCATCATCTAGACATCGGGGAAGCGGTGCTTGAGCCTCGGGAGGCTGCTTTGCTCCTAGAGGCGACATTCCCATTTCTGGTGGACGGAAGATGGTTCTCTCTTGCCAGCATCACGGGGCACATATTACGGCCCGATTTCTATTACAGTCGGGTAAGTTATTATTTTATAGTTGGTATTGTAAATTTGTTTCTTATGCATTATTGAATATTTTGGCTTATTGTGTCATTTACGAATGCGAGTTAGTGGGATTTACAAACAATTCCACATGGACCTGTTACCACAGTGTTTCATGCTAGGATTAGGGACACTCTGACAGCTTCAGGGTTGGTTCCTCTGGTTGGGCTTGGTTTCCCCATTCTCCACAAGGGGATGTTGAACGCATTCATAGAGCGTTGGCAGCCGGATACATCATCATTCCACCTTCACGTGGGTGAGATGAGCATCACCCTTGATGATGTATCCCGGTGCTACACATCCCCATCATTTGGCGGGGTTCTATGACATGCGATTGGACTTGGCGTGGCGGGGAGCGGTGCGGTGATTGATTTATTGGGGTCACCCTCGAAGATCACTTGCCGGACTTGGTCGGGGTTGTCAGTTGGGCTCGTATGGTTGAGGGATAGGGTCTACCACCTAGCCATAGTTGAAGGGCGGTGGGCTCATGCTGCTAGGGCCTACATTCTCTATCTTTTGGGTTGCACCTTGTTCGTTGACAAGTCGGGCAACAAGGTTAAGCAACTACCTTGGTATCTTGGTGATTTGGAGAAATTTGTTGGAGACTTTTCTTTGGGGGTGATGGCCCTTGCCCATCTATCGATCGGTGAAGGATGCTACTGAAAAGAGGACCAAGAAGATTCTTTGGTCATCTTCCTTTACTTGGTATAGAACATATTCTTTACTTTTAAGTTTGCTTTAGGGTTACTTTCAGTTAATAATCAAGCAATGATTTGTTCATTCTGAGCTTGGATTTTTGAGCACTTCCAGTCACGAACTTTTCCTCTTGGGTGGTGCACCCAGTATGATGAGTATGCCACGGGCGAAGAAATGGTTGTGCAATGATGGCCACAGGGTCATCAAGTAACATGCCATCAGTTATGCCTTGGCCAAATTTAGGCCCGTGAGGAGGTCACACAGGACCCATACACACGACCCATAGGGAGGAGAGACCGCTTTGAGGAGGCTGGTCGGTTGAGAGGTTCATTGGAGTGGTGGTGCATGATGCGCCATTTGCGGTCGAATGCTCGAGCGGTTTGGGCGGTCCGGCACATTCGGAAGATCCCGGACACTATTACTACGGTCGTGCGTACCCTAGCAGAGTGTGATGAGAGGTGGACCTGATTCGAGGACCATGTGGTGGCGCGGGGCCTCCACAGTGTGCCGTACTCCTCAAACACGGTGTCGGGCTACTTTCCATGGTACTCGGTCTCACATCCCTTTCTCTTCCCTCGGCGTTATATACGGCTTGCGGATGAGCACGATGTCGGTGTGATGCGTGTCTTTTGTATTAATTGCGGTGATAAGTTTCTTAATCTTATACTTATTTAAATAATAATGTTATGTTATTTGGTTGTGAGATGCTACGGAGTGCTGCTGGATTTGGTTGATGAGATAGATGGGACCATCAATGATAATGTCCCAGAGCCAACTAGGAGCGTCTTTCAGCGCATCAAGAGGGTGCTCAACCCCTTCCGTAGGTTTAGGAGGAGTTTTAATGCAATGTGTATGAGAGAAGGAGGCGCGACACCCGGTAAGATCATGTCTTAGGGGATATATGTTTGGAATTTTTGTATAATTTAAGTACTTTGTTTCATTCGGTTTTTTAAATTGAAATTTCCTTTACGTTGGCGCAAATTTATTGTCATTACAAAATCGAAAGACATGAAATATGAAAGACATCAAATCGAAATACATCAAATCTGAAAGACATAACACCAACATAAGCAAACAACTAACTAATAAACTAGTGTTTGGTAGTCCTGTTGCGAAAGATAAATGACCTCTTACGGAGTTAAGTATTGTGTCCACGTCACTGACTCTAAGATTTGTCGCCCCATCGGAGCGTTAGCTAGATGTTCCATCATTGCGCGGGCGTCATCGTGGATCTCCATGGTTGAATCTTTGGAAAGTACCATCATCTACTACAATTGTACTTTTTGAAGCGTATCGCTCCACGTCTTTCGCCCGCGCTCCTGCGGGCGAATCTTCCTCTCGGCCTTTTCCTTGGTTGGGCTAAGGTGATGTCCTTACTCATCCTGCGAGAAGATATGGTTAGGACAACGAAACCTGACACCATGTTAAATCGGTGGTGTGAGTCCCATGGTGATGAAGGGTCGTTAGGAATTTGTCGTTTAGTCTTGGGTTGGGCACAATTGTCATTCCATTTCAAGAGATCTGAGGATTTTGGTGAAGAAGCGATTAGGGTTTGGTGAAGAAGATGAGGATGTGAACCCCTTTTATAATAGACATGGTGAAATGTCGGTAGTTGATTTCATTTTTAGATCACAAATCGAGTCAAATTCTATCCGTTCGGGCACATTTTCCAAAGGGAATGACATCACTCCTTTATCGACACATTTGGTGATTGTGGCGGTTGATTAAAGCGTCGGTGGAATGCAGGCGTCCTATCTGTCGTGAAACACCCTCATTCGAACATGTTCGCATGACCCCATTCGAGCGTGTTCGCATGACCCCGATTCGAGCGTGTTCGCGCGACCTGATTGAGCAGTGAAAAACGTCCAGAGGGTGTCTGTCCATATTTAACACACTCGAGCGGCCTCGTTCGGCTGCGTTCGAAGGCAGTGTTGAGCGGTGAAAATTTGTGAAAAAAATAGGTTTTGCACGATCTTTTGGTCTTTTCACACTCTTATGGGGTGTGTTTGAGTAGGAGGGTGTGGGAAAAACAAGCGCCACTTATTTTATCGGCGGGTTGGGTGGCGTCGAATTGGGCTTATTTTGGCGGCTCTACTAGGGGTGGTTTTTATACCCCCACCCCATCCCTCCCACCCCCACCCTTTTATGATATCACAAAAATTACCCACTGCCATTAATTCACTTTTTGACTTTCATTGAATTCACTCATTGGGACCCACATTATCTCGCATCGTATATACCTCGATGGAAGGTATATCGATTACGTCAAATATTGAGCGACTTGAAAAAGTGTGCATCGTATATATGTCCTTCAAGACATATATCGATTGCGTGTAAATCTTAGTTGATTACCCATCGTATATAGGTTATATACGAGTGGGATTTGAAGATCTAATCGTATATACATCTAGGCCATGTATATACGATGTGAAAAAATACCCATCGTATATACAAGGTTGAGGAGGTATATCGGTGAGTTATTTTTGTTTTTTCTGAGTTGATATCTGTTTTGTTGGAGCAGGATATTGACCCTTCTACAACAGCGAATCTGGCTCTCGGTTGGCTCTGTTGATATTGATACTACACTAGCGTTCACGCGGATCGGTATATTTTGTTACTCAAGTTTGGTAAATAGAATTAAATTACTTAAGTACTTAATAAATTATATATTTTGTAGATATTTTCTACACACGAGGCCGTGGAGGAGTGGGCCAAAGGCTGTTGGTAGAAATATCGGTGTAGTCGTTATTATTGTGAGATCGAAAAAAAGTAGTGGAAAGAGGGGAGACGAGATAAGATTGATTTTGGTTTTGTGAGAAGCAAGCGGGTTTACTAATGATTCAACGGTTTCGGTTCTAAAAGAGAGGTTGTCCTTTTAGATTGAAAGCTACTTACTTGCATTAGCGTGGGGGTTGGTGTGTGACATTAAATGTAGGTAGACACCGCATACGAGTTGCTTAAAACTTCCATTGGTACTAATGCATTTGGCGTCTGTCTAAGGTGCAAAAGGATGCAGTTACTGAGCATGCGGATCTTGATGTTGGGCCAAAAGCTACTATTCTTGCTTTGAAGAAGCTAGATCTGGATAATGTGACTACTCTTCGTCAAGTTTATAGGCGTCGTCACAAACAGGTCTACAAAGAGGGTCTAGAGCGAACATTCGGGAGGTGTTGAAAGCGACATGCATCACATAATTATCTATGTTGGAGTAGAAAGATTCACCAGTGCGATGTAAATCGGTGATATCATGTGGGCCCGTCCCACTTCTATAAAGTTATTGAGGTTGTTTCCCAAAGTTCTCATTCTTGACTCAACCTACAAAACCAACGAGATATAACTTGCCTCTTCTACAGTTGTTGGAGTCACAAACACTTGAGATAAGTTTTCATGTTGCATTTGCGTATATTGGGCAAGAGGCGGCTATTCATTTTCTTGGGTATTGCGGCGGTGAGGATATTTGTGAGTTTCATTCTATTCATCCTCGAGTTTTCTTGTGACAGAGAGATCTCGGTTGTATATGCTGCTATTCTTGATGTCTTTCCTTACTTCTACAAATTTATTGTGTCATTGGCATGTGACAAAAAATGTGAAAGCGAAGATTAAAGACTTAGTTCCAAGGATAGGTGGGATGAGGTCCTCTCTCTCGCTCTGTATTATTGATTACGTTGATGAGTCGAATTACTTATCTAATCTGAAGTTTTTGAAATTTGCTTGCTCGATAAACTGCTCTCATTAAATATGTGCACGACACATGGTTGACACCGCACAAGAGGCGATTTATCTCGGCATGGACTAACGGATCCCACACTTGGGAATTCCACGACCAACGGTATTTCTATCAGTTACTCGATTTTTTTTGACACGTGCACATATTTTTTTCGTCGATTAAATTTCTTTGACACTTGTTTATTATTTCTATCCGTTACTCGATTTTTTTTTACACGTGCACATATTTTTTTTCGTCGATTAAATTTCTTTGACACTTGTTTATTATTCTATCAGTTACTCGATTTTTTTTACGTGCACATATTTTTTATCGTCAATTAAATTTCCTTGACACTTGTTTATTATTTCAGAGTGGAATCTTTACATTGGAGTTTGAAAAGACAATTGAAGACTTCGAAGGGTGATCTATCAAAATGTTTCATATCTATTGATGACATGCTAACAATTCATTTGGTCAAATTATCGGGTCTTTTCAAAGAAGCATCAACAGAATCGAAGTCAAATCTAATATTCCTTTTGTTTAAAAATCTTGAGGACTTGTTTAGTTATACGCATTTGGTCACATGGTGAAAGAGTTTGAAAGGTCAAAATCAGGGGTTGAATATGACAAAGAGCGGTGGTGTCGGTGCATTCAAAGGAAGACACATCTACTTCCTTGTGCTTGTGAGATCGGTATTTTTCATGCTTACGGCAATTCTATTCCGCTTTAATGTTGTTGATGATCACTTTGAAACACTTGAGTTTGGATCGATGAGATGATAAATCCACTCGGGATAAATCATCTCCTGCGATATTTCTTATCGATTTGATGCTACAGATCAACCAAATTATCTCGAGTGCTTCTAGAGTATTATCACGAGCGGTGAGACTAAAATCCATTTACCGTTTGTTCCGATTACGTGCGCAACTATGTTCAAAAAATTGTTGATGTTGAAGGTGGCGATAGCGTGGTTTTAAAAGCGATCGGGGTTGGACTTGACATGGGTGAGGACTCTTGGCCTCTGATTAGGCAAGCTTTGATTCGAAACACAAGGGCGAGGAAACATTGTATTGACCATGTTTGGGAAGAAGCCATTGTTAGAGCTTATAAAAAAGCTTTAACTATTGAGTCATCTGGACGTCAATTTGGACTCAAAGTGGTTTGATTTATGCGAGATGGGGTATATGGTTGCAACCAAGTATAATGTTGCATTGGTTCGATTCTCTTTGCCTATGAATTTCAACTTATACGCCTTTGAGAGGTACTTATGGTTCATCTAAGTTCAAAATCATATACATTACGAACAAGCAAAATGTACACTTTGGTTGCATCTTTCAATCTCTCACACTTGTGCATTGCCTCTATTGCCCACGCTGATGGTACCATCACTACTCACGAGTGCAGCTTCATGGTTGCATCAGTATCTTGGACGTTTTACCCTATGGCGATCTATGTGTCCTTAGTCTGGCGTCCGCTCCGGTGATACGCTAGATGTGTCGATTTAGTCGATGATTCTATTGACGACTTATAGATAGATTCACACCTTTTTGTATTACACGTGTATCTATTACTATATTGCGTTTTTGTAATTATCTGCGTTTAGTTTATCCAAGATATCTACTGTAGTTGATGTTAATCAAATCACGAGACTTCAAATTATAACCTGGTAATAAAATCACAAATTGTTAACAAATAATAAGCCCATCGTATATATCTCTTTTGGGACATATATCGATGTGCATTTTTAACGCATCGTATATAAGTTCATTATCGTAAATCGATTGACTTAAAGCGCATCAATCGTATATACGCGCGATGAACATATATATCGATGTCAAAAATTGCGCGTCGTATATATCTTTTGAGATATATCTGATTCGTGTAGCTTTGTAAAAAGCGAGTTTTGAAAGGCATTTTGGGAATATAATATTGGGTGGCGGTATATGGGGAGGGGTGGGGGTAAAAAAAAAAAATCAATCATTAACGTGGCTTAGAGCATCGAGCCACCAACCCAATCAGGAGGGTCTCTTATCTGAAAAGCTAAAAAATAAAGGCAAGAAAGTACATCTATATCATTGACCGATAAGAACGGAAGACAGACCATCTCTTCATGCTCCAAATATATTTTTTTTTTAGATAATCTCTTCATGCTCCAAATATAATTAGGCATCAATAATTGAAACCTTTGCTGTACTTTTTGACAAAAATTGGCCACTAGTTTCAACTTTTTTGTAGCTTAAACATCACGATTCACTTACAAAATTCTCACACACATACAGACACAATGAAGGGAACAAACTGTGGACCTAAACATCTCAAATGCAACACTTTTGCAATGTATATCAGACGAAAAAGTTCCCTTCAGATAAATGTCATAATCATATACTCCCTTCTATCTCATTTAATTATAAGCAGAAAAAAACTTAGCATCAATATATAGCATATTAAAATAGGCCAAGAAATTAAACCAAAACATCATATACAGAAAAGAATCTTGATGCTTACATCATGTGACAACAGTATGATATTTCTATTTCATAATAACAAGCTACCCACAAAAGATTCTTGATGCTTTGCATATACACGTAAAAAAGAAAGCAACTTGATGCATATAAACACAAATGATTCCACTTCCAAGATTATATATCATAGATTAATTGGATAGGGGACGAATTGTAAACTTTAAAAATTCGAACACTAAACCTTCAGTTTCAACTCTCTTTAATCAAAATTACTTTTTCTATATCAAAACATAAATCCACATTTAACTCGCGTTTATCACAATCAAATTCTATATATTATCTTCAAAAGAAATTCGTTTTATCAAATGAATTTATAGTCAAAATCAAATTTTACCACTATAGAAGGAAAGTCGCATTATGTTTCTAAGATACCTAAATATTTTAACCTTCAGCTTCAACTCTTTGAATTTTCTTATACAACTTTCACGCGCCGTTACTAAAAAGACAGAAAAAACAGCGAGTGAGTGTGACATCAGTTTTAATTAGATTAAAAAGTTTAGGCGAGGTGGACTCCAGAGTTACATCAGACCTAAGACTTTTTTAGTGCTAAGTGAGGTACTAACATTTAACAAGTGACCCACCTAAAAGATTCTCATGTAAGTCGCGGTTGTTGAACCTGTATCTTTATAGAGTATGAGTCAACTCATTATCAACCGAGTCTGTTCGGTACTTGGATCTCGAAAGTAGATCGAATCCAAGGTACATACCGATGTGCTTCATAATGATAGAGATAAGCCTCAAGTGGTTGAAGTTTGAGTCCGAATGATTGAAGATGAGCCTCAGGCAGTCCGAGGTTATTTGCTTGAGCACGTTGGGTGGGGGTACCTGCAAAACATTCTGATGCTTAAGTTAGTAACGGGAAGTCAAGAGGTAAAGAACGAGTGATGAGATAATGAGAGTGTACCTGAAATTGGAGGGTTGTACCTCTATTTATAGACGAAGAGGCCGTACCTAGAACGTCGGATACAAACGCTTAGATCCAAACCATTGATGGTGAATACGTGCTGTGGAGCGCGCATTAGACGTTCTCCAAAGTTGGATTGAGTCTGATCCAAGTCATCTGGGATTTTGGCCCAGAGAGTCTATCTTCATTGACATGTGACAATGACATCACTTTCCTCCAAAAAAAAAAAACAGAGAAAATGAGGGTGACATGACAGAAAGAAAAACCTGCGCAAAAAGATTCCATCCACGTGGTCTATAGATAGATATATTAAACAAACAAAAATGCCAACACAACACACTCTGTCTGCATCAGCAGCACGTTTAGTAGTCAGTCACTCTCTCTCGTGAAACTGAAGAAGAGAAGAGAGAATGGAGGACTCTGAGTTCGACGTGATTGTCATCGGAGGCGGCGTGATGGGGAGTTCAACAGCCTATCATGCAGCCAAGAGGGGTTTAAAAACCCTTTTGCTTGAACAATTTGACTTCCTCCACCACCGTGGATCTTCTCATGGCGAGTCTCGCACCATTCGAGCAACCTATCCTCAAGAGCATTATTACCCTTTGGTTATGGAATCCTACAAGCTGTGGCGTGAAGCTGAGGGCCAAGTAGGGTACAACGTTTATTTCAAGGCCAATCACTTTGATATGGCTCCTTCTCATGATCCCACCATCCTTGCCCTCATTCACAATTGCAGCAAATATGACGTCCCTCACCAAATCCTCAATTCCGACCAGGTTTGTCAACGGATCTACAATTTGTTTTTACAACTAAATAAATAAAAGAGGTAATTAGTATAGAGTTAACATTTCTTTTTGTGAATTTTTTTTTCTTCTTATCTTTTGTAACCAAAAAAAAAAGAAGGTAATTATATCTATATTATTTAGTTGATAAAAAAAAAATCTATATAATTTAGGAATTTTTGATAGTGGAGCAAAAAAAAAAAACAAATGTTTCTTGTAGGCTAGAGTTTTATCAGGTATAGTACCCAACATGCAATAATTTAAAGATATATTGAATTTTTATATTGATTTTAAAAAATTAAGTTTTAAATTAATTTTACCTATAAGAAATTAGTATCTGATAAAACTCAAAAGTATTTGAGAATTTTCCAAAAATAATATTTAATACTTTACTGAAAAAAATTATTATAAAATTTACGAAATATATAATATTGGAATAAATAAACTCGTGTGTTTATGTATTTTGTGTTTTTAGTGTTAGAAAAGATGTAAAAATTTGATTGAGAAAGAGATAAAAATATGTAAGAAAAACTTTTTTTTTAAGTCCGGTCAAAAAAAAAATGTAAAAAAACTATTGTCTAATAGCTAGGTGTCTATATTTCAAAAAATATTGCCTTATGGGGAGTGTTAGTTACTTACTTTTTTATAGATTTCAAATTCTTCACCGGTGAAACATTAAAATTGTACCGTAAGATATGGTGTAGAATGTTATGAGTGGTTAATATTAAATCAATCGGTATTAAATATTTGATGAATTTTTACACTACATCCTACGGTCATATTTAATAGTTCATCGGTGAGAGATTTGATTTGTTATTTCCTTTTTCAAAAAGCACTATTTTTTATGTATAAACAAAAAAAAAATCTTATCGTAAGCTCCATATGTGGAAATAGGTTGCAGAGAAATTCGACGGTCGCATCAGCATACCGAATGATTGGGTGGGCCTCTCCAACAACCACGGCGGCGTGATAAAGCCAACGAAAGCGGTTGCCATGTTTCAGACACTAGCCTACAACCACAGTGCGGTGTTGAAGGACAACACAGAGGTAACTGACATCAAACACGAAGAAGGCTCTGTCGTTGTTTTCACCGCAAGCGGTAACACGTTTCGCGGTAAAAAATGCGTGGTTACAGTAGGAGCATGGGCAAACAAGTTACTCAAGAGGATTAGTGGAATTGAACTACCGATATTACCCATGGAGACTCACGTTAGTTACTGGAGAATAAAGGAAGGGCATGAAGGTAAATTCAGTATAGACAGCGATTTCCCAACATTTGCAAGCTTCGGGAGATTTGTGTTTATGGTACACCAACGTTGGAATATCCAGGTTTGATTAAAGTGGCAGTGCATGATGGTAACCCATGTGACCCAGATAAGAGACCGTGGGGCCCAGGTGTGATGATGGAAGAGTTGAAAGAGTGGGTTGAAGGGAGATTTTTGGGGATGGTTGAATCTAGTGAACCTGTGGTGAAACAATCTTGCATGTATTCAATGACACCAGATGAGAATTTTGTTATTGATTATTTGGGTGGAGAGTTTGGGAAAGATGTGGTTTTGGGTGGTGGGTTTTCGGGTCATGGGTTTAAGATGGCTCCAGTGATTGGTAAAATATTGACTGAACTTCTTGTGGATGGTGAGACTAAAGAAGTTGACATGAAACACTTTGCGATTGGACGATTTAAGATAACCTCTTAATTGTTATGTATGGTGTGAAGGATTGATTCTCTCTCACATGTCCTTGTGTTTGTTTAGGAAACTTGTTTGGTTTTTATGGATAAATAAATAAAAATGCCCCCCAACTTGTAGTAAATAATGCATATGTTACAATCTAGTCTATTCACATAATCATCATATGGGAGTGCAACTTGATGTTCCAATTATATATAACCAAAAAATATTGATATTCTAATCAATCAATCAATTCTTTTCGCAAATTTCCCTTAGTATGCAATTCAATTTTACAATATGACTTTAATTCATTACTTTACTGGCATAACCAAGCCGCCCATGAGAGTTATACAGTGGAACAAGTAAGTTTCCCATGAGGGGATCATGTAAGGGGAACGTGTGTGCAACTTGATCTTCCAATCAATCAATTCTTCTCGCTACTTAGTAGTTTGCAATTCGATTTTTTACGATATTCATTCATGACTTTAAATCATTACTATATTGGCATAACCAAGCCAATATAGTTCCCCACAAGGGGATGTAGTTAAGTCGCCTATGAGACGGAATGTATTGGAACAACTATGTCTCCCATAAGGACAGCTAACTAAGTCGCCTATGAGAGGAATGTACTGGAATGTACAATTAAGCCCCCATGAGGGGTTGTAGCTAAATCGCCATACCAAATCCATAGGGGTGAAACTTTGTTAGAGTCCAAGTAGGTCATGGTCCGCCCTGAAAAAACTCTCATGTGCCTATAATGTAATATTAATGGGGCAATGTACATCAATTAACCACAAAGTAAGTTTGGCTTAGTTGTTGCTGCTTGGCGGTCGCCATTGAAGGTTTCTTGGCGTGGGTTCGATTCTCACACCGGTAACTTTTTGGATTTGATTAAATAAATGCTAACTAGCTGAACAATGTTTGAGAAATCCACATATACACCGTCAACAATGTTGGAGAAGTTTCACCTCTCATATAATGTTTATTGGTAAATAAACAACATATTGCTTTCATTTTTGTATTAGCTTTTTTTTTTTTATTCCTACAATTTTATTTTGCTAATATCTTATTTTCTAATTATACGTTATTTTGGGGTCCGTGGCCTAACCTAAGACTGAATAATAATTTATAATTTATAATTTATACTTTATTCATTTATTTTACCTAGTTTAAATTATCAATTTTTATTTTTACTTAATTTAGATTATTTATTTAAGCTATTCAAATAATATTTTTAATGGAGCTTCAATTTCTTCTTCCACATTATTATTTTTTTGTTGCCAAATAATTTTGTTATTAGCATCCAATAAAATAGACTTTTTTTTTTGGTCAACCAATAAAATAGACTTAAAGTAATATTGAATCAGACAGTAAGAGTTCACATTATTTTCTTATACTATAGGTCTCTCCTCAAAGTTCTTTTTAGGCCTCCACATGTGTTGGGCCTCCATTCCATCAAGCCCATGTGTGACATGGCTTATAAATAAGGTGTATGTGCTAAAAATTGAACACTGTACACACAGACATCAGATTTTAGTGTTTTGATTTTATTTTTCAAGAAAGTGTGTTGTTCGTAATAGCTTTTAAAAACTCTTAGATAAAAGTATTATAGATGCTTTTTGCCCCACTAACTGAAATTGCTGGATCTGCCACTGATTCTCAACGTGCACAAAAAGATAAGGAAAAGGAAACATAACAACATCATAATATCAACAGGGCTATATATCACGACTAGCAGGGAGGATAATAACACATCATTCCCTGCGCAAGATCACGAGCAGATCACTCTCATCTAAAATACTTTTCATATCTCTCGAAGAGAATGAAATTCAAAATGAATTGCTACTACGCGCTAGATCGTCCTTGCCGATGCATAACAATCTCTTTCTTTTTAGTAGTCTATAAAGAAAAAGGAAAAGCTTAATTAAAAGGTAGAAATGAAGAAGTCTTTGAGCAAGTTCTAAGTATATTGAATATCTTCTCTAGGAAGAGTTGATTAGAATTTTTATGTAAATCAGACAAAGTCTTTCAGAACTTCGTGGTATGACAATGGAGTAAGTTTTGATATGATATATGATATGCAATGTAATTGTTAGATGCTGCTTGAGCAGTTAAGCAATCCTACGAAAATGACTTAGCGTCCCTCTGGCACTAACTCTTATTTAAATTAAGGGTTTTTTTTTTGGACCCCCACCCTCTCCCCTTAAACCCCCACCCACCATATGAAAAGACCAAAATACCCCTGTTTGTTTACAAAATCACCATTTCTTCACATAATTGGTCATACCTACGTTTGACCACCTTCACTCGCAGCATATCGCCACACAAACGTATATCACGATTAGGCAAAATCCACCCATCGCATATACCCCACGAGAACCCTATATCGACGAGCAACTTTTTACTCACGTATATACCCCTGTCAAGCGTATATCGATTAGCAAAAATTCACCACTCGCATATACGCCGAGAATACCCTATATCTGACGAGCAAAGTAAGCATCGTATATACACCATTGTTGATGTAAATCGATGAGCAATTTAATTTTTTTTTTTAATTTGTTTTTCCTTTGCTTGCGATGTCCTGTAGGCATAGAAGGAGACGCGAGGTATCTCCTATCGGAGAGAGAGGAGTCATCTCTTTTGCTCCGAGTCACGAGGACTCGGAGGCATAATCAACTCCATGCTTGTGAGAGAGAAAGAAAAACGAAGCACAGGTGACCCAAATGAGCACCATGACCACAGCGCGACTTAGTATCGGCTGCTTGGAGCTTTCTATCTTGGGGATTACTGCGGCTTGACGCCTTGATGGGAGGATTGGCATAGAGGAGGCGGTTTCTCGGTATCATTCCCGGCTACTCCTCGGTATCATCCACGATATCCTCGATGCGATCCTCGACCTCTTCATTACCATCCCCACTCCGAGTATCGCCAGGCGGCCCGGTGATGCACTTACTACTCGAACCGATCATGTATGAGTATCATGAGGCGACCCAGCAGGATCGGGGCATCACGAGGAGGATCGGCCTCGGCCTCGGCTGAGGAGCACGAGACCTCTCTCTTTCAGCGATCTGGCGGATCATGTCTGCGATTCTATACTCGTTGACCGGTAAGTTTTACATTTTTGCTTAAATAATTTATTTAACTTACATAGTGCTGCACTTTTTGCTTACATTATTTATTTATTTTTATTTCAGAAGTATCAGCGTGTTGTCAAAGTATGGGCTCATGGCAACAAAGTCCATACTAGACTCCATCTTCATTACCCAACCCTAGTTCGGCGTACCACGCGTGGTCGGGGACTCCAGTTAGCCCCACTTCTCTGGGCGCCACGCCCGCGATGAGACCATGAGTTCTTTGTCGGCTTTTATTGAGAGATGGCACTCAAATATCACTTGCCATTTGGTGAAATGACGATCACTCTGGATGACGTCTCTTGCTTGCTGCACCTTCCCATCCAGGGGAACTATGCCACACCTCCCGCCATCACTTTGTGAGCTCGGAGTATGCCACGCGACTTCTTGAGACATATCTGGGTGTGTCACGGGTTGAGGTGCTAACAACACCCGTGAAGTCCGTGTTCTGACTTCAATGGATGGAGCGGTGTATGAGCGTAACTTGGAGGAGGGTGACATCACTTTATTCTTTGTGAGGCTAATGCGCCGCGCCTTGACCTCTGATATCTTCACTACGAAGGCGGAGGCAGTGAGGCTAAGTGGGTGATCTACTGGATGATCCGAGTGCGAGATGTTCTTGGAGGCTATGCATGGGGTGCGGTGCACTAGGCGCCATGTATGAGTCCTTGAACACTGCGTCTTTGAGGACTACTGCAGGCGGTGTGGAGGGTATGCCACCTATTTCGGTACACATTTTAACTTATTGTATTTTTGTTAAATCACACCGACTTTTTTGGTAAATTTTTGTGAATTAAATATGTTGTTTATTTACGCATTTGAGGCTTGGATTATGTGGTATTTCCCTCGGATGGCGAGAGAGGTTGCCGGTCATATCCCGGTGCGGAGCCACTAGGTTGGGCGCTACAGAGGAAGAAGAAGTCGGACCAGAAGCTCGGCCACTACGGGAGGATGCTTGATGAGTGAGGCGGAGGATGTCTGTGGCGACCATTTGAGGAGGACGGTGGTATACCCTTTGAGCGAGATCTCCTCTACGAGGCTTCATCACCGGTGACTTGAGTTCCGTACATGCACGATAGGTGCTGCGACGGTTTGGGTACACTCGGACCATCTGCGTGGCGATCTCGGTGGTCGTCCGAGTCATCTTGGCTGCGTGTTTGGATCGTCCACTTCATGGCATCTGTGGAGGACATCATGCGCCTTACTCGGGTTGCTTTCGTGGCCGAATCGGTATGCGTGAGTACTTACGATGAATGCGTTCGGGCTTATCCCCGGACCTATTACCGCTCCACCATCACCTGGGAGCTCGGGCTGGACACCTCCCGAGCTACGCTCGACGATCTTGGCCGGATGAGGAGGTTGTGGCCGCTTGTAGAGGGATTCGTGATGGCGACATCGCGCATGGCGATCGGGCGTATCGGACACTCCATAGGTGGTGGGGATGGCGACCAGGGATGGCGTGGGTGGGGGAGCTTAGGCAGCGGGGGCGAGGACGAGGGGCGCCGGGTTAGGGATTTTTATTTGTTTTTGATGTATTTGATATTATATTGGCACTTTATTATTAACTTTTTCGGATGTTTTATTTATTTTACGAGTTTCCATGAATTTTTGATTTCATTGATTCGATAAAACAAAGTTACACAAGCGATAAAACATAAACAACTTGAATAAAAATAGAAGCGGATAAAAGAAAATACAATATAAACTCTTGAGTTGGTGGAGTTAATCGACGAAGGATCTCGTGACGGTCATACGGTTTTTACGACGTCTGAGATGAATGTAACTCTTCCATTTAAACATAATATGATTGGACATCATCCGCCGGAGGTCATCCTCGGTGTTGACATCCACGGCGAGAAAAGTGAAGACCTCCATCGATCCATTCGGTTTTTGATAAACGATATGAATTATCTCATGCTCGTGCGTTCTCTGGTTGAACCATCATGATAGTTTCGCTTAAGAGCGAGAAAATGATATATCGTGTTTTAACCTACACGAAACAACATCTCTCCCATCGAAACTTATACCATCATCTTTCAAGATGATGCCATGATGATCAGCAAACCCCATATTAGAATGAACGAGAGTGAGGGAAGAAAGCTCGTAGTATGACATTAGAGAAGCTTGCATCATCTTCAGTTGTGATGTGTGAGAGAAGGAGGAAGTTGAAATTTTGGTGTGAAAATAGTGATGGTGGGAGTGAGTATTTATAGATGAGGTAAAAGATTATCAACTGTTGATTTTGTCGTGCAATCTACACTGTTGATCAACTTTGAAAGTGGAATCATGACCATTAAATTTTTTTTTACAAATTAAAACCCAAAAAAAATTTAAGGCTCATCGTATATATGTCATTTGGGACATATATACGATGTGTAATTTTAAGACATCGTATATATGTCCCAAATGACATATATACGATGAGCCTATCTTAAAAATAAAAAAATAGAAAACAAAGGGCATTTGGGGGATTTCAGTGTGGGTGGGGGTTTAAGGGGAGAGGGTGGGGGTACAAAAAAAAACCCTTAAATTAAAGAGGATTTAGTATCATGTCAAACACTAACTCAATTCTATTATAATCGGCCCAATAGAGGCAACAACCATGACTTTACATAAGGGGTTTGGAGAGGAGACATTAGATAGTTAGTTCTCACTAAATAGTTAGCCATAATGAGAGAGCGTATCAAAGTGCTATAATACTCACGTAACAATGTTGCTTCCAGTAAGATTCCAGCTCAATTTCTGTGTAATGTTTCGATGGTTTTGCCTGACATCAATAAAATGTTGCATCTTTAACCAAAAAAAACTACCCCAAAAGTTTTAGGCGAAATCACTCTGTAACAAGTGGACTAGAAGGAGCAACAATTGTGAAGTAGGATAAACATAATTGTGTATTCTTCTCCTAACACTCCTTGCTTTACTTTGTTTATCTCTTTATATTATACAAGCAATGATAGCGAGATTGTTCAATGACTTTAAGCTTACAGACGCATGTAACATCTGTTCTGATCAAATAGAAGCTCGTCGTCTGATGCCTTTAGCATCTATTATGCTACATCTGCTCGTGCGAATGCTTTTAATTTATGGTCAACAAAATTCAAACCCCCTTTTTTAACGTTTCCAGCACCTTCAAAATCTGTTTTGGTCCAAATGTTTTTATTTTGGTCCTTATTACTGTGGACCAAATGTTCCTGCTTTGGTCCGTAGAATGCACATAAAGTTCACTGTGTTGGTCCCTGTCACGAAAAAAGTTCACTGTTTTGGTCCCTGCTATGGACAAAGAAAATCTGTTTTGGTCCATGTCATGACCAAATTATTCTAGCGTGCAACTGATCAGTTTCATTTACAATGTCCTAAAACATCAATGAACTAGAATAGTCCTAAAACAAATAAATAAATAAATTGCTCATAAAACATCAATTCTCATTTATGTCTTCAATTGCATTCTTAGACAAACCAAAATAACATAAAAACTGCATGAATGACCTTACCATACCATTAAATATGATGGCAATTCTTGAAATATTTCATTCAAAAAGTTAAACAAGTCACCAATTTTAAATTCGTAAATATACTCAATCAACCCTTCTACAATGATTGGTTCATCCTACAAATAAATCATTTACCTACAAAGATATAGTCATTGACAATGAGTTATCCTGGTTCCTAGTTATGTCAAATAATCACAGTGTTGGGCTTACAAGCAGCAAGTGCTCCTTTTAAACCCCTTGTATTCACTAGTCTATACTGTGTTTATACATAACAGCAGCAGCAATGGTGTGGCTTCGTTCTCACCAAGGCCTTCCTATTCCTCCAAGCCTTGGGCCAACTCGAAATCCTTTTTCACTGGGATAGCGAAAAATGCAAACAGAACATGTATTTATGAGGTTACAAAAAGAAAACAGCAAAGAATATTCAAAAGGTAAAAACATAAATCAATTGCTATACAGCAGGAATGAAATGATTTTTGGAAAATACGAGCAAATAAAGGTCTGTTTGAGTATTCTGTCCATTTAAATATTTAGCAACTTCAGTTCACCGATGACAGTATGAAACAAGCCCCTCCTCAAGGGCAAACTAAAAATATCTCTGCTGAATTTGAAGAATGAGTTTTTTTTCTATTAATGGACTGTTAATCTTAATCAACCATGCACATCTTCTCGTAGTAGCATTCTTCAAAAATGGTCATACTCATCATCCATTTTATAGACTCTAGTGTATTACCTTAAATGTAACTAATATAGTAACAAAATAATCCATTCATCTACATCACGAAAAAATATTTATTCATCACCAATAAAAGCAACAAAAGTTTTATAAAATATATTTGTGATTCATATGATGATGGATAACAGGAAAATCATGAGAATATCTTACTAAGGGTAATACGCCTTGCATGAATCGCACAGAGCATTCCATCTTCAAACAAATGAACCAGATGGTCCTCGGCTGCCTACATGATTATCAAATGAAAACTCAAACAATGACCATGCTGTAAATGAAATATTGTTATAAATTACATAACAGGTGAGAACAGTTCTTAAAACAGCTATAAGCATTTTAAAATTAATCAAATAAAAACAGAAACACTACTGTACAATGCATCAAGGAAAATCATGAGAGAAGTGGATATAGCAACTAAAACAGTGGGCTGAAGGTGTTAATGGTCCTCTTCTAAATCATCAGTATGTAATTTCATCTTCTGGCAGAGAAGGAAATGCAAAGGAAACCGTTTCTCATCAAGCTTACTTTTCCTTGCCCTACAGCTTGAGTGTTGATTAAGGGATATATATTTTATTGCATTAAATATAGTCCTGGTTCCTAATAGGAACCGGATTCAAGAGAACCGGGATTTGTATTATTGATAGAGAATATTACAAAAGAGCAAAAACTTCTCAGAGCAATGTTATCAATCACGGCAAGCGAAGTGTCGCGGCTAACCCCAAAAGCACACTATAGCAAATAGCAGGATGACCACTAGCTTTGAATTTTAAGGGCTATTTTGGAATTTTCGATCTTGTTATGCAGCGCAATAGCAGCTGCTACTGCCGCTACACTAAACTGCTCGTGTACTGTAGCGGCAAGTTGATCTCCACACGTCTAGTTTGTTATGCTACTTTCATTCCCATCACTGATCCCCTCTTTTGCTGTCATAATGACAACCTGCAACTCTACCTCATTTCCTTTTTTCCCCTTTCTTGTATACACATGGTTATGGTTATCAGGCTCTAACTGAAGAGATACAGAATGATCCTCGCTTCCATTCTCCCTCCCCCTAAAATCATATTGCATATCAAACTAACTGCCACATCAGTAGCTCCTAATTTTGTCTCGCCTCCCGCCTTCCCTGGATCAAGTAGTCGATCACCAGGCAAACTGGCCACCCATATGACTAAAAGATGAAGTAGCAATGGTAGTTTCATAAGATAGGATGAAGAACCTTTTGTGGAATCAACAGTCTTACAACTTAAGGGACCAAATTGGTTATTTACTTAAGGTTCCATCTAAAAAATACAAAATAATCCTCTTTTCCATTCTGTCTCCCCTATGGGAACGGATCCTCTGCATTTAGGGCGGGAACTGCACTATGCAGTTCCCGCCCTGCACAACCATTGGATCAAATGGACTGCCTAAATTTGAGCAACCGAGATAGTGTAACCGATGTAGTGTAACCGAGGTAGTGTAACCGAGGTTGGTGAGCTGTTAACCTCGGTTTCTCCGCCACTCCGTCACATTGGTCGCCACAGCAGCTTGATAACACAGTAGCTTAAGAAACCCGAGGTTAACAGCTCACCCACCTCGGTTACACTACCTCGGCTACACTACATCGGTTACACTACCTCGATTGCTCAAATTTAGGCAGTCCATTTGATCCAATGGCTGTGCAGGGCGGGAACTGCATAGTGCAGTTCCCGCCCTAAATGCAGAGGATCCGTTCCCCTCCCCTATAATCATTTTGCAGATCCCAACTATCTGCCACATCACAGGTTTCCTAATTCTCTCCTCGCTTCTCTTTCTTTTTCTTGTGTGATACACGTTCCATATTATGGGCCTGCCTTACTTGAGTCCCAGTAATGGATCTTTGTCTTATCCAACACCGGGCCATAGAACAAGTAGTCTATCACTATCAGTTTTTTCTTTTGGTGAATTCACTATCAGTTCCTAGAAATATAATATTCTTCTTGTAATTAGTCTATATTTAAATTTTCTTCACTCTTTTCCTGAAAAATATACAAAAATCATGTGCTTTAAATCCCTGCGGAGAGACTAGGAATAAATTATTTTTATTAAATAAACAGAGTAGCATTGAATAAAATTTAATTGAGAATAAAATAATAAAAACACAATTTTTTGGGACCATAAAGATTTGACCCTATTTTATTTGAGAAATGTCATTTACTATTTATTAGAAATATTATAGTTAGTTTGTTAATTAGTTAAGGAAGTTTGTTAGTTGTTACAATTTGGTTAGTAGTTAGAATTCGGTTAGAGTTAGTTACTACTTTGTTTTTAGATTAGCTAGGTGAGTTTGGATCTATATATAAGTTCAAACTCATTGTAATTTGAAATCACTCACTTTTCTTCTTCAATAATGAAATTGTTTTCATTCCCTTTCCTTGAAGTCTCTCAAATGTTAATACAATTTTACCTCATTAACTAATTTACTTAAACAAGTTGTGAGGGTTATATTAGAGATTAACACTTATAACCCGTACCTTCCGCCAAACACAGGGATGATAACTATTTTATTCCATCATTTCCAATTTGATATTAACCCATCCCTTTCCATTGTAAACATAGCCTATGTTGAAAACAGATTTCTCATATTGATTACGCAAATGAAATGACTTAGCTCCTATAGTCCTATGTAAGGATGCATTGCACTACCATGTGTACTGCTCATCCTCGGAGGTAGCAGTAATAAAGTTCATATTCTTTAGGCAAAATTACACCAGAGAACCTTTAAGTTATTTATTTGTAACAAGTTGGACCTTTAAGTTTTTTTTTGTAACAAATAGGCCCTTTAAGTTACCTAACGTTGACACCGTTCCTTTTAGTAAAATTTCATATTGCCGATTACATCAAAATACACCAAAATATGATTGGTTGCATCAAAATACATAAGCTAGAGTAATCACAATATATAAAGTAGCGGTACATCAAAATATATAAGCTAGGAAAATCACTAAAAGGGCCTATTTATTACAAAAAAAAACTCAAAAGTCCAACTTGTTACAAATAAATAACTTAAAGGTCCTCTGGTATAATTTTGCCTATTCTTTAATATGGTAAACAAATTTACATTCTTAAATCAGGTTCAGGTTTGGATCTCAGGTTATTTAATTCCTTTCACACAACTTAGCTGATAGAATTCTGGGACATGCGCAAGGAAAATGCAGGGTCTAAACCCACAAGGCACTTCACTCCACCCCTCCAGTGGATTTCACCCTTAACCCAAAGAAAGCGCTAAGCTGGGTATCCTATTGAACTCCTAAGGATTTATGAAACAAAATTTTGCCGGAATCTTGAATAATATTAAAAATAAACACGAAGCCTTCAAACAAAGGATTAATTAATTGAAATCGGATCAAACACCTATTAAAAAATAAACATGTGATGTAAATATGAATCCAATTCAATTGAGAGTTGAGACTGCAGATAGCTAGAGTGTATCGTGTAATAGTGAAACATATATACTGTCTAAATCTCATTCTTCAATAGTCAATGCCTAATTTCTTACGCAGATTTGGTAATATTTCAATGAGCTTCAGATGATTATATAACCATAGAAACATGTACATAAAATAAATTGACAAAAAAAGGGATTGTTAGAAGAATAGAAACAAATAACTCAAACAATATTCTAAATATAAAAGTTTTAATATTTCAATGAGGAAGAAACTGAAACAATAACAATGTATGGAAGAAGCTAAAACAATTTTTTTAGGAATAGATTTTTGCCTTTATAAAAGGAAGGTGCATGATAATTTAGATAAACTGCACATTGCAAGCACTCTAGTGATTACTGAAATCGGAAACAACTGCATACCTCCTGAAGTGCTAGCACAGCTTCAGGTGTCCAGCGAGAGACCTGATTAGATACTTGGTTTGTAATCTGTTTGACCTACAGAACAAATTTAAGAGAAAAAACAGGATTGAGAACAAGCTTGGGAATAACAAATCTTCCTAGTTCAGGCAAACATTTGACCTCATGGTACGCCAAAAAATCTTGGTGAATAACAAACCGGTGATTCCATAGAGAGCATGCTCATCAAGGACTTTTAGTAGTGAAAAAACACATAGAGGTTACAAAAATGTTCTATGTAAAAAAATAGCAACCAAACCGTGGTGTTTGTTTGATGCAAACTGCAACTGTCAGACTCACTCCAAAACAAGTTTTCAGCCTAAGGTAAAAAAACAATAATATTTTCATAAAAATCAGTGTTGTCAAATTTCCACAATGGCTTATGGCATGGCGGATTCAGTGTCAGCCGCCATAGGCAGCAATGCCATATTTTTATGGAAGGTATTCGGCTAGCTTTCATAATTTACCATTGATAACACTTATATAAATGCTACAGTCTACAATTTGGAGTAAAATCCAAGTAACCTCATAGACTCCAAATTAAAATAAATTCTAATAGAGGCAGTACAACATTCTTTAATTTTTTTTATTGCCATTCATATTGATGAAACAATACAAGTAACTCACACATCTTATAAAAGGGGCAGCTGGGATAAGCAGCTTGCAAGTCTTCTGAAATTGACGAATTTCGCGAAGTGCCACAGTTCCTGGCCTATAACGCCTTTTCTTCCGCCCCCGAGTCGATGATGCTATTCATTTTTAGTTATTAACAAATGATAAAAGAATCAAACACCACAAATCAGCCTAAGTATAACCTCAAAAACAAAGTTAGAAGATAGAATATGGACACATACATGGTGGTTCTCCATTATCGGCTTCCCTCCTCCCTCCACTAGCAGGCTTCAGAATATTCAAAAAAAAAAAAATAGACATAAAAATTAAAATAAAATTAAAGTAAAACCAACACAAGCATTAAATCTAAAAATATCAAAAAATTGGACATAAATGCTAATGACAAAGGCTAATTGAGATAAATTAATTGTCATAAAAGACAACTGTAACTCCAAACACAGAGAGAGAGAGAGAGAGAACAACTTACTGATTGGGTTTCTGGTTGTGCTGGTGATTCTGGTGCTTTCCTTCTCGCTGTGAATTTGAATAATAATGAAGATGAAGATAAATGAGGGTTTTACGAAATGAGAGAGAGAGAGAGAGAGAGTTGAAATTGGGACGTACGTACTTCTTTTACGAAGAGCCGGAGCATGCTTAACTCTCGCCATGGTATTCCGCGCTGCTCCGCAAGGAGAAAAGAAAGAAGAAGTTGGAGTTTCAATTGATTTTGATTTTCAATTTCATTTTTCCCTCTCCCTTTCATTATCTCGCGGAGTTAAAATTTTCATTTTATTTAATTGCATACATTAATTAATATATATATTAATAAGTTTAAATATGTTTCAACAAATTTTATGAACGCACCAGGGTGCGAAAAGACCAAAATGTCATTAATGAAATGACCAAAGCGTCTTTTTTTTTCTCCAACAAATTTCACCTGTTCGAACACGGGCATTCGAACACGTTCGAACTGTCCCATTCGAGTGTGTTAAATATTGACACACACACCCTCTTGTGTAAAATTTAACATGTTCGAATGGTACCAATCGAACAGGTTCGCATAGACGTATTCGAACACCCTATTTTATTTCGTTTGTATGTTGTTAACCGATGCAACAATAATGGACCATCACACCACATTCACCAATTTTATTGTGTTCGTATGCATGTGTTCAAACAAGGTCATTCGAACAAGGTCATTCGAACCGTCATTAAACACGTCCTTCCAAGCGTTCCACGCGAGGTTATTTTTGGAACAAAATTTGTTAAGGGGTGTGTTTGAGTAGGGGGAGTGGGTGGTACATGGAAATCACATACACTTGTGTGCAAGTATACACTGTCCAAAAACAAGTAGTAAAAAGATCGAACCCACAGAGATTGAAAAACTCACTTTTAAAATTAATATAAAGTAACAAAGTAACAAAATAATTTTGGTTTTTGTTTGATGATCACAACTAAGTTAGAAAGCAAAGTAAAAATGTTGATAGTGTAAAAGAGAAAAACTAGTTGGAATGTTTTCATCAAGTAATTTACTTATAAGTGTTTGATCACGATATGTAATGCAAATTACTTGACCGAATGTTGTTGCATTAGCTATGTGCCTTCGGGCCACTTTCTTGAGAGTATCATTACCAAATTCTTATGATCCTTGTTCTATGCAATAAAGAAAGGGGTGTTAGTGTCAATCTTGCCTCCTAACAATTATCCAATTTGCTTAAATAAATTCACTCTTTGTATTTTAAGTACCCACAATTATCCTATGGACTATACTATCCTATCTCTAGGACTTAGCATGGTTTTCACAAAGTTTTCTTTATGTAAAACACTCACCCATATTAGTTCTTGAGTTCTTAGTTGTAAGCCATTTCTGGTCATTTACAAATCTTACTTATTCTAAGTGATCAAGTTTAAAATAAGTTTGGAAAAATTATCAAGCAAGAACTAAAGTACAAACATACATACATGCATCATACTTACTTAAAAGCTCATTAAATGATTAGAACATTCCAACTAAGAAATGTTTAGCTAACAAGATACATTGCAAGATATATATAAACTGAATAGACCATGTTTATATATATAGAAATCACAAAAGAGAAACAACAAGAGTAAAGTTACAAATGTTGAAAACCTTTGTATGAAATCTTCTAGCAATGCACTAGCATTACTCCTTAGCACTATACAAACACTATGAAAATGAGTTAAGGAGGATTTATGAATTCCTTCCTCTTCCTCTAAAAATATAAAAACTAACTATGTATATTGAAATTTTGATCTAACTTATGGATTGTGATATATTTCCAAATGAAGATGTGAGGTCCTTTTATAGCCTTCAAGTGAGGTGCTTCCTTTCTTCATGTTGAAGTAATCTTGAGTGGATCATAGTTTGTAGTTGCTTTTCGAGGTTTATCCTATGTTGAAATCTTTGACTAATGACATAGGGCGGTTCCATGGTGATAGAACATGTGTCCTATGTTGGTGACTCTTCAAAGCTATGCCTATAGCTATGTGTGAATGGTAGGCGCCTACTATACAAGGTGGGATGGCATCGAGAAACCAGGCGGGAGGTCATCACTTGCAAGTGGATGCATATGAAACAGTCGCTTATTCACCAAGTAGTGCGATTTGATGCAGATCGGTCAGAGCATTGATTCGATTAGCATTGAGACCAGCAACAACAAAACATCAAACATACCACAATATATCCAAAATGGCCTAATAATAACTATAACCATTCAAATCACTCAAGTTATCATATATCACATAAAATACTATATAAACTCTTTATTATTACTTGAAAGAGAGCAAATACTAAGTTTAAACATATGAAATACTCTATATAAAATAGAGTTATCACACCCCCAAACTTAAACCATTGCTTGTCCATAAGTAATGACAAAGACAAACTATTAAAAACTATAATTCTAGAAGATAGATCAGTTTGATATTTGGATTTTCATGAGGAGTTCCCTATGAACTTCATTTCTTTAACAATTTTTCTTGTGCCTTTATTTCTTCAAAACTACCAAAGCTATTCAAACTCTTTTGTGTGTGTGTGAACCCACTGAGTTGAGATTGGTTCCAAGACTAAGTGAAAAAATTTCCTCCTAGCCTTTGAAAGGATTGGTTCACAAAATTTCCTCCTAGCCTTTGAAAAAATTTCCTCACAAAATTTTCTCAAGTGTTGGGGAGTTCTAAAATCAAAGGGCTTGGTTGAATCTTTCAAAGCTTTTGAGCCAATGCATTTTTCTATTTTTTTGTGTGGATCTTTTGAGTAGATGGAATACTTCTTTGAAGTGATTTGTGCATTGATTTTTTTCTGCATTTTGCTTTTTCTTCAGTGCAGTTTGCATTGATGCTTCTGCACTGATGATGCCTTTTCTTTTTCTAGCTCATATTACCTTCCTCACCGACCTCCGGATGCAAATGCACTTTGGCACAGTTCGATTTTTGAACTATCCTCCGGATACATTTATTCTGCATGGCAGTGTCTTTGACCTCCGATGCATTCATGTACTTAGGGACAGTATAGTTTCAAAAGATTCGTGGTATGGCTTTGTCCACTTTTTTTATATATATATATATATATATATATATATATATATTTTTTTTTTTTTTGCATTGTTTACTCTTACACTTTTGAAATTCAAATTTTGTTTTCATAAAACACCCCAAACTTAATTCTTTAAGCTCTTCTTTCTTTTAGTAAAGCTTTGTTTTGACATAAGCTTACCAAAAATTCGCCTTGCATCAGTTGATCTTTTAAATAGCAAGGTTCTTTTCACAAACTCAGTTTTGAAGTGTTGAAGTAAAAATAATTTTGGTTTTTCTGAAAAATAAGGCTTCTTTTTCTCTTTTTCATCATAAAAATTCCATCCATAGGGCTTTCACCATATTTTTGAAAAACTGATCTTTTCTACTAAAATATTTAGATACTACTTTGTTAAGTACATCTAATATTTAAACAAACTAAAAACTACTTAAAACATATTGATCGTACCTTGACCAATGAAGTGTTGAAGTAGTTGTTGTCTCGTTGATTGGGCCGGTCGTTGAATGAGTGAAAGGACCGGTCCTGGCTTCACGCTGAGCACCTCGGGTGGTACCTGCAAAGACACTCCGACGATCTAGTGAGAGGTCGCTCGGGCAGATAACACAAGGTAAGAGAACGTGCTGATGCCATGTATGAATGGCGTATATATATCTTTGCAGGTCCGACCGTTTTGCGAAGTTTTTCGGCGGCGAAGTGCGCTCAAGCATCGTGCTTGGGCGGTCATGATAAATCGGGCCGCAGCCCAATTGCTTGCTGGCGCTTCTTGTATTTGCTGATACACCCAGGAACACATATATATTTACTATATAAAACATATTAATTAAACACACAACATATTAGATAGAAACATATTAAAACATAACATAACATGCAAATCCCCCCCCAAACTTAAGGGGTTGCAGTGTGCTTCACCTTCCTTTTCTTCTCTTGGGTGGCTTGCTTGGTGTTTCTTCAGTGAGGTGCGGATGCACCTCCTACTTCAGTGTGTAGTTGCGGGAACTATTTCTTGAACCGATGCAGTGCATCGATCTTGGGCATCATCGAGTTTCTTCCTCTTTGGTGTTAATTTTCTCTGCTTGCCTGCAGGTTGCTTGAAGAACTTTTGAGTGTTGTGCATTGCATCCCTCTTCTGTTGAGCCATTTGTTCCAGAACAAGTTTGATTGTTGCTTCATCATGCATAGTTGTTGTCTGTTGTGATGCAGCAGCAAGTGATGCAGAAGCATCACTCTGCATCTCAACAGTTTGAGCTACAGGCTCCTGTGCAGATGATTCTTCTCCTTTGTCTTGCTTGTTGAGTCCTTCTTCTTCTCTTTCCTGCACAAACTCTTTCTCAAGAGCAGAAATAACATTAGTAGTAATGTTGTTTGGGCTAGAAGGTACTTCTTGTTCTGTTGGCATAACAGGGGTTGGTTCTTCTGTGTGAGTTGTTTTCTGTGGTTCATTTCTTGGAGAGGGTGGTGGAGGGGTTGTTTGTGGTGGTGATAGGACTGGTGGGTCATTGAGGGAGGGTAATGGTGATTTTGGAATGGAGGAGGACTCTTGATTTGGGGAGATGATGGGTGTTTTGGTAACTGGTGAAGTGATAGGGGTTTGTTGTTGGGTTGATGCTGAGGTTTGTTTGGCATATTTCTGCCTAGCAATTTCTTCTAAAATTACTCCTCTAGCATGCTCCTCTTCTTCTTCATCAATTTCAGTCTCCCTTTCTTCCTCCTCTTCTTCTTCAACTTCCTTATCCATTTCTTTTTCTAGTTCCTCATCCTCATTATCAGAATCAAACATTTCTTCAATCACAGGTTCTATCACAACCTTCTTCTTTCCTTTGGATTGCTTCCTAGTCACCTTCTTCTTGGTGCTAGGTTCCTCTACCTTCTCTTTACCTTTCCTTCCTTCTTCAACCTCTTTCTCCTCTTCTTCACCTTCATGACTCTCGGTACCCAACTTGGGAATTGGGGGCATTCACTTGGCCCACAAGATCAAAGATCTTGTCAAAGACCAATTGAAGCCACCATGTTGATCATTCCGAAATTTCCATACAGACCTCTCGCTTACGCATGTAATGCTCTTGCATTGCAGTGCAGGGCCACTTACATTTCTCAATTTCTCCTTTACTTCAAAGACTCAAATTACTGTGGGGAAATTTCCTTTGTTCATTAGCGACTATTGGGACACCTCTTTCATGCACAATTCAAGAATGAGACAAGGAAAAAACAAAATCCCTTTGATTTTGTTGAGCATGCAAGAATCTCTCTAGCAATCAATCTACCTATGTCTACATTTCCCTCTCGAGAGAGAATTGTATCTAGCAAGATCAATCTCTCTTTGGTCATTGCATATGTGTGTGATGTAGGCAGAATTGAATTGGCTATGAACAAATGCCAATTACCTAATGCATTTATCAAATAATTGCTTCTAAGCTTAATCTCATTAGGTGTAAATTTTTCCCATACCTGACCCACGGTATAGCAATTCTATTCCTCAATTCTTCCATTTCTTTCTTAAAGGCCTTGGCCACTCTATTTTCAAAATCATTTCCATTATACTTGACATATAATGTTCATTCAATTTCTTGGCATGGAAGTGTACAAGTTTACCTCTCACCATGGAAGTGTAGGAGTGTTCGGTCCTTCTTGTGGTGTGATTCCAAAGATAGAACTCTCTCACTATGCCTTCAATATAGCCTCCTCTTGGTAGCACGAAAGTGGTCCCAATTGAGATTGACCATTTGTTGACATGAATGATGGGCTTGCCTTCTTCAAATCATACCTACTCTCGGGTAGTAGATGCATGTTCGAGAGATGAATATTGTCATCGGTTCTGATTGTTGATTCCTTGGCTTTGCCTTTCTTGATTGATGATGATGATGGATGCATGACCTTCTTCTCTTTTTGGGGAGTTTTGGCCGCTTGCACGATGATTTACTGTCTTTGTTTGCTTTTTCACCATTGTAATTGTTTTGAATTTCTAGGTTTTTGAGTGTTTGTGTGATTGAGAAAAATTGGAGACGAGAATATGAAGGGTGGTTTGTGTTTCAGATGAGAGAAATTTATGAGATTGCGAATGAAAAAGGTAACGGTAACAATCTTAAGGCCTTATGTTTCAGGGAGAAGGAAGTTAGTAGAGTTATTAGGTAGCCGTTAGCAATGCGTGCTGCGCATGCATCATGCCATGTGTCATGCTTGGTTACCAATGGTTCATTAACCTTGCTTAACTCCCTTTGATCTTCCCGAGCCTTATGATTCACACTTAACCAATTTTCTTCAAGTTTATAAATTTACGATCACAGGCACATTTTTCTTCAATGCAGTGCATTTGATGCATTTGCATTAGTTTCTGCATTTACGCAAAACAACTAAAAACATAAAATTGCACAAAATAATTAAAAAAAATGGGTTGCCTCCCATTAAGCGCTTGTTTTAAGAGTCTTGTCAGCCTGACTACCTCTTTTTACTTAGAGATTTTGCAAATGGATGGTGGTTTTGTCTCTCACCACATGTTCACCATAGTACATTTTGACTCTTTGACCATTTACTTTGAAGACAGTATTTGAGGATTTATCAAATAAGTCTCTGCGCTCCATGTGGATAAACCTTTATCAACTTATATGGTCCTGACCACCTAGATCTTAGTTTACCAGGAAATAGCTTTAACCTAGAGTTGTATAGCAGAACTAGTCCTCCTTCTTTCAATTCTCTTCTGTGAATTTTATTGTCATGCCATTTCTTAGTCTTAGCTTTGTAGATTTCAGCATTCTCATAAGAGGTTTGCCTAATTTCTTCTAGCTCATCAAGCTCTATCATTCTCTTTTACCCTTTTTGTTCGATTGAAATTGAGCTTCTTCATAGCCCAATAGGATTTGTTTTCCAATTCCACAGGTAAATGGCATGCTTTTCCATAGACTAATTTGTAAGGGGACATTCCTAAGGGTGTTTTGAATGTTGTTCTATATGCCCATAAAGCATCATCCAAATGTAAAGACCAATCTTTCCTATTTGGACTTACCATTTTTTCTAGAATTCTCTTAATTTCCTATTGGATAATTCAGCTTGTCCACTAGTTTGAGGATGGTAGGTCAGTAGCTATCTTATGCTTAACTCCATACTTAGCTAGAAGGTTTTCTATGATCTTATTGCAAAAGTGTGAACCTTCATCATTAATGATAGCTCTAGGAGTTCCAAATCTAGTGAATATATTTCTTTGAAGAAATTTACTCACTGATTTAGCATCATTATTAGGTAATGCTACTGCTTCTACCCATTTGGACACATAATCAACAGCTACTAAGATATATAAATTGCCAAAAGAAGGTGGAAAAGGTCCCATGAAATCCATGCCCCAAACATCAAATAATTCAATTTCTAAAATATTTGTTCTAGGCATTTCATGCTTATCGAAATATTTCTGCTCTTTGACATTTATCACGATGTTGACCATAAAATAAGCATCTTTAAATAAAGTAGGCCAAAAATAACCAGATCAGTAATACCTTAGCTGCTTGTTCTAGTGCTTCCAAAGTGTCCTCCATAAGGTGCGAGATGGCAATGCGTAACCTTTGCTTGTTGCTCCTCTTGGTATGCATTTCCTCATTAATTGATCGGGGCACATCTTGTAAAGGAATGGATCATCCCAATAGTATTGTTTGACTATGTGGAAGAATTTTCTCCTTTGTTGATATGTCATATTCATCGGTACTATTTTGCTTGCAAGGAAATTTACAATATCGAGAAAACCATGGTGCGGATGCATTAGATGCTCTGCATTGCTTATAGCAAATGCGCTTTCATGTTTTGCATTGATCGTGATTGCCAATAGTTTCTCATCCGGAAAACTCTCCTTGATTTCTTCTCCTTGTGTACCAAGTGATTCTCCTTCAATCCTTGATAAATGGTCCGCTACTTGATTTTCTACTCCTTTCTTGTCTCTAATTTCTAAATCAAATTCTTGTAGGAGTAAAATCCACCTTATCACCTTGGTTTTGCATCCTTCTTTGAAATTAGATACTTAATGGCGGAGAGCGATCAAGATAGACAATAATCTTAGTGTCAACTAAGTATGATCTGAATTTTTCAAATGCAAATACCACACTAATAATTCCTTTTACGAATCGTGTAGTTCACTGAGCTTCAATTAATGTCTTGCTAGCATAATATATGGAATGAAAGACCTTATCATACCTTTGCCCTAGGATCGCTCCTACTGCAAAGTCACTAGCATCACACATTAATTCAAATGGCCTACTCCAATCTGGAGTTACTATAATTGGTGCATTCACCAATGCCTTTTTAAGTTTATCAAAAGCTTCTATACAAAAGTTATCAAAGATAAATTCTACATCATGTTGCAAAAGCATGCATAATGGTTTTGAGATTTTTGAAAAATCTTTGATAAACCTTCTATAGAAACCAAAGATGGCCTAAGAAGCTCCCGATACCTTTAATTGTATTGGGTGGTGGTAAATTCTCAATGACATCAACCTTAGCTTTGTCTACCTCTAGACCTTTCTTTGAAATTCTATGTCCTAGCACTATGCCCTCTTGTACCATGAAATGGCACTTTTCCCAGTTTAAGACTAAATTTGTTTCTTCACATCTCTTGAGAATTTGTTCCAAGTTTGTTAAGCAAACTTGAAATGTTTCTCCAAAGATAGAGAAATCATCCATGAATACTTCCATTGATTGCTCAATGAAATCTGAGAATATAGACATCATGCATCTTTGGAATGTAGCAGGTGCATTACATAAGCCAAATGGCATCCTTCTAAAAGCAAAGGTTCCATAAGGGCATGTAAATGTGGTTTTGTGTTGATCCTTAGGCTCAATGGCTATTTGATTATAGCTTTGAATAGCCATCTAGGAAACAATAAAATTCTTTCCCTGCTAGTCTATCTAACATTTGGTCTATGAATGGTAAAGGAAAGTGATCCTTTTTGGTAGCTTTGTTGAGTTTTCTGTAATCCATACAGATTCTCCACCCTATGACAGTTCTAGTTGGTATCAACTCATTCTTTTCATTGGCTATTACTGTCACACCCCCTTTCTTTGGTACACATTAGACAGGACTTACCCAAGCACCGCATGCGATATGGGGTATATGATTCCAAATCTAGCCACTTTATGATTTCCTTTTTCACAACCTCTTTCATAATAGGATTTAGTCTTCTTTGACTCTCTATGCTGTTTTTGGAATTTTCTTCCAAAATAACCCTATGCAGGCATATAGAAGGACTAATTCCTTTGATATCTGCCATTTGCCAACCTATAGCTTTGGTATGCTTCTTTAGAGTACTAATGAGATCACTCTCCTGTTTTGATGTTAAATTAGAAGCAATGATAACAGGTAAAGTCTCATTTGTTCCTAGGAAAGCATACTTAAGGTGTTCAGGCAGTATCTTCAATTCTAATTTAGGAGGTTGTTCTATTGAGGGTAAGTTCTTCTTGAGAATTGGATCCTCAAGATTGAGTGGTTCATAAGTTCTAGCCCATACTTCCTTACAAGAGTTTTCTATTGGCAGACTCTTTTTTTCTAGTATTTCATCATCTAGCAATGCAGCTGCATCTAATGCATCCGCATTGGCTAAGTGATCATACTGCTTGTAAAATTGTTTTTCTACCAATTGATCTAGAGAGAATAAGGATGAACACTCTTCTGTATCCTCCAAGGATACTTCATAGCATTCATTACATTGAATTTGATCTCTTGATCATTCACTCTCATAGTGAGTTCACCTTTCTCGCACATCAATTATGGTTTTACCATTTGCTAGAAATGGTCTACCTAGGATAATAGGCACTTCCTTATCTCGCATCAAAGTCAAGGATAACAAAATCTACAGAAATACGAATTTATCTACCTTAACTAGGATGTCTTCTATGATACCTTCGGGATAGGCTATTGATCTATCACCTAATTGAAGTGTCACGGTGGTTGGTTTTGCATTTCCAATTTCTAATCGGTCAAAAATAGATTTAGGCATCAAGTTGATGCTTGCACCTAAATCACATAAAGCTTTACTGAAGTATAGGATTTTCCTATAGAAAATGGAATTGTAAAACTACATGGATCCTTCAATTTCCTAGGAATCTTATTTTGCATAAGCAAACTACAATCTTCTGTCATGGCAACTGTTTCAAACTCTCCTAATCTTCTTCTCTTAGTAAGCACATCCTTCATAAATTTTGCATAGTTTGGCATTTGTTGGAGTGCTTCTACTAAGGAACATTGATGTGTAATTGTTTTAGTACCTCTAAAATTTACCAAACCGCTTCTCCTCATGTGCTTTTTTCAGTCTTTGAGGATAAGGAGTAGGAGGGTATTCAGGTACTAACTTAGGTAGTGGACTTTGAACTTCTTGTGATGCAGGAGCACTAGATTCTTCTGCATTGGTTTCTTTTTGATTTTTGGCTTTTTCTCCCTTTTCTACACTTTCCTTCTTAGTTAACTCTACAAGATCCTTACCACTTCTTAATGAAATAGCCTTAACTTGCTCCTTTCCTTTGGTTTGAGAATGAGTAGCTTCTGTATTTGAAGGTAAGGCACCTTGTGGCCTTTGATACAGAGCTGTGGCTAATTGACCAACTTGATTCTCTAAGTTCTTAATGGAAGCATCTTGGGTTTGTCTAGCATTTCTAGATTCACCTATAAATGCTTTAAGCATGGTTTCTAGAGAATTCTCGGTGGTAGGTTGAGAGTTTCTTTGGTTATTTTGAGTTTGGAATCTGGTGGGTTGGTTGGTATAGTTGGTGCGCTTCTAGGTACATGTGCACTATTGTTGCTCCATCTAAAATTTGGATGATCTTTCCAACCGGGATTATAAGTGTTGGAATAAGGGTTGTTATTCCTATTATAACCTACATAATTTACTGAGAGATAGGGTTGCTAGAACACTCCTCATACAAGTGACCTCCTCCACAAGACACACAACTAGGTGTGCCCGGAGGTACTTGTTCTCTTCTTTCACGCAATAGTTACGTGCGGTGATGCAAATGCATTAGATGCGATAGCATTGCCGTATGAAGTTTTTCATTAAATTAGCTAGAATGGCTACTTGAGCGGATAGAGGCGGATATATCATTAACTTCATGTACCCACGATGGTTTCTTTTGGGCACTCACCCTCTCGAGGCCAACTAGAGCTATTAGTCGCTATTCTATCAATTAATTCACATGCTTCATTGTATGATAGATTTAATAACACTCCACCAGATGATGCATCAAGCATTATTCTGGTTTGAGGTTCTAAACCATTATAAAATGTTTCCATTTGAATAATAACAGGTAAACCATGATGAGGACATTTTCTTAAAAGTTCCTTCCATCTTTCCCATGCTTCAAATAAAGACTCAAACTCTTTTTGTCTAAAAGATGTAATATCATTTCTTAACTTTGGCATTTTTGATAGGTGGGAAATATTTTCCTAAAATTTTTTCAGCCATTTCATTCCATGAATGAATAGAGTTAGGCTCTAAAGAATTTAGCCAAGCCTTAGCTCTATCTCTCAAAGAATATGGAAATAACCTTAATCTAAATGCATTTTCACTAACACCGTATATAATAAAATTACTACATACTTCTAGAAATTGCCTTAAATGCAAATGAGGATCTTCATGAGGAGATCCTCCAAATTGACCAATAGTTTGAAGCATTTGAAACATCATAGGCTTAAATTCAAAATGCATGGCATCAATATGAGGTCTATTTATACTAGTTTGCATGTTTTGATGATCAAACTGAGCATAATCCCTCATAGGTCTATCTCTATCATTAATCATACCTATGTGATCCATGTGGATGAGATTTTCTCTATGAACTTCTTCTTCAGTATCATGTTGTGAACCAGGGTCTCCTCTCACTGAGTGTGGCCTTGAGCTTTGTTCTTCACTGAATGACATGTTGCAAGCTTGTTGATTCTGTTTTTGGAGTCTTAGCAATCTCCTTAATTTTCTTTCTATTTCTGGATCTAAACTATATTCTGGTGTTCTGTTTCTGGTTCTGTACATATACTAAGTACCATGTACTTTTGTATGACAGAAACTTTAAAGACTAGAATTTATATACAACACTAAATTACTATATATCGGAATTTTAAAAAGAATTTACTTCAATCCCCGGCAACGGCGCCAAAAACTTGGTGCATGGAAATCATATACACTTGTGTGCAAGTATACACTGTCCAAAAACAAGTAGTAAAAAGATCGAACCCACAGAGATTGAAAAACTCACTTTAAAAATTAATATAAAGTAATAAAGTGTAAAGTAACAAAGTAACAAAATAATTTTGGTTTTTGTTTGATGATCACAACTAAGTTAGAAAGCAAAGTAAAAATGTTGATAGTGTAAAAGAGAAACTAGTTGGAATGTTTTCATCAAGTAATTTACTTATAAGTGTTTGATGCAGTATGTAATGCAGCTGCACTGAATGCTGTTGCATTAGCTATGTGCCTTTCGGTCACTTTCTTGAGTATCATTACCACTCTCTTATGATCCTTGTTCTATGCAAGTAAAGAAATGGGTGTTAGTGCCAATCTTGCCTCCTAACAATTATCCAATTTGCTTAAATAAATTCACTCTTGTATTTTAAGTACCCACAATTATCTTATGGACTATACTATCCTATCTCTAGGACTTAACATGGTTTTCACAAAGTTTTCTTTATGTAAAACACTCACCCATATTAGTTCTTGAGTTCTTAATTGTAAGCCATTTCTGGTCATTTACAAATCTTACTTATTCTAAGTGATCAAGTTTAAAATAAGTTTGGAAAAATTATCAAGCAAGAACTAAAGTACAAACATACATACATGCATCATACTTACTTAAAAGCTCATTAAATGATTAGAACATTCCAACTAAGAAAGGTTTAGCTAACAAGAGACATTGCAAGATATATATAAACTGAATAGACCATGTTTATATATATAGAAATCACAAAAGAGAACAACAAGAGTAAAGTTACAAATGTTGAAAACCTTTGTATGAAATCTTCTATCAATGCACTAGCATTACTCCTTAGCACTATACAAACACTATGAAAATGAGTTAAGGAGGATTTATGAATTCCTTCCTCTTCCTCTAAAAATATAAAAACTAACTATGTATATTGATATTTTGATCTAACTTATGGATTGTGATATATTTCCAAATGAAGATGTGAGGTCCTTTTATAGTCTTCAAGTGAGGTGCTTCCTTTCTTCATGTTGAAGTAATCTTGAGTGGATCATAGCTGTAGTTGCTTTTCAGAGGTTTATCCCATGTTGAAATCTGTGACTAATGACATAGGGCAGTTCCATGGTGATAGAACATGTGTTCCTATGTTGGTGACTCTTCAAAGCTATGCCTATAGCTATGTGTGAATGGTAGCGCGCTACTATACAAGGTGGGATGGCATCGAGAACCAGGCGGAGGTCATCACTTGCAAGTGGATGCATATGAAACAGTCCGCTTATTCACCAAGTAGTGCAGATTTGATGCGAGGATCGGTCAGAGCATTGATGCGCTTAGCATTGAGACCGCATCTAACAAAAACATCAAACATACCACAATATATCCAAAATGGCCTAATAATAACTATAACCATTCAAATCACTCAAGTTATCATATATCACATAAAATACTATATAAACTCTTTATTATTACTTGAAAGAGAGCAAATACTAAGTTTAAACATATGAAATACTCTATATAAAATAGAGTTATCAGTGGGGAAAGTAAAACCCTCTTTTAAGTGGACTTGTATGTTGGGCCTAGGATCCTATTTCCCCAACATATAAATACATTTCCACTCCATGTAAACCCTAGAACGTTGATGAATGAAATTCATTATTACATTTTGAGCAAGAGAGTGCCTCAATACCTAAGAGAGTGGTGAGTGGCTAGTTGCTAGTGTGAGTGAAGATTCATCATGGATTCTCCAAGGTTTCTTGAGATGAGAACCTTGAGCACAACACCTCAAGGCTAGGAGAGCTCACAGATAATGTTGTCCTTATCATCTTCCCAAGGAAGAAGTTGTGGACTTCCTTCTCCACTTCCATTTCTATCTCCTCCATATTTGCCTTTTCTTCTGTTTTCAAGTAAGTGTTCATCTTTTCTTTTGATTTCAAGAGCATGTGTTCTTGAGTTTTTTGTGAGAAATAATTTAATTTGCCATATTTCTAGATCCTAAACCTTAGAGGTCATGTTAGATCTCATCACTTAACAAACAATTAAAACTCCAACTAAAGAGCACAAAGGTGTTCATGTTGGTTCAAAATAAAAGGTAAACACATAAACTCTCAATTTCCTAATTACCTAAATTATTTTTTAAATTAATTACTTTAAAACATGCAAAATTCAAGTAAAAAGTTATAAATAACTCTTCTAAATAAGAGTTATCATCGCTCAATTATGACATTGTAGGGCGAGTCGGCGTCAACCACTAAGTATCGAACCCGAATTTCCTTGGCATTCTGTCCTGAAAAAGCAACCAAGGTCCCATGATAGGGTTGTAACTGCTCATTAGGGAGTTGCATACCTTCGAAAGCTTCCCAAAATAGGACGTTTGCCAAGCTGCCCGGACCGATCAGCATGCGTCGGACATTGAAGTTCAGCATTTGAGTGAACACGACCATTGGGTCTCTGTAATATCCTAAAAAAAAAGTGCAAGTATATATATGTTCCGGGGTGTATCAGCAATTACAAGAGCTTCCAATAGCAATTGGGCCGACGGCCCAGCCCAGCGCAACCGGCCCAAAACGGTCGGACCTCACAGTATATATACGCCATTCGCACATGGCATCAGGTACGTGCTCTAACCTTGTGCTATTTGCCCGAGCGACCTCTCACTAGATCGTCGGAGTGTCTTTGCAGGTACCACCCGAGGTGCTCAACGCGTGAAGCCAGGACCGGTCCTTTCACTCATTCAACGACCGGCCCATTCGACGAAACAACAAACACTTCAACACTTCATTGGTCAAGGTACGATCAATTCCTTCCTCACAGGTCTTTCCATCAGCGACCGGGCCAGGTCCTTCCGTGCGGCCAAGACCCCTGGTTCCAGCCAGGTCCTCTACGACCCAGGTCCTCAACGACCCAGGTCCTTCTATTGGTCAAGGTACGATCAATTGGCGACCACAGTGGGAGGCCCGAGCGCTATCCTACTTCAACTATGGCTACACGTGGAAGACCGCCCCAGACATCATTACAACCATGCTTGTTGAGCGACCTAAGATGTTGGACGACCTAAAGTGGGCGACCTAAAGAGCATGGACAATCCCAAGACTCCTAAACAAAGCGCAAACGAAGCGGAAGGAATCTCGCCCTTAGTCTGCAGGCCATAACGTTGGCCATGTTGACCCGATTGAAACATACGAATATGCGTTGGAAAGCTGAGAAGTAGAGCTACAGCTTTCATGTTGAAGTCAAAATCCAATTCGGGCGTCTTCCACCCGTTTCTGCTTGCCCAAAGTGGGGCGTCCAAAAGCTGGTCGCCCGTGAGCGACCCAAAAGGTCTGTCCAGTACGGAGACCATAACTTCGTTCACGTTCATCCGATGGGGGCGTGTGAGCATGCGTTGGAAAGCCGAGAAGTAGATCTACAGCTTTCATGTTGAAGTAAAAATCCATTTCGGGCGTCTTCCACCCGTTTCTGCTCGCCCAAAGTGGGGCGTCCAAAAGTTGGTCGCCCGTGAGCGACCCAAAAGGTCTGTCCAGTACGGAGACCATAACTTCGTCCACGTTCATCCGATGGGGGCGTGTGAGCATGCGTTGGAAAGCTGAGATGCAGTGCTACAACTTTCATGTTAAACTCCAAGTTATATTCAGATATTCTACACCCCTTTCGGGTCATCCAAGTAGGGTGTCCGGCCTACAAACGAAGAACGTAGGCCCCGAGCGGTCTACAATCGAGCGCCATCGAAATGGCCCAAGGGTCAGAAGGACCCACAAACAGAGTAGGCCCCGAGCGGTCTACAATCGAGTGCCATCGAAATGGCCCAAGGGTCAGAAGGACCCACCAACAAGTGTAGGCCCCGAGCGGTCTACAATCGAGCGCCATCGAAATGGCCCAAGGGTCAGAAGGACCCACAAATGCAGTAGGCCCCGCGGTCTACAATCGAGTGCCATCGAAATGGCCCAAGGGTCGAAGGACCCAGCAACAAGTGTAGGCCCCGAGCGGTCTACAATCGAGCGCCATCGAAATGGCCCAAGGTCGAAGGACCCACAAATGCAGTAGCCCCGAGCGGTTTACAATCGAGTGCCATCGAAATGGCCCAGGCGGTCGAAGGACCCGGCAACAAGTGTAGGCCCCGAGCGGTCTACAATCGAGCGCCATCGAAATGGCCCAAGGGTCAAAAGGACCCACCACCAAGTGTAGGCCCCGAGCGGTCTACAATCAAGCGCCACCGAGTTGGCCCAATCGAGCGCCATCGAGTTGGCCCAATCGAATGTCACCGCGTTGACCTACGTCAAGTGCCACCGAGTTGGCACAACCATCAGTGTCATCGAATGACCGAGGTCGAGCAATGACCCAATAACGAGCATTGATCGCCGAACACGGCGGAAGAGACCGACTACAACTATCGCAAGCATGAATGGCGGCGACCACATGCACTCGATGGCGGCGACCACACCTCGGCGATGGGCGACCACCACCCGCCGACTTAGCGTGGTAGCAACCACACACTTCAAGAGATGGAGACCAATTGCGCAATGCAACCCGACCGCTTACAACACGACACCGGGCAGCGATTCAAGCCTCGGCCGCTCTTGCGCGACCTAGGCTTGGGGGCAATGCTCCGGTGTATCGGCAATTACAAGAGCTTCCAATAGCAATTGGGCCGACGGCCCGACCAGCAACAAACCGCCCAAAACGGTCGGACCTCACAAGATATATATCGCCATTCGCACATGGCATCAGTGCGTTCTAACTAACCTTATGCTATCTGAGCGACGACCTCTCACTAGATCGTCGGAGTGTCTTTGCGGTACCACCACGAGGTGCTCAACGCGTGAAGCCGGGCCGGTCCTTTCACCGGGCCGATCCTTCCGTGCGGCCAAGACCCCGGTTCCAGCCAGGTCCTCTACGACCCAGGTCCTCAACGACCCAGGTCCTCAACGACCCAGGTCCTTCTATTGGTCAAGGTACGATCAATATATAACATTAGAAGAGGGAGGGTAGTAGGTAATAAAGGTGGGTGTTGTTAGTAAAATGTGTTTTTAAAATAAAAGAAATAAAAATTAGAAAGAAAAGATAAGAGAAAGATCGAGAAGAGAGAGTTGAGTAGAAAAAAAAGAAAGTGAAGAGAGAATAGAGAGAGAGTGAGAGAAACCGTGAGAAGAGAGAATTGAGATAAAGTTTTTCTTTAAAGTTGTAGGTTGGAGAATCCACATCAATTGAAAATTCTGCATAAGTCTGTCTTAGTGCGTGATTTTTCTTTCATTATTGGCTTTGAATTTTGATATGGTACCAATTGCATTATGTTAGTATGTGAGCTAGGCATCTCCAGAAAAATTGGAAAAATTATCTGAATTCATTTGATATTTTATTCCTAATTTATACTAATTGTTGTTCCTCAAACTCGTTTCTGAACCATTGGAAATTAGATAACATTGTATATTAAATAGACTCTGAAATAGCTTATTTATGTTGAGGATTCATTGGGAAAATTTACTTGCAAGTTGTAGATAAAAACTAAAGTTTTGTATTGATGTTATTGTAGCATTATAGTTATATCTTTCTGGATTTGATCCATTTTTGTGCTAATAGAAAATAATCATGATTATCCACCATCTAGGTTTTGGAACTTATAAGTTTGATGAAGTATTAGTGGAGACACCTAGTTCCAAGTTGCTAAAAAAAAATGATAATAGGTTAGATGCTTGAGTATAATGATACTTGAATGGTGTAGAATGAATTTCTATGTGTTTTAGATTCTGACCAAACATTATTGTTACATGAATTATCTTTGAATAAAGTACTATGTGAGTATCTAATCTATGAAGTAGAAACCTTTATTTTGATGTATTCGATTTGTTGTTGTTGGATGCTGTTAGCTGCAACGAAGAGATCATGCCACTAGTGCAAAAATGACTTTAGACAGCACCATTTAGTATCGGTTGTTTAAACAGCCGATACTAAATGTAAACGCGGTGGCAATTTTGAAATTAAAGGGAAGTTTTCAATTTTCACGCTTACATTTAGTATCGGTTGTTTAAACAACCGATACTAAAAGTCTGTTCATGGGACGTTTAGCAATTGGAAACACGTTACTAAAGGGCGTCAAGCACATTTAGTATCGGTTTTATGAACAACCGATACTAAAGACCCCTTTTATTTTGCTAAACGCACGCGTTCTTCTCTCCTTCTCTCCTTCAAACACATTTCATCACTTCTCACCACACTCACTACCGACGAACGACGCACTCTCTCACCCTTCCTCACGCCGTCTCGCACCACACCCTCCGTCGCCTCTCTCTCAACGAGCACCACCCTCAGTCGCCTCTCTCTCAACGAGCACCACCCTCAGTCACCTCGGTTCTTCTTCTTCTTAAGAGGTTCTCCTTTCTCAGTCACCTCGGTTCTTCTTCTTCTTAAAAGGTTTGGGTTTTTTCTTCTTCTCTAATTCTAGTTAACAGAAATGCCTCCATTGTTGCTTAAATGGAAACCCTAACCCCCAATTTTGCAGCATTCAACCATAACCCCCTCCATTTTTGAATCAAAACCCTAACTTCAATTTTTGCTTTTCTTGTTTGCAGATTTCACTTTTATAATGTCTTTGTTAGTTGAATTTCCTGTCACTGACAGGTATACAAGCGGAGTTATGACGTCTGCATGAAACTAGATGAAGCTGTTTGTATTGGTGAAGCTCCCAGTAGCCAATCGTAAGTTTCTCTAACAGAATTTCAGTTAGCTAGCTAATAAAATTGCAAGATGTTGTTTATTATGAAAAGATTGTTTTGAAAACTAAAAATTCTTTTTTTTTCCTTGCTGTGCAGTTACTTACTGATTCACAATGTTCTGGCTGCTGCTACTAGTCGCAAATGTTCAATGTTGCATCCTGTATATGGTTTTCTTGCCGAGAATGCCGTGTTTGTTGAAATGTGCAAAGATCATGGAATCAATTTTATTGGACCCGAAGTGAGTAGACTCCACAGTTTGTGGAATAAATGCTTTGTTTGTTATTGTCTCTTGACTGTCCTAGTTAAGCTTTTCAGTTGGGTTTATGATAAGGCATTGGCTTTCAAAGTTTCAAATTGAATAAATAAGACTTATTCGGACTCTTCCATTAAATCTTACTACTAGGGTGTTTTCAAATTATCTTGAACTCTGGGAATTTGATTGGCAGTCAATATGACTGCAGACTGATATTTATTTATAGACATGCTGATATTATATGATGAGGGTTACCATTTATTCAAAATGACCACATAAGAAAATTGTACTCTGGCTAGTGAGCACGTGTTTTTGAAGTGTGGCATGTCTAAAATGACAGTACTGTTAACCTGTATGCAGAAAATATGCCTGCGAAGTTATGTTTTATATTATTCTGTTGTTTGTCTTTTTAATATTGAAAATTGCAGGTATGCAAATGAAGGTCAATTTTCTGTTATCGCTGTTAAATATATGCCGTGTCTTTAATTCATAAAGCTTCTAATATCCGCCCTTCAAATTATTTGGTAAAGCTGAATATTTAGTCAAACCTTTCAGCCGGACAGTATTCGAGTTATGGGTGACAAAGCAACCGCTAGAGACACAATGAAGAAAGCAAATGTTCCTACTGTTCCTGGAAGTGATGGACTTTTACAGGTATTATCTTAAACACTGCTATATGAGTATGAATGGCATCAGATAACTTCAATGTAAAAGTTGGGAGTTGATTTCATATTCTGCGACATCAATTTGATTATAAGACTTCTGTGACATCAATTTGATTATAAGACTTAATGTAACAGACCACAGAAGAGGCTATCAGGCTGGCCCACGAAATTGGTTTCCCCGTGATGATCAAGGTAGATTGCCTTTTTATTCTGTGTCTGCAACCTTGTGCCTTTGAATTTTGAAGTGAATTCCAATTTTTGTAGTTGACATTTGATCATTCCTCACATGTTTACATTCTATATACATTTACATATATCCAAAATAGTATATACTCATGTGTGTATATGTGTCTATCAAAGCTAATTTCAACTTACATAATAAGATGGTACTGTGTTAATTGTTATTATTTTACGAGTTTGGATCAACTCTTGGCTTTTTGGAACCTTTCAATTAGAATTTAGAATACGTATATGGTTTTTTCCTTGAAAATTAATCCTCATAAGCTTATAAGTATTTGTAGATAAGTTGATTTAGTGAATTTTTGAAGAGATTGATATGCAGAATTGATTTTAATTTAGCTCTCAAAAGGTTGTTGTTTATTAAAGGTCTGAGACTCTGAGAGTTATTGCAAGCTTTTATTTCATGAAGATGTCAAAATCAACTCTGAGTAACTTTTGCTCTGTTGAATTTGCAGGTGGAGAAGTTGAAGGATTTGTGCTTGAAACAAAGAGAAGAAATCAAATCACTGAAGAGTGCTGTACTGTTCCCAGATGTTATGAATTCTCAGCTTCAGAAACTTGTAGAGAAGCAAGGCTCTGAGCTGAAGGAAGCAAAACAAGTCATTCCAACTCTGCAACTGCAAGTTTCTTCTCTCACTGGCCAGCTTCAGAGCCTCGCCGAGGATCTTGCAGAGGTATAACTTACATGCTTCTATGAAGCAATTCTGAGTTCATTGTCATCGCAAGTTAAGGCTGTTCATTGAAATTTGTTTCTTTTGGAGACTCACATTGAGATGAATATAATAGCTACACATGAGAGGGTTACAATCACAATACCTGAGTTAGTCTTGAGCAACAAATATTTAGCATATGCAACATGGGCTCGGTCAGTTTATGTTATTTATCTATATGAAGGCACTTTTTATTGAAGACTATTTTTCTGTTAATTTTTCAAGAAGCCTTTTAGAGTTATAGTCGATTGATGAGCCGATCTTGTGAATAATCATGACCATTCACAAATAGAATGAGCATGAAGCATATAAGGCTATTTGTGTACATATGGAAGCTAATGATGTTTTTTAATGCATATAAGGCTAATTTTATGATGTTCACTCTGGATGAGCCAGGGTCCCTTCACCCCCTGTTTCTGATTCCTATCCCTTGCATCTATTCTGCTACTACCCCTACATGTAATGTAACTACATTTTTGTCAAGAAGAAAGTGGAGGCTATACTGCTTTAGAACGATTATTTATCCAGATTGTTATGAAGGGCTTTTGAATGCATGTATTTAGTTCTCTTTCTTGTTAAAAAAGCTGACATGGTGTAAACCAGAAAATAATGCAACTGTTTGATAACCTGACACACCAGCTACATGTTGCTACTTGCTAATGTGTTATGGACTTGTATGGTTTACATTTATTCTTGCCCTGTATCTCATTTGTTGATTTTTTGGTCTTGTATTTTAGATAATTGCCCTTCGGAGGTTGGTGTTGGCCTGTGGAGGGTTGGTATATGAGCACGTCCTTGGTGAAGAGAAATATACATTTGTGGAAAACGTTAAGAATCCCTTTTCTTGCACAATCTTGATTAAAGGTACATTTCCTTGCACCAATAGTTAATTTCAAGCAGATCCTTCATTGTTATTTTTCTTGCAAGATGCTTGCTGTGCATCTTTGCAGCAAAATTCTGTTTCATATTATTGTCAGTGTTGGATTTTAGATGAGATAATCGGCAATGTTGTCAAAATGATCCAGGTCCTAATGACCACACGATAGCTCAAATTAAAGATGCAGTCCGTGATGGTTTGAGGGCAGTAAAGAATACCATTGAGGTCACTTTGATTGATGTAAGTCCTTTTCCATGTCTAAAATGGTTTGCTCATGTTTAAACTTTCTCTGCTGAGTTTGATTAAATTTTATTTATATTTTAATAGTTTATTCTGCTTAAGTTAAAATGTAGCTTTAATGATTTTCTTAGACTGTGAAGCTTAAGCCACTCTGGTGTGTCATTGGATAGAATTGGATTGATGTCTTTGCGATTACAGGTGATATACGAGAACAAGGCAAGATTATTGTGTACAGCTGAAGGGGAGCCCTCTAGATCTCTTTCAAAAAATAGTAATGATGTCGGAGGCTAAACAAAGGGCACCGAGGACCTCATCGAGATCGAGGAAAAATGATGAAGCCGACCTTTGCGTTGACAATGAACTAGGGTTTACAAAAGACCGCACCGTTAGTAGGTATGATATATCTCTATGAAAGTGTTACATAATTATATTTGGTACCTCGTAAGCTCTAAGCTCTAATATTATAAAATACTAGTGCAACGGCCACAAGTTCTAAATGAATGCATGTATTTGTTGCAATTCTTGATTTGGTGAGATAAGTTTAATGCAAAGTTGATCAAATATTCAGCAGAGAATACTTAGAGCATCATGCCGCATTGTTTGGAGAAAAGAAAGATCGTAAGTATGTCCTTGAGGCTTGAAGAGATTTGATTCCTTGTAGCATATACGGAGTGAAAATGATGAAATCATGATTGTATTGTAACACAAACAATAATTTTTTCAAATAAGAAAAAGGTCATGCATACATGATTGTTGTAGCATATATCAAAACCTGCATGCAGAGTGCGGACTCTCATTAGATTTGCACCGCACAGGAGAGGAGGTGTGCTAGTTATTCACATTACCAAAAATAATGTACAATTGATTGATGTATAAAAATTCAATTCAAATGAAGTTTTATTTCTTTTGATTGCTTAGATGGTACGTATGGCATTGACTATGCATAACTATTATATAAGGATCATCACTGTGTTAAAAAAAATGGTTCTCAGTTCACATTTTACCACACACTACTAGTGTGGTAAAATGTGAACCTTTTTTTTTTGAGAAAATAGACTTTTAGTATCGGTTATTTAAATAACCGATACTAAAGGTCCCTTTTTTGTGACATTTAGTATCGGTTATTTAAATAACCGATGCTAAAAGTGACATTTAGTATCGGTTAATTTAAATAACCGATACTAAATGTCATTTCAACATTGTGTTTGCTATCTAAAAAATGACATTTAGTATCGGTTTTTTAAATAACCGATACTAAAAGTGACATTTAGTATCGGTTATTTAAATAACCGATACTAAATGTCATTTCAACATTGTGTTTGCTGTCTAAAAATGACATTTAGTATCGGTTATTTAAATAACCGATACTAAAAGTGACATTTAGTATCGGTTATTTAAATAACCGATACTAAATGTACGTTTTCAAGACATAAAAATCACCAAAAAAACGTCATTTAGTATCGGTTTTTTGAAAATCCGATACTAAAAGTGACATTTATTATCGGTTATTTAACCGATACTAAATGTCAGACATTTAGTATCGGTCGAATTAGTATCGACAGATAACCGATACTAAAAGTGCAAAACAACCGATACAAAAAGCCTTTTCTGCACTAGTGTGCGGCCTATAGGTTAAATGCTCATAGACCGTTTGCTGCAACGAAGAGAGAATGCAGCCTATGAGTGAAATGCTCATAGCCCTTTCATATCACCGTTTTGTCGTGACGAAGAGATAATACGACCTAGGATCACCGTTTTTTCGTGACGAAGAGATAATACGGCCTATGTTCACCGTTTTGCCGTGATGAAGAGATAATATGGCCTATGATCACCGTTTTGCCGTGACGAAGAGATAATACGGCCTGTGATTACCGTTTGCCACGACGAAGAGATAATATGGTCTATGTGCACATAGTATAGTAAGTGTCCTATTTATGATATCTGTGATATACGCGTACGAAATCCTATTGTGATTTTTTTATGCAACATGATTTTTCTCTTATATTGTGTGATTCTTTCATTATTATCTAAGAACCGTATTTGAATGAAAATCATTTGTATGTGATTCATAATTTCTATGTTGCAGAGAGGATTTTCCATATCTCACGCACGGATATGGCTGGAAACATCAAGTAATTTTTTTGTCATATATTCTTTGTTACGGAGTTGGAAAACTCGCTATATTTGGGGTGATGTTTCCACGTAGCAGATAACATTGGAAAACTGAAGAGTATATCCGGATTGCTCGTCAGTAGTCCAATGTCGAGTGTCAGTCACCGGATCACAATTAGAGTTCAAACTTCAAGGGATCTTATTGTTGGCTAAGCTAGTTATGTTAAGCTAGTTTTTTTTGTTTTACATGTATAAATCCTTCAAAACTCGAGCGTCATGTCAATTATTGGGAAGTTATGCCTTATGAAATTTAGGGTGTCACAGTCTCTCTAATGGGGCACTATCTCCTCAAAGTCTTTGGGAGAGAAGTTGATGTCTGGGTAGGGGCTTTTTGCCGCAGTCAGAGGGTTACTCGGCTATATGCATGATTTGTTTGACATAGAGACTTATGGTCGAGCTTATCTCACCTCCGCCGGCGAATCCTCCCGAGATGGTGTTTTGGGTGTGCTGAGTTGCATATTGGTCTCCCAATGCTTTCTGCGGTGAATTTGGCGACGTCATTAAGAGCTCGACAGGGTCCAGTCTCTAGGGTTCCATTTTTGACATGTTCTTCAGCATTTCTTTCTGGATCAGTTTTTCGATTTCGTTTTGTGTCAATTCGCCTTGTGGTATTCACACCATTGTTGGGGTCTTTACCGAGCACTCTTGTTGTAGGAACCATTCAAGATAGTTTCTCTCTTATGGCTCAATAGCGAGAGAGGCAACGTGCTCCCTCGTCCCTATGGCGGGGATGCCTTTTTCTGGGAGGTGTAGCGTTGAAAGTCTTTGTTCCAACAACAATGTTCACCCCCTTTTCCCTTGCATCTCTCACAACAAAAAAAGGCTTATTAGCAACAAAATCATATTCAGTCGCTAAAATAGCTGGTAGCGACGGATTTAGCGACAAAATATGGATTGTATTTTCGGCTTCAGTTAGCGACGAATTTGGGTGGGTTTAGCGACGAAAATTCCCTCGCTATATTTTTAAGCGGGATTTTGAGCAAGAAAAAAGAACAGATTACGAGATGATTAGCGAGGGAAAGTCTCTCGCTAATGTTAAGCAGGATTTTGGAAGAACAAAAAGCATGGATTACAAGGTGATTAGCGAGGGAATTAGCGACAGAAATTCCCTCGCTAATATTAACCGGAATTTTGAAAAAAAAACACGGTTTACGAGGTGATTAGCGAGGGAATTAGCAACGGAAATTCCCTCGCTAATTTTAAGTTTTTGTTATATCTGACCAAACCACTCTCATATCCTTTTATTCTCTCTTCGCTCACTTTATCTCCTCTTCTCTCTTCTTCCCTAAACCTCACTTTTTTATTTCTCACACTGTTTCTCCCTTACTCTTCTATCTCTCTACCCGAACCCACCCTTCACTACCACCACCACCACCACATCATAGCTCCTCTCACTTTTCACTCTTCTCTCTCTCTCTAACCGTCCCTCTCTCTCCACACAAACCCTCTTCCCATATTTCACCTCCACCACACTACCACCACAAAATTAACTTCCACCCTCACTCCTCTCTCCTCCCCTCTCTCTCTCTAACCTCCCCCTTCTCTCTCTCTCTCTCTCTCTCTAAATGTCCTTCTCTCTCTCTAAACAAACCCCCTTCACATATTTCACCTCTACCACCACCACCACCACCCCACTTGGATTTCTAATAATTAGGGAAACTTGATAATAATTTAATATATAATATTTATTCATAGTATTATAATAAATATAAAAAACATCTTTAAAAAAAATTAAAAAGTACTAGCTAGTTTTAAGCGGGATTCTTAAGAAAAAAGATCACGGATTACAAGGTGATTAGCGACGAAAATTTCCTCACTAATTTTAGCGGGATTTTGAAGAAAAAAAGCATGAATTACAAGGTGGATAGCGAGGGAATTAGCGACAGAATATTCCCTTGCTAATTGTTAGCGACAGATTCAAAATTCCTTTGCTACGGGTTAGCGAGGACCGATTTAGTGATAGAATTTGGCCGTCGCAAATACGCTTTAGCAAGGTATTTTTGGCCTTTAGTGAGGGAAAATTCGTCGCTAATGGGCCTTTTTTTTGCAGTGTCTGTTTCACTTCTCGGCGTTACTCACCTCACCTTTCATGTATGGTTCGACCCTAACGGCGAATTCCTGCATTGATGAGGCCGGATGGTATGCCAATGGTTAGTTGAATTGGCCGCATCTGAGGCCGTTGGCAAAGGTGTCGACGAACTACTTTTAATTGAGGGGCTCGACGTCGACAGTTATGTCGCTATAACTGTCGAGGTACTTGCGAAGGGTCTCGTTGGGCCCCTGGCGCGTACTAAAGAAGGTTGTTATTGAGGTTTTTTGGTGACTACGATCTGAGAAGTGCTGGATGAACTTTTTGGTGAAGTTGGCATAACTCGGTATGCATTGTCTCAGGAGATTGATAAATAAACCAACACGGCTTCCTTCATTGTTCCAGAAAACAACTTTCACTTCAGGGTCTCGTGCACGTTGATGATGGCCATTTGCGTGTCGAAAGCGGGTATATGCTCTTGGGGGCCCCTCTTCCCGTCGTAGGTGTCGAGTGGATGCAGCTTGAAGTTTGACGGTACATTGTCGCTCGAGATTGAGTCAAAATCGGTGGTTGGGGTTCTCGATCTGAACATTGTCGAGGTGGTTAGGGTCCCTCTCGTTTTGGATGGAGGTTACTTGCTCCCAGAGGGACTAATTTTGACGTCGCAATTCCTCGATCATTGCGTTGACTTTGACCAAGGGTTGCCTTCTTTTAGGGGCGACTGATGGCGAAGTGGCAATTGAGTCGGAACCGAGAAAATTTCCCGTCGAAGGCAGAGGAGGATTTACATTGATCTCCACTAACATCGGTGGCGGTGTGGCGGGTAGTGGCGTAGGAGTTCTATTCGAGTCGATAGTTTCCTGGCTGGGCGAACGCCGGGTCTGCCTGCGACCACAATGGGTGATTACCATGGTGTCTTGAAGGAGTGAGTGTAGCCGGGAATTAATTTGCCCCACGGTGGGTGCCAAGGTACTTGAATAGAACTTTATTGATATGGTCAGACAATTACAACGGTGGCTAGATAGCTGCTTTTTATTTATCTTGGCGTGCCAAGTTTTTGTGTGTTCTTTGTACAAAAAGTGTCCTCTATGGAGCCTCCTATTGACCTAGTAACCGCTCGCTAGTTACTGCGAAAGTTACCCCTTTTCCCATGCCATCGGTCTTGTTTGCCTTGAAATAGTCATGGGCCGAACCTTTTGCATCTAAGATGCTTGGGCCGAGTTGGAGCGATTCGGCCTGAAACTTTATGACGGTCGAGATGTAAACCAAGTTTTCAATTTGCAGTTAGTTTGAGAACTCATCTGAGACATCAATATCATGACATTGGCACAAGATCGAAAGGCGTACTGTATTATCCCCCCAACCATATAATGCATTCATTTACTAGCTAGGAATGAATTAGGTCCTTGGCTCCAGCTGTGCCACAGAAACAACTAACGCATACAATAACGTTCGGTTTGGCAATTGGTTATAAAGAGTGGTCCATTCATCATCCTCCAAACTATTAATAATTAAAATACAAAATCCTCCTCTCATTTAATTTTTCTTTTTGCATTAAATAGTTAGAAATAACAATTAGAGAGAGGACACGAAGAGGTGGGTTACTGACAGAGAAAACTAACTGCAAACTCCTCAACACTTAACTTATTCATTGATAGCCAGCCTATAAAAATGTGATGCCATTATGAAAGCTTATACTCGTGGCTCAAACACATATATAGTGACAGAGTTCTGGGATATAGAAACATACTTTTATATTAATTTTTGTTTATACAACACAATAGCCTATAGGGAAAGTATACAAATAACAATATTTTTTAAGTATATCAGTATTTAATTACTCCATTGAAATGGGTGCTCCATTATCAACCTGGCCATGGGAGAACTTGGGGATATTCAAGGTATGCTTTATAATGCATCTTCTTAATTGCTTCATTTTTTTTTTCTTCTTTATAACTAAATAAATTATCATGACAATATTTTTGTTTTTAATTATTGATAGTATATGTTATACGGGCCATTATTGGGAAGAGTAGTATATGAAATGTATTATGAAGAAGAGTTCAAATTCAGCTGGTGCCTTCATTTGCTCATACTTTCTGCTCTCAGAGGTTTTCTTCATCTCCTATGGAATTGTTACACCAATATGCTTTTTCTCACACGAAACCGTCAGATTCTTAAACAAGGTGTTGATTTCAACCAGATTGACAATGAATGGGACTGGTAATTCAAACTTATAAACCAATTTATTTGTTCTAAACAATTATCTTAATCAAAGTTTTAAATAGCAGTTGCGATCAAATGCGACTAATGCAACCTAAATAGCAGTCTCAGACTCTCCATAAACCTTATTGTTGATGGTTTGTAACAGGGATAACTTCTTGATTCTTCAAACAATAATTGCTTCTGTGGCCTATAATATGTTTCCCTTCCTACAAGATCTTCCTTCATGGAACATTAAAGGTGTTATTGCAGCTTTGGTTTTTCATGTGGGAATTTCAGAACCACTTTATTATTGGGTGCATAGAAAGTTTCATGGACATTATCTTTTCACCAATTACCATTCACTTCACCATTCATCTCCAGTACCACAGTCATTAACAGGTAATAGTAAAAAGTAGTATTTTACCTATCTTAATATATCATCTTAGTTACAATCTCATTCATTATGTTAATTGAAAATATATTATTTGGTGATATGCAGTGGGAAATGCAAGTGTTATGGAGCATATGTTTATGAGTATAGTGATTGGAATTCCAATAGTTGGGGCTAGTGTGATGGGATATGGATCAGGAAGCTTGATATATGGTTACATGTTGATTTTTGATTTTCTGAGATGTTTAGGGCATTGCAACGTTGAAATTGTTCCACATAAGTTATTCCAGAAATTTCCATTTATGAGATATTTACTATACACTCCAACGTAAGTTCATTTAATAGACCTTTTTGCTGCCATCAGTATATTTCAATTATTTATTAGCCTTGACATATGATACATTGATTTCTATCTATCTTCATTTTTTGGTGACAAGAGATAAAAGCATTTTAATTACCATGCCTAATAATAGAAATGCATGGTACAGTTTGACGTAATTACGGAAAAAGTTCACTTGACAATTTCCCAATTTAGTTGGATTCACTTATTCCAACGACCTTACTTGAACACGATATGTTCTATAGGCTTGTACAACTGTATCCTTTTGCATGGTGGTCCCGCTATGGTTCAAGTGAAAATTTGCGTTTACTTTTTCCTGTCGCCGATCCAAACATCATCTTACAGTCTGTTTCAAGAGAAGCTTTTACATCTACATCCGTAAAAAAAGAGGATTCCAAACATGTTTAGTGTTTTGTAAAATTGATTTCGAATAAAAGTGAGTTAGAGATGCTAAAATGATTTATGTTTATAAACGAAAAGTTCGTCTAATAATAATAAACTTGAAAGTAAAAATTACCTTCGAAAAAAAAACTACAAATCCTAACTTCAAATCAGAATCATTTACTCAGTTGAGTTATTTGGATTATTTTCTATGCTTGCAGATACCACAGCCTACACCACACTGAAAAAGACTATAATTTTTGCCTCTTCATGCCTCTCTTCGACGCACTTGGCAATACGCTTAGCACCAAATCATGGGAATTACACAAATCACTAAGCTCAGGTACTTTTTAACAATTTAAATTGTTTATCAGCTACGATGATGGGTAGTGATATCGTTTGATTAGTGGTTATAAATAAGGAGCAACTTTATTAATGATTGTTCGTAAGGCCTAACATATATATCTAGCAAAACTGATGTTGTGAGGTTAAATATTTTCGTGGTAAGTCAGATTCAAACTTAGGATATCCATTTTTGTCCCTGTGTGTTTACAGATAGTGCTTATCACTCTGTCCGCAGACTAAAAGATATACTTTATTCATGATTAAAAATGACGAAGTTAAAAGGAGTTTTAAACAGAGAATTAGGTATTTTAATGCAATTAGTTAAGGAGTACAAGTTAGTTGATGGCATGATTAAGCTGCATCTCCTATCTATCTAGTTGTATTATGAGGATAATGATTTGTTATATGTTTCTAACCACTAGTTGTACATACCCTATTCTTAATTAATTTGTGGGGCATTAATTAATTAATGGACATGTGTATGTGTAATTGTGTATGGATGAATGCAGGGAAATGTAGTAGGGTACCAGAATTTGTTTTCTTAGCCCATATAGTGGATATCACATCTTCAATGCATGCACAGTTCTGTCTAAGATCCTTCTCTTCATTGCCATTCAGAACAAGGTTTTTCTTGATCCCATTTTGGCCAATTGCATTGGTATCTTTGCTAGCTATGTGGCTTTGGTCCAAAACATTTTTAGCTTCTTTCTACTACCTCAGAGGTAACCTACATCAAACTTGGGCTGTCCCTAGGTGTGGCTTTCAGGTAGCTCTATGCACAACACTTTTTCCGCTACTTTCTACTCCCTCCGGTTCTTTTATAAGCAAAAAGTGGTCAATGGAAGTTGATGTATCTAGTCTAAATTTTGGATCAGATACATCAACATTCGTTGACCACTTTTTATAAAAGAACCGGAAGGAGTATGTTGTGTATTGATTAACTGTTATTTTCACAGCTCATGTTTTTCTATGTTGTGTTTTTATTACAGTATTTCTTACCATTTGCTACTGAGGGTATTAATCAGCAAATTGAGAAGGCTATCCTCAGGGCTGATAAAATTGGTGTTAAAGTCATCAGTTTAGCCGCTTTGAATAAGGTTTGCCATACTCAACTTACGGAACCGATTCTCTCCATTAGACTTTTCATTGTCAACCGTTAAATCTCCACTCTTTAATCTTGTCTCTCAATTTTTATAATATTTTTCCTTACCCTTTATCGTATTCAATCGATTGAAATTTCGTTACACACGGTAAAGTCACTTGAGGGCTCCATTCCTCTTACACCTCTCCCAATTTAATTTGAATCTCCTCCTATAAAAATGAAGTTAATTTATTGAACTATGTTTTTGTCAGTACATGGTTGCTGAGGTCATTAATGATATGTCCTCAACTAAATCAACGGTGGCCCATTAGCTTTTGTAAATTCTGAAACATGTTAAAATTGGATTGCAAAGGGCCAAAAAGCAAGACTAATGATAATAAATGGGCACCTTTTCAAAATTTATGTACCAAAAATTAATATTGATAAAGGTACTAAAGTACTAAACAGTATCTAAAAAATATAGTGACAGTTAAAAAAACTTTGGATAAAGGTACTAAACAGTAAGTACGTAAAAGAGATAGTGACAGTTAAAAAACCCTAGATCTTATTGGTGGTAGGTAAAACCTTTACCCAAACAAATTGTGTTGATATACAGAGTGCATAATGAATGGAAGGAGTGACTGTGAGTAAATGTCAAATCTACTTTTATCTATTGCTGTTCAATATTTAATAACAAATCTTATTTGAGCAAAAGTCAATTTTTTTTTTACCGGTAGCAAAATATGTGAGGTCCCGGCTTTGAACCCAAGACATCCACTAGAAACTCACACACACAACAATAAGGTCCCGGCTTTGAACCCAGGACATGGTATCCAGCTTAACAATTTCAGTAATTGCCAGTTGAGCTAGCCCTTACCGATTGATTGTGTGCTTTTAATTTGTTGATGGACAGAATGAATCATTAAACGGGGGAGGAAAACTTTTTGTGGACAAACACCCAAACCTTAGAGTTCGAGTTGTTCATGGAAACACCTTAACTGCAGCTGTTATCCTTGATGAAATTCCTAAAGATGTAAAAGAGGTTTTTCTAACTGGAGCTACTTCCAAGCTTGGAAGAGCAATTGCTCTCTACCTTTGTCGAAAGAAAATTAAAGTTCTGGTACTAAAATTTAACTACTACTCTACTATACCTTCCTCTATTTTAATTTCTTTGATTTATTTATCATTAAATTACTCTTGTCCATTCATTAGTCTTGAATTTGCAGATGTTAACTCTATCAGCAGATAGATTTCAGAGGATTCAAAAGGAAGCCCCCCAAGAATATCAAAACTACCTTGTTCAAGTCACTAAATACCAAGCAGCACAACACTGCAAGGTAATTACTTAAATGCTAAAGAGATCAATAGTGTTCTTCACTTTTCTCCTCTATTACTCGACGCCACGACCCTTTAGGTGTGGGTGAAGCGTCTTACTAATTGAACTGCGTTTTGTTGTCAAGTTAAATGTTACTCCCTCCGTCTCATATTAAGTGTCGTTTAAGGTTATGCGCGGGCATTAAGAAAATGATTGGATATGCTAAATTTTATGGTGGAAAAATGTCGTAAGACTAAAATACCCTTACACTTTTCTCGATTGTAGCAAAGACACGTTATTAATATTCTAAAGTAAGGGTATTGTTGGAAAGTAATAATAAATGTTGTATTGAGATTCTAAAGTGACAGATAGTTTGAGACAGAGAAAAATTCTAAAGAGGACACTTAAAATGAGACGGAGGAAGTACTATATATTATTACATTGTGATAATTTATTGTTGTTATGATTCAGACATGGATTGTTGGGAAATGGATAACTCCAAGAGAGCAAAATTGGGCACCAAGTGGAACACATTTCCACCAATTTGTAGTGCCACCAATATTTGCATTTAGAAGAGATTGCACATATGGTGATTTAGCAGCTATGAGGTTACCAGAAGATGTACAAGGACTTGGATGCTGTGAGTACACGATGGATAGAGGTGTAGTTCATGCATGTCATGCAGGAGGTGTTGTACATAGTCTTGAGGGTTGGACTCATCATGAAGTTGGAGCCATTGATGTTGATAGAATCGATGTTGTGTGGAAAGCTGCTCTCAAACATGGTCTAACACCACTCTCTTCCCCATCCACCCTCAAAACAAGTTCAAATTTGGAAGCTAGCTAGCTAGACACAAAAATATATATATTCCCTCTGTTCCCTATTATAAAAGAATTTTGCAGTTTTAGGCTTATTGAATAAACTGATGTATCTAACGTATATTCAGTTATTCAATGAACCTAAAACTGTAAAAATTTTCTTATAATAAAGACCAGAGAGGGAGTAGTTGTTAATTAAGTATTTAATTCTTTGCATTTGCTTTGTAATTCTTGTTAAATGCTAGCCCTTTAAAATGAACAAAAAATAATCAACGTTAGGCAATTACTTTACTTCAACAGAATATAAATCTTACAAATATGTAAAGGTGCTACTTTGAAAGATAAGTAGCTACCAATATCTCTATATCTCTAAGAAAATGAAATCAACTTCTTTATTTTTTCTATAACATCATTAAGCAGCATATCCTTAAGAATAGACCATTTTTTCTTTATATGAATTAGGTCAAACCATTGATTGAGTTTATTTTGGTACATCCTATCAAGCACCATTCATTTGTGAAACTTGCTTTGAGGATCTAAAGAATTGGCCAAAAATGGTCAACTGAAGTACAAATGAAAAAGATATGCATGCATTCCCACATTTCAGAATAAACACACCATGTGAATTGTTTTACATAAATTTTTTATAAAAATCAGATCATGCGTGAGTGGAAGATCTATATTAGTTGAAAGTGACAACATGGATGAAACTCAAACATCTTGAACTACAAATAAAATAGCTTAGAAGTAGGGCCGTCCTTGAAATTTTGGGCGCCCTGTGCGAAGTTTGAATTTTGCGCCTATTTTTTACAAGTTTTATATTTATTAAAAAAATTGTTTCAATATAACCTCAAGTAAAATAAAATATTATGGAAGAGAAGTCAAAGTTGACATCAATATTGAAAAGTTCAAACCAAAATTAAAATAGAATTATGGCAAAAAAAACTATATCTGTATCTATCGACCAAGCATATACGAGCATTCCACACAAACAGCAATATCCATCTATTAAATATCCTCCTCCAGACATTTTTCGCTGCAAAATCTTTAATAATTTGTTCATAATCACGATTATTTACAAAATTCATTTTCTATTGAACATAGTAATATTATATAATTATATAATATAATTAAAAGAAACAACAAAAAAAGCATGCACCCATATATATATATATATAATGTTAGGATAATATATTCATACTAATAACTCACCCATCAAATGGCTTTGATACCATTTAAGGCATCTTCACCACAACAACAATTTAGTTATAATTCATAGGAATAGTAATATTAGTAGTAGTAGTGGAAAAGACCTTAGTGGAAGATGTATAGTACCTTATGGAAGCTATATGCGCAGCAAGGGTGGAGAAAAACTTAGTGGTTCCTTAGTGGAAAATATGAAGAAAAGTGAAGGAAGAGTGGAGAAAGTAGAGCAAGTATCAGAGGAGGATTTATGAAAGGAATTTTATTTCTTTCAAGTGGGGAATACAACTGAGGCATTGCATGCCTTATATAGAAAATAAAGACCTACTATTTAAGCCGGTTAAAAGACTACTATTACATTCTTGTAGCGCATGTAAACTAAAAAAAGACAAAATATCATTATTAATGCAAGCAGATTACTTTGGGCCCCATCGACACATTGATAATGACTAAAGTAGAAAAAACAAAAATAAAAATAGTAGGAAATATTCCCTTGGTCGACCATATCTTGTATTTTTGGTCCTATCTTTTTGAATCTTTTGATTTCTTTGAATTGTCGGCAATTATTGTTGTCCTTTTCCCTTGTTGATTTGGTGAGTCATCCCTTCTATCATTGCATCCCAGAAATCTTCTGGTATAGGTTCTGCTTCTTCTTCTACCTGAGATTCTCCAGCTAGACAGTTGTATGTGTTGGAATCCATTGATCCTTGAGAACTACTGGTTTTCATAGATACATCATCACTTTTAACTTTAAAAGTTTTAAAAAATTGTTTTTTCATATGATCTAGAGTTCTGATCATGATCTGTTCTTCCGTTTCATTTGGGAAAATTTTCTGAAAGTAATTCTTTAGATTTTCTAAAGACATTTCTTGAAATCCTAATTCTTTAGGTCTGGATTGGTCCTCAGCTATGGCTGTTTCAATTTTTTCTTCCATATGTTGAAGATCCTCTTTAGGCATCTTAGTCCACCATTTGTAGAAGAAATTTCTTCTAAGTATAGGGATATTGAATTTATCCTTAGCAATGGTAATTGTCCATCTCCAAATCCATGGGATTTGAAATTTAATACAATATAAACAAGGTCTTTGCCCTGTAATCATCCTTGAAGCATTCTTCAGAATTAATGAGTTATAATTGCACCATAATTCATATAAATTTAATATATTCTTTGGTAAAATTTCCAAAGAAGGTCCAAATTTTATCCACCAGTTATAAAACCAATTTGGTATAGGTTTTCCACTTTACGGATTAACATCAAAAACCAAGAATGCTTATTCTTGGGATTTTGATAATAGAAAGCTAATGTAAAAGCTTGGATATAATCCCAATAATTGAAGTAAACATATTTACCTTCAGCAATTTTGATTGCTTTTTCTCCATTAGGATTTAATCCCCATTCTCTTGGTGATAATATTTTATTAATATGACATTTGCTGAAGTTTATAAAACTTCCTGGGTTATTATTTTGATAATGGTGTGTGATTGTTACTGATTCAGTAACTAATAGAAGTATTTCCAAATGTGGTCTGGACTTACCATAAAGTCCAGGATATCCTCTTGATTCAAGATATCTTGTTTTAACTGACCACCCATCATTGGGAGTCAAATTGATATCTTCCTCTTCGACATACATTATGTCTTTTGTAACAGGATTTTCATAATAATCTGTTACCTCTTGAGATGTTTCATTTGTAGCTGCATCTTTATAGGTTGATGCCTTACTTGATGAAGAAGAAGGAATATCTTCTTTCTTCGGAGGTGCAGGCAATTGCTGCAAATTTCTAGTCCTATGGACTGTAGTCCAATCCCCTATTAGAGGATGTTTGTTTCCTGATAGGGCAACAAATTGTTGCTTCCTCGGCCACGCGCCACGCGACCACGACCTCTTCCCCTATTGGGGTTGTCATTTCCTGCAAAATTCACGAGTCAAATAATCAAAGAAGAGAATTATTTTCGACTTTAATATATTGTATATCAAAATCAAATACGATAATTGAGCTTGCCAACTAGCAAAAATTTGTTTTGATACAAGATTCTTGACATCTTTCTCAATAATTGATTTTGCGAACTACAATCAATTCTTAATAAAAATTTTTGATTTAATAAATCATCCTGAAATTTTGATATGCATTTAATTATAGAAAGCATTTCTTTCTTAATAGTCGAATATTTAGATTGTGTAGGATTCCATTTCCCGGAAGTAAATCTTACTAACACTTCTTTATTATTGTCTGGTATAACCTGCTTTAAGATACCACCATAGCCTATGTTAGAGGCATCTGTTTCAACAATTTTGAAATACTTGGGGTTTGCCAAGGCTAAACAAGGTAAACACTTTACCTTACTTTTGATCTTTTGGACACTAGAGAATGTTTCTCTGTCCATGGTCCCGGGTTTTTCTTTAACCTATTATATAAAATGGTCAGTATCTCGAGCTAAATTCTCATAATAGTCGAAATATAATTTAGACTCCTAGAAACCTTTGTAATTGTTTCTTCTCAGATATAATATCTGGAAATTTAGAAGCAAATTCAATACTTCTACTTATAGGAATAATTGTTCCTTGGTCTATTTCGTGACTCAAAAATCTAACTTTTGTTTGAAAAAGTTTCATTTTTGGAGCAGATATAACTAAACCATTATGTTTAACCAAATTTTTAAATATTTTTAAATGTTTAAAATGTTGATCAATAGTTTTAGGAAATACTAAAACATCGTCAATATAGACAATCATAAAATCAGAATAAGAACTGAAAATATCATTCATAATATTCTGAAATTCAGAAGGAGCATTCTTTAATCCAAATGGAAGAACATTCCATTCAAAATGCCCAAAAGGAACTGTAAAAGCGCTTTTGTATTTATCGATTCATTAATCTGAATTTGCCAATAACCTGACTTCATATCAAATTTTGAAAAAATCAAGGCATCATTGAGCCTATCTAAAAGATCTTTCTTATTAGGAATTGGATATTTCAAAACTTTATTAAGAGGTTTATAGTTAATAACTAATCTAGGAACACCTCTTTCTTGTTCAGCATTTTTATTAACATAAAAAGCTATACAACTCCAAGGAGATTTGGATTTTCTAATCAACCCTTTTTCTAAAAGAGAATTAATCTCTTTTTTACATAAATCAAGATATTCTTGATTCATCCGAAATGGTCTAGCTTTAGTAGGAATTTGACTTTCATTAAAGTCATCAATATAAGGTAAAGCAACAACATGTTGTTTTCTATTCCAAAAAGCATTAGGTAGATCATTACATACCTCTGAGACAAATTGTTGTTCAATAATATTAATTTGTCTCCTAGTTTCTTCTTTATTCAAATGATCATTAATATTAAATATATTAATTTCACTTTTGAGAAAACATATTTGTTTTTCTTTGTTAAGAAGAATATCCCTAACTTCATTAAGCATCCTTGTATGAGGATCGGTAATGAATTTGAAAATAATTTCTTTATTATCAATAAAGGTAGTAATACCATTTTGATCAATATTTCTAATAGGCATAATCTTATGTAGAAAAGGAGTGCCTAAGATAATTCTATGAGTTAGATTTTTAACTAAAATAAAATGAGTTGGCAAACAAATATTTTGGTTGCAAATATAAGCATTTGAAAGTTTATAATTAACTTGTAATTTATCTCCTCCAGCTTGGGTAAGAGATTGAGTAGTTTTTGAAAAATATTTTGTAGGGATAATTCCCTCTTGAATACAATTAAGATCAGCCCCACTATCTATGAGGGCTATCTCATTTTCTAAAATAAAATTTTTATTAACAACTAAAGTAATTCTCACAAACCATTTTTGTGAAGTTACTCTGTCTAATATAGACAAATAACTACTACTAGAATGAGTAGTCTCTTTTTGTTTATTAAGACTATCTATAGCAGATATATCTTTGGTTGATTATGAATCTCTAAAGAAGATATTCTTTGGAATAATACATCATTATTCTTTTTATCTCGAGCAATTTGATTTTAAGAGATTTATTTCTCTTCTTAAATCGATTGTAGAAACCGGTGTTTCTTTAATATTAGATTCTTGGAATCTAGATAAAACCTCACTCATTTGATAAGGAGCCTCTATAATTACAGGACTTTCCTTTTTAATATATTCTCTCATAAGAGTGTCTATCATCTTTCTTTTCAAATTGCCATCGATTTATGGCTTCTAGAGCTTTTAAAGCTTCATCCTGTTCTCTGTTAGAACATTTAATCCATTCATTTCAACAATGGATTTCCAATAATTTAATTCATTACAATCGACAATCATTATTGTTAGTGGAAGATGATCGAAGAGGTATCATTGATACACTCTATGCCTTCACTTGAAGGATCAAACTCTTGTTACGATTCGAACTAATTAATAAAACTTTTTCTAATTTTGTAAAAGAGAAGCTATTTTTTCTCCTATGGGAACATTAGTTCCTACAAAATGTTTTAATATGGATAAGCGGAGGGTATAAACCGCATCTTCTTCCCAAAGACTAACAATAGTATTATTAGAACTAGATTCTAGCTTAATTTCTTTCTTATGATCAAGAATTTCTTTTTACGAACTTCAAGAAGATAATGATCCCACCAACCTCTTAATTGACCAACAAATCCAAAGTGGCTATGAAAAAGGCTATTGTACTATCGAATTTCCATGTCGTTTACAAAACAAGAGAATACATAATCATTCTATGTATCGTATCTATGATTTGCTTATCATTTAAGCCATCAATATTCCATTCATAAATGGCTTTACCGAATAGGAATTACGATATGGTTCGTGTTCCTCATAAAGTAAATCTTGAGGTGAAGGCCTCTTATAATAATATTTTTCTATGGCCTTAGAAGTGTAAATAGGATTAATATTAACATCCCGGTTAATATTCAGTTAGCAAACATGTTTGTCAAATCATCAATATTATTAATATCTTTACTAAAATCGGAAGGACTCTCGTGAGCTATCGAAACACTCTCTCTTGAGATAAAACACTTAGAGATAAATTCTTTAATTGTTCTTGCAAAATATGAATAAATTCGAAGTATTATCTTCCATTTTGAAACCTTTTATTGGTAAAGGAGGTTGTATTATAGGAGTCTCTGTAATCATAGGTGCTTTAGACTCATTTGTTTGTTCAAAAATCATTTTTGTTGAAAAATTTGTTTTTCAAATAATTCCTTCAAAGAAGATAAATCTTTTCAAGAGAAATAAATTGATCTCCTAAGCAATTAAGAAAAGCATTTGTATAATTCTCGGTTTTATCAAAGAATTTAATTCTTTGATAGTAACTTGGTTACATTCTACCTTATGTAAACTATTAAAAGCATTAGCTTCTACGTTTTGACCCAAATTTATAGGTTGTCTTGGAGGAAAAATACTACTAATTTTTTCTCCTTTCATAGTTTCCCAATTCTTTGAATTAAGAACTAGAATCTCATTATCAATCTCATTTTTGATTTTATTAGTAAAATACTTAACAAACCATTTCACAAAAGGAATATAATCCTGTTTTATAGTCATTTCTTCATAATAATCATCCTTAAACTTATTAAGTTCAAGAGGAGAGAATTTCTCAAAATACCATTCCCTAAATTGGGCATATTTATCCTGTTGGAACTCATCATTAACGAGTTCTCTCATTCCACTACCGGGAGAGTAATCTAATATGTACCTCATAAATGAAAACTCATTTCGATTGAGTAGGAGATTCCCTACTTTGGGTGGGTTTTTGATATATCCCATGTGGAATTTGATTCTCACTAATTCTAATATTTTCTCTGTCTCTATTTCTTCTATTGACGAGAAGTAGAAGATCTATGTAGTTCACTAGGAGTTGTATAGAACTCACTAACAGTAATGCCTTGCGTAAAAACTTCTTGGTATTTTATTAACCGTTTGAGGATTAAACTTTACCTCTATATATCCTTCATTTGTTTGGATAATCTGATCTATCTCTCTATTTAAGATAGGTTTAAGTTCTCTCATTGTGGTAGCGACCATGACTCGGAAAGTTAATTTCATTCCATTTAATTAACCTATTGGTCACTATATTAGAAGTTAATAAATTAGTTTGGACAAGAGTTGTTGTCCTGGAAAAGATATTTGCTTAACCTTTGGATTAAGTGTATTTAAAACTTTATAATAAACTCTATAACATATTGTTATAACTTCACTACACAGTGTAAAATTATACCCATTAGTATTGATAGTGAGTTGCATATCATCTAGAATATTTCACATGATAAAGACAAACTCAAATTTGGAGAAACATTAAAATAAACAGTCCCATGACATAGACTTGCTTCAATTAAAGCAAATAGAGAAGGCTTGAAATCTCTACATCTACCATCTCTAACATATGCAAGAATACTTGCATTTAACCTCAAAGAAAGTTAATGGTTTAAAGGCAACTTGCACAAGTCCAATATGAATAAAATTATAGTCTTTAAAAGGAAGTAAATCTTTTTACTTAATAATCTTATGGTCCGAGTATTTTGAAACTTGAACAATCTGCTTCAATGGTCTTAACAAAGATATCTTGATTTGAGATCAAAAAGACCAAATTTATATATTTGACTAGAAGGAATCTGCAGGAATTGTCCATTTGTTTAGTTGATCCAATTTTTTTGGATATATATTCACTAATTCTTCATTTTTAATTGAATTATCTTGATGATTATAATCATCTAATTCCATGGTTAAAGTTTGAATTATTGTTGTGGTTCGGATGCTTAACTGTAATCGTAACTAGATGAGTCGGTTGAAATTATGAATATACTATACTCCCATCATTTTATTTGTCATCTTTGCAAACAGTAAAACTGTTTAACTATCAACCCAAAGGGATAGAAGGATTTCTCCCAAATCAAAGATGTAAAAATGTTTTTAGCAAAAATTTTCGAAATCATCTTAATACTTCCTCTATCTGGGAAAAGATGATGATTTTAAGAAAACACTAAAAACATTCTTAGTTATAATATAACACAAATAAAATGATGTTAGGATAATATATTCATACTAATAACTCACCCATCAAATGGCTCTGATACCATTTATATATATATATATATATATATAGGGTTAAATATGTTTTTGGTCCCTATAAATATAGCGAATTTTGTTTTTAGTCTCTCTAAAACTTTTTGGGCACTTTTGGTCCCTTCATTATTTGCTGTTAACACTTTTAGTCCCTACCGTTAAAACCAACTAGCAGCGTTGATGTGGCATTTTTTTATGAGTTAGCATGCTATGTTGGATTCCACCTTATTTGCTGCATGCCACCTAAGTGTACATGCTGGAAAATTAAAAAAGAAAATAAAAACAAATTTGAAAGCAAAAATTAAAAACACAACAAATTGGAATTCAGATTCGAGAAGCCCTAATTCCTAATTCATCTTGTCTCTTCCTCCTTATATCGCGACAAACCCAGAAAATGAAACCAGCATGACGCAAAACCAGATCAATCATCTGAACCAATTGACGCATAACGATGCAAATAGAACCAGATGATGCCGAAGCAAGTAGAATCTGGCGTGGTGCAACAATAGAAGATGAGAAGCGAATCAGTCAAGCAGTTGAATGAGATACACAAAATAGTGCGATTGAAAACACGATTGCAGGAAAAATCAACTCTGATGTGAGAAGAGAAATCGATTCATAGAGAACGATCTCTATGAGGTGCGATGAAGTAGATTGATGAAGAAGGAGAAACAAACCAAAACAGTAAACATATCAGAGAAAGAAGCAGAAGAAAAAACCTAAAAAAATTGTAAAATGGGAAAGGGAAAAGGCACAATTTACATAAATTGAAGCAAATTTTGCAGGCGAAGTGTGCAAGACAAATCCGTTCTACTTAATAGCTTTCTTTTCAGCCTCAACATTCAAACCCGATTGTTTATTTTTGTTGGCCATTGTTTTGATGGGTGGGATTTAGAAGGTTTGCAGTATCTCCCTTTGGAGCTTCAGCTGAAGCTAATCATCAATGGCGTGAGAGAGAAAGGAGAATTTAATAATTTGTTTATTTTATTGGGTTTTTTAAGACACATGGCAAAGATGTAGAGTGCCAGCACATAAAAAATTGACACATAAGCAAAGACACATTAGCTCTGTTAGCCAGCTCACACAAAAGTTAACAGAAGGAACTAAAATTACAAACGGAAAATAATGTAGGGACCAAAAGTGCCCAAAAAATTTATAGGGACTAAAAACAAAATTCGCTTTATTTATAGAGATCAAAAACATATTTAATCCTATATCATAATCATAAGTAATATAAATCACGAATAACTCCACCTAAGCGTCCACCTAAGAAAAGCCACGTAGATCTCTTCAAATATGTAGCTTTACACGTCAATAACTGTGGAGCCCACAAATACACGCTGGATGTCAGTAATTTAATAAAATAAAATGAAGAAATGTCTCATATGGGAGTTGAACACTCAACTTCGAGTGCCAAACAACAACAAGAACCATTGCACCATGCGCAACTTTTGATACAAATTTAACACGCACCATTAATTAACTCACTAAACGCATACAAATTTCACACACACTTATGATACAATTTTAAAACCAAATTTCATTAAAAAAAATAACTGTCATTACGTTTTTAACAGTAGCCTTAAAATGTGGATCTACAATTATTCCTAGGGTGTTATTTTTCGTACCCCCCTCATTCCCTCCCACACCCCCATTTTTCCATAAATGCCAATAATACCCCTGTGTTTTTAAAAAAATAAAAATTGAAAATTTTCTAATTACCTCAAAATAAGGTAATTAGGTTCAAAAACAATGAAATTTTCTAATTACCATTTTTAGAGGTAATTAGGTTCATAAAAATTTCGAATTACCTCTAAAAATGGTAATTCAAATTTGTATTTTTTTGTTTGTATATTAAATTAATATTTAAACGCGTTTTATTTTGGAAATATGATACTGACGGTTTATGATTTAAATAGCAATATGTCAAAATATATAAAATGAGCAACATAAAAAAATATAATGTACAAATACAACTACTATGGGTCCAAAAAAATGTTTAACAATGACCGAAAATAAGCACGTGAAGTGGGTGAGCGGCGACATCTAAGGCATCCCGTCAATGCAAATGCTCTGCACCTCTCCTCATAAGTCTCTCGGGACAAAGAGGGCTCCTCGATGATATGGTGGATCTGGAGTGGCCGTGGCTCGCTCGCTCTGCGTGGAGTGCAGCACCGGAGTAAGACGCACTTCAGTTACCCGATCGTACCAAGGAAGGTAATCGGATCGCACTCTCCGTGGTAGCCCGCCAATCTACTAGCCCGCCAAAATGTCGCGCCGAATCGATACATCAAGAACCCTGTATGATCTCGTCTGCAGAGGAGCATTACCCGAAATGGGTGCTCTAGGGATCCTCTGTAGCTGCCCGAACTGCCAACGCACCCTGCCGGCATGTAGGAATAAAGTCATCGGCCCGAATCGCCAATGATATGTTCGACAAAGGAACATACTGCTGTGGTCATCATAAGGGGTGAGGATGACATCCCCACCGCAGAGCATCTATCCGCGCCCCTAAAGTCCACCAACTTGACTTTATCCGACCTTCTTGTTCCCCACCGGTGGCACGTGGCTGATGCGTCCTAGCTAACACTTTCCGACCAACGACCGTGGGAAAGTGCTCGTAGATCGAAGATCAAATAGTTAAATTAAAAATAATCGATTATTAATATATGTTAAATTTAATTAAAAGTTTTAAATTAAAAAAATAAATAAATGATTACCGAGCGATGTCGGTATCCGCCGAATCGCTTGTCGTATAAAAGACCGCTTTACACCGGGTGTAGAGGTAACTAAGAGCGGCTATACCCCAAGACCATCGCCACACCTTTGAAGATCTCGAAGCGGATACATCCACCTCACCGGCACTAATGTGTGACTCTTGTCGGCCGTAATGGTGGTGCCTATCGTGAAGAGCATGTAGCACCGCGGCTGCTCATAAGCACCCGTGCCATGTTCGCCTTGTAGGCGTCCTCTACACAGGAGATCCTCGAATCGCGCCTCGTTATCCTTAAGCTCTGGATGACGTGCTTTGATCCATGCCCAAACGATCCACGCCATGTGAAAAGCCTCAACAGAATCAAAATCGCTTGTGGTCCAATGGGGTGCCATCCAATGGCAAGAAGTGGAGCGAAGACGGCCACATCATCCAAGGTGACTGTCATCTCCCCCGAGGGCATGTGGAATGAACAGGTCTCGGGATGCCACCTCTCCACAAAAGCGAATATCAACTCATGGTTGATTCCCTCGAAGTGTGATGTCCAACTCGTAAAGCTTAGCGGACGCAACCAAAGGCTCTCACGTGGGTGGTGGTCGATGAGGTCTAATTTTAGAAAACTTCTGGCCGTGAGATACAACCTTTAGTTTCCGAGGCTGAAAAAATTCAAATTAAACCAAACGTTATTAAAAATAAGTAATTAATTGTTGTTAAGTAAAATTAAAATAAAAAATTAAAATATTACCTCGCCTCTATCTATCCAAGACGCGCAGTGCGTATCCTAGTGTAAATATAAGGGTGTGTGCTCCACAGCTGGGGCAGGCTGAACCTCCTCCTCCTCAACCTCCTCCTGAACCTCCCCCTCCTCAACCTCCTCCTGAACATCCTCCTCCTCAACCTCCTCCAAAGCCTCCCAACCGTCATGATACAGCTCTGGGTACTCCTGTTGGTGCCGCATATTGTACTCATAATCAGGGTGGTCCTGTATCCGCTGCTCATACCGGCCGGGCCGAGGTCGCCGAGGCCGAGGCTCGTGCTCAACCATCTCTACCACTCGCACGAGCTCTCTCGCGCTCGGACGCCGTCGAAGCATGCCCAGCAGACTCCGAGCCTCAGTAAAGTGTCCGGAGAAGAGTATCGCTACTACTCGCTCCCGAGAATCTTGTGCTCGCCGTCCGGTGCGGGTCTTTGCTCCCAAGACTCTGCTCGCTCTACGTTGTCTGATCGTCTACTCGCCACTGTTAAAAAAATAAATGTAATTAGAAAATATTAAAAATTGAAAAAAAAAAAAAAATTAGTTTTTCGAATTACTAGGTAATTAGAAAAAATTTCGGAATACCTCGAAGTGAGGTAATTCCGGTTCATATTCTGAACCTAATTACCTCACTTCGAGGTATTTCCGAAATTTTTTCTAATTACCTAGTAATTCAAAAATCCCATTCAATTTACTTACTTTTTCCGAAATTGTGAAATGTGAAATGTGAAATGTGATTTTTGTAAATTTTCAGGGGTATTTTTGTCCAATTGGGAAATTATGGGGGTGTGGTAGGGAATTTGGGGGGTACGAAAAATAATACCCTTATTCCTATTGATTTCATTGTCTTCAGAATTAAAGAAATCAAGAGAATTCAAATATTGGGATACCTGAAATACATAGTAAGCAGCTCAAATATTGCTCGCACGGATTTCGCAAATCATTCGGCCAAGATCCACCTATATCAGCTCTATTTTAATCCCACGGTTACGGTTCAGCTACACTTCGAATGTTTCTGTTACACTGATTTCGCAAATAATCCAGTATCTCTCTCTCTCAAGCCAATCTCTCTTCCTTCTCTCATCATCTTTCTTTCTCAGCTTTCAAAAAAATTCAAAAACCATCTCTTTCATTCTCATTTCTCTCAACTCTTTCTTTAATTCTCTCATCTCTCACATAAATTCAAAAACCATCAACTTCTTTACACACAAATCTGTCCAGAACTCAAACCAAAACCTAAACTTCTCATCGAGAAATCAAGGAAGCACTAAACGGAAGAAGAAGATCGGATCTGTGGATCGACAATCTAAACCGCTCTGAACAATAGGTAGTTTGCTTTCCAACTCTTCCTCTGAAAATGTTCTTCAATAGTTTTGCCATATAACTAATCTTCATCTAATTTTGGTTTTGTTTTGGTTTACCCCACTTTTTTTTTTGAATCCACCCAAACCCTAAACCCCTCTCTCTCTCTCGACTTTGTCTTTCTACATTTTATTTCTGCTAAGTTTTTCTTATCATGGTTTTAGTTTTTCTTATCATGGTTTTTAATATTGTTTGATTTTCAATCGTTGATATGGGGTGCGATTTCAATTATTGATTTATTTTGTTTTAACTTTTCGATTTGGTGTATTTCATGTTTCAGAGCTTCAACAATATTGGCTTGAGATTTGGCAAAATGAAATTTGATTCAAGGTATTTTCATCATAATTTTTCAAGAATTTTATTTGATTGTTTCTCATTGCAATCTTCATTTTGTTACATTTATGATTAGTATTTCGTAGTTTCGATTTTGTTGATGTTATTGTTGTTGGTTGTGTTTTCTTTATTATTCATGACAAATTTGAATTGAAAGGGAACACTGAGATAAATTTGGTATTTTTTATATCTTTTTTTTTTCATATATAGATATATGATTTGTCATCGGGAGGGGTATTTGGTTTTATTTATTTATAAGAATAATTTGACTGAGGCGATTTCTTGATATATTATTAGAGCTGATTGAAGTTGAGACAATCTTAATACTTCTCAATCATGCAATAGAAGTTCCAATAGTAAATAGTTCAGTGTTATTATAAGTAGTTTTGACTTTGTTCTTTCATCTGCTTCATTTTTAATTGCTTCACAAATTAGCGGAGGTGATATATACTATGTGTTGGTTCGTATTTAACAACGGTCTTTACATAATGGTTTTTGACAGTATTTTTCCTTTCCTTTTTAGTTCTTTTTCATGTGTCAGTTGGTTTGTTCCTGTGATTTTTTGTTGTTCATGTGAAATACTAATTAATTGTAAAGTTATTGATAATTACTTCTTTTTCCCGCAATAACATTTCTCATTAAACTTACATTTTAAGTACACGCAACATATGGACCAAGAAGAGAGCAAGATGGACACCGATAATGAAGAGAGCAAGATGGGCCTACTTATCGATTTTCTTCTATATGTGCATGTGGTCGCAAAATGTTTCATCGTCAATCTGTAGTTCCTTTCAAATTTGTTAATATTTGCTTTGGTGGTATAAATTTACGTAGCTCTAGAGTTCTATTTTTTTATATTGCTTTATTGGTACTAATTTAGCTTTCTGTTGATAGGATGTGATTGGTGCTCTAAAGTTCTATTCTTTTATATTGCTTTGTTACATTCTTTGGTTTGGATATCATAAGCGTGTTTAATGGTTGCATGAAATCTGTTTTGTGCAAATAGTGTAAGTTGTTTTATTTGACTAAGGGATGATTTATATTTCTTTTCTCTTTAGCAGTGAAAATAATCGCTTAGCATAGTCAAACCAGAGATTTTTAAAAGGTGAACTTTTGCTTTTTTCCTCTATTCACTTTGAAATTGAAGGATTTTTACTGCTGTAAGTTATTGATCTCCAAATTATATACTTTATTGAATTGTGGTCACTGAATATGTATAAGTCTTTTTTGCTATGAACTAAGTTGTGGTCACCTGAATATAGTTTATTGAATTGTGGTCACCTGAATATGCATAGTGACTATTTGAAGTAAAGGAAGAAGAACTAAGTCATGTTTTTTCTAAGTTGGTTTTTTTGTGGTTCACGTTTTGCAAAATATTAGGTTGTCACTTTGGATTTAGCTAATTTTATCTTGGTCATTGCCTTCCAATTTGAAGACAAATTTGGTATGATCAAAATTTAAGTGGATCAATACATTTTGTTCTCAAACATGTTAAAAACATATTACTTCGGTGAAGTGCTTAAAGGTTGGTTTTCCACTTATCTCATTGAAGTAAGAGATTTTTCAAAGTGTGGAATGTGGATTAAGATTGCTGAAGTATTGCTATTTTAGTTATCTTGCAGAGATGATGAACTTTTGCTACAAAGTTCCACTATATAGTTGGATTCTAACGATAAGTATTATGAACCTATAGGGCAATTTTGTTGGCATATCAACAACTACATATAACAAGTGTTTTTAAAATGTAGTTGAAGAGGTTTAAAATATATTAAGGTAGCTGAATGTTTAATTATAGAGGTTATAATCACACCACTAAAGTTGGATTTTTCAAAGTGTTTTTAAAATGTAGTTGAAGAGGTTTATATATATATATATATATATATATATATATATATATATATATATATATATATATATATATATATAGAGAACTAATATATATTTTCTTCAATTGGTCATTATTATATATATATATATATATATATATATATATATATATATATATATATATATATATATATATATATATATATATATATATATTACATTTGCATGGTATATATTTGGAAAGAGCAATTGAAGTTGTAACGGGGCAATTCAGTCACTATCAAGTGATGTGAATGACATTTAATTGCAAGGTTTTGGCCAATAAATTTGGATATATATATATATATATATATATAACATAATGAATGTATAATGACGGTGTACTGAAAGGGAATTTTCATTCGGGTCATGGGTTGTTTCTCTCCCGTGCCAATACGAGTTTTCCCATGAAACTCAAGTCGTGGAAGGAAACCATTTTAGGCTTTTAGCTTCCATTGGATAGTCAATGACTATTTTAGGCTTTTAGATAATAACCCAATGTCCTCATTTTTAATAGTTGTTTCTCCTAAATCGTTACTTCAATTTCTCTCGTCTATATAGAATTTATCGGAACATACTAAATACCCACAAGGGGTATTTTTGAGATTATGGAATATACATATTTTAATAAAAATCAATGTATATAATTGACTAAAATAATTATATTTAAATATATATATATATATATATATATATATATATATATATATATATATATATATATATATATATATATATATATGCAAAATATACTGGAAAAAATATATTATATAACATAATGATTTTATAAAAGACGGTGTACTGAAAGAAATACTGAATACATCATATCACATAATACACGAAAAAGTCAGCATAACCGCATTTTTAAAGTCCCAAACAACGAATTCAAATGTTATGTTAAAAGAAAATGTATACCCGCTTTGTACGGAGTGATACTTACTAGTATATATATATATATATATATATATATATATATATATATATATATAGTATACATATGTATACAAACGTAAAAGAAATTTTGGTGCCCCTTGAATTTTAGGGTCCCGTGCGATTGCACCTCCACATATCCTCATTATACTGCTTGTAAGAATACAAATCTAATCTAACGTGAATATTCAATGCAAAAAGGGGCACTAATTCAATCAGAGCTTCATTGCTTAAGAACAAGTTAACACACCAATAAAATTCAACGACAATACCAAATCAGGGCTAAATTTAATAAGAAACTTAAACTTGCTACAGATCCATCTCACTTTTCTCGTGAATCAAAAACCAAATCCATCAACCAACAAGGAAGAGAACAATCTCATCCCAGAACAAAAGAAGGGTAAACACAAAAGTTTTGTTTCACAGAAGTTCTGGCGTGATGGTGCACGGTGGTTAGAAGGCGATGGTGGTGGGAAACACAGATGGTGGTGGGCTGGTTGTTCCGTGGTGGTCGTCGGACAGAGAGAGCAGGGAGGGTGGTGGGCTGGTTGTGCCGTGGTTTGTGCTTTGTACGTAAGAGGGATGGGGAGCATGAGGTGAGAAAGTGGACCTAATTTTTTTTAATGAACCATATGCTAATTATTTTTTGCCCTAAAAAATTGGATTGTGCTGAGGCCCCATGCTACTACATTAGCTGCGTAGGTGCATTTTTAGCAACAATGCTAAATCAAGGTAATCTTTTTGTGTTAGAAATGGTACTCTTAGCTCTGCTAGGGTTTAGGTCCCTTTAGAGTCTATGGTTGCTCTTCCCCTGATAACTCCTATTTATAAGAGTTATTAGTGATTTTTTAAGCTTAAATCATTGTGAGTTATCATTTAATTTAGACTTTTGTGTTGTAAATATGATGTTTTAGAAGTGTCTAAGTTATATTCCTAGCTTATTCAGATTTGCCACAATGGTGCCCCTCTTGTAGTTTTAATATGTGTCAGTGCTGCAACAGTAGGTGTTGTAGCTATGCAATTTTTGCGTCAGGTGAGAGAGAAATTTGAATGCGTTGTCTTCACACTTTATTATCTGGCAGATAAGGATGAGCATTGTACTATTGTGGATAGTATCTAAAGGAAAGGATTATACCACCTTTTTGCTAGGCACCTTGCACTTTTGGGCTCACATAAGGAAAAAATGTGTAACGCCCCAAAAATAATTCAATTATGTATTTAATTGGGTTATTTAAAGCTTACAACATTTTATTAAGTCAAATAGTTAATTTGGAGTTTTATTTTATTTAGGAGGTGTTTGAGTAATGGAGGAGGTGTGAATAGAGGCCCGTGATCCATTAGGAGGCCCATATCCATGGTATAAGTTAGGTGTCGATGATGAGAGAGTTCATTTGAAATCAAAGCAAAGAAAAGTCAAAGAGTAAAGTGAGTAGAGAGAGAGAGAGGTGCGAAAGCTTAAGGAAGAAGAAGAGAAGATAGTGGCGTGGAGAGTTCAAGTTCAAGGAATGTGGGTGAATCTTGGAGTCTTGGTGGAGAGAGTACTTGTTCTTCAATCTATTGAGGTAAGGGGGCTCTCTTTCACCTATAATAGAGTATATGATGAGTGTTATGTGTGGGTTAGACTCTAGGATGATTGTTGAATTGATTGTGTTGTTGATTGTGTGATTGATGTTGTGGTTGAGTCAATTTGGTGAAATTGTAATGTGTGTATGTGTTGTTGATGGTTGGTCATATGAAAGACCTAGAGAAGAAATGGGATCTAAGGAACCCTAAGCGCAAGGACGTTGTTTTGGTGTTGGCACCTTAGTGGTTACTTTGAGGTGTGATGGACAATATTCGAATGAATATGTGTTGTAGTAATTGTGGTTTAAGTTTGATCATAGTATGAGAATCAAAGAAAAGAGGGAAGATGAGGGTTAGGTGTCTAGGGCGCCATTCGAAGTGAAGTATTAATGTGTGCCGAGAAGGGTAGGTGCGTTGTAGGAGGTGTGCGTCGAAGGATGTGTGCGTCGAAGGATATGTGTGTCGGAGTATGTTGGTGTCGGAGAGTAGATGTGATGAAGTGTAAGTGTATATGTGATGAAGTGTAGTATAGGTATGTCAAAGCTAGTGTAACCGAGGTGAGTGATGGTGAAGCAAAGGAGTGTAACCGAGGTGAGTGATGGTGAAGTGAGGAAGTGTGGCAAGGTGAGTGATGGTTAAGTGAGGAAGTGTAACCGAGATAGTGTATATAAGCCGAAGTGTAGTTGTCGAGGTGTAGTGTAGGTATGTCGAACCCAGTGTGGTCGAGGTATAGTGTATATATACCGAAGTGTAGTTGTCGAGGTATAGTGTATATATATCAAAGTAGTGTTGTCGAGGTGTAGATGTATTAAAGTGTAGTGTATGTATGTCTAAGTATATGGGTGTCGACGAGTAGAGGTGTCGAAGTATATGGGAGTCGACGAGTAGATATGTCAAAGTATATGGGAGTCGACTTGTAGATGTGTTGAAGTGTAGGTGATGAAGTGTAGATGTGTCGAAGTATATGGGAATCGACGTGTAGATGTGTCGAAGTATATGGGAGTCGACGTATATGTGTGTCGAAGTGTAGGTGTCGACGGGTAGGTGACGAAGTGTAAGTGTGTGTGAGCCGAAGTGTATTTGCCGAACTATAGATGTATATTGAAGTGTAGTGGATGGACTGTAGCGTATGTATACCGGGTGTAGTTCTTAGGGTGTAAGTGTGTGTATCTGAGAAGTGTAGTTCTTTGAAGTGTAGTTGTAGAGGTATAGTGTATATCTACCGAGGTGTGGATGTACCGAGGTGTAGTGTATGTATGTCGAAGCTAGTGTTGTCGGCGTAGTGTGCCGAGGTGCGGTGTAGGTGTCCGAGGTGCGGTGTGGTGTGCCAAAGTGCGGTGTGGTGTGACGAAGGGTAGTGTATGTGTGCCGAGGTGCGTGCGAGTGTGAGTGTCGAGGTGTCTTTGTTTTTGACGCCAAGATGTGGCGCGAGTTGTTGCCAGACGCAACTTTGGGTGCTGTTTGGTGTCGAGTACGTCTAAGTTGATGAATTGTGAAGTCGGTTTAGTCCTTAGGTGACAGTTTGGTTCTTGTAGTGACAGTTTAGTTCAATACTTTTGGTGTTGATATGTCCGGTGAGTTTGATATCAGCCATAGAGCTATTGATTGAGGTATTGACGTTAGCAATAGAGCTATTGATTTTGGTGTCGATGTGTCCGATGTGTTTGATGTTAGCCATAGAGCTAGTGACCGATGTGTTTGATGTTAGCCATAAAGCTAGTGACCGATGTGTTTGATGTTAGCCATAGCGCTAGTGGTCGATATGTTGATGTTAGCCATAGAGCTAGTGACCGATGTGTTGATGTTAGCCATAGAGCTATTGATGATGTCTAGGTGAATTAGACGACGGTGTAATGACGGTGGATTAAATGACAGAGGTAAATACAGTGACGGTGTCAATTCATACATGATATGATTGTTTGTGGTTGATGCATTGTTCATGGAGTCACATGCTTCATATGCATTAAACGATGGAGATAGGCTTCGGCCTCGATATTGTAGACTTCGGTCTTCATATCAAAAATGACGGATATGGGCTTCGGCCATTGTATCAAAAATGACGGATATGGGCTTCGACCATTGTATCAAAAATGACGGATATGGGCTTCGGCCATTGTATCAATAATGACGGTGACGGTACCATTAAGCCGGTGATGGTACTCATGCATTATACCCTTGGTGTTGGGTTGCATTCATGCATATACTCATGCAATTGGTGATGTTCTTGATGATTATGAGTTGATGTGTTATAACTTGATGATGTGTGTTTGTCTAGTGAGTAGGGGTGTTTCTAGTGGCCTTTCTCTAACATAATGATTATCATACATTTTATTATATGTGTTAGAGACTCACCCTTCTGTTTTCTATGTTGCTTCTTATGTCGGCAACGTGCAGGTGATTCCGAGTGAAGGTCTTCCTTCCTCAGTCTGGTTGTGGAGTCTTGCTCTGATACGTAGCACTGGGGGGACGAGTAGTCTATTAATTGTTTTAACTTAAGTGGTTGAACTATAACTTGGTGATGTAAGAATTACTTAAAGAACTGGTGTTTTGAGGGTTCGCCCCATTGAAGTCGTACTATGTATCACGCAATTATATTTATTAGTGAAAAGTATTGTTGACTAGATTAAAGTGAAGTTTGGTGTGAACGTAGCATTCCCTTGAGGATGTATTTTTAAAAGAAAAACGATTTTTGAACTTTGATTTTATAAATTAAATTACCGTTAAGGAAAGGGGGTGTTACAAAATGCGCCTCCAAATTAGGGTTTTCTTGGATCATGTACCCTAGGACTATTTAAGGAATCATATCTTCCTCATTTCTAACGCTTTGTGTTGTGAAAAACCGAGTCGTGCAAGTGTACACAATCGAAACAAGTAATAAAGAAGTAAGTACAGTTCGTCTCCACAGGGATTGGTATTAATTTTAGAGTTTAAGTGATACTAGCTCTTAGCGAACCGAGTAGCAAAAGTTTGTAGTAACAGATTATCAGTTAAACAGTGAAGGTTTTAAGAAAACAGTAAAAGCCGAGTTGTAGAATGAGAGAGAAACAAGTCGGATTGCCTTTCCTAAGTAACTTCCCAATTAGTACAGTAGCTATAACGTTACACGCTATAAGCGTCAAGCTACCATTGCAATTGCTTTTGTGCCTTTCGGATCACTCACGCCAGAGTTTCATTACAAGAATCCTATGTCTAGGTTCTAAATAAGTTCACCCCTGTATAATAAAAACCCACAGCCCTTGCTCTATGAACTATTGCATTTCTATGTCTAGAGGAAGCAAAATCTATTTAAATGTCTTTAAATAAACTTTCGTTCATATCAAGCTTTGAAGTCGATCCATGGACCATGTCTGAACCCACGGATTTACCTATTTTAGCTGATCATTTCTAAAACAAGTTTGAAAGAAGTATAACACAAAGATTGAAACGCAAAGCATGCAATATTATAACAACAGTACTAATGGTTCATTACAAAGTTCCGAGCAATCCAACTTAAAGTATTTAGCTCATGTTTCGCATCATCAAAGCAATACAAGCTGGAAAACTCATACTACTTAGAATGAAATGAGAAGAACCGGTGGCAAAAGATCCACACCAAGGTTCCCAACGCATTCATCGTGATGACACTCAACGCTGAGTTAATACCGAGAATAAAAACAAGTGAAAAATTACAAGAAAAACGAAAACTAAAACGTTCAGTAATGCAGAAAATCTCTCTGTCTCCAACTCTCAATGTCCAAACTCTCTGTGTATCCCTTATGTTATATCCAACATATGTTTTTGTAAAGGAAGAAGGAGTTGTTGGAGTAGCTCACGCGCCCAGAATTTGCGCAGAAGGGAGGCATGGCCGATTCACCCACTGGAGCTATCGCTCCACTTACACAGCGCCAGGTGGCCTATAAAATCCATGAATATCCGGTTGTGCCAGCTGCATAGTGGGTGCTGAAAACAAGGCATGGAACGAAGAACTTGGCGCCAAAGAAATACACTTTCTGCGCCGCAGGCTTAGCCGAGCTGCCCTCATGACGACCTGCCTGTTGCCGAGGTCTCTGCCGAGCTCAAAGATTTGGCTGAGCTGCCCTCATGATGCTATAGCGTCAAGCGCTATAGCGCTTTATCACTGCACACTCTCAAAACAAGTTAAAATGCTCAAAAGGGCACCAGATGTGCCGAGTTCACTCAAAACAGAATCTAACCCTTCTTTTCCTTCAACTATACTAATTAGAGTAATAAGACACTAATATTACTTGAGAACTTACTTGATTTGCATGGATAAGGGCATAAATAACTCATATAAATATGAGTCATCACTTTGTCAGAAGGAGAAAGTTTAGAAATAGCTTTCCCCCCTTTTTGTACCTAAGCTACCTCAAATTACCAAAAAGAACATTATTGCTCAGAGTACTGCTGCAACAATTTCAGAAGCTGAATCTACTTGAAGGATTTTTATCTTTGCGAGCTGATTTTGTATCTCCATGTGTTTACCCTGGGTTTTGGTAAACACCGCTGGTTTGGAATTACTCATTGACTTGCGGGATCAACCAGTAAATCCCAAGACCGGTTTGGTTGTTGTTCGAAACTGTTTACTGTGAACTGGGTAACTTTGCATAAAAAGTAAAGAAGATAACTGGCAGTCTCGCGCGAATTTGTCGAATTATCGAGGGAGATGTAGAAAATAAAGGAAAAATGCAGAAATGCAGTAAAGGAAAGCACGTAAAGAGTGCAAGAATGTAAAAGAAAGCATTTAAAACGCATTAATTGAAAGGGTGGTACGCAAGTTCATACATTCGCGTTCTGTTGCTCGCGTCTCACGGTAGTGTGTCGAAGGGTTAGAGCGTAAGAAACTGAATATGAGAAAATGCAATTCAAAAACTAAGTAACTGCCTAAGAATTTGAAAAATGGTAACTGTCAGGCTTGTCTTCGACCGTAATCTTCTTCGATCAACGCACGAACTCCTCTGTCGAACAGAGCCTTTACTTTCTTCAAATCTTCTAAGTTATTTAGTCCTGTCGAATTCCCTTCTGAACCGGTTCCCAGAGTCGAATTTAACACCTCTTCTCTTGGAATGGTGAGTCAAACCTCGTTGACTGTATTTAATGAGGACTGTCGAAAAGGCAGGCTAACAAATTGCCCCCCAAAAATTGTCATTTTCGACTGAATTTTGATGAAGAAGAAAATGACATTTTTGAGAACAACAGTGTAGCGTCGAAACACTTGACGTCATTACTTCAGAGACAAGACGTGAAGAGACGTTTTTTTTTTCAAATGATGTGAGTTAATTGCGCCACTAACTCAGATTTTGTGGGCCACGTTTGCGTTGGAACTCCCTACTACTCGATTACCATAACTGCTTTTCTGTAGAGAAACTCAGGGGTTCTGCACGTTCTCCCTCATTGAGAGCAGCTATAAATAGAGAATTCACTCTTCCACTTCTTCTTTTCCAGAAACTCTTCCATTTCCCATTTCTGCGAAATTAGTGAGACTGAGCTTCTTTCTTCCTTACAAACTTTTTGAGTGTTTACACAATCACCATTAAAGCTCCTTCAAGCTTCAGAACTTTGCCTTTCTGCTTTCGTTTGTGTTTCAACTTCATCTCCTGCAAACCCTAAAGCACGAAGTTTTATCGTTTGAACTACCGCTCATTAATGGCGTCTTCTTCCCGAAACGTTGCTGGTTCCACCACTGAAGCTTTCCAATCAAGGACACAACCTTTTGTGGCTGAACCTAATAGGAGAGACCCATGCTCTAAAGCTTGGGAATCACTTGTTTTAATTCCTGCTGGTAAACTCGGCTCCCATGCCTTTCTTGGTCTTCTACCCACATCTCTTCCAGATCTTAAGAGTGTCCAAACTCTATTTCCTGGTCACGAGAGTAGCAAACCTAGGGCCTTCACTCAAGGGCCTTACACTATGGATTTCATGGAGCACCCAGACCATGTCTTTTACGCTTCTCCACCTACTAAGTGTAGAAATAAAAATCTCTTTCCATGTTTTGATGATACAAACTTAAGTAATGAGTTAAGCTTTCTAATCTTATTGTGATTTAACAAGTTTTCAATCAAGTGTGTTAAAGAACAGGGAATAAGTTTCATAGCAAAATTCTTGGCCTTACAAAAGAAACCAAGTGATTTTCAAAGATAAAATGTGCCAAAAGAAGGTTACCTACAAAAGGGTACCTTACAGAAGGTTGAATACGTAAGGTTAAAACCATCGGAAGGTTGATCATGAGAAGCTTAAAAGATAAAGTATCTTCCTTGTAAGGTTGGTGAAAGTCAAGCGTAAGGTTGACTAAAAGTCAACACAAGGTTGACCAATAGTCAACGAAAGTTTGATTGAAGTCAATGAAGGTTGAATTACTTCTTAAAGAGGTTCGAAAGGTTAAGAGTTCAAGAAGGTTAAATGAAGATTAAAGACTTCAAAGTTTCGGATTACGAAACATACTTATGCTCGAAATCTTGATTCAATATGCATCAAATGAGTATTCAAGGAAGAATATATTGTAATATAATTATCCTAGAAAAGAGGAACTACTTGATCTTTGATGTATCTCAAAAGTATGTTTGTTCATGTTGTAAAAGCTTTAGAAGCTTGAGTTTAAATCATATAAAGCATTATATAGTACATGAACAGAAATGTGATGATAGAAAGGAAGAAAAGCAAGTAGAATGCTGACATGAAGTGACCTTATGGAAAGATAAAGCACCAAGGTTGCTTTAGAAGGTTGAAAAGGCTACAACTAAAGCACACATGTCATCATTGCCTACCTACAAAGCTACAACAACTTCCAACAGCTCTTTCTCCATTTCAACAGCTATATTTTCAGATTGGGAGTCTATATAAATGCTGCTCAATTCAAATACAAATTATGAGTTGATATTGGAACCTTCAAGTCAAGCTTCTAAACGAAATCCAATCTTCTCATCCACACTTCAAGCTACTACAAGTTCAGAATTGGGAAATACTATCTTGAGTGTGTGCTTGCTTGTTATGCTCTTTGAAACACATTGTATTTATCTATCAACAAGCTCTTAAATCATCCCAAACCCAAACCCCTTATTGTAAGGAATATTGTGCTTGTTTCTCAACAGACTACCTAGTTGAAGGTGAGTGGTGTTGGTGATTCTAAGTTGTAATCGTCTCAACAAACTACCTAGGAAAAGGTGAGTGTTGTTGGTGAGTCTAAGTTGTAGGTATCTCAACAAACTACCTAGTAAGAGGTGAGTGTTGTTGGTGATTCGGTTTGAAGGTTTCTCAACAAACTACCTAGTGAAAGGTGAGGGTTGTTGGTGATTCAGTTCAAAAGTTTCTCAACAAGCTACCTAGTGAAAAGTGAGGGTTGTTGGTGATTCTACTGTGGAAGTTAGCACTTGTCTTTTGTGTGTGATCAAAAGAGAGTGAAGGTGAAAGTCTTTAGCAAGTGAAGCTAAAGCAAGTGTAAAATCTATTTGGAAAATAGTGGAAACTCTCACGAGGACCTGGGGAGAGGAGTAGCCACAGTTTGGTGAACCTCTATAACTCTACTGTGTTATTTTCTGCTTTACTTATCATTTGCTTTAACTGTCTAACAATCACCAAAGTTTTCAAATACTTTAGAAGGTTAAATACACCAACCTTCTGAAGTCAAAATCTTAAGTTTAAATAAGCTCAACCTTGATCATCTTTTTGAAAACTACTCTCTCTGTTAAAAGAAAAGACATCTAATATCATCAAAGTTAATTGTCTTTCACCATTGTCATATTTGTCTGTTGTTTGTGCAACTAACATTCAACCTTCTGATATCCAAGATATCTTGAGAAACCATACAGAAGGTTGCAGGAATTAAAAACGAAAAAGATAGCACAATTCAATCCCCCCCTTTCTTGTGCAAATTAATCACTTCAATTGGCATCAGAGCTCACCTCTAGGGGCTGAGCACACTTTGCAGTGTGAGAGGAAAGATCCTGGAAGAAGTGATGAGTCATCATTCCAACTCTGTAATGTTCCTTCCTGAAGGAGCTTCAAGAAATAGACCACCGTGATTCACCGTGAACATTACTATTATTGGAAAGATCAAATGAGATTGTTCCTAGAATCTCAAGACACTGGCATTTGGGGAATTGTTGAAGATGGTCCTTTTGAACCTACTACAACTCTTGATGATGGGACCACTATGAGCAACCCTAAAACACTGACACCAAGATAAACGCATGGTACTTCTAAACTCTAAAGCTAAATTTTATCTAACATGTGCTTTAGGTAGAAGTGAATATGATAAAGTTGCTGGGAAAGAAACTGCCAAAGAAATCTGGGATACATTGAAGACTGCCCATGAAGGAACAGACCAAGTCAAAGAAGCAAAGATCAACCTTCTTATTCATAAATTTGAAACATTCAAAATGGAGGAGCAAGAAACAATTTCTGAAATGTTTAGCAGATTCACAACAATAACAAATGATTTGAACTCCCTGGGAAATACCTACTCAAATCAAGCTAAAGTAAGAAAACTCCTAAGATGCCTTCCAAAGGTATGGAGACCTAAAGTGATCGCTATAATGAGAAGCTAAAGATCTCTCTATTCTCAAAATAGAAGATCTACTTGGATCTCTAAAAGTGCATGAACAAGAAATCATGGATGAACTTCAACCCAAGAAGGTTAAAACCATTGCACTCAAAGCTTCTCAAAAAACTTCACAACCTTCTAAAGCTATGGCACATAAAGCTCAAGAGGATACTCAAGAAGAAAGTGAAGATGATGAAAATGACATTGATGATGAGGATGAAATGGCTCTAATCACCGAAGGTTGAGAAGATGGGCATTTAGAAAGAAAAATAACAGAAAAACCTTCTTCAAGAAAGATCAACCTAAAGGTGAAGGAACTAGCAAAATTGATCCCGTGTGCTATGAATGTAACAAACCCGGACATTTCGTATGAATGTCCAAAGTTGAAAGGAAGCAACAGAAAAGTTCACACCTAAGAAAAAGGCTCTACTTGCAACATGGGATGACTCGGAAGATACCAACTCGGACCATGATGAAGAAACTGCAAACTTTTGTTTCATGGTGACTCGAGGAACCTTCTCAAATACTTCCTACTTCAAGTACAGAATCAATCAACTCATGCTTCGTAGGAGATACTTGACCTAGAAGAGGTAAGCACTTCTAAATCACAAACTTGTGCTTCATGCAAAGATACTTGAACATGCTTTTGAAAACCTATTACATGATTCAAACACTTTGGCTCAAAATGTGTCTTTGTTCAAAAATCAACTTTTGAATGCAAAAGAGAGAATGAAGAGCTTCAAAACAAAATGAATATTTGATAAAAATAGTTCAAACTCTTCAACATTCTCACTTTAAACTTTCTGAACAACACAAATTTTTAAAAGATAAGGTCTCGAACAACCAAATCTTATACTCTCTCGACCTTGAAAATCAAAACAACCTTCTCAAAGATAAAGTTTCATTTTAACTAAAGAACTAGCTATGTCCATACAGAAAACTTTTGAACTACTCAGTAGAAAAATAAAATGAGAAGAAATCTAGGACTAGAAAGTCTAAAACAAAGTGCACATATTGCAAACATTTTGGTCATGATATTTCGTATGCTATAAACGAAAAAGAAGCTTCTATAGGAAGAGAACTAACCATGAAGGACCCAAAAGATATTGGGTACCTAAATCATTACTAACATCTCAAAGCAGAATGCCTCTTAGCATCCAAGAAAAAGTCGTGGTTCTTAGACGGTGGATGTTCGAGGCACATGACAAGGGAAAAAGATAAATTTCTCTCAATAGAGAGAATAGATGGAGGCTATGCATCTTTGGCAATGATGATAAAGCTTGCATCAAAGGTATAGGTACTATAGGTAATTCTAACTCCCTAAAATTAAGAATGTTCAATATGTAGAAGGTTTAAAGCATAATTTGTTAAGTATCACAACTGTGTGATAGTGGTCATAAAGTCTCTTTTAAATCGATAAGTGTTTTATTAAAGAAATCTCCTCTGGTAAGGTCTTGTTTAACTGCATCTAGAAATAAAAATCTATATAGCCTATGTCTTGATGAACTATCTCAAGAAACTTGTCTTATGTCTTATGAAAATGACAAATGGATTTGGCATAGAAGAACTGCCACATAAGCATGCAAACTATTTCAAAACTTTCCAAAAAGGAACTAGTCGTAGGTTACCAAAAATCAATTTTGAAAAAGATAGAGTGTGTGAAGCATGTGTTCTTGGTAAACATGTGAAATCTAGTTTCAAACCTAAGAACATGATCACATCCCAAAGGTCACTAGAACTACTTCACATAGACTTATTTGGTCCTACCAAAACGCTAGTCTTAATGGAAAAAGATATGGTTTTGTAATTGTTGATGATTTCTCTAGATTCACCTGGGTGCTATTTTTGAAAAACAAAGATGAGGCTTTTGAAGCCTTCAAAGTGTTTCTAAAGAAAGTTCAAAATGAAAAAGGAACAAATGTTATTTCTGTAAGAAGTGATCATGGGGGAGAATTTGAAAACTTCTCTTTTCAAAACTTTTTTGATGAAAATGGAATTACTCACAATTTCTCATGTCCTAGAACTCCACAACAAAATGGAGTTGTAGAAAGAAAAATAGAACTTTGCAAGAAATGGCAAGAACACTCTTAGAAGATTCAAAAATTGAAAAATACTTTTGGGCGTGTCGTAAACACAGCCTGCTATATTTTGAATAGAGTGTCTATTAGAAAAATTGTTGAGAAAACCCCCTATGAAATTTGGAAAAATAGAAAACCAACCATTGCATACTTTCGTGTATTTGGTTGCACTTGTTTCATTTTGAATAACAAAGACAATCTAGGAAAATTTGATTCTAAATCGATAAAGGGATTTTTTCTGGGATATTCAACATCTTCAAAGGCTTATAGGGTATATAACCTTAGGACTCAAACTGTAGAAGAAAGCATGCATATTGTATTTAATGAAACTAACAGTTCAAGTGAAGTAATTGATGTTGATGAGACCAATCAAGAAGGTACAGAACATGAAACCAGATTGGAGAAGGATGAACCAGAAGCTTCTGTTCAACCTTCTAAACAATCAAATGAAGCTACTCAAGCTTCTGATGAACCTTCTCAATTACCAAGAAGTTGGAGAATGGTGGTACATCATCCACAAGATCAAATTATTGGTAGCACTTCAGATCCTGTTAGAACTAGAACTTCATTTAGAGACAATGCTGCTGGAATGGTCTTAATCTCTGAAATAGAACCTAAGTCAATCAATGAGGCCATACAAGATCAATCATGGATAGAAGCAATGACCAAGAACTCTCTCAATTTGAAATGAATGAGGTATGGAACTTAGTGATACCTCCAAAAAATCACCTATTATAGGAACCAAATGGGTGTTCGAAACAAGCTAGATGAAAATGGTAAGGTGGTGAGAAACAAGGCAAGACTTGTTGCTCAAGGGTATAACCAACGAGGAAGGTATTGACTATGATGAAACTTTTGCTCTGTGAGCAAGGTTAGAAGCTATTAGAATCTTACTTGCATTTCTTTGCACACAAAAATTTTAAATTATTTCAAATGGATGTTAAAAGTGCTTTTCTAAATGGCTTTTTAAATGAAGAAGTTTATGTCAATCAACCTCCTGGTTTTGTTGATCAAAAGAAACCAAACCATGTTTTTAAACTCACCAAAGCCCTATATGGGCTTAAGCAAGCTCCTAGAGCTTGGTATGAAAGGTTAAGTAACTTCTTGATCAAAAACAAATTTACAAGAGGAAAAATTGATACTACATTATTTAAGAAAACTCTTGATAAAGATTTGTTGATTGTTCAAATTTATGTTGATGATATCATCTTTGGATCAACAAATGAAAAATTATGCAAAGATTTTGGGAAACTTATGAAAAGTGAATTTGAAATGAGTATGATGGGAGAATTAAGTTTCTTTCTAGGGCTTCAAATTAAGCAACTTGATGAAGGTATCTTTATTAGTGAAGAAAAATACATCAAAGATCTTCTCAAGAAATATAAGATGAATGAAGCTAAAGCCATGGCAACTCCTATGCATCCTTCTGTACAAATTGAGAAGGATGAAGAAGGAAAACCAATTTCAAAAAGAATATAGGGGTATGATAGGTTCATCATTTATATTTAATCGCTAGTAGACTGACATTGTGTTTTCAGGTTGGCCTATGTGCTAGATTTCAAGTTTCTCCAAAAGAATCTCATCTCACTTTGCATCAAAAGAATATTCGGATACTTAGTGGGAACAACTAATCTTGGTCTATGGTATAAAAAGAATACTCATTTTGACCTAATTAGCTACTTTGTGATGCCGACTATCTTTGGTGATAGAATTGTGAGAAAAAGTACTAGTGGATCATGTCAAATTCAGGGAATCCTTAATCTCTTGGTCTTGTAGAAAATGTAATTCAATTGCATTATCAACTACTCAAGCGAATAATGTGTCTCTGCTGCTTGTTGTTGTTCTCAAATTCTATGGATCAAGAATCAATTGGAGGACTACTCTATAAGGTACACATGCACTCCCATTTATTGTGACAATACTAGTGCTATCAATTTATCAAAAATCCCATCCAACACTCTAGGTCTAAACACATTGATATTAAACATCATTTTATCGTAGATCATGTTCAAAAGAAGGATGTGGAACTTATTTTTATTGACACCAAGCATGAATTAGCTGATATATTTACCAAGCCTTTGTTAGAAGAAAGTTTTAATTTTATTAAAAGGCTTTGCACATTTTAAAATGTCCTTAGGAGAAAAATATGTCAAAAACCCAACCTTCCAAAGTCTTCGAAAGGTTCGCTTGAGAGAATCAAATTCGTAAGGTTGAATTTGAGAAGGATAAATTAAAGTCAAAATTGGGGACTAAGTATTAAAGCAACTAAAAATCGACTTCTATGACAGCTTATGTCTTGTCATAATCGCACCCATCAAGTCACAACGGCTACTCTCTCTCTCTCTCTCTCTCTCTCTTTCACTTTCTTCCACGCACGCCCAAAACAAACTGAACTCATTCTCTCTCAAACCGATTCTCTTCTTCTCTTCCTTCCCTCTTCGCGAAAAATTCTTCTCTTCTCCAAAAATGGTGAGAACAAAAATCCCATGTGTGAAGAAAGCCAGCACTCCCACAACCCATGACCTTCCACCTGCATTATTGAATGCTTCTAAACCTACACCTACCTGCATTGATGCTCCATCAGAACAAAAACCTTCCAAATCATCACCCACTCCCTCACGAAGGTCTACAAGAATCAAAACAAGTTCTCTCAAGGAAATACAGGGTCCTGGAACAAGAAGGAGTCAACCAATCACCCTTGATGATGATGATTCTACTCTGTCTGAAATGATGGCAGAATCAAAACTGGAACTGAAAAGGAAAGCCTCTCTTCAACCCCAATCTTCTTCCAAAAGACCAAAATTTAAGATAAAGTTTGGAGGAAGTAAAGGAAAGGAAAAGGTTGATGAAGAACAGAAACTTGATCAACCTTCTGAAGTTGAAGAACAAGCCCTGCCTGTACAAGTGTTTGATAAGGAAAAATGGGGAAAGAGGAATGTTCTTATTGGTAGAATTTATCTGTTGGAGGAACTGAAAGCTTCTGGATGGAATATACAAGAACACATTGAGTATCAAGGTTGGCAAAATATTCTGTCCCAAGGGGAAATCATTTATCCCAACCTTATAAGAGAATTCTATGGATATATGAATGTGAGTGAAACAGAATCCTCTTTCACTACTCAAGTAAAAGGAACCACCTTTGTGGTAACTCCAACCACAATAGCAAATGCCCTGAAAATTCCTGAGAATGAAGTTTGTCTGTATGGGAAAGATTGGTATGGCCAAACAGAAATTACACAAGAGGAAGTACTGAAGCTTCTGATGAAGAATTCTGGTGAGAAGCTTAAATCATCAGCACTAAAGGATGAAGCCCGTATCATGCACAATATGGTGGTCCACTCTCTAATTCCTAGAGCAGGAAGTTTTGAACAGGTAAAACCTATTGACCTACTCTTAGTCTATCACATGATCACTAGGAATAAGATTAACCTGCCATACATTATCTTCCACTACATGATAGATATGTGCAAAACCATTAGGCAAATCTCATCCTTACCCTATGGTATGTTCTTGACCAAATTATTTAGATTTAAGAAAATCTCTGTGTCTAAAGAAGAATCTATCAAAGAGAAAACAACCTTCTGGTCTAAGAGTGCAAAACAGATGGGACTGAAACCTTTTAGCAAGAAACTAGAAGTCTTTCCAGAAACAAAACCTGTTCATGATGAACCAATCCTAGAACCAAGTCCTACTGAAAATGCACCTATGTCAACTCCTCAGGGGGAGTCACTAGAACCAGAAACTGTTATTAGAATTGAGCCCATAAATTTAGCCCCACCAAATCCCACAATTGAGAATTTAGTTGAGACAGAACCCTCTAAAGAATGGAGAGAAATTTTTGAAAATCCTTTAGACTTGAATGACACTCCAACTGAAAAAGAACAACCTGAACAAATGGAAAAAGAAGCTTCTGATGAGAACCTTAGCACAGACCTTGAAAAACCTAAGAATCAAGCTTCTGAAACCATTCCTTCTGTTATGGACTCCCTACCTTCTGATAGAGCTATTTATTACCCATTCTCTCAGGGAGTGATTTGTCTGCCATATGTCACCTCTCACGAGGAACATAGAATTGAAGAAGGTACACCCAAGGGTCTAGCTCAGGGGGAGCTAAATGAAAATCAATCCAAAGTGAATGAGGAACAAGGAAATGAACCTACAAGACCACTATCTCCTATCTCTCAAGTTGCTTCATGAGATAGTGAGGACATTGAAGACCAAGATATACCCGAAAACCCCGAAAAATCAAGCCACTAGCCCCAAATTATGGCTTCTATTGCTCTCACAGAGTTACTTCATACTCCTGAACCCTCCATTGGTCCAAATGCAGAATCAACTCCTGCACCTCTTCATCATGATGTTCAAGGATCCACTGATCAAATTGCAAATCTATTTTCACAATGGCGTGACAATCCCAAAGTATCACATGGAGATACTTTTGCTTCTAAAACCTACAAAGATTCATGTTCTCTCCTCGTATGACTCCTCTCGCACCAAAGGTACCAAGGTTCGGGACCTTCTAAGCTACCTTCCGATCTGCTAAAACAATTTGGATCCCTTGGATCTTTTGTGTCGACTATGAATGCACCTCTTTCATCATCCGACAAGGCGCTGTAGCAATGAAACCTTCTGAAAACAAGGATGATTCTTTCACATATGCTGATAAGAAGGAAGTACTGGAGTCAATGAAGAAAATGAGAGCACACCATGAGAAACAAATGAAGAAGATGAGGTGCGAACAACAAGCTTCGAGGAGTATTGGAATACTTCAAAGAAGAAAATAGGCTTGAAGCACGGAGAAACTATGCCTATCAAGAATGGGTGATGCGAGAACATAGTGCCTACTATGGTTCCTGGTGTTGCAGTCCTTGATCTCCCTCCTCCTCAACCCTTCCTGGACATTCCTCAACCTGCTTCATCCTCAAACTCTTCAGATGATTCTTCTCCAACCAAGTAGCAAGCTAATTTCCCTTTCTTCCCTCCTTTTTGCTGTTGACAAAGGGGGAGAATGGAGATTATTAGCTACTTAGTTAATAGTGATATATTTTGGGGTTTCTGTTGACAATTAATTATCTTTTGGACATGTTTAATTTGTGTTAAAGATATGGTTTGTAATTGATAATTATCAGAACTATGTATGTTTCTTTGTTTCTTTGCGCTTGTTATTCTTTGTACTCATACATGATAATTATCCTTTTGCTATGAATGTGCTTAATTCATTTATTGTGTATTAAAATGTCTATTCCTGAGAAACAGAAAACTTAAAACATACTCTCAAGTTTGTCATCACCAAAAAGGGGGAGATTGTAGAAATAAAAATCTCTTTCCATGTTTTGATGATACAAACTTAAGTAATGAGTTAAGCTTTCTAATCTTATTGTGATTTAACAAGTTTTCAATCAAGTGTGTTAAAGAACAGGGAATAAGTTTCATAGCAAAATTCTTGGCCTTACAAAAGAAACCAAGTGATTTTCAAAGATAAAATGTGCCAAAAGAAGGTTACCTACAAAAGGGTACCTTACGAAGGTTGAATACGAAAGGTTAAAACCATCGTAAGGTTGGATCGCAGAAGCTTAAAAGATAAAGTATCTTCCTTCAGAAGGTTGACTGAAAGTCAAACAGAAGGTTGACTAAAAGTCAACACAAGGTTGACCAATAGTCAACAGAAAGTTTGATTGAAGTCAACAGAAGGTTGAATTACTTCTTAAAGAGGTTCAGAAGGTTAAGAGTTCAAGAAGGTTAAATGAAGATTAAAGACTTCAAAGTTTCTGGATTCTGGAAACATACTTATGCTCGAAATCTTGATTCAATATGCATCAAATGAGTATTCAAGGAAGAATATATTGTAATATAATTATCCTAGAAAAGAGGAACTACTTGATCTTTGATGTATCTCAAAAGTATGTTTGTTCATGTTGTAAAAGCTTTAGAAGCTTGAGTTTAAATCATATAAAGCATTATATAGTACATGAACAGAAATGTAGTGATAGAAAGGAAGAAAAGCAAGTAGAATCTTGACATGAAGTGACCTTATGGAAAGATAAAGCACCAAGGTTGCTTTAGAAGGTTGAAAAGGCTACAACTAAAGCACACATGTCATCATTGCCTACCTACAAAGCTACAACAACTTCCAATGACTCTTTCTCCATTTCAATGACTATATTTTCAGATTGGGAGTCTATATAAATGCTTTGCTCAATTCAAATACAAATTATGAGTTGATATTGGAACCTTCAAGTCAAGCTTCTAAACGAAATCCAATCTTCTCATCCACACTTCAAGCTACTACAAGTTCGAAATTGGGAAATACTATCTTGAGTGTGTGCTTGCTTGTTATGCTCTTTGAAACACATTGTATTTATCTATCAACAAGCTCTTAAATCATCCCAAACCCAAACCCCTTATTGTAAGGAATATTGTGCTTGTTTCTCAAATGGACTACCTAGTTGAAGGTGAGTGGTGTTGGTGATTCTAAGTTATGTCGTCTCAACAAACTACCTAGGAAAAGGTGAGTGTTGTTGGTGAGTCTAAGTTGTAGGTATCTCAACAAACTACCTAGTAAGAGGTGAGTGTTGTTGGTGATTCGGTTTGAAGGTTTCTCAACAAACTACCTAGTGAAAGGTGAGGGTTGTTGGTGATTCAGTTCAAAAGTTTCTCAACAAGCTACCTAGTGAAAAGTGAGGGTTGTTGGTGATTCTACTGTGGAAGTTAGCACTTGTCTTTTGTGTGTGATCAAAAGAGAGTGAAGGTGAAAGTCTTTAGCAAGTGTAAAATCTATTTGGAAAATAGTGGAAACTCTCACGAGGACGTGGGAGAGGGAGTAGCCACGGTTTGGTGAACCTCTATAACTCTCTTTGTGTTATTTTCTCGCTTTACTTATCATTTGCTTTAAGCTGTCTAACAATCACCAAAGTTTTCAAATACTTTAGAAGGTTAAATACACCAACCTTCTGAAGTCAAAATCTTAAGTTTAAATAAGCTCAACCTTGATCATCTTTTTGAAAACTACTCTCTCTGTTAAAAGAAAAGACATCTAATATCATCAAAGTTAATTGTCTTTCACCATTGTCATATTTGTCTGTTGTTTGTGCAACTAACATTCAACCTTCTGATATCCAAGATATCTTGAGAAACCATACAGAAGGTTGCAGGAATTAAAAACGAAAAAGATAGCACAATTCAATCCCCCCCTTTCTTGTGCAAATTAATCACTTCACTAAGAACGAAGCTTACATCAACTGGCTTGACAAGGTGGAGTCGAAGAAAGGGGCGATTTGGAGAAGACAGGGTATCTTCAACCTTTACAGCTTTTAAAGGTTGATAAGTTAATGAATACTCAGATAAGGCTAAGGCCCATTTGCCTACTCTACTATGCAGAATTTGCTTCGATAGCATATGTTTAATAATATCATCATGCGAATAAACATACACGTCCACAGGCTTTATATATTGCTTTAACTTGGTACAAGAAAAATATAAGCATAAACACAATTTTTCTATTGGATGGTACCTAGTTTCAGCATCATTTAAGACCCTACTGAGGTAATAAATGGCTCTTTCGATACCATTTTCGTCCTCTTGTGCCAACATGCTACCTATTGACAGTTCAAAAGCTGCAATATACAATTTCATTGTCTTATTCCTAATAGGTGGCAGTAAAATTGGAGGCTTCTTCAAATAGGCCTTTATTTCGTCGAAAGCTTTTTGATGTTCTGGATCCCATTTGAACACATCTTCCTTCTTCAGTCGAAGTAATGGCGAAAATACTTGAGTCTTGCCACTTAGATTTGAGATAAATCTTCTAAGGAAATTGATCTTTCCTAATAACGACTGCAATTCTTTCTTGGTTGAAGGAGGTTTGCTTTCCAGGATTGCTTTCGTCTTATTTTGATTGATTTCACTGCCTTGTTTGTGCACAACGAAACCCAAGAAGTCACCTTGCAGTTCTTATGAACTTGCTCTTCAATAGCCTCTCAATTTCTGCCTTGATCTTTGACATAATTACTGGTGCAAATCTTCTTGGTGTCTGCTTCACTGGTTTCTTCCCTGGTTGGAGTTGCAGTCTCAGTTCCACTAGTTCTCGAATTAAGCCAGGCATTGATAACTCATATTTATATGAGTAATTTATGCCTCTATTCTTATAATTAAAGTGAGTTCTTGAGTAATTTTAGTATATTACTTATCTTATTATTATAGTTGTAGGAAAAGAAGAGCTAGAAACTGTTTTGTGTTAATTTGGCACATCTGGTGCCCTTATGAGCAATTTAATGTGTTTTGTGACTGCTGCAGTGTTGAGCGCTATAGCGTCTAACGCTATAGCGGTAAGAGGGCAGGCCAGCTGAGTGTTTAAAGCAAAAGTGCAATTTTGGCACCAAGCTCTTTGTTCCGAAACTCGTTTACTGTGCCCACTGTTCAGCTGACACGGCCGGATTTTATTGGATATCAAAGGACACTTGGCATTGCGTGAGTGGAAGGCTAGCTTTTGTTGGTGAAATGACTACATCACCTTTTGTACTATCTTTGGGAACAACAACTACAGCAACTCCTTCTTCTCTCCTACAACAACACACCTTCGAAGATAGAGAGAGTTTAGAGAGAGAGAACTTAATATATTTTCTCCTCCATTGTTAAACACTTTGAAGCTTTTGTTTTTATTGTAATTTTTAGTTTACCATTCTCTTCGGTGTAGAGCTAACGTTATAGCGTCATCTTTGTGAATGAATTGGAAGCGTCGGTGTGTATCTCTTGCCACCATTTCTTCTCACTTTGTTCTAGGTAATATGAGTGCTCTAGCTTGTATTCTCTTGATGATGCTCAACATGAGCTAAACTGTAACACCCACTTTCCTTAACGGTAATTTAATTTAAAATTAGAGTTCAAAAATCGTTTTTCTTTTAAAAATACATCCTCAAGGGAATGCTACGTTCACCAAAACATCACTTTAATCTAATCAACAATACTTTTCACTGATAAATATAATCGCGTGATACATAGCACGACTTAAATGGGGCAAACCCTCAAAACCCCGGTTTCTTAGCAAGTCATACATCACCAATATATTTAAATCTAACTAAACAATAACAAGACAACTATAACCGGCTTTTGTTTCCCCCCAGATGCTACGTATCAGAGCCAGACACAACCGACTAGAAGAGGGAAGGTAGAACCTTCACTCGGGATCACCTGCACGTTGCCGACATAAGAAGCAACATAGAAAGCAGAAGGGTGAGTCTCTAGCACATATAATAAAATGTATGATAAACATCATGTTAGAGAAGGCAACTAGAAACACCACTACTCAATAAACAAACACACATCATCAAGTTATAACACATCAACTCATAATCAACAAGAAACATCACCAATCGCATGAGTGTATGCATGAATGCAACCCCAAACCAAGGGTATAATGCATGTGGTACCATTGAGGCCGAAGCCTATATCCGTCGCTAATGATATGCAGGCCGAAGCCCCCAATATCCGTCACTGGTGATATGCAGGCCGAAGCCCCCAATATCCGTCATTTTGATACATATGAGGCATGTGACTCCATGAACCATGCATCAACCACAAACAATCATATCATGTATGAATTGACACCGGCACTGGATTTACCTCCGTCATTAAATCCACCGTCATTACACCGTCATTTAATTCACCAACACCTCATCAATAGCTCTATGGCTAACATCAATACATCGGTCAATAGCTCTAAGGCTAAAGTCAAACTCACCAGACACATCGACACCAAAATCAATAGCTCTATGGCTAACATCAACACATCGGTCACTAGCGCTATGGCTAATCATCAACACATCGGTCAATAGCTCTATGGCTAACGTCAATACCTCAATCAATAGCTCTATGGCTAACGTCAATACCTCAATCAATAGCTCTATGGCTAACGTCAATACCTCAATCAATAGCTCTATGGCTAATATCAAACTCACCGGACACATCGACACCAAAAGTAGTGGACTAAACTGTCACTACAAGGACCAAACCGTCACATAAGGACTAAACCGTCACCTAAGGACCAAACTGGCTTCACAATACAACAACTTAGACGTACTCGACACCAAACAACACCCAAACTTGCGCCTGGCAGCAACCTGCGCTACACTGGCATCAAAACAGCACCTCGGCAACACTCACACTGCCCTTCGTCACACCACACTGCACTTTGGCACACCATACTGCACCTCGGCACACCTACACTACCCTTCGTCACACCACACTGCACTTTGGCACACCATACTGCACCTCGGCACACCTACACTACCCTTTGTCACACCACACTGCACTTTGGCACACCATACTGCACCTCGGTTACACTAGCTTTGACATACATATACTACACTTCATCACATCTACACTTCGACACATCTACACGTCGACTCCCATATACTTCGACACCTCTACTCGTCGACTCCCATATACTTCGACATACATACACTACACTTTAATACATCTACACCTCGACAACACTATCTCAGTATATATACACTATACCTCGACAACTACACTTCGGTAACTACACTTCAGCATACATACACTATACCTCGACTACACTGGATTCGACAACACTGGGTTCGACATACCTACACTACACTTTAATACCTCGACAACACTACCTCGGTATATATACACTATACCTTGACAACTACATTTCGGCTTGTATACACTATCTCGGTTACACTTCCTCACTTAACCATCACTCACCTTGCCACACTTCCTCACTTCACCATCACTCACCTCGGTTACACTACCTCGGTTACACTCCTTCACTTCACCATCACTCACCTTGCCACACTTCCTCACTTCACCATCACTCACCTCGGTTATACTACTTCGGTACATACATACTTTGATGCAAACATACTACGACGCACACATACTACACTTCAACACACCCACTCTTCTCGGCACACACATACATCGACACACATATCCTTTGACACACACCTACACTTCGTCTCATCTACACTTCCGACACCAACACATCGACACCTACACTTCGACACATCTACACTTACACTTCATCACATCTACACTTACACTTCATCACATACTTCGACACACATATCCTTCGACGCACACACCTTCGACGCACACATCCTACAACGCACCTACCTTTCTCGGCACACAGTAATACTTCACTTTGAATGGCTCTCTAGGCACCTAACCCTCATCTTCCCTCTTTTCCTTGATTCCCATACTATGATCAAACTTAACCCACAATTACGACAACGTATATTCATTCGAAATTTACTCAACGCACATCAAAGTAACAACGAAGGTGACAACACCAAAAATGGCGCCCTTGCGCCTAGGGTTCCTCAAACCCATTTTCTTTTCTAGATCTTTCATATGACCAACCATCAACAACACATACACACATCACAATTTCACCAAATTGACTCAACCACAACATCAATCACACAACCAACAACACAAACAACTCAACAATCATCCTAGAGTCTAACTCACACATAACACTCATCATATACTCTATTATAGGTGAAAGAGAGCCCACTTACCTCAATAGATTGAAGAACAAGTACTCTCTCCATCAAGACTCCAAGATCCACCAACAAGCAAGCTCCTCTTCCTTGAACTTGAACTCCCCCCGCCAAGATCTTCTCTTCTTCCTCCTTAAGGCTATCGCACCTCTCTCTCTACTCACTTTACTCTTTGACTTTTCTTTGCTTGATTGTCAAATGAACTCTCACCATCGACACCTCAACTTATATCATGGATATGAGCTTAACTAAAGGGTGACGGGCCTCTATTCACACCTCCTCCATTACTCCAACACCTCCTAAATAAAATAAAACTCCAAATTAACTATTTGACTTAATAAAATGTTGTAAGCCTTAAACAACCCAATTAAATAAACAATTGAATTATTTTTGGGGCGTTACATAAACACCTTGAGTTGGATTGTTTAACTCTTTGTAATGAACCATTAGTATTGTATTTATAATGTTGCATGCTTTGCGTTTTAATCTTTGTGTTATACTTCTTTCAAACTTGTTTTAGGGTTGGCTACTTAAAATGGGTACATTTGTGGGTTCAGACATGGTCCATGGATAGACTTCAAAGATTGATATGAATGAAAGTTTGTTTAAAGACATTTAAACAAAGTTTGCTCCCTCTAGACATAGAAATGCAATAGTTCATAGAGCAAAGGCTGTGGGTTCTTTAATATACAGGGGTGAACTTATTTAGAACCTAGACATAGGCATCTTGTAATGAAACCCTGGCGTTAGTGACTGAAAAGCACAAAATCATTTGCAATAGTAACACGCTATAGCGTGTCTTAGTTATAGCGCTGTACTAATTGGGAATTTACTTAGGAAGAGCAATCCAACTTATTTCTCTCATATCTTTAAACCACTCTTTTACTGTTTTCTTTAAACAATCACTTTTCACTGATAATTTGTGACTACAAATATTTGCTACTTGTTCCACTAAGTGCTAGCATAACTTAAACTCTAAAATTAATATCAATCCCTGTGGAGAACGATCTTTACTTATCATTATATTACTTGTTGAGATTGTGTACACTTGCACAACTACTTTTTGCACAACAGGCATCTCGTTGAAATCCCACGCAAAGCAGTCTTTGTATTCCTTTAGAAGTTCTATGGTTCGATCCCTCAAACCTTTGTCTATCTTAGCACTGATAAATGTTGGCCTTTTTACAGGGCCATCTCCCAAGTCAATTTCTTCCAAGGGGTCTTGTGCTTGAAGTCTTTTGGTCAAACCCATTGGGTCCTTTTCAAAACCTAAAGGCTCATCATCATAGATGCAGTCAAGCCTTGGGTCTTCGACCAACTTGCATTTGTTGATTGCATTTGATTCCGCAGTCATTTGTTGATTCAACTCAGCCTCTAAGACCACTTTCATTTTGTTTTCGGCCACATAGGCCGTAATCCTATCCCATACGTTAGGCTCAGACATAAATAGCTATTTATTGTCCTTCCCAACCTGTAGGCTTCAAGGAGCCTTCTGGGATGTCATCCTCATCTATGTACTCTCTCTCCCAAACAAAACCATAATTTGGGTGTAGGTTTACTGAGGTAAGCACATTATCCTGTTGATCAGTCTGAAGCAGAACATGGTGTAATGGTCACCAATCTTTTGTCGAAGGTCTCTCTGGTCAAAGTGTTAACTTCAGCTTTGAAATAACTTTGATCACCTTCTATGTTTTCAACTAATCCATCCTTTCTCCAAATGATCAGTCTTTGGTGCACTGTTGAGGGAACTGCCCCCACACCATGTATCCACTCTCTCCCAAGCAGTAGATTGTAGTTGGCTTTTGAAGGGATTACCAAGAATAAAGTAGTCCTCTTGATACCTTCACAAGTCAAGCTTCTCAATGTAATCCAACCTTCTCATCCCACAGTCAAAGCTTCTCAAGATAAAATTATAGGTTACTTTTATTGAGTGTGTGTGTTAGCTAGATAAGCATCATTTTATACACTTTGTGTAATTTATCTTCAAGCTCTTAAACATCCCAAACACCCAAAACCCCTTATTGTAAACACTATATGGTAACATTCCATCAAACTACCTAGTGAGAAGTGAGTGTTGTTGTTGAACTTACTTGATAGAGGAGCTTTTAGGAAACTAGAAGAGAGTTTTCTAAGAGTTGAAACATCTTGGTATAGCTGTGTAAGAGAGCACTTGTCTTTTCGTGTTGATCAAAAGTAAGTGGTGTTGTAAGTCTTTTGTGGTTGAGCAAAAGCAAGGAAGTCTTTTGTGTTTGATCAAAAGCAAGTGTAATAACTATTTGGGAAATAGTGGAAATACTCACAAGGAAGTGGGGAGAGGACGTAGCCAAGGGTTGCGTGAACCTCTATAACTCTACTGTGTTATTTACTTGCTTTCCATACTATCATCCTACTAGTTATAACTTGCCTTTTGTTTTTCAAACTTAGAGAAGGTTCATTTCTCCAACCTTCTCAAAAGTGTTTTAAACTAGAAAATCCGTTCAACTATTCTAAAATTAACTTAAGGCTTACTTTCTCATTACAAGCTAAAAGCTATTCATAATCATTTATGTTTCTCATCATTTAATCAAGTTAGATTTCTGTGTTTAGTTTATCTATTGATTCTAACCTTCTCATATCCAAGTTTATCTTGAGAATATCACTCTAAGAAGGTTTCAGGTCTCAAATTTTAAAATGGCACACAATTCAACCCCCCTTCTTGTGTAACTTAGTCACTTCAATTGGTATCAGAGCACAACTCTAAGGGTTGAGCCCACTTTGCAGTGTTAGAGGAAAGGTCCTAGAAGAAGTGATTGATAATCCAAACCTTGTCACGTTCTTCCCAGAAGGTGCTTCCGCAAGTAGACCTCTAGGGTTCACTGGTGATCATTACTATTACTGGAAGGAACAAATGAGACATTCCTAGAGTCTCAAGACATTGATATTTGGGATATTTTTGAAAATGGATCCTTTATTCCTACTACAACTAATGATGATGAATCTGTTGTTCCCAACACTAGAGCAAACTGGACAACTGATGACAGACACAAGGTATTAATAAACATAAAGGCTAAATATTTTCTAACATGTGCTTTGGGCAGAACTAAGTATGACAAAGTTGTTGGGAGAGAAACGACCAAAGAAATATGGGACACACTAAAGATAGCTCATGAAGGAACTGATCAAGTCAAGGAGGCAAAGATCAACATTCTCATTCACAATAATGATATGTTTAAGATGGATGAACAGGAAACCATTGATGAAATGTTTAGCAGGTTCACAAGCATCACAAATGACTTAAAAATTCACTCGGGAAGATCTACTCAAATCAAGATAAGGTCAAAAAGCTTATGAGATGCTTACCTAAAGTGTGGAGACCTAAAGTAAGCGCAATAACAGAAACCAAAGATCTAACATCTCTCGAAATACAAGATGTACCAAGATTCTTAAAAGTTCATGACCAAGAAATCATGGATGAACTTCATCCCAAGAAGGTTAAGACCATTGCACCCAAAGCTTCTCACAAATCTCCTCAACCTTCTAAAGATGTGGTACTTAAAGCTCAACCAGAAACTAATGAAGAAAGTGGAAATGATGATGATGACATTGATGAAGAAGATGAAATGGCTCAAATCTCCATAAGGTTAAAAAGATGGGCATTCAAAAAGAAGAACAGAAAGTCCTTCTTCAAAATAGATTCACTCAAAGGAGAAAGCACAAGCAAATCTCCTCCTACATGCCTTGAATGCGACAAACCTTGGACACTTTAGAAATGAATGTCCAAAACTAAAAGGGGCAACAAGAAATTTCCATCAAAGAAGAAGGCCCTACTAGCCACATGGGACGACTCTGAGGAATCTGACTCAAGTCAAGAAGAAGATGTTGCCTATCTCTGCCTCATGGCATATATTGAAGAACCTTCTCAACCATGTCCCACAAAAGGCTCTTTATCAACTAATAATTCAACCAACTCAAGCTTCATGGAAGATTCTAATATTGAAGAGGTAATCGCTTTTAAACCACTCTCTTGTGCTTCATGCAAAGAAACTGTATATGCTTTTGAAAACCTATTAGCTGATTCAAACACTTTAGCTCAAAAGTGTATGATGTTTAAAGCTCAACTATGTGTTGCAAAAAGATAAAATGAGGAACTTCAAAAACAAATTGAGTATTTGATTAAAACTGTTCATACTCTGCAGCATTCACATTTTAAGCTCTCTGAACAACATGAACTATTGAATGAAAAAATCAGTGAAAACCCACACCTTGCATATTCAGAACTTGAAAAACGAAACAACCTTCTCAAAAGCAAAGTCTTGATTTTAACAGAAGAACCAGCTATGTCTATTCAAAATCAAAAATCTTTTGAAAAACCTTTAGAAAGACATGTTGAACAAAATGTTGAAATTCATTCAAGAGCTTGGAAATCAAGATTGAAATGCACATACTGTAAGATGTTTGGTCATGATACTTCTATGTGTTTCAGACAGGAGTGAAACTTCCATTGGAAGAAAACTAACCATAAAGGACCCAAGAAATTCTGGGTACCAAAATCTTTACTAACTTGTGAAACAGGAATGCCTCTTAGCATCCAAGAAAAAGCTGTGGTTCTTAGGCAGTGGGTGTTCGAGGCTCACGACTGGAGAACATGATAAATTTCTCTTCATAGAGAGAATGGATGGAGGCCACGTCATCTTTGGAAATGATGACAAAGCTTGCATCAAAGGTCTAGGTATGATAGGTAATTCTAATTCTCCTAAATTAAAAATGTACAGTATGTAGAAAGTTTGAAGCATAATTTATCAAACATTAGTCAATTATGTGATAGTGGTCATAAAGTATTTTTTTAAGTCTGATAAATGTTCTATAAAAGAAATCTCTTCTGGAAAAGTTTTGTTCACGTCATATTTGAAGTAAAGGAAACAGTATTGTTGCGTTAAAAACACACTTAGAGCAAGTGTACTCTATCGCAGAAGTAGTATAAAAAATATCGTCTCCACAGGGATTAATTAATAAGTACCAAACTACTTAAGATTAATTATTATTTAGACGAACGGATGTTTGGTGATTATAGAAACTAAAATAACAATAAATAAAGTGCAAGAATTAGAATTGTAAAGTTTGATCAATGGAGAGAAGCCTAGGGTCACAGTTTCACTTGCAATGTTCAATTCCTCTATGTCTAATTCTACTTGAATTCCTTTATTTTAATTCAACTACCTTTACTAAAGCTGCTAATCCGTTTGGTCATTCGTGATTATTCTTTTTTCTAAATTAACTCTTGTTTGGTCATGCAAGAATTTAAATTCAAGAAAAGCATAAAGCACAAAAAGGTTCAATGATTGAAAGACTAAATTACGGTTTGGTCATTCCCTAATTACAGTCCCAATTATCCTATAGGTCCACCAACTAATTGCAGTACGGTCGCTGATCAACTAATTGATTAAGAACATGCAAAGGGTTGTCAATCCTAATTATGTGATAAAACAATAGGATAATATTAATTGAATTAAAAAAAACAGGAATTCAAAGCATAAATTAAAACATAAAAATGTCTCTAATCAAACAAGATCCACATAAGACCCTAGAAGATGATTTAGCTATCCATAGTTATCAAGAATACTGAAATAAAATTGGGAGTCATAAATTACAGAGATAAAAATAACCCGGAATGGAGGAATTTCTGGTCTGAGTAATTAGTCTCCTTTTCCTGCTTCAGAGCTCTCTCACGGTGTCAAGAACGGTACCAAAACCTTCCAAATGGATACTTGCCGGTGTAAATCGCCTTTGTTGTGCGTCGTCGTCACGTTCTCTCCGAGTATCGTTCACCGCCGTTTTCCCGATTTTCTTTTCTTCTCTCCGCCATCACTTTGCTTCACGTTTTCTCTCTCGCGCTCTCTCTCTCACGGTTCTCAGATATCTCACTATATGCGCTCTCAGATATCTCCTTCAATTCACGTTTTCTTTCTTTAAAAAAATCTCCCTTATTTTCAAGCGCAGCAATCTATTTATTTCCTTTAGCATAGGGTTCCGTGCGAGTGCATCCAATATTTGTGGATTGGATCCCACGCTTTTCTTTTCTTCAAACAGGCCGTGGGCCTTGTTTTTATTGTTTAAATCACAAGCCAATTCTTTATGCCACTTCTTTAAGGTTGTTACTTAGGGGACAACAAAGAACGAAAGTGTCATAGTTTGGTACCAGTACTCACCGAGAACGCGTTTTTCAGATCTGAAACCAGAAGCTTGAAGAAAATATATCACCGCCGCTGGGGGGGCTCCTTCCTCCGCCGCCGGAGCTCCCCCCTTTTCTCTTTCTTCTAATTTCAATTTCTAGTTGATTTCCAGCATCAATAAGTTGCATATCTGCACTATGGTTCCTAGCTATGCTAGGATTGGGTCGCTCTCTAGGAGCGCCACGGCCATCTCCTCCCCGCTCATCTCCTCCTCTCCCTCGACCTCCCACCGGATTGACCTTCCTTTTTCCCTCCTCACCTCTCTTTCTCTGCCAGAAACATCACTCCCTCTTCCATCTTCCACCATCATGCCTCCTTCGTTCACCCTCTTTTCCTAAATCCAAACTGCCACTCTTCTTCTTCTTTATCCTTTTCTCAGATGCCCTTCATCTACAGATGGCCTTGTTTTTTTGGCTCAGATTACCACCATCAGATGTAGATCGATTTCACCAAGTTCCTGGATTTCGAGATCCCGTGGCCGGTCGGTCACTATTTTCGGAGAAAGTCCTGGACTTTCCGGTTTTCTCCCTTTGGTTTCCTTGTGGTTCTGCTGTATTTCAGGTGCTAGGTGTTTCGGTGCACTTCTGCAATGGTTGCTTTTGGTGGCGTTATTGTGGTCAATCTGTAACTCTGTTTTTAGTGTTTCAGCCTTGGAGTTGTTCTTCTATGGCTGTTAGTGTGCTTCTGTGGATTGGGTGGGAGCTGGGCACCGATTAAGAAGGGCATAGTGAATTGTAAGTCCCTTATTGTGCTTAGTCGTTGGGCTTAAATGTTTAAAACTTAATCTTGCCGGGCTGTTGTGTCGTAAGTCCATTGGATCGCTCAAGTTATTGAGCGTTTGTTAACAATGTTTGATGTTGTATTTGGTTGGGGCCTTGCCCATATCTATGGTAATCAGTACAACTTGACCAAAAAAAAAAAGGTTGTTACTTTTACCACACCCCCTCCTACTCCAAACACACCCCCTCACCCTACACATTTACCAAACTAACACCACTTACAATTCTATTTCCCTCTCTATCCTCTCCTCTTCTTCTCCAACACCCAAAAACACTCCTCTCCAACACCCAAACCTCCCCTCTCTCCACTCCAAAACCCACCCATCCTCACCTTCATCATTCACTCCCATTCAACTACCCATCATTGGCAACTAGCTCAAGGTAATAACCCTACCAAACATTTTTCATTTTGGTTCTGTTTTGAGTTTTATACGCCATTTTTTTCTCTCAGCAAACGCTCGCTCGGTTCGAGCAGTCGTTCGAACATGTTCGCATGCACGTGTTCGAACAGGTGTAAACTGGGGTGTGAAATTTGCTTTGTTCGAACAGCCTCATTCGAACATGTTCGCATGAGGCCGTTCGAATAGGCGTATGACAAAGAATCGATAAGTTGCGGCTTCATCTTGAGTTTTTTTGGTTAAATGGATGAAAATGAGGTGCATCTGAACGATTGAGTTGTCAATCAGAGAAGTTTGAGATGTCAATCGTATCGCGATTGACATCTCAACCGACGTCGTTGAATCCCAAGACTTTACTAGTTCCTTCCAAATCGATACGGTAAGAATGAATTAGTTGTTTTAATTTTAGCTATCTATTCAAATTATGTAACCGACACATGGTAATTGAATTTGATTATTTTCTACTCGTGAGGAGCTTCGACTTGGAGTGCGTGCGGTTGGAAAATCTCTTGGGATGGTGATTGTTATAGGAAGATCGACACCTGGACGACGATCGGGTAAACAATAATCGCATGTTGATTTGTGATAATTGGATGACTATACCGGATATAGGGTATCTCGATCGATGAATAAGTACAAAGTTGTCCCGAGTTGTTGGTCACCTAATTGTTGTTACACAATTTTTCCTTCAATGTTGCGCCATTCGAAGTGCCCGATAGTTCAACATCCTATTGGTACGAACACAAACACTTTGTGCAGGTAAAGTGTCTTCTATTTAGATTCGATGTAGTCATTCCAAAACATTACATAACATTATGTTTTTTTTTGTCTTTTGAAGATCTTTATGAAGCTGGAAGTCCAATGCCCTGCTAGGATTTGATGTGGATGACTAATAGGGCACCCATAGCAAAGAAAGGTTGGGACTCGCTTTTTATTAGCCGCATGCAAAAGTGGAAGTGTTTGCTCATACAATCACAACCCCATCCCCTTCCTTGTGTAGATTTAAGTAAAGATACTTGATGGTAGTCAATGTTAAGTTAGATTTATAATTTTGGTACACAACTTTGTATATGACTATTAGTAGGAAACTTTTTAAATGAAAAAACTCTGTTTCTGTTTCTGGTTTTTAAGTTTCTGCTTCTGTATAACATTGGTTCGAATGATACCATTCGAACTCCTGTTCGAACGCCACCCTTCGAACATGTTCGAATAAAGCCATTCGAGGCACCAATAACACACCCTCACACCAACAGTTGACAATATTACTTAACACACATGAGTTTGTTCGAACAGGTTCGAACGATGTCGTTCGAACAACAAAAATTCCTTAACACGGACAAGGTCGTTCGAACCTGTTCGCACAAGGCCGTTCGAACAGTCACTTAAACCACGCTGCACGAGCGTCCCACGCGAGGCCATTTTTGGAAAAAAAATGTTTGAGGGCGTGCGATGAGTAAACGGGGGTGTGGGAAAAGTAAAAGCCCTTCTTTAATTCAATTCACGCTCCCTTTCTTTCATTCATGGGCTGGATGCTTTTAATTGAGTTCATGGGTTGGACTTGTTTCCACGCCCCCTTTTTTACTTGGCTGCAACTTCCTTCCTTTTATCTATCTATATATATATATATATATATATATATATATATATATATATATATATATATATATATATATATATATATATATATATATATATATATATATTTATTTGAGTGGCATTAAGTTGAGTTTTTATTCCTTTTCATATTTTCTTTCTTTCTGCAAAACAAAGAGCAAATTAACTTAGTAACTTATACAATTGATAATAATTGCTCTAAAAGTGACTCAAAATATCACTAAAAATGCTTCAAATTAGAGTTTATCAACTCCCCCACACTAAACATTTGCATGTCCTCAAGCGAATTTTCTGGCTCAAAAACTTTTCAAATAAGTAATAGAGATAGCCAAATAAGGAACCCAAAATTAGAAGCACAATGACAGACAATAGATAATACATCAGATATGAGGGGTCAAAAGGCTGCCCAATTAGAGGCTCATGTCCCTGAAGAATACATTTTTGAGAACAAGGGCACTCGCTCACAATCTCTCTAAGTGTTTAGGGACTAGTGAAAATATACACTCAAGTTTCAACAAAATGCACATTACCATAAGTTTGTAATTTGACCAAATCTCCACTAAATAGTTCACATGCATGCAAAAGATGGGGTTTCATAGGTTGTAATGGGGCCAGGGTGAATTCATGCAGGGTAGGAAATAAGAAGAGAGGGATAAACAAAGGGCTAGAAAAAAGAAGAAGCAAATAGTAACCTTTGAAACCAAATATGGAGCTGCTATCTATTTTACAATTTTTGTCCAAACTCCAAATTAATTTCACTTTCATTCTTGACTCTTTTTTTTTTTTTTGATTTGCCCTTTGGCTCTTTCATTCTTTTGATGTGCTTTTTCCTCCTTCTTGCTTTCCTTTTTGTTTTCAAATTATCTTTCTATACTTTTTTTTTCATTTTTTTTTTCTTAGGAGGAAAAGGTAAGTACATGAAAACTTCTATTTTGTTTCCTTTGTAATAAAATATTCTTGTAAGTACATGATTCACTACTTTTGTTTTCTTCATCCTAACAAGATAGACAACTAAAGTATAGGACGAAATTGTAATTTTCAATAGTTGCTCCACATTCAATTTCAATTGGTTACCAAAAAAAAGAAAATATTATATCTGGGTACCAAAGAAAAAATATAACAAATAGGCTCAAAGGGGGCAACTAAGGGATAAATTCAACAAACAACTCTGGGGCCAGAAAAATACCTAAATTCCCCAGATCTTTTTACATGATGCAAATCAATTTTCGCCTTGAAATGGTCAAAAGACAAATTCTAGAATGTAGCAAATTGGGAACACTAGTGGAAAAAACGGATTTTACATCAGCAATTTATATCGGTTAAACCACTAACAGATATGGAAAAGGAGACGGTGGCATTTTTGCAATTTTGATTACATTATTCATATCGGTTGAGTAGCTAACCGATATGGATAGATAAAAATTGCAATTTTTATTACATTATTCATATCGGTTGAGTAGCTAACCGATATGGATAGATAAAAACCCTCGTTCTAAAATTTCCTTGCGCGCATAACACCCACGGAAGAGAGAAAGGCCACGCGAAGAGAGAAAGGCTACGCGAAGAGAGAAAGGACGCGAAGAGAGAAAGGCTCGTTCCATCTGCTACTGCGAGAAGAGAGAAACGTGCGAGAAGAGGAGAGAAAGGCTCGTTCCACGCGAAGCCACCGTTCCATCTGCCGCTGCTTGCGCGCGTCGGGTTTTTCTTCTCTGTGAGGTATTTAACTTCTCGCCAGAATGGTTTTCTTGGTTTTCTTGGTTAGGGTTTCTTGAGGTTTTCTTCGTTTTCTTCTCTGTGAGGTATTAAACTCACGTCGTTGCAGCAGCAACAATAATTTTCTTGGTTTTCTTGGTTAGGGTTTCTTGAGGTTGTCGTGGACGTTCAAAGGCGTGCCCTCTTTCTTGTATCGGTTTAGGTAATGCATGACAGATGCATTGATGTATGGAGCATCCTTCAAAAAACACAATAGATGGATCCTTCTTTTTCTGTTTTTGTCAAAAATTATTCAATGTAGAAACTCACCTAATGACCCTTTCCTTTCGAATGCCGATGTGTTTCAGATTATAGCTGCTCTGATTGACTTGCATTTGTCAAAAATTTAATAAGTCCTCTGTATATTGAGTTCACAATAACATGTAATTATGTGTAATTGAATCTGTTAATATGCGAAGGGACGTAAAATATGTGATTGGTGAATGAGGTGTCCTTTGAAATTTACCTGTTGTTTTATCATAAATACCAGATACATAAATACTTGGAGTTTTGTTGTCATCTGTTGAAACCAAAAGATAAAAAAATTAATAGGATTTTCATGATTACTGGCATAATAGAAACACATAATTTATTCTTTCGGTTCGGCAATTTGTAACCTGTTGTAGCCCTTTTTTAGGATCCTCTTGCCTTTCCAATAACATTTTTCCTCTTGAAAGACAGATTGGAGTTTCTTGCTTTGTCCATGTCAGTACTCTAGTGTAGACACTATGAACAAACAAATTGAAAAGATGGTGTAAATGTAGCTATAACAGAATAATTATGTGTCATACACGCTATAAAAAGTGTTTGCCTACTAATATAAATTTGGTTCATTACAAAAAACAGGTCTAAAAAATGTCTGTTCTTACTTGGATGGTGATTCAATAAAGGAAATTCATCAATTAGAACAGTATGTTGAATGTGGCACAGCTCACAGTCACACAGAATGAAAATTATAGTCTTCACTGATCTTGAAATTTACCAGAGTTTGTTGTAACATCGATGATCTTCAAAAAATTATCTTTTTTGAAGGAAAGGGTCAATGAAATGAACCATTCACATATGCTGATACGTCTGTTGTATATATGAACAAATTTGAAGTCATGAAATATGAAGAAATTACTTTCTGCACATAGTCTTGTGGGACATTAATTGCATGCTAATTATGCATTTTCCATTTGCAGACCTCAAGGTTAGACATACAAGTAAGCATCATGCCCAGTACAATCATACACTAGCTACAATATTAGTTGATGGATGCTGCTTTCCCTCTTCTTAAAGGTTTGGCTTACCCAAATGTTTTATAAACATGATGAATTGCAATTTGTGATCAATAAGTGATTGAAGTCCTTTGAAATTATTTGTTTCAGGTGTTGTTGCTACAACTGATGTGGTTGAGGCATGCACTGGAGTCAATGTTGCAGTGATGGTTGGTGGAGAGGAAAAAAAAACATACATATAATTTGTATTCCTTATTTGTTAAAGAGATTGATGTATAAGACAGTTTACTTATTTTATTAATGTGTACACTTATAACTATTGCAATAGCTGAAATGTCCATATTTTATCTTTTCTCTCTGTAGTTATGACTATTCTGGATATGGACAGTCCACTGGAAAGGTATGTTTTTCTTCTCTGTCTAATTATTATTATAATTAAGATTAAGATATTCATGTTGTCAAAAAAAAGATTAAGATATTCACTAATTTAGAATTCTATTCTACTTAATTATGCAAATTAAATAATTTAAACTTGAAAAAGTACCTGCAACTTAAATGCATATATATTACACATTAGAGAAATGCTACTAACACACTCTTTTAAACACATGATCTGTTATTGGTTAAAATGAAGTGGGACTTGTGATTTGGTGGAACTCATTTTCATTAATAGTGAGATTCAATTGATTTCAAGTTTCAACCAATTTAGTGATAGGTTTTTATTATGTAAAATAGCAGCTAAATTTTGTTTCTTTACCATCAAAGAAGTCACTCTATCTCTTGTAGTTATATCTATTATCTATCAGACTCATTATAATCGCATTATAATTGCTTATTTTATTTTTGGCATTAATAATTGCTTCATTTTATGGGGGCTGAGTCTAAACAATTTGGCTTTTTCTTTTGGAGACAGCCTAGTGAGCAGAACACATATGCAGATATAGAAGCTGTTTATAAATGTTTACTGGAGAAGTATGGGGCCAAAGAAGAAGACATTGTACTATATGGTCAATCTGTTGGTAGTGGACCCACAATAGATTTGGCTACTCGTTTACCAAACTTAAGGGCCGTGGTTCTTCACAGTCCGATCTTATCTGGCCTTCGAGTCATGTATCCTGTGAAGCGCACGTACTGGTTTGACATATATAAGGTTTCATCTCTGTCAATACTAAATAGGTGAAATGGTGAATCATACAGTTCAATTTTGGTCTGTTTTAATCTTGTTTGCTTTTTTGATGCAGAACATTGATAAAATTCCATTTGTGAATTGTCCTGTTCTTGTAATTCATGTGAGTATACACTTCTTATTCTTACATATATGTATATTTAGAAACTGATATACCTGAAGAGGTTGGTTACTTCGAGCCTGTTTGAAATCCCTTTTTAACAATAGTTTTTAGTTTTCTAAAATTTTGACATTTCTGTTAGTTCTGTAGCCAACATTTTTACCTTGGCTGACCGTTGCAATATACTCTGATTTGAGATCTTTGTATTTTTATATAAATATTGTATTTGTTGAGATTTTGTTGTTTGCAATATATCCAATTGAGGAATTTTTTATTTTTCTTAAAAAAAAAAAAGACTTTTCATATACTCTGATTTGAGATCTTTGTATTTTTATATAAATATTGTATTTGTTGAGATTTTGTTGTTTGCTGTATATCCAATTGAGGAATTTTTTATTTTTTATTTTTAAAAAAAAAAGACTTTTCATATCGGTTCCTTTAAATAACCGATATAAAAAGTGATTTTCCATATCGGTTCAACTAAGAAACCGATATAAAAAAAGCGTTTTATAGGTTTAAAAATTGACTTTCCATAACGGTTCTACTGGGAACCGATATAAAAAACATTTTTCATATCGGTTCTTTAACCGATATAGAAAGTGCCTATTTTTAATATCCCCTTTATCTATATCGGTTACGGAACCGATATGAAAAGCCTTTTTTAACCGATATAAAAAACCTTTTTTCTAGTAGTGGAAACACACTCATAGAAAGAAAAGGGGTAAAAATTTATGATTTAGTAGCAATCCCCTTATAAAGGCTCAGATCTCACATTTAGAAGCTAGTTCACAAAAAGTACTCAAGAGGGACAAATGCTAATTATCAGCTTCCTAAGGACATCCTCACAGTTACAATTAAGCACAAGTTTGTCAAGTAAATTAATTATGGGATCCCCTAAAGACATAATCTCTATTTTTTTTTATTTACGCATAATTCATGCAAAACAAGCCAGAAAAATGCTATCAACATATTTAGTGGTATGTGCATTAATAGAGACCAAACGACAAAATATACTCTCCTCCCCCACACTAGCATGAAGCATAGTCCTCAATGCAAAATATCAAATTGGCACAAAGAGAAATAAATGAGCGAGAGAGAGAGAGAGAGTAAGAGTGACTTCCCTGAGAGAGCTTTGCAAACTGAGCTAATTCCTAAATAAAATAAAAAAAACAAACAAACAAAAGTGAGAGAAAATAAAACACAGGTTGCCTCCTGCGAAGCGCTTGTTTAACGTCCCGAGCCTGACGGTACTACGGTCAATCCTTGAGGCAGTGACATAGCTCACTTGGAGCAACCCTTCCTCAAAATGCTTCACACGCTGACCATTGATCTTAAAAAAGGTACCATCTTCATGAGATACCTCAAGCACTCCATAAGGAAAAACTTGAGTAACAGTGTAGGGTCCATACCACCTTGAGCGCAACTTTCCTGGAAAAAGACGCAAACGTGAGTTATAAATTAAAACCTTCTCACCAACATGGAACTCACGCTGCTGAATGCGCTTATCATGCCACTTTTTAGTCTTGTCCTTATAAAACTTGGCATTCTCATAAGCTCCGAGACTGAGCTCATCCAATTCATCGAGTCAGCAAAGAACCTATTTTCACCGTAGTCGAGCATCAAAGTTTAGAAATTTTAAAGCCCAAAGTGCTTTATGCTCTAATTCAACAGGGCAAATGACATGCTTTTCCAAAAACAAGACGGTAAGAGACATCCCAATGGGGTTTTAAAAGCGATTCTATAAGCCCATAGTGCATCATCAAGTTTCAAAGACCAATCTTTTCTTGATGCACTAACATCCTTCTCTAAAATCCTTTTTAACTCTCTGTTTGAAATTTCAACTTGTCCACTTGGTTTGTGGGTGGTAAGGAGTTGCTACCTTATGAGTGACACCATATTTGCTCAAAAGATTTTCAAATTGTTTATTGCAAAAATGAGTGCCACCATCACTAATAATTGCTCTGGGAGTGCCAAATCTGTAAAAATATTTTTCTTTAAAAATCTCACTACTACCCGAGCATCATTAGTGGGTAAGGCTACAGCTTCTACCCACTTAGACACGTAATCTACAACAACAAGAATATATTGATTTGAAAAAGATTTAGGGAAGGGCCCCATAAAATCAATACCCCATACATCAAATATCTCACAAACCAAAATATTGTTTAAGGGCATCTCTTGACGCCTAGAAATATTTCCACTCCTTTGGCAACTATCACAAGCTTTCACAAATTCATGAGCATCTTTAAATATAGTAGGGCAATAAAAACCACATTGTAAAACCTTATATGCAGTTCTATTTGGGCCAAAGTGGCCACCTACCTCTTTAGAATGACAATGCTCAAGGATAGAAGTTACCTCATCCATAGGCACACAACGCCTTATACCTTGTCTCCACATACTTTAAATAGGTAAGGGTCATCCCACAAGTAGTCTCTAGCATCAGAAATTAATTTCTTCTTTTGTTGAAATGAAAAATCAGGTGGAACAACCTTACCCACCAAGTAGTTGACAATATCTCGCAAACCAAGGAACAAAGAGAAATAGCTAAAAGTTTCTCATCGGGGAAAACCTCCTTGATCTCCCCATCATTTGAGGCCTCAGATCACACTATGGTCGAGCCTTGAGAGGTGGTCAGCTACAACGTTCTCTGAGCCTTTCTTGTCTCTAATCTCCAAGTCAAACTCTTGTAATAATAAAATCCACCTGATTAATCTGGGTTTGGCATCCTGCTTTCCAAGCAAATATCTAATAGCAGCATGATCAGTATAAACAATAACTTTAGAAAGAACAAGGTAATGACGAAACTTGTCAAATGCAAATACTACAGCTAGCAATTCTTTCTCTGTGGTAGTGTAATTTCTTTGAGCATCATCAAGAGTGCGACTAGCATAGTAAATGGTATAGAATACCTTATTCTTTCTTTGTCCCAAAACAGCCCCCACAGCAGTATCGCTAGCATCACACATAATTTCAAAGGGAAGCGACCAATCGGTGGCAACAACAATAGGGCACTAATTAATTTTTCCTTTAAACAATCAAAAGCCTTCAAACAAGTGTCAAAAAAATCAAAAGTGGCCTCCTTAACCAAGAGGTCAGTCATAGGCTTTGCAATTTTTGAAAAATCTTTAACAAACCTTCTATAGAAACCAAAGATGGCCTAAGAAACTACGAACCCCTTTAATGAGAATGGGTGGGGGCAACTTTGCAATTACCTCCACCTTTGCGGGATCAACTTCAATGCCTTTAGTGGACACCTTGTGTCCCAAAATAATGCAATCGTGTACCATAAATTGGCACTTCTCCCAATTGAGCACTAAATTAGTATCCCTGCATCTCTGCAACACTAAATTCAAGTTATGTAAACAATCCTCATAAGAGGATCCAAAAGCGATAAAGTCATCCATGAATATCTCAATGCATTTTTCAACCAAGTCAAAAAATAGCCATCATGCATCTTTGGAAAGTGGCGGGAGCATTACATAAACCGAATGGCATCCTTTTATATGCAAATGTTCCATATGGGCAAGTAAAAGTAGTTTTTTCTTGATCCTCGTAAGCCACCGGTATTTGCAAATACCCTGAATATCCATCCAAACAACAATAATAATCATGTCCTACCACTCTCTCAAGCATTTGATCAATAAAAGGAAGGGGGAAGTGATCTTTCCGGGTGGCATCATTTAATTTTCTATAATCAATGCACATACGCCACCCTTGTAGTTTTTCTAATCGCAATTAATTCATTTTTATCATTTTCCATCACAAAGAAGTACCTCCCTTTTAGGAACACATTGAACAGGACTTACCCACTTACTATCGGAGATAGGATATATGATACCCGCATCAAGAAGCTTAATTACTTCCTTTTTACCACCTCTTTCATGTTAGGATTAAGCGGCGTTGAGGTAGTGCTCGAGGTTGGTATTCATCCTCCATGTAGATCTTGTGAGTGAAAATTGAGGGACTAATGCCTTTTATATCATGAATTGACCATCCAAAGGCCTCTTTGTTGGCCCTTAATACCCTCAAAAGCTTATCCTCCATGGTGTCTCACAAATGCAGCAATAATAATCACAGCAAAGAGGAAGGGGGTGCAAGAAAGCATATTTTACATTTGAAGGAAGAGGCTTTAATTCAAGCTCGTGAGCCTCTTCAATTGAAGGTTTGGGATTTGGAGTGTTACCCCATTCCAGCTTCCTCAAATCTATGGTTACTACAAATTTTTGAGGGTGGTGAGCCTGCAAAAAACATTAAGAACTCTTCTTCCTCACCACCCCGCAGCATGCCAAGTCCCCGCAAAGTAAGTACTTTTTCTAGAGGATCACGAATTCTAAAATCATCAAAACCGCATGAGGTAATCACATCATTAATATCTCTAGCTTGAATAAAATTACAAGAAGCAAATGAGGAGGGATTTTTAATGAATTCAAGACTTGAAATACAACTTCCTCATCTCTAAGTCTCAAAGTCAATTTTCCTGCTGAACATCAATTAAGCTTTTTCCTCAGAGCTAAGAAAGGACGCCCAAAATAATTGGGACTTCCTCATCTTCTTCCATATCCAAAACAACAAAATCAGCGGGAAAATAAACTTATCAACCTTAACTAAAACATCTTCCACCACTCCACGGGGTGGGCAATGGATCTATCACTAGGTGCAAAGTGATGTTAGTAGGATGGGGTTCCCGCAAACCAAGCTTTCTAAAAAAATGATAAAGGCATCAAATTTATACTTGCTCCTAAATCACATAATGCTTTTTCAAAATGAGAGTTACCAATTGTACAAGGGATAGTAAAACTACCTGGATCTTTAAGCTTAGGTGGCAACTTTTTTAAAACTATAGCAGAACATTCATCATTAAGCCTAACCGTCTCAAAGCCTTCCAACTTCCTTTTGTTAGAAATAATTTCTTTTAAAAATTTGGCATATTTAGGCATTTGAGCAATAGCTTCAGCAAAAGGAATGTTAATATGCAATTTTCTAAACATTTCAATAAATCTAGCAAATTGCTTATCATTCTGCTCACTTTTAAGTCTTTGAGGATAGGGAACATTTACCTTTGCTTGCTCATATTTCTCCCTTTCCTTTTTGCTTTCCTCAGAAGTGCTCCCCTCAGTAGGAGCTTGTATTTCTTTCTCGGGCGCCCGCCCATCTTGATTGTTTTCTTGAACCAGCTCCTTACCACTCCTAAGAGTGACAGCCTTGCACTGCTCTTTTCTTGGATTAGGCTCAGTCTGGGTAGGAAGTGAGCCTTGAGGTCTTTGAGATAGCATAGTAACAATACTTTCAAGTTGACTACTTATGGTTCCCATTTGGCCCTCCAGGCTTCCAACTCTTTCATCAAGATCTGGTTTCTTCTCTTCCTGCCTTTGCACATGTGGTGGCTTATAGGAATTTGAGTTTTGCCCCTTTTGTTGTCCTCCCCAAGAGAAATTTGGGTGATTTCTCCAACCCGGATTGTAAGTGTTTGAATAAGGATCATTTTGGCTCCGGTTGGAATTCTGAACATAATTGGCCTCCTCAGTTGAAGCAGTTGGTCGACCCAGTGCTTTTATAAGATCTTCAATAGATTGCAACCTCTCATCAGTCCTGTCCATGTAATTGGCTAAAACACCCATGCACGGATGTCCAACTTTTTCCATGTATCTAACTAAAGAATCTTGCATACTGGCCTTAACTCACTTTTCTTCCGACCAAGATAGTTGACTTCTTGATTGGGCCTCCCAAAGATTATTTGAGATGTCACTAGTGGAGGTAACTATTGGAGTAGATTGTGCTTGTACCTTCATCAAAGATTGCACCTGTTTAGAGAGAACATCCAGTTTTATATCAAGACTAGTTTCATCATCAACCTTGTACATCCCAGCTGATTTCTTAACGTGTCCATCGGCTTCTCTCCCATTGGGCATTATCACCGCTATTTCGCAATTAAGTCATATACTATCGCAGTTTCCCATTCAATAGAGAGCCACCACAAGCCATATTAACAATTCCCCTATTTTGAGAAGATAATCACATTGCAAAAGTATTCAAGTAGTTGCCACTTCTCAAATCCATGATGAGGACAACTTCGAGTAAGTCTTGAAACCTTTCCCAAGCCTCGTGTAAAGATTCTTGCTCGACTTGAGCAAAGCCGATTATTGCACCTCGGATCTTAGTAGTCTTACACGGGGAAAATATTTGGTCAAGAATTTTTGCTTCAGCTTGTTCCCAACTCGTAATGGACTTAGCGGGTTGAGAGTCTAGCCAGCTGGATGCCCCATCGGCCAAGGACCATGGAAACAATCTCACTCTAATAGCATCGGGGTGACACCATTGCAAATTACCGAGTCCGCCACCCTCAAGAAGTTTCGAGATGAGTGTGCGAGTCTTCATTGGCGCACCTCAACATAGTCGAATCTGAACCATTTGAATTAAGCTTGGTTTGAGCTCAAAATTGGTGGCTTGCACAAATTGGGTTGACTATGCTTGTAGTGATATTCATTTGTCAGAGTGAAGTAGTCTCAAGAGTTCTTCTCGGATTGGCGGCCATCACTTTTGTCTCTTTTCTTATCCTTCGAGCGATTCTTTCAATTTCTCGGATCAAAACCAAAATAGGCTCTCGGGAGCGGGTGAGCATGCACAAGTAATAATAAAAATAACAGTAACAAATAAAAATAAACTAATAAACTAAATGACAAAAATATGTAAATATTTTTATATATTTTTTTTAATTAAACTAAAACAAACTAAAACAAGAAAAAAAAATGTCTAAAGCAATAAAAAATCTCTTTTGTTTAATATTATTAAATTAATCCCCGGCAACGGCGCCAAAAACTTGTTGCGTTAAAAACACACTTAGAGCAAGTGTACTCTATCGCGGAAGTAGTATAAAAAATATCGTCTCCACAGGGATTAATTAATAAGTACCAAACTACTTAAGATTAATTATTATTTAGACGAACGGATGTTTGGTGATTATAGAAACTAAAATAACAATAAATAAAGTGCAAGAATTAGAATTGTAAAGTTTGATCAATGGAGAGAAGCCTAGGGTCACAGTTTCACTTGCAAGGTTCGATTCCTCTATGTCTAATTCTACTTGAATTCCTTTATTTTAATTCAACTATCAATCCCTTTACTAAAGCTGCTAATCCATTTGGTCATTCGTGATTAGTATTCTTTTTCCTAAATTAACCCTTGTTTGGTCATGCAAGAATTTAAATTCAAGAAAAGCATAAAGCACAAAAATGTTGAATGATTGAAAGACTAAATTACGGTTTGGTCATTCCCTAATTACAGTCCCAATTATCCTATAGGTCCACCAACTAATTGCAGTACGGTCGCTGATCAACTAATTGATTATGAACATGCAAAGGGTTGTCAATCCTAATTATGTGATAAAGCAATAGGATAATATTAATTGAATTAAAAAAAACAGGAATTCAAAGCATAAATTAAAACATAAAAAGGTCTCTAATCAAACAAGATCCACCTAAGACCCTAGAAGATGATTTAGCTATCCATAGTTATCAAGAACACTGAAATAAAATTGGGAGTCATAAATTACAGAGATAAAAATAACCCGGAATGGAGGAATTTCTGGTCTGAGTAATTAGTCTCCTTTTCCTGCTTCAGAACTCTCTCACGGTGTCAAGAGCGGGTACCAAAAACCTTCCAAATGGATACTGTCAGCGTCGCCGCAGATCAAGTAGCGTCCGTCAGCGTTCTCTCCGAGTCTCGCTTCACCGTCGAGTTTCCCACGATTTTCTTTTCTTCTCTCCGTCACTTTATTCACGTTTTTCTCTCACTGCGCTCTCTCTCTCACTTCATCAGATATCTCACTATATGCGCCTATCAGATTCCTTCAATTCACGTTTTCTTTCTTTAAAAAAATCTCCCTTATTTTTTTTTGATCAACTGAAAGGTTTCATTCATTGGGCCAAGCCACAAAACCAATACAACAAAGTGTAAGTGATGGCACCAGGCCAACCACAGCACTACAGTCCACTAACTATTACAACCATTAGGAGAGTTAAAATGAAGAAAAAAAAAAGGGGGTGCCAGTATGAAGGGCTTGCAATCGTGTCCACCCAGCCCGACCCACACCACAAAAACGAACAAATTCTATAAAGAAACTAGAAATATCCAAAAGCAGCGAACATTGAACCACAATCTTCTTCCATTCGCTAGTCGAACCCTAATTCGGTAATCTCACGATAAACTTCAACTCACCGCCGATCCACCACTATCTCTGAACCAAACCTTTGATTTCTTCAGCTCCACTAACACCAAAAGATCTAGCAATGATTTCGCTGTGGATATGGAGATCGCGACGAGAAGACAACTGCTCGACGCGAAATTCGCAGACAAGGAACTTGCACCAAGGACGCTCCGATTTGTTCTCCGAGAAGCCCTGTAGATCCTCAGACACTTAGATCAGCTTAGGTTTCCTTGCACCCAGATCGGCTGTAAATCACACTATCCACCATCAGGTATCCGGTCTCTCCGAGTCCAGAATAGTAGCAAGTGTATGAGGGGGGTTAAGGGTCCAATTGACGGGTAACTGCCGGTGATTAGCGAGTTTGGCAACAAGATCTGCTACCGAGTTGGCTTCCCTCGAGATCCACTTGAATTGGAGAGAGGTAAACTCTTTGCTAATACTCTTTATGTCTTCTAAGATGCACTCTATGCTCAGTCTTTTAATTTCCTGCTTGCATGCTTGTACGAGGTTCCTACAATCGGACTCAACTACCACCTCCTTGATGTTCAACGAAGCTGCTAAGAAAAGGCCTTCTCTGAGAGCACTTGCTTCTGCTTGTAAAGGTGAGAATGCATATATTGGTGTAGCTATACCTGATTGTATGAGACCTGCATGATCTCTGATAATAATTCCACTCCACCCAGTTCATGCCTCTTGATTGAAAGCTGCATCTGTATTTATCTTCATTTGATTGTCCCTCGGTGGAGTCCACCTTTTGGGGACTCTTGTTGCACTTTGCATTGTTTCTGTATTTGTAACTGTAGTGGTTGGCAGCTTAGTATTACTCATGCTTATGTACTCATTAGTTGCATTCCTTGCTTGTATGAATGTTTGTGTAGGATTAGGATGTTTGTTGTCAAAAACCATAGAGTTCCTAGCCTTCCAAATGAACCAACATGCATTGAAAATAGTTGAGATAGCTAGGCTCTTCTGCTTAGTAGAGCCATACTCCTTTTCAAAAACCTCTCCAAGCCAAACAGCAATTGTACTTACATTATAGATAGTGGGCACACTACACACCTGAAGACTATGCCAAACCGGAGTAGTCCAGGGGCACAGCAGGAAAGCATGCTCAATAGATTCCTCTTTTTGCTTGCAAACAGGGCAATAGCCATCCTTAGCTATGTGTTTGGCCAATAAACTGAGTCTGGTCGCAAGCGCCCCCTGCTGCATACGCCATAGGAGATGCTTAACTCTCTCTGTCACTTCAGCCCCCCAAATGTACTTCCAACTTTCCTGGGAGGGGTTGTAAGAGGTTGAAGGGCCAGTCTTAACCACTTTGCCTCCTTCCCACAGACACATGTAGCATGATTTAGTTGAGAACCAGCCATCCACTTCATGGGGCCAGTATAGAGAATCCCCTGCAGTAGTCCATCCCACAGGAGTTTTAATAGCTTCAATTGCTGATTTAGGGTCTAGAAGCTGCCCAAGCTTAGAGATATCCCATTTTTTCTGGGTTGTGTCCAAGAGAGTATTAACTTTAAGACCTCTAGCTTCCTCCTTTACAGTAGCCCTTGTTCCTGATGCCAACCAGATATCCTCCTCCATATCCACTGTCTTCCCCTCCCCTATACACCATCTGCCTTCTTTCTTCAGAATATCCCTACCATGTAGGAGACTCCTCCATACCCAAGAGATCCCAGATTTAGGTCTTACCTTCCATATGTCATCTCTACCACAGTAGATACTTCTAAGAATAGATGCCCAGTATTCATTAGGAAATTTAATACACCTCCAGGCTTGCTTAGAAAGTAGAGCAGAATTCTGAAGGGCAAAGTCCTTGAAACCCATTCCCCCTTGGTTCTTGTGAGTACACATAAGTAGCCAATTCTTCCAATGTATACCTCTATTCTTAACCTTGGAGCTCCACCAAAACTTGGCTATAGCGGAGCATAATGATTGACAGAAGTTTTTGGGAAGTCTCACTATAGACATAACATAGGAGGGGATAGCTTGGATAACAAATTTAATAAGCACCTCCTTACCTGTTAGAGAGAGAAATTTTTCTTTCCACCCATCCAGTTTTGAGAGAACCCTTTCTTTGATCCATTGAAGAGCTTGGCTTTTAGAATTTCCCCACTCAGCTGGAATGCCCAGATACTTGCCTGGAGAAGCCCAAATTGGGATTTTCAGAATGGCTGCCAAAGCTGCCCCTTCATCTCCCCTTGTACCTCTGCCTAGAATAAGCCCTGATTTTTGGAGATTGATCATTTGGCCAGAAGCTTTTGAGAACACATTAAGAATATTGATAATCTGATACATTTCTGCCAAAGAAGCCTGTCCAAACAAAATAGAATCATCTGCAAAAAATAGGTGAGTTAGAATAGGTGCATTCTGAGCAAGAGTTAGCCCTTTGATAAGGCCCAAGTCACTGGCCCTTGAGATCATCCTAGAAAACACATCAAAGACAATAATGAAGAGGTAAGGGGAGAGGGGATCCCCTTGTCTCAGCCCCCTACCTGGACTGATACTTTTACTTCTAGAGCCATTAACCTGATATGAGTATTTGACCGAGGTGACTAGAGACAGGACAAGAGAGACCCACACAGGACTGAACCCAAAGGAAAGAAGAACTGACTCTAGGAAAGACCACTCTACTCTGTCATAGGCTTTATTCATGTCAAGTTTAATAGCAAAACCACTGTTAGTTCCCTTCCTGTGTTTCTTTAGATAGTGGAAAGCTTCCTGGGCTACCATTAAATTGTGTTGAATCAGTCTACCACCAACAAAGGCTCTTTGTTGAGGGGAGATAAGATCATTTAGGGACGGTTTAATTCTTTTCACCATAATCTTTGAGATGATCTTGTAGATAAAATTGCAACAACTGATGGGTCTCAGTTGGCAAATAGATTCAGGGTCTTGGACTTTAGGAATTAAGGCTACAATGGTTTCATTCACAAAATCCCCTAGCTCACCAGACTGAAAGAAAAGGGAAACAGCCTGAAACACATCATTCTGAATAATACTCCAATTTTTCTGGTAGAACACCCCATTAAGCCCATCAGGCCCTGGTGCCTTATCTGCTCCAAGGGAAAAGACTGCCTCTTTGACCTCTACTAAAGACACCGGGGCAAGCAAAGAGTCATTTAGCTTAGAAGAGACCAGCTTAGGGATAACAGAGAGGCAGGAATCATCCACAGTAGTCTCAGAAGCAGTATACAACTTCCTGTAGAAGTTTTCAATGGCTATCATCACATCCTTCTGCCCTTCCACCCAGTTACCATCCATATCTTTTATCCTGGAGATCCTGTTCCTATCCCTCCTCTGAACAGTAGTTACATGGAAGAACTTAGAATTCTTATCTCCATAGGTCAACCATTTCACTCTAGATCTTTGCCCCCAATACATTTCCTCTTGCTTCCAGAAGCCATCAATGGCTCTTCTAACCAGGTTAATTTCTAAATCATCCACAGGGGAGGTGTTTAGAAGCTTATCTAACCTCACTTTAAGTTTAGCAATCTCCTTTGCTGCATTTTTGAAGGTTTTAGAGTTCCAAGCTCCCAAAGCTCTTTTACAGCTACTCATTTTTGACTTCACTGCCTGCCAAGCATCTTCATTTTGGGCCAATGATTGCCAACCTTGGGAAACCACCTCCCTGCAATCCTCATGCTCTTCCCAATAGGCTTCATACTTAAAGTATCATGGGCAACTAGCTTTAGGATTAGGAGTGAGAACTATTGGAGAGTGGTCAGAATTAACAATTGGGAGGGCAATCCCCACAGCATGTTGGTATAGATCTCTCCAACCCCAATTGACTAGTACTCTGTCTATTTTTTGCTTTGTGGTAACTCCATCTCTAGGATTACTTATCCATGTATACTTACTGCCCTTAAGCTGTAGATCCATTAGGTTTGAACTGTTAAGGAAGTCCCTAAACAGCTGCATCCTAATTGGAGCAATAGGAGCCAAACCATCTTTATCAGCAATAGAAAGCATCTCATTAAAGTCACCCATTAAACACCAAGGGCCATCCCTCCAAGGTCTAAGATTCTCTATTTTTTGCCATAAGTGTCTTCTATACCTGAAAATAGGATTCCCATACACAAACGTGATCTGGAATAAGTTTCCACTCTTCTTTTCCTTCACCCCAGCATGGATGAAGTTGGAGCAGGACTGAAGTATCTGTATTTCATATCCATTATTCCAAAACAGTCCAAGACCCCCAGAAGTGCCTTCTGCAGGTACACAGTAGGCATTCTGGAACTTAAACTTCCTCTTTACTCTATTTACACGTTCCTCCTGGGCTCTGGTCTCCATGAGAAACAAAATGGCTGGCTTTTGACCCTTCATAAGGTCGTTGAGCTCTCGGCTTGTCGTGGCAGCCGCCAAGCCACGACAATTCCAGCTGATGATGGTCATCTTGACCTTGGGGGCTTGTTATGGCTCGCCTCCTCAGCCTTTTTTGAATAGTAGCCCATGTTGAAATTGCCAAATACCATATCTTCCTCTTCACCTGCACTAGCAAGGTCTAGCCTAGGTTCTGAGTTACTTCCCTCTTCTCTGGCTTTCTTATTGCTTCTCACCCCTTTGCCCTTATCATGACTTGTGCCACATACTTCATTCTTCCTTTTCTTTAGACTCATAAAGGATGTCATGCTAAGGGCCAAGCTGCTTTCTTCAGCTTCTCCCAGCTGGGTCTGACTACCAGTTACCCCCTCTTCCTCCTCACTAGGGAATTCCACTGTGTATTCAGGTTCCTTAGGAGGTTTCGTGATCTCCCTCTAGTGAGATTTCTCTGTGATAGCTTGGTATGGTGTATTTAGGTCAGGAACTGAAGCTATAAAACCAAATTGGACAGTATCTAGGTTAGGGTTATACCAACCTCCTCTCTGGTTTGGGCTTGGGAGATTAATGGTTTTGTAGATGCCTGTGACATTTGGTAGAAAAGGGGTTGGGATGGTTTCTTGTTGTGGAGGTGGTGTCTGGTTTTGTGTCTGGTTTTGTGTTGGGTTTTGGGTATGGTGTCTTTGGGTGGTGTCATGAAGGTAATAGTCTATGTTAGCTTGGTTCTGTTTTCGAAGGGCCATTTGTTGTGTGTAAGAGTTAACTGGTTCCTCTGGATTGTAAGAATTTTCTGGTTTTTCTGGTGTTGTTTGGGCTCGGTCAGTTGGGTGTGAGGTTGATGAGTGGGATTCAGCCTTTGTGGGGTTATTACCAAGGTAGTGTATGGATCTTGGAGCACTTACTATTAGATCAGCAGAGTATTTGGGTTTGTCTGGGTCAAAGGGAGACATGGTAGTAGGTTTAGAGCAATAGTTTTGTTCATGACCTAGAACACCACACTTATAACACATAGATTGAATTCTTTCATACCTATAGCTCACCCATAGGTTAGGTAAGTTGCTCCTTGGCACCCAGCATCCTGTTGGCAAAGGGTTCTCTAGTCTAACCCTTACTCTTCCTCTAACAAAGGTTCTGAGGAGTCGTCCTTCTACTAGAGGCTCTTCAATCTCCATTACTTCCCCAACTTTCCTTAGAATCTTCCTAGCATTGTTAGTACTCAGAAGTTCTAGAGGCAGGTTATGTACCTGGATCCACATAGGAGAAGAGTTGAAGCTAATTTGTTGGTAAGAAACTGTTGGATTCCAAGCTTCTAGGCATAGCAGGTGGTTCATAATTAACCAAGGGGCTCTCTTTAACACCATATCCTTCTGCTGTTCATTGGCAAAATGAAACAAAAACAAGTTCTTTTCTACTTCTGTTATTTGAACTCCGGGATAGTTAGACCAAGCATTCATGATAACCTCTTTAACAGCCTTTGCATTGTAAACTTTAACTGCTCTCAGTTTCCCCACTAGGGTTCTTTAAAACTGATTCAATGTTGGTTTGATTTGCAGGCTCAAGATCTTCACCAAGCACTTCTGGGTCTTCATCCTGTTGATTTTCCCTGATTCTCGATGTGCTCGCCATTGCTGATTGGAGAGAGAGCAGCACACAAAGAAGAGACTAATCTGGAAATCTCACTACTGTTTGACAGATAAAACCTAAGCAGAGTAGCAATGTAGAACAAACACTCAGGACTCAGATCTGGAAATAACTAAGGACTTGACTCTAGACAGGAGACATATAACAAAATTATTATTCTCTGGATAACTGTATAACTTGGACTCTAGACTCAAATGACTCGACACTTCAATAGAAGACTTATAACCCTTTATTGTATTTATTAATGTAATTCTCTTTTTGGACTAACTGAACCATCATAATAAATAGACTCAATACCTAGTCACAACGACGAACTACTAACAGAGAGAGAGACACCCACAACACACACTGGGTACTAAGAGGTGGATAGCTGACACCACGTTTAATGCTATGTAACCATCGCTTAAACGCATAGAGAGGATAAGAGACTTAGAACTGACCGACCCACAAGACTATCAGGGGAGACCCCTCATCTCCGAACTAAATCTCAAGGTAGTAGACCAGGGCCAACACCGGATAACTATTACAGTAGCCACACGACTAAACCTAATCACTCAACGGCGAACTAAACCCTAGCAGAGCACCCTAGGGTTTTCTCTAGTAACTATCTGTCAACTCCTCTCTTCTCTTTTAACACACTGCTAACTCAATGACAATGACACGCCCAAGTTTTTGCTACCTCCCTTATTTTCAAGTGCAACAATCTATTTATTTCCTTCAGCATAGGGTTCCGTGCGAGTGCATCCAATATTTGTGGATTGGATCCCACACTTTTCTTTTCTTCAAACAGGCCGTGGGCCTTGTTTTTATTGTTTAAATCACAAGCCAATTCTTTATGCCACTTCTTTAATTCAATTCACGCTCCCTTTCTTTCATTCATGGGCTGGATGCTTTTAATTGAGTTCATGGGCTGGACTTGTTTCCACGCCCCCTTTTTACTTGGCTGCAACTTCCTTCCTTTTATCTATATATATATATATATATATATATATATATATATATATATATATATATATATATATATATATATATAATTTATTTGAGTGGCATTAAGTTGAGTTTTTATTCCTTTTCATATTTTCTTTCTTTCTAAAAAACAAAGAGCAAATTAAATTAGTAACTTATACAATTGATAATAATTGCTCTAAAAGTGACTCAAAATATAACTAAAAATGCTTCAAATTAGAGTTTATCAAGTATCACCCTTTGACAATGCACACACATTGCAGTGTGAAACTGCATGCAGACATTAGCATGGATACATACATACATACAATTATATATATATATATATATATATATATATATATATATATATATATATATATATATATATATATATATATGCATCCAAGCATATTAACAAAAAATAACAGTGCTCACGTTTCCTTCAGTGAAGTCCCCTCCCTGAATCATGAAATCTTTGATTATACGATGGAAGTAGCTTCCTTTGTAACCGTATCCTTTCTCTCCTGCACGTAGACGATTAAATTTGATGCATAAATGGCATGTCACACAACCCATTTCACCAGGATAAAATCACATGACTACGACAAGAACATTGTTGTAGAAAAAATTGATAGCTTGCCTGTGCACAATGCTCGGAAATTCTCAGTTGTTTTGGGAACAACATCTCCAAATAGGCCAAAAACAATCCTTCCAACAGGTTCTCCCCCAATTTCTATATCAAAGAAAACTTTGTTTGTAACTTTGGCTTGCAGCTCTTGAACCTAAAAGTAATAGAACAATGTTATATAAACCCAATGCAGAGGAGTATTAATAAGGAATACCCTAAAAGCCTAAACACATCTAGAATTCAGAATTTACCCAATGCAGAGGAGTATTAATAAGTACAAAATGCACAAATTTTTAGAATTCATGTGATTATTCAAGCAATACCTTTTTTAATTGCAAACATATCAAAGTCACCAATGTATGAAACACGCCAAAGCCTCAGATTTCCAGAGAACTAATGAAGCAAAAATTGAGAAAGTGCGAGAAAGTTACGGATACAATGTTAGAATTGATAACTATGGAATAGTAAAATCAACACTAATCTAAAGTAAAACCCTATTTTAAGCAAAGCCCTAAATTACAGTAAACAACAACAACAACTTATAAATCCAAAGAACAACAACAACCGATGAATCCTTATTCGATTAAAGCCCAAATTCAAAGAAACAACAACCGATAAATCCCTATTTCAAAGAAAGCCCTAAATCAAGAAAACCCTAAATCGGTAAAATAAATATCAAAATACTTAGAAGGAGGCGATTATGCTGTGGTGGTGATCCACTTGAGTAGGAGGGGAGGTGGAGGTGGCGACGACTACGGCGGAGAAGCGGAGAAACGGGTTGGAGACGAAATGGAGAGGAGAGGCGTGAGGTGAAGGAGAAGGACATGCTATCGTGGTGGCCACTTGAGTAGAGAACGAAGACAGAGGAGGGTAGAAGAGGGCGAAGGTCAAGGGAGGAGAGTGGAGGGTGAGGGTGAAGAGACAAAGTGAGAGAGAGAGGGTGAAGAGATTTCTCACTTCTCTGTGATAGAGAAAATGAGAGGTTCTTTGTCAAAAAAAATGAGAGGTTTAAGGAGTTGTAACTCAGATTTAGTTACCAACATGTGTCCACGGTTTTTTTTTTACAAATAGTCCACGGTTTTCTTGTTTTTTTTTTTGATAAAAGTCCACGGTTTTCTTAGTAAATGCTTGTTTTGGTCAAATTTAGTTTTAGTCCACGGTTTTATAACTGTGGTCTCTAAATAAAATTGTTTAGTCCACGGTTTTACGTGTTTTAAACCGTAGCCTAACAACAAGTGAATGAAACCGTGGCCTAATATCTATCTCATTGTCCACATTTGTAAACGCGTGGCTTATTCCTTGTTCAGGCCACGGTTTTTTAGCTGTGGCAAAGATTGGCGTGGCCTAAAGTCAAAAATGTTGTAGTGTGTCTTGATGAATTGTCTCAAGAAGCTTGTTTTATTTATTTTGAAAATGACAAATGAATTTGGCATAGAAGAAACGGTCACACAAGCATGCAAACCATCTCAAAGGGGGATACCTAAAATAAATTCTGAAAAGGATAAAGTGTGTGAAGCATGTGATCATGGAAAACATTTCAAATCAAGTTTTAAATCCAAAAATATGATCAAATCTCAAAAACCACTTATTTGGCCCTACTAAAAGTGCTAACCTTAGTGGAAAGAGACATGGTTTTGTGATTGTTGAGGATTACTCTAGATTTACTTGAGTTTTGTTTTTGAAAAACAAAGATAAATCATTTGAAGCTTTTAAAGTCTTTCTCAAGAAAGTTCAAAATGAAAAAGGAACAAATGTTGTTTCTAATAAAAGTGATCATGGGGAATTTGGAAATATTTCTTTCCAAAACTTTTTTTGATGAAAATGGTATTTCTCACAAATTCTCATACCCAATAACTCCTCAACAAAATGGCGTTGTGGAAAGGAAAAATGGAACCTTGCAAGAAATGGCAAGAACTACTTTGAATTATTCAAAAATTGATAAGTGTTTTTGGGCTGAAACTATAAGTACATCATGTTGCATTTTTAATAGAGTTTCCATTAAAAAAATGTTGAGAAAACCCCTATGAAAATATAAAACCAACATTACATACTTTCGTGGTTGCACTCGCTTATTTTGACTCAACAAAGACAACTTGGAAAAGTGTGTTTCAAAATATGACAAGTAATTTTCTTGGATATTCAACAATATCTAAGGCTTATAGATTATATAATCTAAGGGCTCAAACTATAGAGGAAAACATGCATATTATTTATTGTGAAACTAACAGTTCAAATGAAGTAATTAATGTGGATGAAGCCAAAATAGCAAAGAAGGTGGTCAAGTCAATGAAAATGGACTTGAGAAGGATGAACAGGGTATGCCCTCAGAACCTTCTTAAAATACAACAAAAGCTACTAACCAAGCTTCTCAAATGCATCAAATTTGAGAGAATGGTGGTTCACCTTCCACGAGCTCAAAACATTGGCAATTCTTCAGATCCTGTTAGAACCAAAAGATACTTCAGAGACAATGCTGCTGAATTGACACTCATGTCTGAAATTGAGCCAAAGATTATAAATGAGGTCATTCATGATCAATCATGAATAGAAGCTAAGATTGAGGAACTTTCTCAATTTGAGAAGAACGAAGTGTGGATCTTAGTTTCACCTCTTAAGCATCAATCGGTCATAAGAACAAAGTTGGTGTTCAGAAACAAGCTAGATGAACATGGGAAGGTGGTGAGAAACAAGGCAAGACTTGTTGCTCAAGGGTAAAATCAACGAGAAGGTATTGACTATTATAAAACCTTTGCTCCATCAGTAAGGCTAGAAGCCATTAGAATTTTACTTGCATTTGTGGATATCTTGTGTTGCAGGTTAAGTTTCGACTCACCAACTAAGTTTCGCATTAAACCTTTTGATCATGACAAAAAGGGGGAGAAATATATGATTGTCACTTTGCATTTAGATAGGGGGAGAATCAAGTAAGGGGGAGTCTTTTTAAATATTAGCACATTGTTTTGCTTGATGAACTAACCTCTCACCTAAGATGAATTAAAATTTTGTCATCATCAAAAAGGGGGAGAATGTGGATATCTTGTGTTGCAGGTTAAGTTTTGATGCTGAAGTAATCTAAGACAAAGTGACAAATGGAACTCCAAGGCACAACCAACCCAAGAAGTAAGTCCGTGTTAAGGGTAGTTGCTAGGAAGTCGGGTCGTGTCTTAGGAATGATTGTAAACCGCTTTTGAGGATCGGCTCAAATCACTCAACACACTAACACTCACACAAGCAAATCCATCATATGTCTTCATTTGATAAAAGCATGCTAAATATGTTAGGCACGGGCACATAATAGATTATGTAATAGATTATCAGCCTGTCCTAACTTGATTCATAAAGGAAACAATCGATTATGGACTTGCCTTATTAAAGCACAAAATCAATTGTTCACTTGTTTCCACAAGCAAGCAATCAATTGTCTACTTGCCTTATTAAAGCATAAAATCGATTGTTCACTTGTTTCCACAATCAAGAAATCGATTTTCTACTTGCATTTGTGAAGCACAAAATCGATTGTTCACTTGTTTCCACAAGCAAGAAATCGATTGTTCACTTACCTTATTAAAGCCCACAATCGATTCTTCTCTTATGTTTCTTAAAGCACACAATCGATTTTGAACCAAGTTCTTATAAGCAAGCAATCGACTATCCACTTATAAAAACAATGTTAGAATTTTTCCAACGGTCATATTTTTTACAACCTCTATAAATAGAGACTTAGGGCTTCACAAAACACACAACCTACAATTATCAAAAAGCAGAAGCGCACATCGCACACCATTACACGTTTCACTGTTTCAATCTTTTTGAGTTGATCTCTCTCAAGGGTTAGGTTGGGTATCTTCAAGTTGTTGTATTCACCTTCTTAGAGGTATTTGTAATTTCATTGTAATTTCTTTTACTACTGTTATTAGTTTATACTAGAGAGTGGGATATCTCTCTAGGGATTTTGACTGTAACAAGGGTGGGGTATATCTTGTATGTCAATTGTATGTACTAGAGAGTGGGGTATCTCTCTAGGGTTTTTGATTGTAACAAGGGTGGGGTATCTCTTGTTGTAATTGTTGTTAAGGGCTCTTGCACAAGGTGGGGTATCCTAGGTGAAGAGTGCACAGTGCTGTAAGGGGTTTTAAAGCATCTGGCTTAAGCTTTGTTTTGATAGTGAAAATCTCACAAAGGGTTAGTGAGGACTGGAGTAGGTCACTAGGAGGTGGCTGAACCAGTATAAATCTCCTGTGTTATTTACTGTTTTTGTTTCTAATTTGTTCATTCCATAAACCTGCGCGAAAATTAATCTAAGTCATTTAAAAAGGGGAAAAGTTTTTAAAGTCTCAATTCACCCCCCCTCTTGAGACTGAAGCCACTTGGTAACAAGTGGTATCACAGCTAGACTCTTGTGTAAAGGGCCTAGCAGCTTCAAGAGAAATGGCTTCAGGTTGGTGTACGCAAGAGGGTGCATCTCTTACTCGTCCTCCGGGATTCAACGGGAAAGATTATGCATATTGGAAAGAAAGAATGAGAATATTCATAGAAGGGGTAGATATAGATGTATAGGATGTTGTGGAAAATGGACCATTTGTTCCCACTCACATGGTTAATGGCGCACTCATAGTCAAGGAAAGAAATGAATGGACGGATAATGATAAAAGGAAAGTTCAGCATAATCTTCGTGCCAAGAACATAATCACTTCCGCACTCAGTCCCGATGAGTTCTTCAGAGTATCAAACTGCAAAACTGCTCAAGAAATGTGGGACAATCTTCAAGTCACTCATGAAGGTACTATTGAGGTAAAAAGAGCAAGAACAAACACTCTTATCCGACAATATGAACTAATCAGAATGAATCAAGGAGAAACTATACAAGAAATGCAAAAGAGGTTCACTCACATAGTGAATCAACTGGCTCATTAGGAAAATCTTTTCCTACCGAAGAATTGATCAACAAAGTGCTGAGATGTCTAAACAGAGAATGACAACCAAAAGTAACTGCTATAGCTGAATCAAGGAACTTAGCTACTATGAAACTCGCCACTCTTTTTGGGAAACTACAAGAGCACGAGTTAGAGCTCACTCGTCTATCAGAACATGAAGAAAAAGACAAGAAAAAGAAAAGCTTAGCTCTCAAGGCTTCTAGTTCAAATCCACCTGATGATAGTGATGATTCGGAAAATGAAGACGATGAAGACGATGAGTATATGGATCTAATGGTTAGAAAATTCAAAAAGTTCATGAGAAGGAAAAGCTTCCCCAAGAAGAATTCTTCACCCAAAAGAGTCTCAAGCATGGAAAACTTCTCAAGTCCACCAACTTGCTACGAATGTGGCAAATCCGGACACATGAAGATGAAGTGCCCGAACTTACAAAGAAAACTGTCAAAGTTTAAGAAAAAGGGATCCAAAGGAAACAAGGGTAAAAAACCTACATAGCATGGGAAGACAATGACATGGACTCATCAGATGATTCAGAAAGTGAAGAAGCTCAAATTGCTCTCATGGCCGACAATGACAGTGAAAATGGAACTGAGGTAGATTCTAACTCTGAAACTTCACAAAATGCATATGATGAATTACATGAAGCATTTCTTGAATTGCATAATGATTCTTTAAAACTAGCTAAGGCATTAAGTCAATCTAAGAAAGTAGTTGCTCATCTTCAAAAGGCTTAAATATCATTTACCCCCCTGCAAATATCAGCATAATCCATTTACCCCCCTGTAAAAACAAAATTTTTAAAAAGCCCCTTGCAAATAATAAGTGTTTCTAGTTACCCCCTACAGGGGGGTAACCGTAAACGATTTATATTTTGCAGGGGGGTAACCATAAACGGATTATACCCATTATACACTTAACACTGTCAACATAATCTAACAGCAGGGGGGTAACCGTAAACAGTTTATATTTGTAAGAGGCATTTTAAAACTTTTATTTTTACAGGGGGTAAATGGATTATGGTGATATTTGCAGGGGGTAAATGATATTTAAGCCTCTTCAAAACGAAGTTATTGCTTTATCTAAGGAAAGATTAGAACTTAGAAATGAAAATCATAGTCGTGGTCGCTTTAAAGCAAATTATGTATGTGATAAGTGTGCTGAATATGAAAAGAAAATTCATGAGCTTGAATGGACAATAAGAAAAATGTCCAACATACAACATGTGCATCCTAGGTCTCCAAGAAATAATTTCATGAAAAGACATGTGCATTATAGACCTAAGTTCACCACTAGTCCATATATTAGATGTTATTACTGTGCCAAGCTAGGACATACTGCATCTGTGTCTATGGCTAGAAGAATACAAGTTGTGAAAAAGGTGTGGGTTCCAAAGGAACTCTACCAAGTACTAACCCACAAGGACCCAAAGAAATTTGGGTACCAAAATTTGCAACTTGACCTTATTGTAGTTATGCTTCAGGGTATGGGGGTAGATTAATACCTTGATAGCAAATGCTCAAAGCACATGATTGGAGATATGACAAAGCTCTTAACACTCACCCACAGAAAAAGTGGTCATGTGACTTGTGATAACAACAATAGAGGAAGAATCCTCGATGAAGGTAAGATTCGTAAAGACTTATCCACCTTTATTGAATATGTGCTTTATGTAGAATATCTTAAGCATAAGTTACTGAGCATTAGACAAATATGTGATTATCATTGTTTGATTTTGATTTATGCTCCATGAGGACAAAATCGGTAAGCAAGTTAGAATAATGGGAAATAAAGTAAATAACAACATCTCAACTATGGTGTCTATATATATCACATTCTGATTAATTGCGACAACACAAACAATTAATCTATCAAAGAACCCCGTTCAATACTCTAGAACTAAGCATATATAGATTTTAGACATCATTTTCTAGAGATCATGTTGAAAAAGGTGATTATGTGATTGTTTGGTTGAACATTCAAAACCACTAGCTGATATTTTACAAAACAATTGCAAAAAGAAATTTTCTTTTTCATTCGAAGAAGACCATGGAATCATTAAGTTATCATTTATCTGAATGAAATATGAACTGTTGATTGAATTATGTTTGGCTATCTTGTATTGAAACCCGACTCTCATGTCATTTTGTGGTTTATGCCTATTTATGTTAAATGCAATGGACTCACCATTACTATTAGTTGCGTTTTCGACTCACCAACTAAGTTTCGCATTAACCCTTTTGATCATGACAAAAAGGGGGAGAAATATAGGATTGTCACTTTGCATTTAGATAGGGGGAGAATCAAGTAAGGGGGAGTCTTTTTAAATATTAGCACATTGTTTTGGTTGATGAACTAACCTCCCACCTAAGATGAATTAAAATTTTGTCATCATCAAAAAGGGGGAGAATGTGGATATCTTGTGTTGCAGGTTAAGTTTTTATGATGAAGTAATCTAAGACAAAGTGATTAATGGAACTCCAAGGCACAACCAACCCAAGAAGTAAGTTCGTGTTAAGGGTAGTTGCTAGGAAGTCGGGTCGTGTCTTAGGAATGATTGTAAACCGCTTTTGAGGATCGGCTCAAATCACTCAACACACTAACACTCACACAAGCAAATCCATCATATGTCTTCATTTGATAAAAGCATGCTAAATATGTTAGGCACGGGCACATAATAGATTATGTAATAGATTATCAGCTTGTCCTAACTTGATTCATAAAGGAAACAATCGATTATGGACTTGCCTTATTAAAGCACAAAATCGAATGTTCACTTGTTCCACAAGCAAGCAATCGATTGTCTACTTGCCTTATTAAAGCACAAAATCGATTGTTCACTTGTTTCCACAATCAAGAAATCGATTTTCTACTTGCATTTGTGAAGCACAAAATCGATTGTTCACTTGTTTCCACAAGCAAGAAATCGTTTGTTCACTTACCTTATTAAAGCCCACAATCGATTCTTCTCTTATGTTTCTTAAAGCACACAATCGATTTTGAACCAAGTTCTTATAAGCAAGCAATCGACTATCCACTTATAAAAACAATGTTAGAATTTTTCCAACGGTCATATTTTTTACAACCTCTATAAATAGAGACTTGGGGCTTCACAAAACACACAACCTACAATTATCAAAAAGCAGAAGCGCACATCGCACACCATTACACGTTTCACTGTTTCCATCTTTTTGAGCTGATCTCTCTCAAGGGTTAGGTTGGGTATCTTCAAGTTGTTGTATTCACATTCTTAGAGGTATTTGTAATTTCATTGTAATTTCTTTTACTACTATTATTAGTTTATACTAGAGAGTGGGGTATCTCTCTAGGGGTTTTGACTGTAACAAGGGTGGGGTATCTCTTGTATGTCAATTGTATGTACTAGAGAGTGGGGTATCTCTCTAGGGTTTTTGATTGTAACAAGGCTGCGGTATCTCTTGTTGTAATTGTTGTTAAGGGCTCTTGCACAAGGTGGGGTATCCTAGGTGAAGAGTGCCTGAGTCTGTAAGGGTTTTAAAGCATCCGGCTTAAGCTTTGTTTTGATAGTGAAAATCTCACAAAGGGTTAGTGAGGACTGGAGTAGGTCACTAGGAGGTGGTGAACCAAAGATAAATCTCTGTGTTATTTATTGTTTTTGTTTCTAATTTGTTCATTTCATAAACCACAATGCGAAAAAAATTAATCTAAGTCATTTAAAAAGGGGAAAAGTTTTTAAAGTCTCAATTCACCCCCTCTCTTGAGTGAAGCCACTTGGTAACAACATTCATTTCTCATAAAAACTTCAAATTATTTCAAATGGATGTTAAAAGTGTTTTTATAAATGGTTTTCTAAGTGAAGAAGTTTTTGATAATCTTGTTGATCAAAACAATTTTACAAGAGGAGAAATTTATACTACATTATTCAAAAAAAAACTCTTGAAACAAATTGGTTTATCATACAAATTTATGTGTTTCATATAATTTTTGGATCAACAAATGAAAAATTGTGCAAAGATTTTTTGGAAATCTTATGAAAGTGAATTTGAAATGAGTATGATAGGTGAGTTATGATTCTTTCTTGGTCTGCTAATTAAACAGCTTGATGAAGGTATTTTTATTTGTCAAGAAAAATATATCAAAAATCTTCTCAAGAAATATAAAATGAGTGACGCAAAAAGCCATGTCAACTCCCACGCATCCTTCCATGTAAATTGAGAAGGATGAAGAGGGAAAACCAATATCTGAGAAGGAGTATAGAGGTATGATAGGGTCACTATTGTACTTAACTGCCAGTAGACCAAATATTGTGTTTTCAGTTGGCCTATGTGCTGATGAAAATTACAGTAAATGTAACTATTGCGAAGTCTCACTTAAGTTTAAGGATAGGACAAGTTCAATGAGAACCCATTTGGCTAGTGATAACTGTATTTTATATAGAGTTATTCATGCATTTAAACTTAGTTAATTGCTTATTTTCAAGTGTAATATGTGTTAAATATAGTAGTATGAATAAGATGACAACATTTGTGGTTTTAGATGAATGACATTCATAACTTAGCATTTTGTATGTATATTGGTATGTTTGATGTGTTTGTTCAGATATCTGCAGTTGGTGCTTCTGCACCAGTAAAACAGCTAGTGCTTCTGCACTAAAAGAATTTACACAGTGCAACTGCACCTAGTGCTTCTGCACCTTCCTGCACCAAGACAAATTGAGCGACATTAGAAGCACCTCAAATCATACCAAAGCTTTAGCACCTCTATGATATCATGCTTAGTCAATCTTCACATGGAGGCACATGGCCACTTGTAAAATGCGGCGCCTACAATGGAAGACTATCATGAAGGCTCATTCATAAGGGATACATGGCTCTCTCTTATTGGACCTACACTTGAGATGAAGTGTGAAACTCAATTTCCTTCAACATGTTCTGAAAAGTAACCATAGTTTGCCTCTCTAGGTTAACTTGATCTCCAAGGAAACCCTAACTTGAAGGCTATATAAACGATCCACTTCTCACTTGAAGAAATAAGCTTTTACATTCAAATTTACTCTTCTCTTGTAATCTCTTTTCTAGTTTAAGATAGTAGTAGTTTTGTAAGAAGGTAAGGAAGAAACTGACGACTTCTCCCTTCACTTCTTCATAGAGTTAGTAAAGTAGAAGGAATCAGTGCATCTGCACCACTAGGAATCTCATGCAAAGGAACTTCAATTTGTGTAACTTTTACCTTGTTGATTTCTTTTGTATAATACATATTACTATGTTCTTTGCAGATTCTCTCTATTATATCATGTCTAATATGAGCTATGTAACACCCCAAATAATTTAATTAAGAAATTGATTAAATTGTTTAGGTGTTGCACTAAATTTTAATTATATTAAATTATAATGCGGTGTTTATAATTTAGAAAAATATTTTTAATTGAAGGGAGTGGTGGAAGAAATGGGCCAGGGGTGTAAAAAGGGCCCAAGGTGCACTTGGCCCAATATACATATACCCAAAAGTGGAATTTTCTTTCATTTGTGAAAGAAAGAAAGAAAGTTATGAAGGAGAGGAGAGAAAGAGAGAGAGAGACGGCGCAAACCCTAGGAGAAGAGGAGGAGAAGAACAATTTCGTGGCTTGAAGCTTGGATTGTTGCGGTGGTTTTGTTCGTGACTCGATTCCGGTGCTTTTCTACGGTTTAATTTGAGGTAAGGGGAGTCTCACTCTATAATAGAGGAGATAATGGGTATTATATGGGTCATAGGGGGCTGTTTTGATGTTATTTGATGATCACATGTTGATTGATTCCTTGAATTGATGAAATTGTTGGTGAAAAATTGATTTAGGTGTGAGTTAGGGTTTTACATTGTGTGATTTTGTGATTTTGATGTGTTTGATGGTTTGAGCATGCAATTGGTTGTTTGATTTTGAAATTAGGAGTGTTAGAACCATCATTGGGTGAATTGGTTTGGAAGATTTTGAGAAAATTGGGGTTTTGGTGTTTGGGGCGCCAAGATGCTAGGATTCTGGCGCCACAGTAATCGCTTCACGGGTGAAAATTGGAGTTTGTGCGGGAGAATGCTCTTGCCAGGCGCCACATTCTTTGGGAAAATGGCGCCTGCACCTTCGCTCATGTGCGTGAAGGTGTTCTGTGGTGTGTGTGTTCGCCGGGCGCCAAGTTCTTTGGGAAAATGGCGCCACATGCCTTTGCTTGTGTGTGTGGAGCGCGTGTGCGATGGGCGGGCGCCAAATGCTGCCCAGGGGTGCCCAGAATGGCGCTGTGTCACCGCTATGCGATGATGTCGGGTGAGTGAGTTCTTTGCTGGGCGCCGGAAGGTGGGTATTTTGGAGCCCGGGAGTGAAACTTGCATTTCTAAACATATTTTCTCGTGCCAACTTTTGTATTCACCGCCAACTTTCAATTTTAAACCTTTTTGGCTCGAGTGGTTTTCGATTTCAAGTGTATTTTTGAAAATGTTCCTAGGGCTCGTTTTGGGTGTGTTTTGAGCCCTGGTGAGTGCAACTTGTATTTCTAAACATATTTTCTCGTGCCAACTTTTGCATTCACACGCCAATTTTCAATTTTAAGTGTTTTTGGCTCGAGTAGTTTTACGAGTTCAAGTGTATTTTTGAAAATGTCCCGGTAGAGGCTCGTTTTGGGTGTGTTTTGGAGCCCGGGGTGAAACTTACTTTTCTAGGCATATTTCATCATGCCAAATTTTGTGTTTACCTGCCCAAATTCATTTTTAAACATTTTGGCTCGGGTGGTTTTTGGTTTGGAGGTGTTGGGTGAGCTGGGTCAGCAGGGGGGCGCCAACTGTGCTGCCTGTGTCTGGAAATGGTGTCCTTGCGCGCCATCTTGCGCGCGCGTCCCTGCGCGTAACCTCGCGCGCACACTTCTCACTGAAGGACAGAAACTTTGAGAGTTAGAGCGACCTACCCGCGCGCCTTCTTGCGCGCCTCTCTTCTGCGCGCCAGTGTGCGCGCCTCAGTGGGGATTTTTCCAAAATCTTGTGCTTTGTTGAATTCCTAAGTTCTTAAAGGTGCTGCCAAGTGCCTAAGAGGGTGCTGTTTGGTCCCTAGGTGACAGTTTGGTCCCTAGATGATTGTTTTGGTCCTAAATGGTGGTTTAGGACTCTGAGTAAGGTTGAGTACCCTAGAGGAGGACAGTCCGGTGGGACATAATGGTGTTGAGGGTTATAATGAGGTGATTGAGCATGCCATGGGGCATGGGCGGTGGGCAAGCCGGGAGAGGGCTATAAAATGAAGTTGATACCGAGGTAAGAGTAATGGGTGTATTGAATTGTTTGAAATGATGTTTGTGATGTACATGGAGTCTCATGCATACATTGGTCTGCGATCGTAGTGTTTATAATATGATTGGTGAAGTTTGAGGCGTCGGGGCCTTATAAAGTGAATATGAAGCCTGCGGGCGGCCGGGGGGCCTTGTATGATGATTGTGAAGCCTGAGGGCGGCCGGTGGGCCAATGGTACCACATGCATGATGACATTGCATACATTCTCATTAGTGCATGAATATTATTGATTAATGATTAGTGTGTTTGAGTGCTGTACACTATGCTTGTATACTGCTTATTATCACCTTTATTATGTAGTTCGAGACTCACCCTTTCTGTTGTTATTTACCACAGGTAGTCAGGAGTGAGGGCTTTCCACCTTCACTACTCCCCGAGTCGTCTGCTCTGATACGTAGCACCTAGGGGTCGGGGTTTAGACGATTGTTGCTGCTTTTGCTCCTTGTTGAGCCTTTATGTATTGTTTTGATATTGCTGGATTATGCCTTTGAGATAATGATTTGTTTTCCGCTGCATTATGTGAAACTATATTTCTATGAGTTATCTGCTGGTGTTACGTATTTGGTTTTTGGTTTATGATAAAGAGTCGTGACGCCCATTTCATTGATTATTAAATCTTGTTATACTATTAGTGTCTTTGAATGACTATGGCTAAACCGTGTAGTTCGCCACTAAGGCTAGATTTTCTTTCGGTGTATTTACAAGGGCATCACCGGAGAGCCTTGCAAAGGTGGCCAATGCTCATTGCAAGTAGTATCGATTACAGAGTAATCCCATAGTCGGCCAAAGCACTATTTTATAACACACTAAACTAGAAAATGATTCGAAAAAGATTTTTGTACACTCGATTTTTGATTTAAATCACCGTAGAAATGGGGTGTTACATTAGTGGTATCGAGCAAAAGTTCGGCCTGTCTCGGCCAAGTGTGTCAATCATCATAGTGTGTATGACGACTAGGTGTCTTAAAGTAATTACGAATCGGTGGTTTATCTTTGCAGTTGTTAGGTTGATATGGCCGAGAAGATCGATCTTTGCTTTTCTTGAGGCCTTGCAAGCCATAGCGCAGATCGTGGGTACCAGCAGAGAATGCGAGGCCCGCAGCTTTGGCTACCTTTCGAGAGAGAACCCTCCCACCTTCAAGGGAGGTACAATCCGGATGGTGCATGGCTTGGTTGAAGGAGATCGAGAGGATCTTCCGGGTAATTGGTCAGTAATGATGAGCATGTAAGGTAAGGTATGGTACTCATACCCTATCTCGAAGAGGTGATGACCGTGGTTGGAGACCGGTGAGAGACTAGGGGCTGCCCATGAGGAGGTTACAGGGGGCGTGTTCGGGAGGAGTTCCTAAGAAAGTATTTTCCAGAGGACGTCGGAGGGCGAGAAGAGATAGAGTTTTGGAGTGAAGCGGGGTAGTATGTCGATCCACGAGTATCTTTGCTAGATTTGCCGACCTTGCTAAGTTCTACCCACATTACTCGGAGGTTTGGGCTGAATTCTCAAAGTGCATCAAATTTGAGAATGGTTTGAGAGTGATATCAAGCAGTGTAGGGTATCGAGAAGATCGTGAGTGTTCGCCGATCCGGTTGGTCGTTGTAGGATCTATGAGGTGATAGCAATGCCCGCTCTAGGGTCATGAGAGACCGAGAGGGAAATTTCATCACGGAGGTAAGCCTTATGAGAAGTCTGGCGCGAGAGGAAGCAAAGGTATTCGGGTGGTAATGGTACAATGGTGGGAACAGTCTGCGAGGGTAGGAGACACCATGAGGGCAAGAAGCCAAGTGGGGAGACGCCCCATCCGATATTGTGTGTTTCAAATGTGACAAGCCAGTCACAAGAGTTTTGACTGTGGCGTGGAAGTGCAGAGATGTTTTAGGTGTGGAAAGAGTGGTCACATGGCATCTGGGTGTGATCGCAAGGAACCTGTATGTTTCAACTGTGGTGAAGCTGGTCACATTAGCTTCAAGTGTCCCAAGCCTAAGAAGGAAAGATCTCTTTCGGGAGGGTGTTTGCATTGGCAGGTTCAGAGGGACCTAATGATATCCGAGGTACATGTTTCATCTCTGATACTCCTTTAGTTGCTATTGTTGACACGGGTGCTACGCACTCTTTTATTGCATCTGTTTGTGCTGAAAAGTTAAATTTAGTAATGTCTACTATGGAGAGAGGGATGGTTATCGACACTCCGGCTAAGGTCCCAGAAACTACTTCTCGATGTGTGCTAGGTGTCCTCTGTCAGTCTTCGGCAGAGATTTTCTGGTTGATCTGATTTGTTTGCCTTTGGGTGGGTTAGATGTGATTCTGGGCATGGATTGGTTAGTAGATAACCACGTGCACATCAACTGTTCTGATAAGTCTATTAGTTTTCTCCTTCCTGAAGAGGAAGAGTACGCTTTCTTTGTCTGTGAGCAATTGCGCAGGTAATGAAAGAGGGTGGTCGCTTGTTTGCTTTGATGGCGTCTATGTCTGCGAGAACAGAGTGTGGTTGATGGGTTACGGTGGTATGTGAGTTCCACTGAAGTGTTTCCGGATGAGATTCCTAGTGTGCCCCCGAGAGGAAGTGGAGTTCGGGATTGAGCTTGTGCACAGTACTAGGCACGTGTCATGGCACCGCACAGGATGTCGCCTTAGAGTTGGTGAATTGAAGAAGCGATTAGAGGAGCTTCTTGAGAAGAAGTTTGTGAGGCCTAGTGTATCACCATGGGGAGCTCGATTTTGTTGGTGAAGAAGAAGGATGGGAGTATGCGTGCGTGCGTAGACTACGACATGTTGAATAAAGTGACTATCAAGAATAAGTATCCTCTCCCGAGGATAGATGATCTAATGGATCACCGGTGGGTGCTAAAGTGTTTAGCAAGATTGACTTGAGGTCCGGTATCACCAGATTAAGGTGAAGGATGAGGATATCCGTAAGACGACGATTCGGGACAAGGTATGGGCATTATGAGTACTCTGTAATGCCGTTTGGTGTCACAAATGCACCGGGGTGTTTATGGAGTACATGAACCGAATTTTCCATAGTTATCCGGATCGGTTTGTGGTGGTCTTCATTGATGATATTTTGGTGTACTCCAAATCGGAGGAAGAGCATGCGAGCACTTGAGGTTGGTGCTAGAAGTCTTGAAAGAGAGAAAGTTGTATGCCAAGTTGTCGAAGTGTGAGTTACTTTGCATGAGGTGAGCTTCTTGGGTCATATTATTTCGGTAATGGTATTGCTTGTGGATCCGGCCAAGGTTGATGCGATGTTACGATGGGAGAGCCCAAAGTCTGCGATCGAGATCGGGAGTTTCTTGGGGTTGGTGGTTATTACAGGAGGTTCATTGAAGGGTTCTCTAAGCTAGCCCTTCCATTGACTCGATTGACCTGTAAGGGAAGGCATTTGTGTGGGATGCAAAGTGTGAAGAGAGCTTCCAAGAGCTAAAGAGGAGGTTGACCACGTCTCGGTGTTAGTGTTGCTGTGCGAGAGCAACCATTTGTTGTGTCTTGTGATGCTTCCAAGATGGGTTTGGGAGGTGTTTTGATGCGAGGATGGGAAGGTGGTTGCTTATGCGTCCCGACGATTGAGGACCCATGAGAAGAACTACCCTACCCATGACTTAGAGTTGGGCGCGATTGTGTTTGTGTTGAAAATCTGGAGACACTATCTCTATGGTACTAGATTCGAAGTGTTCGGTGACCACAAGAGTCCAAGTACTTGTTTGACCGAATGAGCCGAATATGAGGCGGGCGTTGGTTAGAGAGCCGTTGAAGGACTATGATTTCGGCTTGAACTATCACCCCGCAAAGCTAATGTCGTGGTGATGCTTTGAGTCGGAAGACTTTGCATATGTCGGCTATGATGGTGAGGAGTTGGAATTGATTGAGCAATTCCGTGACTTGAGTTTGGTGCGTGAGGTGACACCTCGAGTGTCGATTGGGGATGTTGAGGATTGGGAACGACTTCTTGGTTAGTATCAGAGACGCCCAGAAGTTAGATGTGAAGTTGGTAGATTTGTTGGTTGCTGGTGAGCAAGCTGCTGATGGGGATTACAGGTTGGATTCCCAGGGTGTGTTGAGGTTCAGGGACGAACTCGTGTTCCGGATGATCTTTGAGTTGAAGAAGATGATACTTGAGGAGAGTCATAGGAGTAAGTTGAGCATTCATCCAGTGCCACTAAGATGTACCATGATCTCAAGAAACTATTTTGGTGGCACAGTATGAAGAGAGATGTTGCGCAGTTTGTATATGCATGTTTGACTTGCCAGAAGTCAAAGATTGAGCACTAGAAGCCTGCGGGGCTGATGCAACCTTTGGAGATTCCGGAATGGAAGTGGGACAGCATTTCCATGGACTTTGTGGATCGGGTTGCCAAATCTTGTGAGAGGTCGACACTATTTGGGTGATTGTGGATAGGTTGACCAAGTCCGCCCATTTCATTCCTATCAACATCACCTTTCTGTGCCAAAGTTGGCTAGGATTTACATTCAGGTAATTGTGAAGCTTCACGGGGTTCCGAAGAGTATTGTGTCGGATAGAGACCCGCGGTTTACATCAGAGTTTTGGGGAAGCTTGCAGGAGGCTTTGGGGTCCAAGCTGAGGTTGAGTTCAGCTTATCACCCTCGGTGATGGTCGAGGTCGAGAGAGAACCATCCGTCTTTGGAAGATCTTTTGAGAGCTTGCGTGCTAGAAGCGAGGAGGTGCGTGGGATACACATCTTCCATTGATTGAGTTCACGTATAATAACAGGCTATCATTCGAGCATCGGGATGGCTCCTTTCGAGGCAATCTTGTATGGGCGGAGGTGCGTAAACTCCTTTGTGTTGGCATGAGTCCGGGAGAGTGTTGTCCTTGGACCGAGTTGGTTAGGAGACTACGAGAAGGTGAAAATGATCGGAGAGAAGATGAAAGAGTCTCGTAGTCGGCGTGAAAAGTTATCATGATAAGAGGAGGAAGGACTTGGAGTTTCAGTGGTGAGCATGTGTTCTTGGGGTCACGCCTATGACCGGGTTGGGCGTGCTCAAGGCAAAGAAGTTAACTCCAAGGTTTATTGGACCGTGCCAAATCACCGAGAGGTTGGAAAGGTTGCTTATAGGGTGGCCTTGCCACCCAATCTTTCGAACTTGCACGATGTCTTCCACGTGTCACGGCTTCTAAGTATATTCCGCACTGTCTCATGTGATCCACATGGACGATGTAGAAATGCGTGAGAACCTCACCGTGGAGACTATGCCGGTGAGGATTGAGGATAGAGAAGTGAAGGTGTTGAGAGGAAAGACATTGCCTTGGTCAAGGTAGTGTGGTTGGGAGCTCTTGGCGAGTATGACTTGGGAGCCGGAAAGCAAGATGCGGGAGTCCTATCCAGAGTTATTTGACTCAGTACGAATTTCGAGGACGAAATCTCCTAAGTGGGGAGTTGTAACACCCCAAATAATTTAATTAAGAAATTGATTAAATTGTTTAGGTGTTGCACTAAATTTTAATTATATTAAATTATAATGCGGTGTTTATAATTTAGAAAAATATTTTTAATTGAAGGGAGTGGTGGAAGAAATGGGCGGGGTGTAAAAGGGCCCAAGGTGCACTTGGCCCAATATACATATACCCAAAGTGGAATTTTCTTTCATTTGTGAAAGAAAGAAAGAAAGTTGCGAAGGAGAGGAGAGAAAAGAGAGAGAGACGGCGCAAACCCTAGGAGAAGAGGAGGAGAAGAACAATTTCGTGGCTTGAAGCTTGGATTGTTGCGGTGGTTTTGTTCGTGACTCGATTCCGGTGCTTTTTCTACGGTTTAATTTGAGGTAAGTGGGAGTCTCACTCTATAATAGAGGAGATAATGGGTATTATATGGGTCATAGGGGGCTGTTTTGATGTTATTTGATGATCACATGTTGATTGATTCCTTGAATTGATGAAATTGTTGGTGAAAAATTGATTTAGGTGTGAGTTAGGGTTTTACATTGTGTGATTTTGTGATTTTGATGTGTTTGATGGTTTGAGCATGCAATTGGTTGTTTGATTTTGAAATTAGGAGTGTTAGAACCATCATTGGGTGAATTGGTTTGGAAGATTTTGAGAAAATTGGGGTTTTGGTGTTTGGGGCGCCAAGATGCTAGGATTCTCGCGCCACAGTAATCGCTCACGGGTGAAAATTGGAGTTTGTGCAGAATGCTCTTTGCCGTGGCGCCACATTGCTTTGGGAAAATGGCGCCACATGCCTTTGCTTCATGTGCGTGAAGGTGTTCTGCGCAGTGTGTTCGCCAGGCGCCAAGTTCTTTGGGAAAATGGCGCCACAATGCCTTTTTGTGTGTTGGGTGCGTGTGTGCCGATGGCAGGCGCCAAATGCGCCCAGGTGCCCGAGAATGGCGCTGTGTCATCAGAGCGATGTCCGGGTGAGTGAGTTCTTTGCACCGGCGCGGTAAGGTGGGTATTTTGGAGCCCTGGGAGTGAAACTTGCATTTCTAAACATATTTTCTCGTGCCAACTTTTGTATTCACCGCCAACTTTCAATTTTAAACCTTTTTAGCTCGAGTGGTTTTCGATTTCAAGTGTATTTTTGAAAATGTTCCGTAGGGCTCGTTTTGGGTGTGTTTTGGAGCCCTGAGTGCAACTTGTATTTCTAAACATATTTTCTCGTGCAACTTTTGCATTCACCGCCAATTTTCAATTTTAAGTGTTTTGGCTCGAGTAGTTTTCTCGAGTTCAAGTGTATTTTTGAAAATGTCCCTAGGGCTCGTTTTGGGTGTGTTTTGGAGCCCTGGGGTGAAACTTACTTTTCTAGGCATATTTCATCGTGCCAAATTTTGTGTTTACCTACCCAAATTCATTTTTAAACATTTTGGCTCGGGTGGTTTTTGGTTTGGAGGTGTTGGGTGAGCTGGTCGCAGGGGGCGCTAATCTTCCGCTGTGTCTGGAAATGGTGTCCTTGCGCGCCATCTTGCTGCGCGTCCTCTCACAGAACCTCGCGCGCACACTTCTCACTCAAGGACGAAACTTTGAGAGTTAGAGCGACTTACCGCGCGCTTTCTTGCGCGCCTCTCTTGCAGCGCCAGGTGTGCGCGCCTCAGTGAGGATTTTTCCAAAATCTTGTCTTTGTTGAATTCCTAAGTTCTTAAAGGTGCCGCCAAGTGCCTAAGAGGGTCTTTATTTGGTCCCTAGGTGACAGCTTTGGTCCCTAGATGATTGTTTTGGTCCTAAATGGTGGTTTAGGACTCGAGTAAGGTTGAGTACCCTAGAGGAGGGCGGTCAGGTGGGACATAATGGTGTTGAGGGTTATAATGAGGTGATTGAGCATGCCATGGGGGCATGGGCGGTGGGCCAAGCCGGAGAGGGCTATAAAATGAAGTTGATACCGAGGTAAGAGTAATGGGTGTATTGAATTGTTTGAAATGATGTTTGTGATGTACATGGAGTCTCATGCATACATACATTGGCTCATGATCGTAGTGTTTATAATATGATTGGTGAAGCTCGAGGCGCCGGGCCTTATAAAGTGAATATGAAGCTGCGGGCGTCGGGGCCTTGTATGATGATTGTGAAGCTCGAGGCGGCGGTGGGCCAATGGTACCACATGCATGATGACATTGCATACATTCTCATTAGTGCATGAATATTATTGATTAATGATTAGTGTGTTTGAGTCTTTGTACACTATGCTTGTATCTTGCTTATTATCACCTTTATTATGTAGTTCGAGACTCACCCTTCTCGTTGTTATTTACCACGGTAGTCGAGAGTGAGGGCTTTCCACCTTCACTACTCCCGAGTCGTCCGCTCGATACGTAGCACCTAGGGGTCGGGGTTTAGACGATTGTTGCTGCTTTGCTCCTTGTTGAGCCTTTATGTATTGTTTTGATATTCTTTGGATTATGCCTTTGAGATAATGATTTGTTTTCCATTGCATTATGTGAAACTATATTTCTATGAGTTATCTCGCTTGGTGTTACGATTTGGTTTTGGTTTATGATAAAGAGTCGTGACGCTCCATTTCATTGATTATTAAATCTTGTTATACTATTAGTGTCTTTGAATGACTATGGCTAAACCGTGGTTCGCCACTAAGGCTAGATTTTCTTTCACGTGTATTTACAAGGGCATCATCGAGAGCCTTGCAAAGGTGGCCAATGCTCGCAAAGTAGTATCGCTTACACTCGAGTAATCCCATAGTCACCAAAGGCACTATTTTATAACACACTAAACTAGAAAATGATTCAGAAAAGATTTTTGTACACTCTGATTTTTGATTTAAATCACCGGGTAGAAATGGGGTGTTACAAGCTAACTTTATAATGAGCTTTTGAGTAAATCATTGTGTTTTCATGTGGTGTAAGCATTTTTAGTTCTTGTGTTATACTACATCCATCTTGTTTTAAGTTTGATCGCTTAAAATGAGTAGAGTTATATTCACAAACATGGTTTATAACTAGAAATCAAGAACTGATAAGGGTGAGTGTTTTAATAAAGGCTTTGTTAACTTGTTTGATAAAGAACACTTTGTTAATTCCTTGTTAAGTCCTAGACATAGGATAACACAGTCCTTAGGGTGATACAGTGGGTACTTCAAAGGTAAGAGTGAACTTATTTAGCACGCCTAGACATAACAAGCTTGTAATGAAACTCTGAAGAAAGTAGTTGAAAGACACGTACTGGTGCAACTGCATTCAGGTGCAACTGCACCACAGAAAACACAATACTCTTGAAAGCAAGTTATTTAGTGAAGACATCTCAACTATCTCTCTCAACTGATTTCCTCTACATTTTATTGTTTGTTTACATTCTGTACTTAAAATCCAACGCCCCAAAATTGTGAGTAGTATAGCTGCACTACTTTATGATTTCTAAGCATATAAAGTTTTAATCAATCCCTGTGGGTTCGACCTTTTCTAATCACTATATTACTTGTTGTACTGTGTACACTTGCACATCTTTTCAGAACACCAGCTAGATGCAAGAATTACTCTCCAAATGCATCATACCAAAGGTAATGGCAAGTGTTGTGAAATGCTACAAAAGGACAAGTAGCAACTTCCCCAAGCTACTCAAAATTTAACCAAGCAGTCGAGTTTAGCTTGCGAAGACAATTATGAGTACGTGGCTCCCATTTTTCGCAGTTTATCTGAAACAATTCGTTCAGTTCGCAAAATGAATTGGGTTCAACAGTCCAGTTAGTAAACTGGTTTATTAGAGTTATTTCGAATCAAACTTGTTGCTAAAAGTTCGGTTCATAACAATTTAGTTCGATTTGACAGTTCAGTTTTGTTTGGCATTTCATTTGAACAGACTTAACTATCGCAATGGAAGAAGAGAGCGGGGAGAGAGAGAGAGAGAGATATGAGGGTCAGGGTTCTGAAATAACATTAATGATTCCTTATGAGGATGAAAATTTTAGGGATTGAAGGGGGTGCTTTAGAGGTTTAGGGGTGCAGAGAGTAAAACGTAGGGGCTGTATGTGTAAAAAGAGATGTATGTAGTAAAAAGCTGAAATACAATTTTTATCTATTTAAAAAAGGCTGTTTTCATTAAACCGGCAAAAAAACGATTTGGTGCCAAAAAAAAATTACCCAAATAACCCACTTTTTACATTATACACCAAAGTATACCAGTTTTTTTTTGATGTGGAGAACTCGCCCCGCACTGGACCGAGTTCTACACTGAAATTTGTAATTTTTTTTATTTGTAGTGCAGAACTCGCCCCCCACCAGGGGAGTTCTGCACTGCGTTTTTTGATTTTTTTATTTTCTTATATTTAATTTTATTAAAATGTAAATTAATTTAATTTAATTACAATAATTAATTTAAATAATTAGAATAATTAGTAAACTTATTTATAAAGTAATTGCGGTAAAAAATGAAGATATTAAAAATTGGAACAGAATTTAATATAGGATAAGAACAGAAATGAAAAACACAAATTGCAGAAATACAAGGATGAAAAATTTAAAACGAAACGACAGGAAAACATAATACAAGAAGAGGCAAACATGATGTAAACTACTTCTAGTTCAACCATACATTCTTAGGTAGTGGCCATGGGATGACTAGAGGGATAAGGCTACGGACGATGGATGCGCGAGACTCTGTGGTTTAGACGCACAATTCGAGGTAAGTTTCAATCCAACGTTGGAACCTCTCATGTGTCTGAAACATTTTTTGAATGTCCTTGTCTTTCTTGATAATCATGGTGCAAAACCGAATACGATTACGTGGGCCGATGTAGGGGCAGCGATAAACGATACTAGTGATTTCTTGCTCCACACCCTCTAAGTGCGCATTTTCTGTTAGTTTTTCTTTCATTTCGGCGAAGGTGGTGTTGTTCTTAAGCCTGGAATGTTTTGTGTTGGGACCCTCAAAATATATACCATCTTGTTCCCTGGCCTCGACAGTGCCCTGATAGTCAATTTTACAGGTGTGCGTAATGACTCTTTCGGGTGGGGAATTCCAGGCACTTCATTACCCCTGTTCACATGTCATCGCAGCATGCGCAAAATGCAATTTCGACCACATGAAATTCGTGGATCCACCGTACACAATGCATAATGTTTTCAATACTTACATTGTGGAGTTCCCACCCTTGCCAACTGAGACCTCATGGCCTGATATCAATACTATTGAACTACAGCATGGTCCAACTAAACGAAGAGATAAAAAGGGCCGTCGACAGTCTACTCGTATTCATACAAAGATGGATCAAAGAGAAACGGGTACCCGCACCAAACGATGCGGAATTTGTAGAAATGAGGGTCACAACAAATATAACTGCCCTAACTGCAATGTAAACTAGTCACATTTACTACTACTGTACTTTTCGTATTAGTCTTTTAAATCAATTCATGTCTTTTAATATTACTTTGTGTCACTTAAATTTATATTTTTTTTAATAATTAAATTTAGTATTTATATTCTAATTATTTAAATTAATTATTGAAATTAAATTAAATTAATTTACATTTTAATAAAATAAATATAAGAAAATAAAAAACCATGTGGAGAACTTGGGGTGGTGGGGGGCGAGTTCTCCGCACCAAATAAAAAAAAATTGCAAAATTGTAGTGGAGAAATTGGGGTGGTGGGGGGCAAGTTTACAACTAAAAAAAGTGGGTTACTTTGGTATATAATGTAAAAAGTGGGTTATTTTGGAAACTTTTTTATTTTTTTGGTATAAAATGGTTATTTTTGCCCATTAAACCACCATCTTAGTACTTTTTAAGTCAATTATTTTATCTAAATAATTAATTTATTTAATGAAAAACAAAATAAATAATAAATAATATTATAAGATATCAATCGGTATAGTAGTTATGTAACCAAACAAAATCAGTATAGTATTTAACTATTTATTTAAGCCTCACATTGGCAAAGCTAAGATAGAAGAACCCAACTATGACAGTCGGGGCCGTCCCAAACAATTTGGAGGCCCTGTTCAAATATTTAAAATTGGGCCCCTAAATATTCTAGATACTGGGGTCGTTGCAAACAATTGAAAGACTTATTCGATTCTTAAAAATTGGGTTCTTATTTTTATTAAATTTGCCCCCTAAGTGAAAGAATTTTACAAATTTATTGTGGGAACCAAAATCATCAACGAATATACTCAATAATCAAATATATAAAGTAAGTATACATCAAAAAAATACTATATCTACAAACAAAATTAAATTTCTAAAAAAGCTATTTTAATTCATCAATAGAAATTCGGTTAAGAACTCAAAATCACAATTATTGAAAAAACAAACGTAAATATAATTATTTTTGGTTTCGATATTGTGGGATTGTTTTTTGGGAATTTTCAAATATTTATTAAAAAACATTTGTTAGAAGTGATACATTTTTTGGTTGAATACATTCCAAAATTAATATAATATATTTAATCATTTTGCCAAAACATTTTTAAAAGGAAACAAAATGCAACTTAAATAAAAGGAAACAACTTAGTAAAAAAAAACAGAAATAGCCCAATCAAACAAAAAGAAAAAGAAACAACTCAACCAAAAAAACATCAGATAAAACAAACAAAACGGAAAAATAGTGTTACTGGAGATTGAACTCGGGTTCAGGCGCTAGCTAGTGACTATCGCTCTCCTTTGAGGAGCTGCGCTGCTTGCATGTATATGTAAACGTCTGTGCATAAATATACAATATATATCAATATATGTTGACTATGAAGATATACGTCTGTGTATATATACAATATAATAGGTTATATACGAGTGGGCTATGAAGATCTAATCGTATATACATCTGGGCCATGTATATACGATGTGAAAAAAATACCAATCGTATATACATGGTTGAGGAGGTATATACGACTGGGCTATTTTTTTCGCTTTTTCTTGAGTTGCTATCTGTTTGTTGGAACAGATATTGACCCGCCTCAAAGAAAGATCATGCCGACTCTCAGTTGGCGCCTGTTGATATTGATACTACATTAACTTTCACGACGGATACGGTATAATTTTGTTACTCAAGTTTGGTAAATGGAATTAAATTACTTAAGTACTTAGTAAGTTATATATTTTGTAGATATTTTCTACACGGCAGTGTGTGGAGAGTGGGCCAAAAGTCATTGGTAGAACTATCGGTGTAGTTGTTGTTATTGTGAGATCTGAAAAAGCAAATGGAAAGAGGGAAAGCGAGATAAGATTGTTTTTGGCTGCGAGAAACAAGGCGGGTTTACTAATGATTCAAGGGTTTTCGTTCTAAAAGGAGAGGTCATCCTTTTAGATTGAAAGCTACTTGCATTGTAGCCGTGGGGTTGGTGTGTCACGGTTAAATGTGGTAGACACACGCGCACGAGTTGCTCAAAACTTCCGTTGGTACTTGTTTATTTGGGCGCCTGTCTAAGGCGCAAAAAGATCAGTTAACGAGCATGCCGATCTTGATGTCGGACCAAAGCTACTATTATCGCTTTGAAGACGCTAGATCCGGAGAATGTGACTAGTCTTCGCCAAGTTTATAGGCGTCGTCACACAACATCGGTCTACAAAGAGGGTCCTAGAACGGACATTCGGGAGGTGTTGAGATTGATTGAATCCCATAATTATCTATGTTGGTCTAGAAAGATTCCGCAACTCGATGTCGCTCGGTGATATCATGTGGGCTCATCCCACTTCTATAAAGTTGCTCGGGTTGTTTCCCAAAGTTCTCATTCTTGACTCAACCTACAAGACCAACAGATATAATTTGCCTCTTCTACAGTTGTGGGAGTCACAAACACCGAGATAAGCTTCCACGTTGCATTTGCTTATATTGGGCGGGAGCTTGCTATTCATTTTCTTGGGTATTGGAGCAAATGTGCGAGGTATATGTGAGTTGCATTTTATTCATCCTCGAGTTTTCTTGATGATGCAGAGATCTCACAGTATATCCGCTATTCTTGATGTCTTTCCTGCTTTGCTACAAATTTATTGGAGCAAATGGACGCTTTACCCTATGGCGATCTATGTGTCCTCCCGTGCGGCCTCCACTCAAAGATGATGCGTCTAGATGTATAGATTTAGCCGATGATTCTATTGAGTATTGACGGCTTGTAGATAGATTCACACATATTTTGTATTACACGTGTATATATACTATATCGCGTTTTTGTAATTATACGCGTTTACTTTATCCAATAGCACTACGTACCGTTGATGTTAATCAAATCGCGAGACTTCAAATTATAACTGGTAATAATAAAATCATAACTGCTAACAAAAACAAAGCTCATCGTATATATCTCTTTTGGGACATATATACGATGTCAAATTTTTAGCCATCGTATATAAGTTCATTTTGCGTATATACGATTGACTTAAAACGCATCAATCGTATATACGCACAATGAACATATATACGATGTCAAATTTTTCCCCATCGTATATAGGCCACAAAAAAGATATATACGATTCGTGTAATTCAGTGAAAAAAAAAAGATTTTTTGAAGGGCATTTTGGGAATTTCAGCGTGGGTGGGGGTCAAAAAAAAACCCTAATGAGAAATGCACAACTTTTTTTTTTGGGACTTGAGAAATGCACAACTTCAATTGCTCATATGGCAATATGCGTATATAATTGGGAATTGGCCAACTAACACACTAGAATCATGTCATACCCACACAACGTAACTGTTTTATTAGGCGAACCGTGTTGTCCTATCTTCATTTTTTCCGATACCGCTCTTCATGACGCATTCACGCTTGGCTTCTTTCGCACTCTTTAGTCTTTACCTCCTTCATTTGTTTTTTTTTTTCGGAACAAATTGGTCATTGACAATTTTTCGGGTACACATTAGTCCATCACATTTTCAAAACGGGAATTGTTACTCCTCCGTTTCTCCAGTAGTTGACAACTCATCTAACGTCTCCTACATGGCACGTTAAGTGTCACCATGTCAAACTAAACATCACGGAAGACATTATTTTGAGCCAAATTAGCCTATGACTTTAAAAATTGAAAATTTTCAAAAAAAGGACAAAGCGGTCCGTGCGCGTTTTGACAAATTGGTCTCTAATTGCCTTCAACCTCAAATTTATGGTTTCTCAAACCCAATGTTTTAAAACTCGGTGAAGGTACCGCCGGGTCACTAGGTCAATGGTTGGACCAAGGGTTCGACAGTTGAATCGCATGACCATGACCCGGTCCCAATTAAAAGATTCCTAAATTTTCAAGACATAGAAATTTCATACATCTAAAATTTAATTTGCTAAAATTACACATCTTGCCTAAAAAAATCTAAAAAAAACACCACAAATTTAATAACCCCACAATGCCATCAACATGCATATAATTCTTGGAACTTACATATAATCCGACTTTGAGCTTTAGATGGGTGTTTCGGTTTTCAGTCTCTTGTTTACTCCTTAGATCAGAGGTTTTTTTTTCCAATAAGAAATGTTTTCCCGGTCTGATTGGCCGGGCCGAGTCAATTTTTAAAACACTGCTCAAACCATAAATCATTTTTCACACACAGAAACCAGAAACCTCAAATATAGTGGAGCTTGATATCAATTATTGATAAATGTGATTGATTGGAGTATTTCTTAACGATGCAGCTTGGCCAGCTTGTGTATGTGAGTATTTTAAAAACATTATACCATGAAATAGAAATTAGATAAACAAAATTTGCTTATATCTACAATTGTAAGTATTATTATACCAAGAGGAAAGAGGTAAGCATTTTGTGCTTGTATAATATCACGAAATAGAAATTATACCAACTTAGCAAAACTATACCTAAAAAAGAAAGAAAGACTATATTTCAGAATTTGAGTCAAAAACTATATTTCAGATTCAATAAAGGTTATCGACAATCAAAAAATACTTCATTTCTACAAAGGTAACCCATTACAAACATCATAATATACCTTAAGAAGTATAGAATTTAAATATAGGACATTCACAAATTAGAATATTCACATATTGTGTCTACAAAAAAAAAAGAAAGAAAACAGCATTCTTAAAAATTGGGGCCAATTTGTGCTTGAAAAATGGTTTCTAGAAGGAAAGTGTCACACCAAACTTCAGAAAGGCCCATGCTTCGTACAACCACTCCTCTACTCACTAGAACCCCTTTTTTGGTGTGAAAGACCAAAAGCCCTTACTGAAATTTGGTTTTTATCTTTTTTAAAGATTATGCACAGTTCGGCGCACGGTTGATTGAACTTGATCGAATCTCGCTGCGCCGAACCAGTCAAAATTTACTCAAACACCCCAAATTTATGTTTTGACTAGGTTCGACCAAGCGTGTGCCGATCCAAATCGATCAGCCGTGCGTCGAACCCTCTTCACCGTCCAGGGGTATTTTGGGAATAAAAGATGGTATGGGGGTTTTAGTGAGTTGGAGGGGGGTTGGACGAAGCATGGACCTTCAGAAATCATCTCTAAAAGGAACCCACTATCTCCCAAAGGCTTTAGTAAAGGTTGTTACTTTTACCACACCCCCTCCTACTCCAAACACACCCCCTCACCCTACACATTTACCAAACTAACCCCACTTACAATTCTATTTCCCTCTCTATCCCTCTCCCTCTTCTTCTCCAACACCCAAAAACACTCCCTCTCCAACACCAAAACCTCCCCTCTCTCCACTCCAAAACCCACCCATCCTCACCTTCATCATTCACTCCCATTCAACTACCCATCATTGGCAACTAGCTCAAGGTAATAACCCTACCAAACATTTTTCATTTTGGTTCTGTTTTGAGTTTTATACGCCATTTTTTTTTCTGCAAACGCGCTCAGTTCGAACAGGGTCGTTCGAACATGTTCGCATGAACGTGTTCGAACAAGTGTTAACTGGGGTGTGAATTTGATTTGTTCGAATAGCCTCATTCGAACATGTTCGCATGAGGCCGTTCGAGCAGCGTATGACAAAGAATCGATAAGTTGCGGCTTCGCGTGTTTTTTTGGTTTAATGGATGAAAATGAGGGTGCATCTCGAGCGATTGAGTTGTCAATCAGAAGCTGAGATGTCAACTGTCGCAGTTGACATCTCAACTGACGTCGTTGAATCCCAAGACTTTACTAGTTCAACATCCTTTTCGTACCAGAACACAAACACTTTGTACAGGTAACGTGTCTTCTATTTAGATTCGGTGTAGTCATTCCAAAACATTACATAACATTATGTTTTTTGTTGTCTTTTGAAGATCTTTATGAAGCACGAAGTCCAATGCCCCCGCGGATTTGATGTGGATGACTAATAGGGCACCCATAGCAAAGGGTTGGGACTCGCTTTTTATTAGCCGAATGCAAAAGTGGAAGTGTTTGCTCATACAATCACAACCCCCCCATCCCCTTCCTTGTGTAGATTTAAGTAAAGATACTGATGGTAGTCAATGTTAAATTAGATTTATACTTTTGGTACACAGCGTTGTATATGAATATTGGTAGGCAATTTTTGAAATCAAAAAAGCGTGAGCTTACTTTTTAAATCGAAATCACCACAACCGTGTTTCGCTTTATTAAGTTTCTTTTCTACGCATAACAATAGTTCGAATGATACCATTCGAACACCTGTTCGAACGCAACCCTTCGAACAGGTTCGAATAAAGCCAATCGAGGCAACCAAAACACACCCTCACACCATCAGTTGGCAATATTCCTTTACACGCATGAGGTCGTTCGAACATCATAAATTCCTTAACACGGACAAGGTCGTTCGAACCTGTTCGCACAACGTCGTTCGAACAGTCACTTAAACCACGCAACACGAGCGTTCCACGCGAGGTCATTTTTGGAAAAAAAAATATTTAGGGGCGTGCATAAAGTAGGAGGGGGTGTGGGAAAAGTAAAAGCCTTAGTAAAAAGTAGCCTAAAAACCGTCTGGGCCTAGCGCTTTGTAGGGCCCAATGATCTTCATTAAGTGGAAGAGTTCCTCCATGCACACATCCTTGGCAAGGTGGCTACACTCCTTTTCATTTAACTTGTAAATGAATCCCTGCACACAAAAAGGGGTAAAGTGAGATTCGTTTTTAAAAATACTAGCATAGGAGGTAAATTTTCTAGTTGGTCCTGCTTGCGGATCCACTGACCCTGATCATTGGAGAGCAACAATATGGTTTTTCTGTCGTTTAATCGAAGTGACTGTCATACCCCAATTTTGTCCGACTAGTTTATAAAAAACAAAAATCATATTTTGTGTAAACACCCAATTTTAATGGGTATTTTTCTCGTAGTCGAAAAAGCTCAAAAAAAATATGTTTTGTGGGGCATGTACATTATTTCTAACCAGATACTCATGTTAGTTTTAACGATCTTGCACTTTGTCATTCTCGTGTTTTAAGCTTCTAGTCGTACACACGTGTCATTTGGTTCTCGCTAGCAATTCGACGTTATTTCAATTATCATCAGTAGAACTTATTTTGTACAATTATTGCAAGGAAAACTTCAAAAAAATTGTTATTTGATTTTAATTATTATTTGATCACAGAATTGGATTGCTAGTTTTTTTTTTTATGGAGCTAATCACTTTTCTATAAAAGAGAAGTTAAAGCCACATTCATATCCATTAGATAATGTATTAATATATTTGATAGTTTTGTTTACCTTGTTTAACCAAAAGATGACAACAATAATAAAAATATAAAGAGAAGGTTATAGTTGACAAAAAGAGCCGTAGGTTTATCAACAACCTTGTTTACATTGATAAGTAACATAATAAAATAATTACAAAAGAGAAGGAGATGTAGCTCTAAGCTACTACATACATGCGCACACAACACAACCAAAAGAAAAAATAAGTGCAGCAGCCTCAGTCAAAGCAGCAAGCAAGACAAGCAGAAAAATCCAAGTTTGGGCAGCAGTAGGTTTAGGCTCCAAAGCTCTAAATAGAAGGTCTCTTTTTCCCTTGTAAATCTTTTCTCTGCACACATACATAAAGGGAAGAGATTAGGCAAACAGATAATAGTCAAACAAGTCTATTTTTGTGATGCAACAGAGCTTGGGGAGAAAGTTTTTTCTGAAGAAATGCTTTAAGCATCAAAACGTGATATTTTGGAGAGATGTAAAACCAGTTTTTTAAAAAATAAAATTGACCCATCAGTGCATCTATCCATGGAATCCTGACTATAAACACAGCACCAACACAATCAACGCGGGGAGGAGAAACGAAAATCAAAGGGGAGAAAAAAAGAACACAGAGAGAACAATACACACAGAAACACAAACTGAGAAACACCAACACACAGCAAGAGACCAAATACAGAAGAAGAAGAAAACAAAAAAAAACCAAAAAACCAAACCTGAAGCAGACAGAACCGCCGTGAGACACTCGCTGGAAGACCTCCGGTCGTCTCCCTCTCCCTCCGTCGCGCGCCGCCGTAACCACCACCGTCGTCACCACCGCAGAAATCACCGTCGCAAGACTCCGGCGAGCCACTCTCCCTCACCTTCGTCCACTCCTCCTCCGATCGCATTCTCTCTCCCGGTACCCTCTCCCTCTCTGTCTCACTGTCACTCTCCTTTCTCTCTTTCTTTCTCTCTTTCTCTCTCTTGAAAACTCACTCTCTCTCTTTCTGAAAATTAAAATGGAACAGCGTTGGGGGTAGAGGAAAATGTAGGGTTTTCTTCTTTCAGCAATTGTGCCTATGCATCATGGGCCATTCCCTTTTTAGTTTCCTTTTTTAAAAAATATGATTGCTAATAACACCCCCAGTATTACTAATCCAGAACCCCCCACGTTTTTTCTAATAAAAATGCTAGTTACAATCCTTTTATCTCTGTTCAGCACCCACCCCTTTTCATTTATTTTTTTATTTTTTTTTTTTACCTTTGTTATTATTTATTGTTATTACTATTATCATCGTTAGCATTTACCTCATGTTATCATCTAATAGCATCTCTTTTTGCTTATCATTTGTTATCACTATTATGATGGTTTGTTCAATTTTTAAACTAGGAATAAACACTTAAGTTACAAGTGTGACTACCCAAATCCACTTTTACTCATATCATGTTCAATATTCATTTTCAAAATAGTCATGCCAAATTAACCCATTCGAACATTGTAACTACCTCTTATTTTCAAAAGAGTTAGTAGTGTGACCACTCTAAACCGTTGTTGTTTGGTCATCACGAACACTTGAACCTAAAACAAAATCAATTATCATTAAGGATCACTCGCGCCGCGTTTGGTTGTTAATGATAATTTCATTTTCAAAATCGTTAGTAGTATGACCACTCTAAACCGTTGTTGTTTGGTCATCGCGAACGCTCAATCCAATTGCGAATTCCTTTTATCACGGCGTTCTCTCCAATTCGAACCAATGAAAACACTATTCAAAAACAAATCTTTTCAAACATCAAAATCAAAACTAATTGTCATTGACGATCACTCGTGCCGTTGCCGTTTGATTGTGGGTGATAATTTCATTCCTGTGGGAGCTAGTAGTGTGGCCACTCTAAACCGTTGTTGTTTGGTTTTCACAAACGCTCCCCTTCAATTGCGAAAACCTTTTCAATGACCAAAATAAAAACCGGTTATCATTAATCATCACTCGCGCTGTTGCCGTTTGGTTGTTAACGATAATTTCATTTTCAAAAAGAGTTAATAGTGTGGCCACTCTAAACTGTTGTTGTTTGGTCATCGCGAACGCTCAACCCTTTTGCGAAAAACTCTAAAAAAGACTAAAAAACAAAAACCCTTTTCAGGACAACCAAGAACTACGTCGCTTTGAATTCTCCATCGCACCGGGAGATACGTAGGAGCGAGAGGCCAACTCTCGTCAAGCGCCAAAAATAAAAATTTTCATTAAGTCTTTTCATTCTCTTTTCAATAAAGAGGCAAATTTAAGTATTTTCCAAATCAACACTAAAAACCACACGTTTAATTAAAGGTTCCCTTTCGATAGAAAGGAGATGTGGGGTGCTAATACCTTCCCCATGCCTAACCGACCCCCGAACCCAAATTTTTCGGTTTCTAAAAGGCCATTCGCTTTCCAAAAAGGTTTTCTTCAATATTTTCCTTGTAAAAAAATATTGGTGGCGACTTCATTGTTTTAAAAATTGTAAACGAAGAAAGATCCCCTCAGGGACTTTTTCGGGCGCAACAGTGACTCCATGGAAAGAGCGAGTATTCCTATCCCCATATTTAAGCCACTTCGATCTAGACTTTTGGAACCAAAGAAGCTCCTCCTTGGCTTATATCTCTACATATTGTTTCCAAGTCTCCGCTTAGGATTTGATGAGAGTATTATTCCACCCTTGAACAATTTGTTTTTCCTAATTTTGAATCTTTCGGAGCAGGTCACGTTTCTTGATAAATATATTGCCAAAAACTTGTTTCTAGTCTATTAAAACCTCTTGAAACTCGGTCATATGAAGGCCCCAATTATCACACTCCCCATGCCATGAATCCTTAATGAGGGGTTTAGGGATTCATGGGTGAGCCGAATAGCTTCAAACCGGAAGGGTCTCTTGATTCGGTTGTTCTTAGCTTGGGCTTCAAGTTGCACAAGGATATGGCGATGATCTGACTTGAAAAAAGGAAGGTGGATGATTTCTGCTTCGGAAAAGGATAACCTTCAATCCATGTTAACGAGAACTCTATCGAGCCTTTTATGTACACTAACACAACATCAAAATAAAGCAAGAGAGCTAGTTTGGCGGGTTTTCTATTTTTGCCCTTTGATTTTCTCTGGTAGGTCCTCCTTTGTTCACTTTGAGTTTCTTTTTCTTTGGCTCATCATCGGCTGCAGCCACTTCAGATGCTGCAGCATTTGCAAAAGCAATCCCAACAATTGAAGTGGGGATCTTCTTACCAGTCAGTTGATAACTCTATTTTATATAGTTATTTATATGTCTAAACTTAGTAAATTGCTCTCTTTCAAGAAAAGATAAGGAATTAATATAGTATTTTATGTAATATGTGAATACTTGAGTGTTTAACATGGTTAAAGTTGTTATTAGGCCATTTTGGATATATTGTGGTATGTTTGATGAGTTTGTTCAGTGCAGCCTACAGAGGCACCTGCACTACAATGCTCCTGCATTGGATTAACACAATGCTCCTGCACTGGAAGTCTTCTACATATAAGTGCTTGGACCATCCACTTGCACATCCACTTGCCTTCATGACCTCATGCTTAGTCACTAAAGCAAGTGCAACTTGTGCATTTCGGCGCCCACAATACCAACATAGCTTTGAAGACTCACTCACATAGGGACACATGCTCATCCCACATTGGACCTCCCTCTACACTTGAGTGTATGCTTCAACTTGTGAGACAACTTCTGAAATTAACCATGGTTACACCTCTAGTTTACTTCATCTCCAAGGAAGGAAGCACCTCTATGAAGACTATATAAAGACCTCACTCCTTCACTTGGAAATATATCACAATCCATAAGTTAGATTCAAATTTCAATAGACATAGTTATTTTCTGTTTTGTAAGAAGGAAAGGAAGGAATTGATAAATTCTCCTTTAGCTCACTTCGTAGTATTTACTAAGTGCTGAGTAGCTGATGCACATGCATTGCTAGGAGACTTCATGCAAAGAGCTTCAACTTGTGTAATTTCTATATTGTTGTTTCTCTTTTGTGATTTCACTTATATAAACATGATCTATTCATTCTATATATACCTTGCAATGTCTGAGCTAAATCTCTCTTAGTTGGAATGTTCTAACCATGTAATGATCTTTTAAGTAAGTTTAATGCATGTATATGATGTGTGCACTTTAGTTTCTCTTTTGTGTATATAATGTTTGAGATTGATCACTTAGAATAAGTAGATTTATAAAAGCAGACATGGTTTACAATTAAGAATTCAATAACTAATATGGGTGAGTGTTTTACATAAAGGAAACTTTGTTAAAATCATGCTAAGTCCTAGACATAGGATAGCATAGTCCATAGGGTGACACTGTGGGAACTTTAAAAAGACAAGAGTGAACTTATTTAGCATCATAGACATAAGAGCTTGTCATGAAACTCTGAAGACAGTGACTGAAAGGCACATTCCAAATGCAATAGCATTCAGTGCACCTGCATCACATACTGCATTGAACACAATTGAAAGTGAATTACTTGGGGAAGACATTCCAACTATATTTCCTCCATTGCATCAACATTACTTGCACTCTGCTTTAAATTACATAATTGTGATATACACCACCTCCCAATATATTTGTTATCTGGTTACTTCACACTAAATACATTGTGATGAAATATTAAAAGAGTTAAAACAATCCATGTGGGTTCTGTAGAATTGAAAATCTCTTTCCATGTTTTGATGATACAAACTTAAAGGAATGAGTTAAGTTTTCTAAACACTTATTATGATTTAACAAGTTTCAATCAAGTGTGTAAAAGGACAAGAAATAAGAATCATAGCAAAAATCTTGGCTCTACAAATAAACCAAGTGTTTTTCAAAGTTCAAATGTTCCAAAAGAAGGTTACCTACAGAAGGTTACCTTAAAGAAGGTTGATTACAGAAGGTTACATCAACAGAAGGTTGATTTAAGAAGCTTAAAATAAAAAGTAACTTTCTACAGAAGGTTGACTAAAAGTCAAATAGAAGGTTGACTAAAAGTCAACACAAGGTTGACCAATAGTCAACAGAAAGTTTGATTGAAGTCAAAAGAAGGTTGACCTATTCTAGAATATGTTAAAGAAGGTTGATTGCTCAAGAAGGTTAGAAGAAGATTAAAGAGTTCAAGCTTCTGTTTTTTGGGAAACAAGTTCATATCTGAATTTATGATTCAAATACGCATCAAAGATATATTCAAGGAATAGAAATGATGTAAAATAATTACCCTAGGAAAGAGGAAATCCTTGATTATGTTTGTAACTTAAAAAACATGTTTGTTCATGTTTAAGAAGCTTGATTAGCTTCAAATATAAATATGCAAAATATTGTGAGTACATGAACAAGTCAATGAACTGACAGAAAAGAAGGAAAGGAAAAATAGTGCAGCTGTCATAACAGACAAAGCACATAAGGTTGCTTGTGAAGGATGAAAGGCTACCACTAAAGCACAAAAAACATCATTGCCTATCTACAAGCCTACAACAAATTCCAACGGCTATATTCAAAGTGCAAAGTCTATATAAATGGCTGATCTTCACAATTACAGATTATGAGATTAAATTGGAGCCTTCAAAGATCAAGCATCTCAAAGTAATCCAACCTTCTCATCCACACTCAAAGCTACTACAAGTTCAGAATTGGGAGATATCATCTTGAGTGTGTGTTTGCTTGTTATGCTATTAAAAATACTTTGTATTTATCTATCAACAAGCTTCTAAATCATCCCAAACCCAAACCCCTGATTGTAAGAAATATTGTGCAAGTTTCTCAACAAACTACCTAGTGAGAGGTGAGTGTTGTTGGTGATTCTATTTGAAAGTTTCTCAACAAACTACCTAATGAGAGGTGAGTGGTGTTGGTGATTCTGTTCAACAGGAAATACCTTTAGGAAACTAGAAGAGAGTTTTCTAGTAGGTTGAGACAGCTTGGTGAAGCTGTGTAAGTTAGCACTTGTCTTTTGTGTGTGATCAAAAGAGAGTGTAGGTGAAAGTCTTTGGCAGTTGAAGCTAAAGCAAGTGTAAAATCTATTTGGAGAATAGTGGAAACTCTCACGTGGATGTGGGGAGAGAAGTAGCCACAGTTTGGTGAACCTCTATAACTCTACTGTGTTTTTATCTGCTTTTCTTATTAATTGCTTTAACTGTCTCACAATCACCAAAGTTTTCAACCACTTCAGAAGGTTACATACATCAACCTTCTGTAGTCAAAATCATAATTTTAAATGAGTTTCACTTTGATTATCTTTTGAAAACAACACTCTTGGTGTAATAACAGACATCTAAATTCATCAAAGTTATCTATCTTTCACTACTGTCATACTTGCTTACTGTTTATGCAACTAACATTCAACCTTCTGATATCCAAGTTAGCTTGAGAAACATTACAGAAGGTTGCAGGTATTAAAAATTCAAAAGATAGCACAATTCAATCCCCCCCCTTTCTTGTGCAAATTAGTCACTTCAATTGGCATTAGAGCTCACCTCTAAGGGCTGAGCACACTTTGCAGTTTGAGAGGAAAGATCCTGGAAGAAGTGATGAGTCATCACTCCAACTCTGTGATGTTCCTTCCAGAAGGAGCTTCAGCAAATAGACCACCAGGATTCACTGGTGAACATTACTATTATTGGAAAGATCAAATGAGATTGTTCCTAGAATCTCAAGACACTGACGGGGAATTGTTGAAGATGGTCCTTTTGAACCTACTACAACTCTTGATGATGGGACTACTATGACTAAGCCCAGAAACACCTGGACACCTGAAGATAAACGCATGGTACTTCTAAACTCTAAAGCTAAATTTTATCTAACATGTGCTCTAGGTAGAATGAATATGATAAAGTAGTGGGGAAAGAAACTGCCAAAGAAATCTGGGATACATTGAAGACTGCCCATGAAGGAACAGGTCAAGTCAAAGAAGCAAAGATCAACCTTCTCATCCATAAATTTGAAACATTCAAAATGGAGGAGCAAGAAACAATTTCTGAAATGTTTAGCCGATTCACAACAATAACAAATGATTTGAACTCTCTGGGAAATACCTACTCAAATCAAGCCAAAGTAAGAAAACTTCTAAGATGCCTTCCAAAGGTATGGAGACCTAAAGTGACTGCTATAAAAGAATCTAAAGATCTCTCTATTCTCAAAATAGAAGATCTACTTGGATCTCTAAAAGTTCATGAACAAGAAATCATGGATGAACTTCAGCCCAAGAAGGTTAAAACTATTGCACTCAAAGCTTCTCAAAAATCTCCACAACCTTCTAAAGCTATGGCACTTAAAGCTCAAGAGGATACTCAAGAAGAAAGTGAAGACGATGAAAATGACATTGATGATAAGGATGAAATGGCTCTAATCACCAGAAGGTTGAGAAGATGGGCATTTAGAAAGAACAATAAAAGAAAACCCCTCTTCAAGAAAGATCAACCTAAAGGTGAAGGCACTAGTAAAATTGATCCTGTGTGCTATGAATGTAACAAACCTGGACACTTCAGAAATGAATGTCCAAAGTTAAAAGGAAGCAACAGAAAGTTCATACCTAAGAAGAAGGCTCTACTTGCAACATGGGATGACTCAGAAGAAACCAACTCAGACCATGATGAAGAGACTGCAAATTTTTGTCTTATGGCTGACTCTGAGGAACCTTCTCAAATATTTCCTGCATCAAGTATGGAATCAATCAACTCATGTTTCGTAGGAGATACTGACCTAGAAGAGGTAACCACTTCTAAATCACAAACTTGTGCTTCATGCAAAGATACTGAACATGCTTTTGAAAACCTATTATCTGATTCAAACACTTTGGCTCAAAAATGTGTGATGTTCAAAAATCAACTCTTAAATGCAAAAAGGGAGAATGGAGAGCTTCAAAAACAAAATGAATATTTGATAAAAACAGTTCAAACTCTTCAACATTCTCACTTTAAACTTTCTGAACAACACAAACTTTTGAAAGATAAGGTCTCAGAACAACCAAACCTTATACACTCTGACCTTGAAAGATAAGGTCAAAGAAAAGGTTTCTGTTTTAACTAAAGAACTAGCTATGTCTATACTAAAAACCTTTGAGCTACCTATAGAAAAACAAACTGAGAAGAACTCTAGAACTAGAAAGCCTAAAACAAAGTGTACATATTGCAAACACTTTGGTCATGATATTTCTGTATGCTATAAACTGAAAAGAAGCTTCCATTGGAAGAAAACTAACCATGAAGGACCCAAAAATTATTGGGTACCTAAATCACTACTAACATCTGACACAGGAATGCCTCTTAGCATCCAAGAAAAAGCTGTGGTTCTTAGACAGTGGATGTTCAAGGCACATGACAGGGGAAAGAGATAAATTTCTCTCAATGGAGAGAATAGATGGAGGCTATGTCATCTTTGGCAATGATGATAAAGCTTGCATCAAAGGTATAGGTACTATAGGTTATTCTAAATCCCCTAAAATTAAGAATGTTCAATATGTAGAAGGTCTAAAGCATAACTTGTTAAGTATTAGTCAACTATGTGATACTGGTCATAAAGTTTCTTTTAAATCTGATAAATGTTTTATTAAAGAAATCTCCTCTGGTAAAGTCTTGTTTACTACATCTAGAAATAAAAATCTGTATAGCATATGTCTTGATGAACTATCTCAAGAAACTTGCCATATGTCTTATGAAAATGACAAATGGATTTGGCATAGAAGAACTGGCCACATAAGCATGCAAACTATTTCAAAACTTTCCAAAAAGGAACTAGTCAGAGTACTACCAAAAATCAATTTTGAAAAAGATAGAGTGTGTGAAGCATGTGTTCATGGTAAACATGTCAAATCAAGTTTCAAACCTAAAAACATGATCACATCCCAAAGGTCACTAGAACTGCTTCACATAGGCTTATTTGGTCCTACCAAAACTGCTAGCCTTAATGGAAAAAGATATGGTTTTGTAATTGTAGATGATTTCTCTAGATTCACCTGGGTGCTATTTTTGAAAAACAAAGATGAAGCTTTTGAAGCATTTAAAGTGTTTCTAAAGAAAGTTCAAAATGAAAAAGGAACAAATGTTATTTCTGTAAGAAGTGATCATGGGGGAGAATTTGAAAACTTCTCTTTTCAAAACTTTTTTGATGAAAATGGAATTACTCACAATTTCTCATGTCCTAGAACTCCACAACAAAATGGAGTTGTAGAAAGGAAAAATAGAACTTTGCAAGAAATGGCAAGAACACTTTTAGAAGATTCAAAAATTGAAAAATATTTTTGGGCAGAAGCTATAAACACAGCCTGCTGTATTTTGAATAGAGTTTCCATTAGAAAAATTGTTGAGAAAACCCCCTATGAAATTTGGAAAAATAGAAAACCAACCATTGCATACTTTCGTGTATTTGGTTGCACTTGTTTCATTTTGAATAACAAAGATAATCTAGGAAAATTTGATTCTAAATCAGACAAAGGAATTTTTCTAGGATATTCAACATCATCAAAGGCTTATAGAGTATACAACCTTAGGACTCAAACTGTAGAAGAGAGCATGCATATTGTTTTCAATGAAACTAACAGTTCAAATGGAGTAATTGATGTTGATGATATCAACCAAAACAAAGAAGAAGGTACAAAACATTAAAACAGGTTGGAGAAGGATGAAACAGAAGCTTCTGTTCAACCTTCTCAACAATCAAATGAAGCTACTCAAGCTTCTGATCATCCTTCTCAATTACCTAGAAGTTGGAGAATGGTGGTACATCATCCACAAGATCAAATTATTGGTAGCACTTCAGACCCTGTTAGAACCAAAACTTCATATAGAGACAATGATGCTGGAATGACTTTCATCTCTGAAATAGAACCAAAGTCAATCAATGAGGCCATACAAGATCAATCATGGATAGAAGCAATGACTGAAGAACTCTCTCAATTTGAAAAGAATGAGGTATGGAACTTAGTGGTACCTCCAAAAAATCAGTCTGTTATAGGAACCAAATGGGTGTTCAGAAACAAGCTAGACGAAAATGGTAAGGTGGTGAGAAACAAGGCAAGACTTGTTGCTCAAGGGTATAATCAACAGGAAGGTATTGACTACGATGAGACTTTTGCTCCTGTAGCAAGGTTAGAAGCTATTAGAATATTACTTGCATTTGCTGCACACAAAAATTTCAAATTATTTCAAATGGATGTTAAAAGTGCTTTTCTAAATGGCTTTTTAAATGAAGAGGTTTATGTCAATCAACCTCCTGGTTTTGTTGATCAAAAGAAACCAAACCATGTTTTTAAACTCACCAAAGCTCTATATGGGCTTTGTAACACCCTAAATGATTTAATTAAGTAATTGATTAAATTATTTAAAGTGTTGCACTAATTTTAATTATATTAAATTATAATGTAGTATTTTATTGTAATTGAAGGGAGTGGTATTGGAAATACCGGGACTGCAAGTATTGGCCCAAGAGCCCAAGCCCAATGACTTAGGCTCCTGGGAGTGATGCATTTCGCATCATTGTGCAAGGGAAAGGAAAAGAAAGAAAAAAACGAAAAGAGAGAAGAGAAAGGAGAAGGAGAACGGCGCAAGAACCCTAGAGAGAAGAGAGAGAGCTTCGCACCAAGGAGAAGAAGGAGAAGGAGGCTCTAGTTGCTGTGGTTTTGGTGGTGACTCGGAGAAAAGGACGTTTCTACGGTTAATTTAAGGTAAGGGGAGTCTCACTCTATAATAGAGGGTATAATATGTTGTATGTAGGTCATAGGGTCCATACTTGGTGATATTTGATTGTTGGTTGAATTGTTGTTGGATTGAATTTGATGAATTGCATGAGAAAATCGATTTACGGCTTAATGTTAGGGTTTAGATTGTGTTGATTCGGTTTGGATTGATGATTGAGTGTTAAATTATGAAATTGATGTTGTTGGCATGATTATAAGGTGTAATTGAGTGGTATTTGATGATTAGAGTTGAGAAAAATTGGGTGAATTTGAGTTAGGGCACTTTAGGTACCCTAGGGCGCCAATTTCCTAGTGAAATGGCGCATGTGACATCTTATGCGATGAGTGTGTCCAGTGTGTTCTTTGCCGGCGCCAAGTTGATGGGAAAATGGCGCCCTGTGCACTGTTCATGTGTTGTGCTGTGTGTTTGTGCAGGTTGTCACTGCTTGGGCGCCAAATTGCTGGGAAAATGGCGCCACATGCAATCGCTGCGATGCTGTGTGTGTGTGTGTGTCGCTGAAAGGCGCGCCAATGGCTGCCGTGGCGCCCGAATGGCGCTGTGTCAAGCTTGTTGTGAGTTGTGTGTGCTGTGTCTAGGTGCAGGGCGCCAAAAGTGGCTGCCCAATGCGCTTGGTAGTGTTTGTGCCAAGTGCAGGGCGCCAAATGGCTGCCCTGTGGCGCCTGTTGTGGCGCCTAGGTGGGTGTGTGCGTGGGTGTCTAAGTGTTGGGCGCCATTTTGGCTGCCCATGGCGCCTAGTGGTGGCGCGCGAGACTTGTGGCAGTGTGTGTGGCGCATGTGGCGCAAAGACGAGGCGCCAAATGGCTGCCTGTTGCGCTGTGTTCTTCGCTTGTGTCTCAGCGGGCGCCAAAAAGTCTTGCCAGGCGCATGGGAATGCGCCTGTGTCTGAGACTGTGTCTCAGTTTGTGTCTAAGTTTGTGTCTAGGTCTGTGCTGCCCAGGGGGCGCCAGATTGATGTGTTCTTGGCGCCTAGTGCCTGTGTTGCACAGAGGCGCCATGTTGCTGGTGGTTCGGCGCCTGTGTGTGGGAAAATTGGCGCCTGTGTGCTGGTGTGCACAGGGGGGCGTCAGATTGTGGGGCATTTTGCGCCTGGTGGTGCCAAAGTGTGTCCTAGGTGTTGTTTTAGTCTCTAGGTGGTGTTTTGGTCCTAAAGGTGACAGTTTGGCCATAGAGGTGTTGTTTTAGTCCCTAGGTGGTGTTTTGGTCCTAAGGGTGACAGTTTGGTCCTAGAGGTGTTGTTTTAGTCCCTAGGTGGTGTTTTGGTCCTAAAAGTGACAGATTGGTCCCTAAGTGCTATTTTGGTCCTAAGTGGTGTTTAGGTCCTTGAGTGAGGTTTTAGTCCTCTAGTTGTGATTAGTCCTTGGGACATGAATGAAGATGATCCCATGGGGGCATGAGCCATGGGGGCTAAGATGTGATGATGCCATGGGGGCATGAGCCATGGGGGCTAAAATTGAGATTAACAATGAGGTGAGAAATGATATTGATGATGTGTAATTGTGTGTGTGGCATGTTCATGGAGTCTCATGCATACATTCGGCTGCGGTCGCGACGTTTATATTGTGATACATTCGGCTGCGGTCGCGACGTTTATCTTGTGATGATGAGGCCATGGGGGCCAGAGTCATGGGGACTCAATTGATTGATGATGATGCCATGGGGGCAAATGGTACCACATGCATGACTGCATTGAATACATTCTCATAAAAGGCATGTGTGTTGTTGGTTGCTGATTAATACGAATAATGCTGATGTATGTCTATATGTGTGTGATACTATGATTTAAATATACTGCTTATTATAGTCTCTATTATGTGGTTTGAGACTAACCCCTTTCTGTTGTTGTTTACCACAAGTAGCCATGAGTGAAGGCTTAGTCCCTTCACTTCCCCGAGTCGGTCTGCTCTGATACGTAGCACCTAGGGGATGGGTTAGGATTATAGTTATTCTGTTGTTCGATGTTGAACTGTTATACTTGATGATCTTATATTGTGGATAAGACTATGTTTTGTCTCTTTGAGAACTGTTTATTTTCCACTGCTAATATATGATGTTTACTTTACCTAATGAAGCTTGAGAACTCTGTCCTTTGACTGGTGTTACGTATTTTTGATTAAAGAGACGTTTAAGTTATTTTGTTGTTGAGTTTGATGATGTAGTTGTGTAACATCCCATTGGATGATTTTCAAATGAAAAATGATTTTTATACTCTTATTTTTTATTTAAATTGCCGGGTAGAAATGGGGTGTTACATTAGTGGTATCAGAGCAAAAGTTCGGTCTGTCTGGCCAAGTGTGTCTGTCTGTCATATTGTGTATGACAATTAGGTGTTCTTAAATTAGTTTTGAATTATTGTTTATGTTGCAGTGCTAGGTTGATATGGCCAGGAGAGTCGATGCTGCTATTGCTGAGGCCTTGCAAGCCATAGCTCAGGTTATGGGGAACCAGCAGAATGTTGGTGAGAATCTTTGGGACCGTGCTTTGGCTACATTTCAGAGGGAGAACCCTCCTACCTTCAAGGGGAGGTACAACCCAGATGGTGCTTTGGCATGGCTGAAGGAGATTGAGAGGATCTTCAGGGTAATGGACTGCAATGATGAGCAGAAAGTCAGGTATTGTACGCATACTTTGGCGAGAGGAGGCGATGACCCAGTGGTTGGAGGCCGAGAGAGATTGGGTGCGCCAATGAAGCATTACTTGGCCGTGTTCGAAGGAGTTCTTGAGGAAGTACTTTCCGAGGATGTCGGGAAAGAGAGAGATGGAGTTCCTTGAGCTGAAGCAAGGAAATATGTCTGTTGCTGAGTATGCTGCCAGGTTCACAGAATTGGCTAAGTTTTATCCATACTATACTGAGGCTGATTCAGTATTCTCAAAGTGCATCAAATTTGAGAATGGGTTGAGGGCTGATATCAAGCAAGCTATTGGGTATTAGAAATCAGAGTGTTTGCTGATCTGATTGACTGCTGCAGGATCTATGAGGAGGACAGCAATGCTCGCTCTAGAGTCATGAGAGACCAGAGGGGTAAATTCCAGAATAGGGGTAAGCCATATGAGGTGTCTGCTGATAGAGGTAAACAGAGGTATGCTGGTGGTAGCAGGTCAGCTGATGGTAAGAGGTCTGCGGATGGCAAGAAGCCAAGTGGGGGAGATGCTCCCGCTAACATTGTGTGCTTCAAGTGTGGCAAGCCGGGTCACAAGAGTTTTGATTGTAAGACTGGGGAGAGAATATGTTTCCGTTGTGGGAAAGAAGGTCACATGGCATCTAATTGTGATCGTAAGGAGGCAGTGTGTTTCAATTGTGGAGAAGCTGGCCACTTTAGCTCCAAGTGTACCAAACCAAAGAAGGAGAGGTCCAGTGGAAGAGTTTTCGCACTAGCAGGTTCAGAGGGGCCCAATGAGATTAGAGGTACTTGTTTTATTTATGGTACCCTTTAGTTTGCTATTGTTGATCTCTGGTGCTACTACGCACTCGTTTATTCTTCTTTGTTTGTCTTTGAAAAGTTAAATTTAGTATTGTCTACTATGAAGAGGGGAATGGTTATCGACACTCCAGCTAAGGGTTCGGTGACTACCTCTCTATTGTGTGCTAAGTGTCCTTTGTCGCCTTGGCGAGAGATTTTCTGGTTGATCTTATCTGATTGCCTTTGGGTGGGTTGGACGTCATTCTTGGTATGGACTGGTTAGTAGATAACCATGTGCACATCAACTGTTTCAACAAGTCTGTGAGTTTCCTTCCTCCAGAAGAGGAAGAGTCTGTTTTGTTGTCTGCCGGTCAGATGCATAAGGTAATGAAGGAGGGTGGTCATCTGTTTGCTTTGATGGCATCTATGTCTGCTGAGAACCAAGTTGTAGTTGAGGGGTTGCAGGTGGTGTGTGAGTTCCCTGAAGTATTCCCTGATGAGATTCCTAGTGTGCCACCAGAGAGGGAAGTTGAGTTTGGGATTGATCTTGTGCCTGGTACTAGGCCTGTGTCCATGGCACCGTACCGGATGTCAGCTTCTGAGTTATCTGAGTTGAAGAAGTAGTTGGAAGAGTTACTTGAAAAGAAATTTGTGAGGCCTAGTGTGTCACCATGGGGAGCTCCGGTTTTGTTGGTGAAGAAGAAAGATGGGAGTATGCGTCTGTGTGTGGATTATAGGCAATTGAACAAAGTGACTATCAAAAATAAGTATCCTCTCCCGAGGATTGATGATCCGATGGACCACCACCGGGTGCTAAGGTTTTTAGCAAGATTGATTTGAGGTCAGGTTATCATCAGATTAAAGTGAAAGATGAAGACATCCAGAAGACAGCATTCAGAACGAGGTATGGACACTATGAGTACTCTGTAATGCCGTTTGGTGTCACCAATGCACCAGGGGTGTTTATGGAGTACATGAACCGTATTTTCCATAGCTACTTGGATCGGTTTGTGGTGGTTTTCATAGATGATATTCTGGTGTACTCTAAGTCTGAGGAGGAGCACGCAGAGCACTTAAGGTTGGTGCTAGAGGTGTTGAAAGAGAAGAAGCTTTATGCTAAATTGTCGAAGTGTGAATTCTGGCTGAATGAGGTAAGCTTCTTGGGTCACATTATTTCTGGAGATGGTATAGCTGTGGACCCAGCCAAGGTAGATGCAGTGTTGTAGTGGGAGAGCCCAAAGTCTGTGACTGAGATCAGGAGTTTCTTGGGGTCGCCTGGTTACTATAGGAGGTTCATTGAGGGTTTCTCTAAGCTAGCCCTTCCGTTGACCCAATTGACCTGTAAGGGAAGAGCTTTTGTGTGGGATGCAAAGTGTGAAGAAAGCTTCAATGAGTTGAAGAGGAGGTTGAACACATCTCCGGTCTTAGTGTTGCCTGTGCCGGATCAACCGTTTGTAGTGTATTGTGATGCTTCCAAGATGGGTTTGGGAGGTGTATTGATGCAGGATGGGAAGGTAGTTGCTTATGCGTCCAGACAGTTGAGGACACATGAGAAGAACTATCCTCCTCATGATTTGGAGTTAGGTCGCTATTGTATTTGTCTTTGAAGATTTGGAGGCACTATTTGTATGGCACTAGATTTGAGGTATTCAGCGACCACAAGAGTTTGAGATACTTGTTTGATCAGAAGGAGCTGAATATGAGGCAGAGACGTTGGTTAGAGCTGCTGAAAGATTATGATTTCGACTTGAACTATCATCCTGGCAAAGCTAATGTCGTGGCTGATGCTTTAAGTCGGAAGACTTTACATATGTCAGCAATGATGGTGAAGGAATTGGAGTTGATTGAGCAATTCCGTGATTTGAGCTTGGTTTGTGAAGTAACACCACAGAGTGTTAGACTGGGTATGCTGAGGATTGGTAATGACTTCTTGGTTAGTATCAGAGACGCTCAGAAGTTGGATGTGAAGTTGGTGGATTTGTTGGTTGCAGGTGATCAGGCTGTGGATGGGGATTTCAGATTGGATTCCCAGGGTGTGTTGAGGTTCAGGGACAGGATTTGTGTTCCTGATGATGCCGAGTTGAAGAAAAGGGTACTTGAGGAGAGCCATAGGAGCAAGTTGAGCATTCATCCAGGTGCTACCAAAATGTATCATGATTTGAAAAAGCTATTCTGGTGGCCTGGTATGAAGAAGGATGTAGCACAGTTCGTTTATGCATGTTTGACTTGCCAGAAGTCAAAGATTGAGCACCAGAAGCCTGCAGGGCTGATGCAACCTTTAGAGGTTCCGGAATGGAAGTGGGATAACATTTCCATGGATTTTGTGACTGGGTTGCCAAACACTGTGAGGGGATTTGGCTCTATTTGGGTGATTGTGGATAGGTTGACTAAGTCTGCCCATTTTATTCCTATCAACATCACTTATCCAGTGGCGAGGTTGGCTGAGATATACATTCAGGTCATTGTGAAGTTGCATGGTGTCCCGAAGAGTATTGTATCTGATAGAGACCCAAGGTTCACTTCTGATTTTTGGGGGAGTTTGCAAGAGGCATTGGGGTCTAGATTGAGGTTGAGTTCAGCTTATCATCCTCAGACTGATGGGCAGACAGAGAGAATCATTCAGTCCTTGGAGGATTTATTGAGATCATGTGTGCTAGAGCAGGGAGGTGCGTGGGATACACATCTCCCATTGATTGAGTTTACTTATAATAACAGCTACCATTCGAGTATAGGAATGGCTCCTTTTGAGGCACTGTATGGGAGGAGGTGTAGGACTCCGTTGTGTTGGCATGAGTCTGGTGAGAGTGTTGTTCTTGGACCTGAAGTTGTTAGGGAGACTATAGAGAAGGTGAAGTTGATCAGAGAGAAAATGAAAGAGTCTCAGAGTCGGCAGAAAAGTTACCATGATAGGAGGAGAAAGGACTTGGAGTTTCAGGCTGGTGAGCATGTTTTTTTGAGGGTCACGCCTATGACTGGTGTGGGGCGTGCACTGAAAGCAAAGAAGTTGACTCCTCGGTTTATTGGACCGTACCAGATCACTGAGAGGGTTGGGAAGGTTGCTTATAGGGTGGCCTTGCCGCCTAATCTTTCGAATTTGCACGACGTGTTCCACGTGTCACAGCTTCGGAAGTATGTTCCAGACCCGTCTCACGTGATTCACATGGATGATGTGGAGGTACGTGAGAATTTCACTGTGGAGACTATGCAAGTGAGGATTGAGGATAGAGAGGTGAAGGTGCTGAGAGGGAAGGACATTGCCTTAGTCAAGGTAGCGTGGTTGGGAGTTGCTGGTGAGAGCATGACTTGAGAGCTGGAGAGCAGGATGCGGGAGTCTTATCCAGAGCTGTTTGACTCAGGTATGAATTTCGAGGATGAAATTTCCTAAGTGGGGGAGAGTTGTAACACCCTAAATGATTTAATTAAGTAATTGATTAAATTATTTAAAGTGTTGCACTAATTTTAATTATATTAAATTATAATGTAGTATTTTATTGTAATTGAAGGGAGTGGTATTGGAATTACCGGGACTGCAAGTATTGGCCCAAGAGCCCAGGCCCAATGACTTAGGCTCCTGGGAGTGATGCATTTCGCATCATTGTGCAAGGGAAAGGAAAAGAAAGAAAGAAAACGAAAAGAGAGAAGAGAAAGGAGAAGGAGAACGGCGCAAGAACCATAGAGAGAAGAGAGAGAGCTTCGCACCAAGGAGAAGAAGAAGAAGGAGGCTCTAGTTGCTGTGGTTTTGGTGGTGACTCGGAGAAAAGGACGTTTCTACGGTTAATTTAAGGTAAGGGGAGTCTCACTCTATAATAGAGGGTATAATATGTTGTATGTAGGTCATAGGGTCCTTGCTTGGTGATATTTGATTGTTGGTTGAATTGTTGTTGGATTGAATTTGATGAATTGCATGAGAAAATCGATTTAGGGCTTAATGTTAGGGTTTAGATTGTGTTGATTCGGTTTGGATTGATGATTGAGTGTTAAATTATGAAATTGATGTTGTTGGCATGATTATAAGGTGTAATTGAGTGGTATTTGATGATTAGAGTTGAGAAAAATTGGGTGAATTTGAGTTAGGGCACTTTAGGTACTAGTAGGCGCCCAATTTCCTAGTGAAATGGCGCTGTGACAATCGTGCTTGCGATGAGTGTGTGGAGGTGTGTTGCTGCCAGGGCGCCAAGTTGCTGGGAAAATGGCGCCTTGTACCTTGCTCATGTCTTTGTCTTTGTGTGTTTGTGCGAGTTGTCACTTGCTGGCGCCAAATTGCCGGAAAATGGCGCCACGTAATCGCTGCAGCTGGCAGTGGTGTGTGTGTGTGTGTGCCGATGTGGGCGCCAAATGGCGCCCAGGCGCCAGAAATGGCGCTGTGTCACTGTTGTGAGCCGTGTGTCTTTGTGTCAGGTGTAGGGCGCCAAAGTGTACGCCAATGCGCTGGTAGTGTTTGTGCCAAGTGCGGGCGCCAAATGGTTTGCTCTGTGGCGCTGTTGTGGCGCCTAGGTGGGTGTGTGCGTGGGTGTCCTAAGTCTTTGGCGCCATTTTGGTGCCCATGGCGCTAGGTGGCGCCAGAGTGCAGCCTGAGCGCCAAATGGCTGCCTCTATTGCGCTGTGTTCTTGCTGTGTCAGGCAAGGCGCCAAAATCTTGCCAGGCGCATGGGAATGCGCTCGTGTCAGAGACCGTGTCTCGGTTTGTGTCTAGGTCTGTCTTGCCCGGGGCGCGCAGTTCTTGTGTTCTTAGCGCCTAGTACATGTTGCCTGAGCGCCATGTTCTTTGGTGGTTCGGCGCTGTGTGTGCTAGTGTGTGGCACAGGGCGCTGTGTGTGGAAAATTGGCGCTGTGTCTTTGGTGTGCCTGAGGGCGCCAGATTGTGGGGCATTTGGCGCCTGGTGGTGCCAAAGTGTGTCCTAGGTGTTGTTTTAGTCCCTAGGTGGTGTTTTGGTCCTAAAGGTGACAGTTTGGCCATAGAGGTGCTTATTTAGTCCATAGGTGGTGTTTTGGTCCTAAGGGTGACAATTTGGTCCTAGAGGTGCTGTTTTAGTCCCTAGGTGGTGTTTTGGTCCAAAAAGTGACAGATTGGTCCCTAAGTGCTATTTTGGTCCTAAGTGGTGTTTAGGTCCTTGAGTGAGGTTTTAGTCCTCTAGTTGTGATGAGTCCTTCGGACATGAATGAAGATGATGCCATGGGGGCATGAGCCATGGGGGCTAAGATGTGATGATGCCATGAGGGCATGAGCCATGGGGGCTAAAATTGAGATTAACAATGAGGTGAGAAATGATATTGATGATGTGTAATTGTGTGTGTGGCATGTTCATGGAGTCTCATGCATACATTCGGCTGCGGTCGCGACGTTTATATTGTGATACATTCGGCTGCGGTCACGACGTTTATCTTGTGATGATGAGGCCATGGGGGCCGGGTGTAACACCCCAAAATAATTCAATTAATTAACTTAGTTGAGTTATTAAGGGTTTGCAACATTTTACTTTTAAGTCAAGTAATTCATTAAGTGAAGGTTAAGCATGTGTGGCATTTTAGGAAAATGTCTAAGTTAGGAAAGGGTGTGGGTAGAAGAAGCCCACGGCCTAATAAGGCCAAGGCCTCATTTAAGTCCCTTAGGACATGTTAAATGGTGCCTTCGTAGGAGACCATTTACATTGTTCCAAAAATAGTCAAAGTTACCAAATTAAGAAAGTAGAGAGAAGTGAGACTTAGAGAGAAGGAAGAGAACCGAAGGGAGAACCAAGAGAAAAAGGGAAGAGTGAGCTGAATCTTGAAGGATTCCTAGAAGTGCTAGTGAAGAGGGTGTGTCTACGGTTGTAATCAGGTTAGGGGGCTCTTTTAATCTTTGTAATGTTTTGTGTTTGGTAGTATTTTGGTGTGAGTGGTTCTGATCACCTTGCATGTGTGTTTTATGTGTTGTTCATAACATGTTTTGCTTTGTTTTTGCTCTTGCTGTGATTTGTGGTGAAGTACGATGGTGGATCGGTTGGGAAAGAGAGAGGAGTGTAACACTCTCTCTGTTCTGTGTGGTACGAAGGGAGCATTGCATGGTGAGGCATCAGAGGGTGAATCAGCGTAGTGTGAAGAAAATGAGTTTGCATGTAGAGTTAGGGAGAGGATCGGAGACGATGGAGTGAGTATCCGAGTGTGCATGAGTGTGGTATGCTGGAAATGGGTTGCATGTTGGGTTTAATTAAAGAAACAGAGTAAAAGAAGTAAAATGGGAGTTAAGCGCCTTTATTACGCGCATAAACCGAAGTACCCTTTAGCTTAGAGTGAGAGAAACCGAGTTGAGGGAAGTCAACGCCTAGGGTGTCTTGGTGTTGAGAGTTTGTTGGTGAGTTTGAGGGAGAGTATGTGTCCAAATACCATTAGCGAGGGGTAAGGGCGCATAAACCGGAAGTGTGGGTGTTTCGCCTTAAGGTTACCGAGGGTGTAGAGGTAGTGAACCGAAGTCTTCAAGCCGGGGTAGCGTCACCGGGTGAAACGCCAAAATGCCTAAGTGGAAGTGACTAGGCGAGATTGTGCGAGGAGTGAATCCACACGAGTGAGAGGTTCTAGCCTGGGGGAGTGCGTGAATCGTGAGCGTGCTACCGAATTGAGGGTTTGCGTGTCACATGCCGGAGGTGCCAAAGTGAGCTAGGTGCTTGAGGTGATGTAGAATACTGAGTTGGAGTAGTTAGCCGGTACACACATAGTGTGCGAAGTGATGTTAGCGCGCCAATGTTGCCTAGCACATTGTGGGACGCCACTTGTGAGTGCTATTTTAGCACCAAATGTGCATAAGTAAGGGAGCGATAGAGTCCATTTTGGTCCTTAGGTGACATTTTGGTCCCTAAGTGTCGTTGCGGTCCTCGGTGTGACAATTATTCCACCATGGAGTGCCGAGGTGATTGAGAGGTCGGTTGTAGGTCCTAGGGTGATTCTACCGGGTGTAGTAGGGTCGACGCCTTAGCACTTGTGATGATGTCTAGATGGTGTGGGCGTCGGTGTGGCGAGCGGGCGGCGGAGTAGAAACGGCGGAGTAGAACGGCGAAGTAGAACGGCGAGTAGAACGGCGAGATAACGGCGGTGAGCGCGGTGTAAGCATTCACATGCGTTATGATTGATTGGTGTGTGATTGCATTTGTCATGAAGTCACATGTTCATGTGCATATTACGACGGAGGAGGTTTCGGCCTCGATGTGGTAGGACTTCGGTCTCCATATCAAATAACGACGAGTAAATAACGACGGAGAGCCGATAGGCTAAATAACGACAGTGGAGGTACCTCGTTGCATAATGCCACGTGGTTGGGTTGCATACATGCATACATTTCATAATTTAATGTGTTTTTAGGTGATTGATAATTGTTGTGGTTATTTGAACTATCGGTGAGTGGTCATTAGGCTGAACCGAGGTGCTTTAGTGCTATCTCTAACCTTAAGCTTCTTCACATTATATTACTTGTGTTAAGAGACTCACCCTAGTTGCTTTTATGTTGCTTCTCATGTCGGCAACTTGCGGTACACATGAGTGATGGTTGTGCCTAGCTCAAGTCGGTTGTGTCTGCTCTCCGGTGGGTGTAACACCGGGATGGGGCCGAGTAGATTTTAGTGTTTTTTTATGCCGATCTTGTGTATTTTCTCGCTAGATAGTCTTTTGAACTAAAACTATCACATTTTGTTGTAACTTCTTTACTATGCATTATGACTTGATGCTTCTTGGCGAGGTGCCTTATGTTATGGGCTTAGACCTTTTTGCCGATGTGATGCGCATGATTACATTTAGTATGATGTTGTGCGATTGTTTGAACTTAATTGAAATTACTGTTTTCCTTTTAAAATCATCAAATGTAGCCTCCTTTGAGTGGAATTTTGCAACTCGGGTTTAATTTAGTAGATCGAATTGATTAGATAAGAAATTCATTACATTGTTGGTATCGAGCATAAGTTCGGTCTTGTCCGACCAAGTATTGAGTCTAAGTGTCTTAAGCCTAGAGTCTTAGGCTCGTTCTAAACCAGTTCTTGATTGTGTGATCAGTGAAGTAAGAATGGCTAGAAGAAATTTGGAAGAGATGATCTTTGCTATAGGCTGCTGCGTTGGAGGCGATGGCAAATGCTATGGGGAATCGACCTCGTGAGAATGCCGATGATCTTTGGAGCTCGTAGGCTCGCTACTTTCCGGAGGAGAATCCTCCTACCTTGAGGGCTAGTGTGGCTACTAGCCGAGTTGGTAGACAGGTTCTGAGAATTTATGAAGAAGATAGTGTGGCTACTAGCCGAAATGGGAAAGATAAGAAGACTTTTCAACCTCAATACTGGGTTGGAAACCTTACGACCATTCCGTGGTAGAGGAAGGGGGAATTCCGCAGGAGAGGAAAGCCTAGTAGGGAGACGCTCTGTTATTACTCGACTGTTACAAGTGTGGATTGCACAGGCACAAGGCGAAGGAGTGCAAGGTTGAGGTGAAGAGGTGTTATAGATGTGGCAAGGAGGGCCACCTGTCTGCCGAGTGTGGGCGAAAGGAGATAGTCTGTTTCAATTGTGGAGAGATGGGGCACATCGGTCCCAAGTGTCCAAAGCCAAGCAAGAGAGAGGCGTGGGAAAGTGTTTGCATTAGTGGGTCCGAGGTAGAGAAACGAAATCACAGTGCGTGTTATATCAACGGTGTTCCTCTAGTTGCAATTGTAGATCTTGGCGCAACTCATTCCTTCATTTATGCCATGTGTGCTAATAGACCGAGTTTAGTGTTGTCTTCATTGGTAAGGAGATGGTCATTGACACTCCGGCTAAGGGTTCGATGACTACCTCTGCTGGTATGTTCAAGTGCCCACCGATGTATTCGGCGGGGACTTCACTTTATTAACTTAATTTGTTTACCACTGTAGAGGAATGGGCGTCATCCTTGGTATGGACTGGTTGGTAGACAACCATGTTCATATCAATTGCGCTGAGAGATCGGTTAGTTTTCCTGCTATCGAGGTGAAGGAATCGGCTTTACTTCCTGCTAGACAAGTGCGCAAGTTGTTAGGAGAAGGGGTTACTCTGTTTGCATTATGGGTGTCATTAACAGTAGAGAATCAAGTCAAGATTGAAGATCTGCCAGTGGTTAGAGAGTTTGCCGAGGTGTTTCCTGAAGAAATTCCTGATGTGCCACCTGAGAGAGAGATCGAGTTCACCATAGAATTGATTCCTGGAACAAGACCGGTGTCTATGGCACCTTACAGAATGTCTGCATCCGAGCTGTCCGAGCTGAAGAAACAGTTGGAAGAATTGCTAGAGAGGAAATTCGTGAGACCAAGCGTATCACCGTGGGGAGCACCTGTGTTACTAGTGAAGAAGAAAGATGGAAGCATGAGGTTGTGCGTGGACTACGATTAGTTGAACAAGGTTACAATTAAGAACAAGTATCCACTACCAAGAATTGGCGATTTGATGGATCAATTAGTGGGTGTTCAGTTATTTCCAAGATTGATTTGAGGGCGGGCTACCATCAAATCAAAGTGAAAGACGAAAGACGTACCAAAGACGGCTTTTAGAACTCGGTATGGACACTACGAGTACTTAGTAATGCCATTCGGTGTCACTAATGCTCCGGGGTATTCATGGAGTATATGAATCGTATTTTCCATGAGTACTTAGATCGGTTTGTGGTAGTGTTCATGAGGCGATATCTTGGTCTACTCCAAGTCGGCGAGAAGAGCATGCCGAGCACTTAAGGGTAGTCTTTGAAGGTTACGAAGGAGAAGAAGGCGTATGCGAAGCTATCCAAGTGTGAGTTTTGGTTGAGGAAGTGAGTTTCCTAGGCCATGTGATTTCCAAAGAATGGGATTGCGGTGGACCCTTCAAAGATTGAAGGCGTGTTGAAGTGGGAGACACCCAAGTCGACCACCGAAGTGAGGAGCTTCATGGGGTTAGCCGGTTACTACGAGAAGATTCATTGAGGTTTCTCCAAATTGGCGTTGCCATTAACCCAATTGACATGTAAAGATAGGGCTTTCGTATGGGATGGCCGATCGGAAGAGAGAGTTTCAAAGAGTTGAAGAGGAGATTGACAACATCACCGATCTTGACGTTGCTAATCCAGGATCCTTTTTGTGATCTATTGTGATGCATCTAAGTTAGGTTTGGGCTGTGTGTCTTTGATGCAAGAAGGTAAAGTAGTGGCGTGCGCTTCAAGGCAACTGAAGACTCATGAGAAGAATTACCCCACTCATGATTTTGAGCTAGCTGCCATCGTATTTGCATTAAAGATATGGAGGCATTACCTTTATGGTTCGAGGTTCGAGGTGTTTAGTGATCACAAGAGTTTGCGATACTTGTTTGATCGGAAGGAATTGAATATGAGGCGGAGGAGATGGTTGGAGTTATTGAAGGACTATGACTTGATCCGAACTATCACCCGGGAAGGCCAATGTTGTAGGCGATGCGGCGAGTAGGAAATCTCTGCATATGTCATCGATGATGGTAAAGGAGCTGGAATTGATTGAACAGTTTAGAGATTTGAGCCTAGTATGTTAAGTAACACCTCAGAGTGTTAAGTTGGGGATGCTGAAGATCACCAATGAGTTCATGGTTAGTATAAGGGAAGCCTGTAAGGTTGATGTGAAGTTGGTTGATGTGTTTGTGAGAGTTGGCCGAGTGATAACAAAGATTTTGAGTTGGATGCGCAAAGGATTGTTGAGGTTTGAGAGGTCGGATATGTATATCCGATGATGAGGAGATCAAGAAGGCAATTGCGGAGGAGTGTCACGTGAAGTCGATTGAGTATCCATCCGTGAGCTACGAAGATGTATCAAGACTTGAAGAAATTATCGGTGGCAAGGAATGAAGAAGGATGTAGCTCGTTTCGTCTATGCTTGTTTGACTTGCCGTAAGTCAAAGGTGGAGCACCGTGGTTACGGGGTTGATGCAATCTGTTGCATATTCTGAATGGAAGTGGGACGAAGATTTCCATGGACTTTGTAACCGGTTGCGAGGACAACAAGAGGTTTGACACCATTTGGGTGATTGTTGATAGGTGACAAAGTCATCACACTTTATTCCTATTAACATCACATACACACGGTCTTAGGTTAGCGAGAAATTTATATCAATGTCATTGTGAAGCTTCATGGAATCCCTTTGAGTATTGTATCGCATGAGAGATCCAAGGTTTACTTCGAATTTTGGAAGAGTTTGCAAGAGGCGTTGGGTTCCAAGTTGCGTTTGAGCTCGGCATACCATCCCGCATGATGGTCAATCCGAGAGGACTATCCAATCCTTAGAAGACTTATTGAGAGCTTGTGTGCTTGAGCAAGGAGGTGCGTGGGATTAGTATCTACCATTGATAGAATTCACTTACAACAACGATCATCATTCAAGTATTGGAATGGCACCATTTGAAGCATTGTATGGTCGTAGGTGTAGGACTCCACTATGTTGGCATGAAACAGAGAGAGGGTTGTGTTAGGCCCGAGTTGGTTAGAGAGACTACCGAGAAGGTTAAGATGATCGAGAGAAGATGAGGGCTTCACAAAGCGCATGTAAGAGTTACCATGACAAAAGGAGGAAAGACTTAGAATTTCAAGCCTACGACCATGTATTCCTTAGAGTCACCCACAGTGGATCGAGTTGACGAGCTCGAGGTCCAAGAAATCGTCACCTCGTTTCATTGGACCCTATCAAATCTTGGAGAGTTGGGAAGGTGGCGTATCGAATTGCATTGCCACCCAATCATCAAATTTGCACGATGTGTTCAATGTATCTCAACCGAGGAAGTATGTTCTGACCCGTCCCATGTCATTCAAATGGATGATGTGCAAGTGAGAGACGACCTCCTTTGTGGAGACAATGCCGATCGAATTGAAGACCGAGAAGTAAAGACCCTTAGGGAAAAGAAATCAAGTTGGTGAAGGTGGTTTGGGTAGGAGGCTGTGGTGAGCATGCTACTTGGGAGCTAGAGAGCAAGATGAAGGAAGCCTATTCCGAAATTTGTTTGATTGAGGTAAGATTCCGAGGACGTAATCTCCTAAGTAGGGAGGTTGTAACACCCCAAAATAATTCAATTAACTAACTTAGTTGAGTTATTAAGGGTTTGCAACATTTTACTTTCAAGTCAAGTAATTCATTAAGTGAAGGTTAAGCATGTGTGGCATTTTAGGAAAATGTCTAAGTTAGGAAAGGGTGTGGGTAGAAGAAGCCCACGGCCTAATAAGGCCAAGGCCTCATTTAAGTCCCTTAGGACATGTTAAATGGTGCCTTCGTAGGAGACCATTTACATTGTTCCAAAAATAGTCAAAGTTACCAAATTAAGAAAGTAGAGAGAAGTGAGACTTAGAGAGAAGGAAGAGAACCGAAGGGAGAACCAAGAGAAAAAGGGAAGAGTGAAATTTGAATCTTGAAGGATTCCTAGAAGTGCTAGTGAAGAGGGTGTGTCTACGGTTGTAATCAAGTTAGGGGGCTCTTTTAATCTTTGTAATGTTTTGTGTTTGGTAGTATTTTGGTGTGAGTGGTTCTGATCACCTTGCATGTGTGTTTTATGTGTTGTTCATAACATGTTTTGCTGTGTTTTTGCTCTTGCTGTGATTTGTGGTGAAGTCACGATGGTGGATCGGTTGGGAAAGAGAGAGGAGTGTAACACTCTCTCTGTTGCAGTGTGGTCTGAAGGAGCATTACATGGTGAGGCATCGGAGGGTGAATCGGCGTAGTGTGAAGAAAATGAGTTTGCATGTAGAGTTAGGGAGAGGATCGGAGACGATGGAGTGAGTATCCGAGTGTGCATGAGTGTGGTATCTTTGAAATGGGTTGCATGTTGGGTTTAAGTAAAGAAACAGAGTAAAAGAAGTAAAATGGGAGTTAAGCGCCTTTATTACGCGCGTGGCAACCAAGTACCCTTCAAACAGAGTGAGAGAAACCGAAGTTGAGGAAGTCAACGCCTAGGGTGTCTTGGTGTTGAGAGTCTGTTGGTGAGTTTGAGGAGAGTATGTGTCCAAATACCATTAGCGAGGGGTAAGGGCGCATAAACCGAAGTGTAGGTGTTTCGCCTTAAGGTTACCGAGGTGTAGAGGTAGTGAACCAAGTCTTCAAGCCGAGGTAGCGTCACCGAGGTGAAATGCCAAAATGCCTGAAGTGGAAGTGACTAGACGATATTGTGCGAGGAGTGAATCCACACGAGTGAGAGGTTCTAGCCTAAGGGTGCGTGAATCGTGAGCGTGCTCACCGAATTGAGGGTTTGCGTGTCACATGCCGAGGTGCCAAAGGTGAGCTAGGTGCCGAGGTGATGTAGAATACCGAGTTGGAGTAGTTAGCCGAGGTACACACATAGTGTGCCAAGTGATGTTAGCGCCAATGTTGCCTAGCACATTGTGGGGCGCCACTGTGAGTGCTATTTTAGCACCAAATGTGCATAAGTAAGGGAGCGATAGAGTCCATTTTGGTCCTTAGGTGACATTTTGGTCCCTAAGTGTCGTTGCGGTCCTCGGTGTGACAATTAGTCCACCATGGAGTGCCGAGGTGATTGAGAGAGGTCGATTGTAGGTCCTAAGGTGATTCTACCAAAGGTAGTAGGGTCGACCTTAGCACCGTGATGATGTCTAGATGGTGTGGGCGTCGGTGTGACGGCGAGTAGAACGGCGGAGTAGAACGACGAATAACGACGGTGAACGACGGTGTAAGCATTCACATGCGTTATGATTGATTGGTGTGTGATTGCATTTGTCATGAAGTCACATGTTCATGTGCATATTACGACGGAGGAGGTTTCGGCCTCGATGTGGTAGGACTTCGGTCTCCATATCAAATAACGACGGAGTAAATAACGACGGAGAGCCGATAGGCTAAATAACGACAGTGGAGGTACCTCATTGCATAATGCCACGTGGTTGGGTTGCATACATGCATACATTTCATAATTTAATGTGTTTTTGGTGATTGATAATTGTTGTGGTTATTTGAACTATCGGTGAGTGGTCAGTATTAGTTTGAACCGAGGTGCTTTAGTGCTATCTCTAACCTTAAGCTTCTTCACATTATATTACTTGTGTTAAGAGACTCACCCTAGCTGCTTTTATGTTGCTTCTCATGTCGGCAACTTGCAGGTACACATGAGTGATGGTTGTGCCTAGCTCAAGTCGGTTGTGTCTGCTCTGGTCGTGTAACACTGGGATGGGGTCGAGTAGATTTTAGTGTTTTTTTTATGCCGATCTTGTGTATTTTCTGCTAGATAGTCTTTTGAACTAAAACTATCACATTTTGTTGTAACTTCTTTACTATGCATTATGACTTGATGCTTACTGGCCGAGGTGCCTTATGTTATGGTCTTAGACCTTTTTGCCGATGTGGTGCGCATGATTACCTGTTTAGTATGATCTTTGTGCGATTTGTTTGAACTTAATTGAAATTCTGCTTTCCTTTTTAAATCATCAAATGTAGCCCTCCTTTGAGTGGAATTTTGCAACTCTGATTTTAATTTAGTAGATCGAATTGATTAGATAAGGGGGTGTTACACCAGGCCATGGGGGCCAGAGTCATGGGGACTCAATTGATTGATGATGATGCCATGGGGGCAAATGGTACCACATGCATGACTGCATTGCATACATTCTTATAAAAGGCATGTGTGTTGTTGGTTCTTTGATTAATACGAATAATCTTTGTTGTATGTCTATATGTGTGTGATACTATGATTTAAATATCTTTGCCTTATTATAGTCTCTATTATGTGGTTTGAGACTCACCCCTTTCTGTTGTTGTTTACCACAGGTAGCCATGAGTGAAGGCTTAGTCCCTTCACTTCCCCGAGTCGGTCTGCTCTGATACGTAGCACCTAGGGGATGGGTTAGGATTATAGTTATTCTGTTGTTCGCTGTTGAACTGTTATACTTGATGATCTTATATTGTGGATGAGACTATGTTTTGTCTCTTTGAGAACTGTTTATTTTCCGCTTCTAATGTATGATGTTTACTTTACCTAATGAAGCTTGAGAACTCCGTCCTTTGACTAGGGTTACGTATTTTTGATTAAAGAGACGTTTAAGTTATTTTGTTGTTGAGTTTGATGAAGTAGTTGTGTAACATCCCATTGGATGATTTTCAAATGAAAAATGATTTTTATACTCTGATTTTTAAATTGTCGGGTAGAAATGGGGTGTTACAGGCTTAAGCAAGCTCCTAGAGCTTGGTATGAAAGGTTAAGTAGCTTCTTGATCAAAAATAAATTCACGAGAGGAAATATTGATACTACTTTGTTTAAGAAAACTCGAGATAAAGAATTGTTGATTGTTCAAATCTATGTTGATGATATCATTTTTGGATCAGCAAATGAAAAACTGTGCAAAGATTTTGGGAATCTTATGAAAAGTGAGTTTGAAATGAGTATGATGGGAGAATTAAGATTCTTTCTAGGACTTCAAATAAAGAAACTTGATGAAGGTATCTTTATTAGTCAAGAAAAATACATCATGGACCTTCTCAAGAAATATAAGATGAATGAAGCAAAAGCCATGGCAACTCCTATGCATCCTTCCATGCAAATTGAGAAGGATGAAGAAGGAAAACCAATTTCTGAAAAAGAATATAGGGGTATGATAGGTTCACTATTATATCTAACTGCTAGTAGACCTGACATTGTGTTTTCAGTTGGCTTATGTGCTAGATTCCAAGTTTCTCCAAAAGAATCTCATCTTACTGCAGTCAAAAGAATATTCAGATACTTAGTGGGAACAACTAATCTTGGTCTATGGTATAAAAAGAATACTCATTTTGACCTAATTAGCTACTGTGATGCTGACTATGCTGGTGATAGAATTTACAGAAAAAGTACTAGTGGATCATGTCAAATTTTGGGGGAATCCTTAATCTCTTGGTCTTGTAGAAAACAAAACTCAATTGCATTATCAACTACTGAAGCAGAATATGTATCTACTGCTGGTTGTTGTTCACAAATTTTATGGATCAAGAATCAATTGGAGGACTACTCTATAAGGTACACATGCACTCCCATTTATTGTGACAATACTAGTGCTATCAATTTATCAAAATATCCCATCCAACATTCAAGATCTAAACATATTGATATAAAGCATCATTTTATTAGAGATCATGTTCAAAAGAAGGATGTGGAACTTATTTTTATAGACACCAAGCATCAAGTAGCTGGTATATTTACCAAGCCTTTGTTAGAAGAAAGTTTCAATTTTATTAAAAAGGCTCTGCACATTGTAAAATGTCCTTAGGAGAAAAATATGTCAAAAACCCCAACCTTCTCATATCTTGAGAAGGTTCACTTGGAGAAAATCAAGTTCAGAAGGTTGAATTTGAGAAGAAACACATTAATTCAACCGAGGATCAGTTATTAAAGTAACTAAAACTGTCTCCTATGACAGTTATGTCATGTCATAACTGCACAATATCACATCACAACGGCTAGTCTCTCTCTCTCTCTCTTCCACGCATACTCAAAACCGATTACATTCATCTTCTCTCAAAAGGGTTCTCTTCTTCTCTTCTTCCCTTCTTCGCGAAACCTTCTTCTCTCTAAAAATGGTGAGAACAAAAATTCCCTGCGTGAAGAAAGCAAGTACTCCTATGACCCATGATCTTCCTCCTGCACTCTTAGATGCTTCGAAACCTCCTCCTACTCAGTTTGCTTCTCCATCAGAACAAATATCTTCGAAATCATCACCCACTCCCTCTTGAAGATCTACTAGGATCAAAACAAGTTCTCTCAAGGATATACAAGGTCCTGGCACAAGGAAAAGTCAACCAATCACCATTGATGATGACGATTCTACTCTTTCAGAAATGATGGCAGAATCAAAACTTGAACTTAAAAGAAAAACATCTCTTCAACCTCAATCCTCTTCCAAAAAGCCCAAAATTAAGATCAGCTTTGGGGGAAGCAAAGGAAAGGAAAAGGTTGTTGAAGAACAGAAACTTGATGAGCAACCTTCTGAAGTTTTGGAGAAACTTGAAGGAATTCAACCTGCTCAAGTTTTTGATAAAGAAAAATGGGGAAAGAGGAACATTCTCATTGGAAGAATCTACTTGCTAGAAGAAATGAAGGCCTCTGGGGAATGTTCAAGATCACATTGAAACTCAAGGATGGCAAAATGTTCTGTCTCAAGGGGAAATCATCTATCCCAACATGGTGAAGGAATTTTATGGAAGTATAAATGTGAGTGAAACAAGATCATCCTTCACTACTCAAGTTAAAGGAACAACCATCATTGTAACCCCAACTCTGATTGGTTCTGCTCTAAAAATCCCTATAGAAGGAGTTTTCTTGTATGGAAAGAACTGGTATGATCAAACAGAAACCACAGAAGGAAAAGTATTGAAAGAACTGATGAAGAAACCTGAAGAGAAGCTTAAATCATCAGCATTGAAGGATGAAGCTCGTATCATGCATAACATGGTAGTTCACTCCTTAGTCCCTAGAGCAGGAAGCTTTGAACAGGTAAAGCCTATTGATTTACTTCTAGTTTATCACATGATCACTAGGACTAGGATAAACCTACCATATATCATCTTTCATTATATGATTGATATCTGCAAAACCATTAGGCAAAGCTCATCCTTACCCTATGGCATGTTCTTAACCAAACTGTTTAAGTTTAAGAAAATTCCTTTCAATAAAGAAGAATCCATTCAAGAGAAAACAACCTTCTGGTCTAAGAGTGCCAAACAAATGGGACTAAAACCATTTAGCAAGAAATTAGAAATCTACCCTGAATCAAACACAGAACCACTTGTTGAAAACACTAGGACTTCTCCTCTTGTCCCAGAAAATACACCCTTGGCAACTCCTCAGGGGGAGTCACAAGGTTCTGAGAAAGTTATCACAACCGAGCCCATAAGAATAGTGTAACACCCCGATTTTCGTGTGTCAGTTCTTTTAATATGTATTTGTTTTATGAACTATTTTATATTGATAAGATTAAACTATTTTAAGTTATAGTGGTTTGAGTTTGAAATTTAGTTGAAATCACGTTAAATTATATCTTAATACGCTATTGGTAATATATGATTATTATCATTATATATATATATATATATATATATATATATTTATTTATTTTATTTTTATAAAATATTAGTGTTTGAGATATTATTTCTTTAGAAAATTATTTTTGGTCTATTGAGGTTTTAAAATAATAGTTGTAGTTAAATTGAGCTTTAAAAATGATTTAAAATAGACCTTGGAGCTTTTAAACGCATACAGCCCCATTTGTCTTACTAAGCACACCTCCCTTTGCTGTCCACTTAAGCCCACACTTGCGCAGCCCATGGACACGCGTGACCCAGAACCTAACCCGACCCAGCCCGCGTCCCTGGTGTCTTCTCCTTCGCAGGAAAGCTGCGTGAAACAGCAGCCATGTTCCTTCACGCCGTTTCTCTCCCTCCCTCGCGTTCTCACCCTCCTTCCCACGAGCAGCTCTGAAATTCCACCCTCCCACTCGAAAATGGCCGCTGAGCATGAATATGGAGTCTGTTTCTTCGATCAAGGTCCCGTTTCCAGCCTCTCTTCACTCACGCACGCGTAGAGCTCGCGGTATTGCTGCGTTTTTCTCTCCTAGGCCGAAACGCTCAACCTGGGTAGATGCACGTCACGTTCAGACTCTCGTGGTCATGTTGCTATTGGAAGCTTGTTCAGATCCGGATTTGAGTCTTTCGTTTTCCGACTTCGAATCTCGTTCGGTTACCTTCCGATAGGTACTCCTTTTCCGAACATTATTTAGTAATTTGTTAAACGAACGATTAAGTATTTCTAATGAATTGTGATTGGGTAGTAAATTGATTGTTTTGTATCTAATTGTATGTACGTGAGTCAAACATTCTGCCGTTGAAATTAGATCACGCTCGAAAGTTTGTGATTCGTCCCTGCACTGTGTCAAAAGGAAGAAAAAAGGAAGGGAGGAGCTCAGTTGTTGTGGTTTTGTTGGTGACTCCGTAGAGAGAGCTCTGTTTTCGGTTTATTCGAGGTATGGGGGCTCTTTCTATACCTATAATAACCCTTAGGATTTGTATTATATGTAGGCTAGGTGTTGGGAGTGTGAGTGATTGATTGTTGTTGTGTTTTTATGCCTAATTGGAGTGCTATGTTTTCTTGATGATTGGAAATGTGTTTGTGGTTGAATTGTGCATGCTAATTGTTTTGTGAAAATCCCTCAATTAAGTGAAAAATGAGATATGTTAGTTGTGAGATGTTTGATGAAATGCTCAATGATTATTATTGGAATGGTGTGGATTAAGTGTGAAAGATGTTGGGTAATTGGTGTTGTTGAGGTGCTAGAAGCATTGTGGAGGTGTGAGAAAATGTGCTACGGCTGGCGCGCCAATTGCCTAGCAATCTGGCGCCGTGTCGCGGTGTGTGCGTGGGCGTGCGTGCGTGTCTTTGGGCGGCGCGAGTGGCTGCCTGCGTGTGAAATTGTGAGTGTGCCGAGGAGTGGGCGCCAAATGGCTGCCCGTGGGTGTGTGCGTGCGTGTTGCGTAGGGGCGCCAACTACGGCCGCCCCGTGCTTGTGTTTTCCTGGTGTTGTGTACGTAGGGGCGCCAAGTCTTGGCCGCCCCAATTGTGGCTGGTGTGCGTGAGCAGGGCGCCAAAATGTGGCTGCCCTGCTTGTGTCGTGTATGCGTGGTGGCAAGGCACGAGCGCCAAATCGAGCGACCTAGTGCCGTGGAGTGCGTGCGAGGCGGCGCGCGCCAAATCGCAGCGACCGTGCGCTGTGTCTAAGTTTGTGTTGCGGTGCGTGCAGGCTGGGGCGCCAAAGTGGCTGCCCCATGGCGCCTGTGTGGGCCTAGTGGTGTCTAGGTGCTGTTTTGGTCCCCGCGAGTCAATTTAGCCCTTATGGGACGGTTTGGTCCCTGTGTGTTAGCTTAGTCCCCGGTGTGGTAAGTTGGTCCTTGGGGTGACTGTTTAGTCCAATAAATGCGGGTTAGTGTGATTGTTGAGTTAAACGACTAATCTAAAGGTACCAACGGAGTTGTAATTAAGCGGAGATGTAAAAGCGGTGAGTTTAATAATTGTTGTGTAGTATAATAAATTAAGGCGGTGAGTTTAATTATATGTTAATAATTGTTGATGTAAAAGCGGTGTGGGACCTCGGTCCAAAGCGGTGTGTAGCCCACAAGGCTTAAATTGTTGGTGAGTTGAGTTGAGAAAATAATTAAAGTGGTGAGCCTAATAAATATTGTGGCATTGTGTTGTTGTTGTGGTGCATTGACATAGAGTCACATATTGCATGTGCATAAAGCGGTGTGTAGGCTTCGGCCAAAGCGGTGTGGGACTCCGGTCCAAAGCGGTGGGTGCCCTCAAGGCAAATTGCGGTGCTGATGGATCCTCATGCATGTTGCATACATGCATAAACCCATACATATGTCAATGAATTTAATGTTGATGTGCTGCTAATGTGGTGAAATAGATGTTCTTGATGCCTTACCAATATATAATGCTTATTCTAATTATTATTATTTGTATAAAAGACTCACCTCTCAAGCGTCGTGTTGCTTCGTATGTCGGAACCCGCAGTACCCGCATGAGTGAGGGCATTCTTATGCCTTTCTTCTAGTATGGTCGAGTTAGCTCTGATATGTAGCACCAGGGGGAGTGGCTTAGTCGTCTTTTATTTGTTATTTTGATGTTTTAGACTGTTATTGGTGAGGTACTAAGTATAATGTTAAACTTAGTGATTCTTCCGCTGTGTTGGAGACGTTTATTTTATTTTGGTGCTGTAAACTAAAACAGGTGTCTGTGGGCCCGTCCCTAAACTGTCGTGCTATATATCATGCTTCAGTTTATTGACTTTATGTCGCTTGAATTATAAGTTAGTGGTTTTTATAAGCGGTGAAATGTGACACTTTCTTTCGAAAATTTTTTAATTTGAGAACTCTGATAATAAATATTAAATAATAGTTGATTTAGAAAGGGGGTGTTACATTAGTCCCTCAAGGCAAATTGCGGTGCTGATTGATCCTCATGCATGTTGCATACATGCATAAACCCATACATATGTCAATGAATTTAATGTTGATGTGCTGCTAATGTGGTGAAATAGATGTTCTTGATGCCTTACCAATATATAATGCTTATTCTAATTATTATTATTTGTATAAAAGACTCACCCTACTGCGTCGTGTTGCTTCGTATGTCGGCAACCTGCAGATACCCGCGAGTGAGGGCATTCTTATGCCTTTCTTCTAGTATGGTCGAGTTAGCTCTGATATGTAGCACCAGGGGAGTGGCTTAGTCGTCTTTTATTTGTTATTTTGATGTTTTAGACTGTTATTGGTGAGGTACTAAGTATAATGTTAAACTTAGTGATTCTTCCGCTGTGTTGGAGACGTTTATTTTATTTTGGTGCTGTAAACTAAAACAGGTGTTTGTGGGCCCGTCCCTAAACTGTCGTGCTATATATCATGCTTCAGTTTATTGACTTTATGTCGCTTCAATTATAAGTTAGTGGTTTTTATAAGCGGTGAAATGTGACACTTTCTTTCGAAAATTTTTTAATTTGAGAACTCTGATAATAAATATTAAATAATAGTTGATTTAGAAAGGGGGTGTTACATTAGTGGTATCGGAGTGAAGTTTGGTCCGTCTCTACAAGTTGTCTGTGTTTGAGTCTAGTTACCTCTCGAGTCTTGGTACTCGTTCTAACTATGATTTTGTGTTTGTTGACTCTCAAATTCCAAAAAGGTTATGTGTTTAAAGGATGCTTGACTGCTTGATGTGTTTTCTCTAGGGTGATAGTTGATCCTAGACCCCATTTTTGTCTAAATTTTGGTTTTAGGTATATTTGGCTATGAAACTTTGTGTGCTCCATGACGTTGAATTTGGCTATAAAATTATGTATGCTCTATGTATTATTTGAATTATGTGTAATATCTGTTGACCGTAATTTACCTAATTGAGTGTATTGTATTGAATTGATATGATGTATTTTAATTGATTGCTATATTGTATTTAAGATTTATGATTTATGGTACCTTGAGATGGAAAAATAATGTGGAATAGAGGTTTAGGTTCAAATATAATAAGTAGATAGTCTATAATTATAGTTGTCTCATTTTGTGTAGAACTTAGTATTATAAAGGTGTATAAAGTTGTCGTATAGGGAATATTAATACTTGTAAATTGAATTCGAGATTTGTTAGAGAGACTTCATGGAACTTAATCACTAGTAATTTAGAGAGACTTTGTAGAGTTTGAATTGTGTGTTTAGATGATAAACAAAATTGGGAATAAATTGAGAGAATGCTATGTGTAGTGACTTAAATTGTATCTTTATTCTTTGTTTTGAAAAGAATACCATTCTTTGCTGTTTTTGCTACATAAGAATCTTTTGCGGTTTTGCTTAAAAAAAAAAAAAAAAAGTTGCTATTTTTATGAAATAATCGTATTCTTTGTTTTATGAAAATGAAGCTTTGTTTTTATGTTGTAAACGTCTTTATTTTCACTGCTTGATTCTTGCGCTAAAAAGAAGTATTATTTTCGCTCCGTGTTTTGTTTGTTGTTTGATGATGTTTTGCGCTAAAGGTCATTTGTTTTCACTCTGTCTTGATGCCGTTTTGAATGAAATTTTCATTTGTTTTATAAATAAAAAGGGTATGGTTTGTTGTTGTGTCATAAGTAAGAAGATTTCGGTTGCCATCTTGTTCTTACAACTCAGATGTATTGTATACTCGATTTTAAGCACCACGGTTTACCCAAAATTTTATGAGTATGTTTACAAAAAAAAAAAAAAAAAATTTAAAGTGTTGGTTATATGTTGCTTGAGTCGCTATTGTTGTGCAATTGCGTAAATAGATTGAATTGTAATTCATGTTACCTTCACTAATTGGTTACGTGAGTGGGAGGGACTGATCACCCCAAGTACTCACCACCGATGAAAGAGGCGACGAGAACTAATGGTTTTGTTTTGAGTACTATTTGATTTGGAAGTGTTAAGGGGCATCTTCACCCTATGTTGTTTCATTTATTTCACGTGTCCAAAATTTTCTCTATGTATATATGATGTGGTGAACGTGTTTCGCTGTGAAGATGCATATGTTTTCTAAACAAGTAATATGATTGGAAGTTATTTTATCTACATGTCTTGAATTGTGCTAAGTGCGTGCTAACGAGGTTTAAGATAATCCTAATGTTGAAAGTTTTTCTAAATGAGTTTACAAACTTAAGAATTGAATATATAAGTATATATGTGAATTGTGTTTGTATCTTCTAATGAGTCTAGAACTCTTATAGGGGCTTACTAGAAATAAACTTGATATATAGGACTGAAGTAAGCTTACTTGTGTCTTGAATTTACACTACGGTGTGCGATGACTTGTTCTGGTAGGAGTATATGTTTCATTTAACTTCCGTGAAGAATAGTCAAACCACATGCTAACTACTGCCTTCTGATAAATAGATTAAAACGATGCCTAAGTATTTAATTAATTTTTTTTATTATGTGGTTGTTGTTTTTGAGGTTTCATTGTTTAATATGATTAGATCATTGGGTTTCAGGACTATGTGTTGTTTAGCAGATACCCCTAATTTAATTATGATATGTTAAAAAGATTGTTCTCTTGAATTGCACGATGATGCGAGAGTTGATTAGCAAATTCTAGATCTTTTGTGTGTGTTGCAAATGCGTATGTGTTATTCTATGTGTAGTCTGAGGGTAGGAATTCATCTCATACCTTATTTTAGTTGGTGTGTCGTTCTTGAACCTGTGGTGGCGATTTACGCTTAGAATGAAGATGCACAGTTATGTGACCTAAGAGGTGGAGTCAATATATTAGGTTGAGACCCATGATGAGAAGTAGACGCATACGTTAGTGTTTCTCAGACCAAAGAATAGGGCGTTGAAAGGATTGCGGTGGGTGTACCGAGGTTAACATTAGGATTTAAATCGTGCAAATTTTTGAAGAGATTAAGTGCGAACTAGATTCATCTCGTTGTTGGGATTAGCGTGATTTTCGAGGGCGAAAATATTCTAAGTGGGGAGAGTTGTAACACCCGATTTTCGTGTGTCGATTCTTTTAATATGTATTTGTTTTATGAACTATTTTATATTGATAAGATTAAACTATTTTAAGTTATAGTGGTTTGAGTTTGAAATTTAGTTGAAATCACGTTAAATTATATCTTAATACGCTATTGGTAATATATGATTATTATCATTATATATATATATATATATATATATATATATATATATATATATATATATTTATTTATTTATTTTATTTTTATAAAATATTAGTGTTTGAGATATTATTTCTTTAGAAAATTATTTTTGGTCTATTGAGGTTTTAAAATAATAGTTGTAGTTAAATTGAGCTTTAAAAATGATTTAAAATAGACCTTGGAGCTTTTAAACGCATACAACCCCATTTGTCTTACTAAGCACACCTCCCTTTCTTTGTCCACTTAAGCCCACACTTGCGCGACCCATGGACCGCGCGTGACCCGAAACCTAACCCGACCCGGCCGCGTCCCGGTGTCTTCTCCTTCGCGCGAAAGCTGCGTGAAAGCGCGACCACCATGTTCCTTCACGCCGTTTCTCTCCTCTCCGCGTTCTCACCCTCCTTCCCACGGCGGCTCGAAATTCCACCCTCCCACTCGAAAATGGCGAGCATGAATATGGAGTCTGTTTCTTCGATCAAGGTCCCGTTTCGACCTCTCTTCACTCACGCCGCGCGTAGAGCTCGCGGTATTGCTGCGTTTTTCTCTCTGAGCCGAAACGCTCAACACAGGTAGATGCGTCACGCGTTCGGACTCTCGTGGTCATGTTGCTATTGGAAGCTTGTTCGGATCCGATTTGAGTCTTTCGTTTCCGACTTGAATCTCGTTCGGTTACCTTCCGATAGGTACTCCTTTTCCGAACATTATTTAGTAATTTGTTAAGCGAGCGATTAAGTATTTCTAATGAATTGTGATTGGGTAGTAAATTGATTGTTTTGTATCTAATTGTATGTGCGTGAGTCAAACATTCTGCCGTTGAAATTAGATCACGCTCGAAAGTTTGTGATTCGTCCACTGCCTTTGTGTGTCAAAAGGAAGAAAAAGGAAGGGAGGAGCTCGATTCTTTGTGGTTCTCATTGGTGACTCCGTAGAGAGAGCTCTGTTTTCGGTTTATTCGAGGTATGGGGGCTCTTTCTATACCTATAATAACCCTTAGGATTTGTATTATATGTAGGCTAGGTGTTGGGAGTGTGAGTGATTGATTGTTGTTGTGTTTTTATGCCTAATTGGAGTGCTATGTTTTCTTGATGATTGGAAATGTGTTTGTGGTTGAATTGTGCATGCTAATTGTTTTGTGAAAATCCCTCAATTAAGTGAAAAATGAGATATGTTAGTTGTGAGATGTTTGATGAAATGCTCAATGATTATTATTGGAATGGTGTGGATTAAGTGTGAAAGATGTTGGGTAATTGGTGTTGTTGAGGTGCTAGAAGCATTGTGGAGGGTGTGAGAAAATGTGCTACGGCTAGGCGCCAATTGCCTAGCAATCTGGCGCCGTGTCAGTGTGTGCGTAGCTGGTGCGTGCGTGTGCTGGAGCAGGGCGCCAGAATTGGCTGCCCTGCGTGTGAGAATTGTGAGTGTGCCGAGGGAGTGGGCGCCAAATGGCCTGCCCGTGGGTGTGTGCGTGCGTGTTTCGTAGGCGCCCAACTCACGCCGCCCGTGCTTGTGTTTTCACGGTGTTGTGTGCGTAGGGCGCCAAGTCTTGGCCGCCCCAATTGTGGCCGGTGTGCGTGGCGGCGCCAAAATGTGGCTGCCACGCTTGTGTCGTGTGTATGCGTGGTGGCAAAACACGAGCGCCAAATCGAAAGCGACCCTAGTGCCGTGGGTGCGTCAGAGCGGGCGCCAAATCACGCAGCCCCGTGCGCTGTGTTCTAAGTTTGTGTTGCGGTGCGTGCGGTGGGCGCCAAAGTGGCTGCCCATGGCGCTGTGTGGGCCTAGTGGTGTCTAGGTCTTTGTTTTGGTCCCCATGCGAGTCAATTTAGCCCTTATGGGACGGTTTTGGTCCTCGTGTGTTAGCTTAGTCCCGGTGTGGTAAGTTGGTCCTTGGGGTGATTGCTTAGTCCAATAAATGCGGGTTAGTGTGATTGTTGAGTTAAGCGACTAATCTAAAGGTACCAGCGAGTTGTAATTAAGCGGAGATGTAAAAGCGGTGAGTTTAATAATTGTTGTGTAGTATAATAAATTAAGGCGGTGAGTTTAATTATATGTTAATAATTGTTGATGTAAAAGCGGTGTGGGACCTCGGTCCAAAGCGGTGTGTAGCCCACAAGGCTTAAATTGTTGGTGAGTTGAGTTGAGAAAATAATTAAAGTGGTGAGCCTAATAAATATTGTGGCATTGTGTTGTTGTTGTGGTGCATTGACATAGAGTCACATATTGCATGTGCATAAAGCGGTGTGTAGGCTTCGCCAAAGCGGTGTGGGACTCGGTCAAAGCGGTGGGTGCCCTCAAGGCAAATTGCGGTCTTGATGGATCCTCATGCATGTTGCATACATGCATAAACCCATACATATGTCAATGAATTTAATGTTGATGTGCTGCTAATGTGGTGAAATAGATGTTCTTGATGCCTTACCAATATATAATGCTTATTCTAATTATTATTATTTGTATAAAAGACTCACCCTACTGCGTCGTGTTGCTTCGTATGTCAAGAACTGCAGTACCGCAGTGAGGGCATTCTTATGCCTTTCTTCTAGTATGGTCGAGTTAGCTCGATATGTAGCACCGGGAGTGGCTTAGTCGTCTTTTATTTGTTATTTTGATGTTTTAGATCATTATTGGTGAGGTACTAAGTATAATGTTAAACTTAGTGATTCTTCCATTTGTGTTGGAGACGTTTATTTTATTTTGGTGCTTTGTAAACTAAAGCAGTGTATGCGTGGGCCCGTCCTAAACTGTCGTGCTATATATCATGCTTGATTTATTGACTTTATGTCGCTTGAATTATAAGTTAGTGGTTTTTATAAGCGGTGAAATGTGACACTTTCTTTCAAAAATTTTTAATTTGAGAACTCGATAATAAATATTAAATAATAGTTGATTTAGAAAGGGGTGTTACATTAGTCCTCAAGGCAAATTGCGGTCTTGATGGATCCTCATGCATGTTGCATACATGCATAAACCCATACATATGTCAATGAATTTAATGTTGATGTCTTTGCTAATGTGGTGAAATAGATGTTCTTGATGCCTTACCAATATATAATGCTTATTCTAATTATTATTATTTGTATAAAAGACTCACCCTACTGCGTCGTGTTGCTTCGTATGTCGGCAACCTGCAGGTACCCGCGAGTGAGGGCATTCTTATGCCTTTCTTCTAGTATGGTCGAGTTAGCTCTGATATGTAGCACCAGGGGAGTGGCTTAGTCGTCTTTTATTTGTTATTTTGATGTTTTAGACTGTTATTGGTGAGGTACTAAGTATAATGTTAAACTTAGTGATTCTTCCGCTGTGTTGGAGACGTTTATTTTATTTTGGTGCTGTAAACTAAAACAGGTGTTTGTGGGCCCGTCCCTAAACTGTCGTGCTATATATCATGCTTCAGTTTATTGACTTTATGTCGCTTGAATTATAAGTTAGTGGTTTTTATAAGCGGTGAAATGTGACACTTTCTTTCGAAAATTTTTTAATTTGAGAACTCTGATAATAAATATTAAATAATAGTTGATTTAGAAAGGGGGTGTTACAAATAGCTCCTCCAAACCCTTCACTTGAAGATTTATTTGAAACAGAACCTTCTCAAGGCTGGAAAGAAGTTTTTGAAACCCCTTTAAACCTAAATGAAACACAAAGCCCCATTGAGAAAGAACACACCCTTGAACAAATGATACCAGAAGCTTTTGAAAAAGACCAACACACTTTTCCTAACAAAATGAATGAGCCCTGTACTGACTTAGTGCTATACATGTCTTCTAACCAAGCAAACTTAGCTTCTGAAACCAACCCTCCTAGTGAGAGAAATCAATCTCCAAAAAAAAATCCTCACATAGAACCTTCTGTTGTTAACACCCAACCTTCTGATAGAGCTATATACTATCCCTTCTCTCAAGGAGTTATTCTAGTTCCATATGTTTCCTCTCATGAGGAACATGGAACTGCAGAAGGTATAACAGAGGATCAAGCTCAGGGGGAGCTTATTGCAAAACAATCACCAGTGAATGAGGAATAGAGAAATGAATATGCAAGACCACTGTCTCCTATTTCCCAAGCTGTTCATGAGGTAGTTAGAGACATTGAAGATCAACTTACACCAGAAAATCCTGAAAATCAAGCTACAAGTCCTGAAATCATGGCCTCCATTGCTCTCACAAAATTGCTTCACACTCCAACACCTTCTATTGATCCTATTGCTGAATCTACACCTGCACCTCTCTATCAGGACATTCAAGGATCAACTGAACAAATGGCAAATTTATTCTCACAGTGGCGTGACAATCCTAAAACTTCACCTGGTAATACTCTTGCTTCTGAAAACATTCACAGATTCATGTTTTCCCCCATCTATGACTCTTCTGTACCAAAAATGTAACACCCTAAACGATTTAATTAAGTAATTGATTAAATTATTTAACGTGTTACACTATTTTAATTATATTAAGTTATAGTATAGTATTTTATAATATAGTATTTTATTTAATTGAAGGGAGTGGTATGGGAAATACCGGAACTGCAAGTATTGGCCCAGGAGCCCAAGCCCAATGACATAGGCTCCTAGGGATTGTGCATTTCGCACCAAAAGGAAGAAAAGAAAAAAAAACGAAAAGAGAGAAGAGAGAAAGAAAGGAGAACGGCGCAAATAGAGTGAGAAGAAGGAGAAAGTGGATCGCACCAAGCAATGAGGAGAGGAAAGCTCAATTGTTGCGGACGTTTTGTACGTGACTTGGTGAGAAGCACTTTCTACGGTTTAATTCAAGGTAAGGGGAGTCTCACTCTATAATAGAGGATATAATAGGTTGTATAGGAGCCATAGAGTCTTAATTAGGTGTTATTTGATTGTTAATTGAGTTGTTGTTGGGTGAATTTGATGAATTGCATGATAAAATTGATTTAGGGCTTAGGTTAGGGTTTTTTAATATATGATTTCGTGATTTTGATGTAATTGATGATTGGAACGTGCAATTGTTTGTTAATTTATGAAATTAGAAGTGTTAGAATGGTTATAGGATGAGTGGGTTTAAGAGAATTTGAGGAAATTGGGATTTTGGGGTTTGGGGCGCCAAGTTGCTGTGAAAATGGCGCCCAGTGTGCGTGTGTGCCAGTGACAGGGGCGCCAAATGCTGCCCCAGGGCGCCCAGAATGGCGCCTGTGTCACTGTTCATGTGCAGTGTGTGCTGTGTCTAGGTGCAGGGCGCCAAATGTGGCTGCCCAATGCGCCTAGGAGTGCTGTGCCAAGTGTAGGGCGCCAAATGGCTGCCCTGTGGCGCCTGTTTTGGCGCCTAGGTGAGTGTGTGCTTGGGTGTCTAAGTGATGGGCGCCATTTTGGCTGCCCATGGCGCCTAGGGTGGCGCCAGAATGTGTGTTGCGTGTGTGTGGGTGCATGTGCGCGCGCCTGAGCAAAAGGCGCCAAATGGCCGCCTGTTGCGCTTTAATGTTCTTTACTGTGTCTAAGCGGGCGCCAAAAGTGCCGCTTGCCAGGCGCCAGGCATGCGCGCGTGTCGAGGCGTGTCTCGGTTTATATCTTAGTTTGTGTCTAAGACCATGTTGCCTGCGGGGCAGTTGCTAGGAAAGTGGCGCCAGGTGGGCATGTGTTACCACGAGCGCCAAATTGCTGAGTTTTTGGCGCTGGTCTTTGTGTTGCCTGAGGTGGCGCCAGATTGTGGGGAAATGGCGCCTGGGGCTGCCTTGTGTCTAAGTGTGTGCTGTTTTGGTCCCTAGGTGACAGTTTAGTCCCTAGGTGACAGTTTAGTCCTAAGGGTCTTGTTTTGGTCCCTAGGTGACAGTTTGGTCCTAAGGGTGTTGTTTTGGTCCCTAGGTGACAGTTTATTCCTAAGGGGGTGGTTTTGGTCCCTAGGTGTTGTTTTGGTCCTTGGGTGTTGATTTGGTCCTAAATGGTGGTTTAGGTCCCTGAGTGAGGTTTAGTCCTCTGGTTGTGATTAGTCCTTGGGACTTGATTGTGTTGAGTAGTGACTGAGGTGATTGATGATGCCATGGGGGCATGAGCCATGGAGGCTAAAGCCATGTGGGCTATAAATGAGATTAATCATGAGTTGAGGAATAATGTATTAATTGTGATAATGTGGAGTGTGATTGTGGCATGTTCATAGAGTCTCATGCATACATTCGGCTGCGGTCGCGACGTTTATATTGTGATGATGAGGCCATGGGGGCCAGAGTCATGAGGACTCCTTTTGTTGATGATGATGCCATGGGGGCAATTGGTACCACATGCATGACTGCATCTACATTGCATTCATCCTCATACATGAATTTGAAAGTGAATGTGATTGTTGTGCAATGACTGTGATTGATTAGCTTCTATGAAGCTATTATACTGCTTATTATCACTTTTATTATATAGTTCGAGACTCACCTTTTCTGTTGTTGTTTACCACAGGTAGCCTTGAGTGAAGGCCTAGTCCCTTCACTTCCCGAGTCGATGCCGCTCGATCACGTAGCACCTGTGGGGATGGGTTTAGGATTTCTACTCCTTTCCTCTTTGTTGACTATTGAACTATGTCTTTAATATTTCCACGTTGTATTTGAGATTATTGTTGTCCATCTGAGACTATGTTTCTGTTTTCCGCTGCGTAATGTTTATTAATTATGGTGCGTGGAATTATTTAATTAAGTAATGAGATATTCCATCCAATGATGGTGTTGCGTATTATATTTGCTTAATAAAGCATTTGTGTTATAATTGTGTTGTTTTGAGCTGAATAGAGTGTAGCACTCCATGTGGAAAAGAATTTTTAAACTCTGATTTTTAATATAAATTGTCGGGTAGAAATGGGGTGTTACATTAGTGGTATCAGAGCAAAAGTTCGGTCTGTCCGACCAAGTGTGTCTGTCTGTCATATTGTGTATGACCATTAGGTGCCTTAAATTAGTTCTGAATGGTTGTTCATGTTGCAGTGCTAGGTTGTTATGGCCAGGAGAGTTGATCTTTGCTATTCTTTGGCCTTTGCAAGCCATAGCCACTGGTTATAGGGAACCAGCAGAATGTTGGTGAGAATGCTGGGACCCATAGCTTGACTACGTTTTAGAGAGAGAACCCTCCTACCTTCAAGGGAAGGTACAATCCAGATGGCGCTATGGCATGGCTGAAGGAGATCGAGAGGATCTTCCGGGTGATGGACTGCAATGATGAGCGAGAAAGTCGGGTATGATACGCACACCCTAGCCGAGGAGGCGATGGTCGGTGGTTAGAGACCGGTGAGAGGCTAGGGGCTGCGCGCATGAGGAGGGCACTTTGGGCGTGTTCGGAGAGAGTTCCTGAGGAAGTATTTTCCAGAGGATGTCAGGGGGAAGAAAGAGATGGAGTTCCTTGGGCTGAAGCAAGGTAGTATGTTTGTTTACGAGTATCTTTGCCCATTTTCTCGAAATGGCTAAGTTCTATCCACATTATTTCGAGGTGCAGATTCTCAAAGTGTATCAAATTTGAGAATGGGTTGAGAGTTGATATCAAGCAAGCCATTGGGTATCGAAGATCGAGTGTTTCTTGATTTGGTTGGCTCACTGCAGAATCTATGAGGAAGACAAAGAATGCCCGCTCTAGAGTCATGAGAGATCAGAGGGGTAAGTTCCAAAACAGGGGTAAGCCATATGAGGTGTCTGCTGATAGAAGTAAACAGAGGTATGCTTTGGTGGTAGCGGTCACCGGTGGTAAGAGGTCCGTGGATGGCAAGAAGCCAAGTGGGAGATGCTCCGCTAACATTGTGTGCTTCAAGTGTGGCAAGCCGGTCACAAGAGTTTTGATTGTAAGTGCGGGGATAAGATATGTTTCCGTTGTGGGAAAGAAGGTCACATGGCATCCGATTGTGATCGCAAGGAAGTCAGATGTTTCAATTGTGGAGAACACGGTCACTTTAGCTCCAAGTGCACTAAACCAAAGAAAGAGAGGTCCACTTGGAAGAGTTTTTGCACTAGCGAGTTGGAGGACCCAATGAGATTAGAGGTACTTGCTTTATTTATGGTACACCTTTAGTTGCTATTGTTGACACGGGTGCTACGCACTCTTTTATTGCTTCTGTCTGTGCTGAAAAGTTGAATTTAGTCTTGTCTACTATGGAGAGGGGGATGGTTTTCGACACTCCAGCTAAGGGTTCGGTAACTACTTCTCTAATGTGTGCTAGGTGTCCTTTGTCAGTCTTCGGCAGAGATTTTCTGGTTGATCTTATCTGTTTGCCTTTGGGTGGGTTGGATGTTATCCTGGGTATGGTCTGGTTAGTAGATAACCATGTATACATCAACTGTTTCAACAAGTCTGTGAGTTTCCTTCCTCCAAAAGAGGAAGAGTCCTGCATTTCTTGTCTCTGTGATCAAATCGTGTGAGGTAATGAAGGAGGTGGTGGTCACCGCTTGCTTTGATGGCGTCTATGTCTGCTGAGAACCAGGCTGTAGTTGATGGGTTGCAGGTGGTGTGTGAGTTCCCGGAAGTATTCCCTGATGAGATTCCTAGTGTGCCACCAGAGAGGGAAGTCGAGTTTGGGATTGAGCTTGTGCCTGGTACTAGGCATGTGTCTATGGCACCGTACCGGATGTCAGCTTCTGAGCTATCCGAGTTGAAGAAGCAGTTAGAGGAACTTCTTGAGAAGAAATTTGTGAGGCCTAGTGTGTCACCATGGGGAGCTCCAGTGCTGTTAGTGAAGAAGAAGGATGGGAGTATGCGTCTGTGTGTGGATTACAGACAACTGAACAAGGTAACTATTAAAAATAAGTATCCTCTATCGAGGATTGATGATCTGATGGACCAGCTGGTGGGTGCTAAGGTTTTTAGCAAAGTTGACTTGAGGTCAGGTTATCATCAGATAAAGGTGAAAGATGAAGACATCCAGAAGACAGCATTCAGAACGAGGTATGGGCACTATGAGTACTCTGTAATGCCTTTTGGTGTCACTAATGCACCAGGGGTGTTTATGGAGTACATGAACCGAATCTTCCATAGCTACTTGGATCGGTTTGTGGTTGTTTTTATTGATGATATTCTGGTGTACTCCAAGTCTGAGGAGGAGCATGCAGAGCACTTGAGATTGGTGCTAGAGGTGTTGAAAGAGAAGAAGTTGTATGCCAAGTTGTCAAAGTGTGAGTTCTTGGGTCATATTATTTCTGGTGATGGTATAGCTGTGGACCCAGCTAAGGTTGATGCAGTGTTGCAGTGGGACAGCCCAAAGTCTGTGACTGAGATCAGGAGTTTCTTGGGGTTGGCTGGTTATTGAGGGGTTCTCTAAGCTAGCCCTTCCGTTGACCCAATTGACCTGTAAGGGAAGAGCTTTTGTGTGGGATGCAAAGTGTGAAGAGAGCTTCCAAGAGTTGAAGAGGAGGTTGACAACATCTTCAGTGTTGGCGTTACATCTTGGATCGGCCAGTTTGTGGTATATTGTGATGCTTCCAAGATGGGTTTGGGAGGTGTTCTGATGCAGGAGGGGAAGGTAGTTGCTTATGCGTCCAGACAGTTGAGGACACATGAGAAGAACTATCCTACTCATGATTTGGAGTTGGCTACCATTGTTTTTGTGTTGAAGATTTGGAGACACTACTTGTATGGCACTAGATTTGAGGTATTCAGCGATCACAAGAGTTTGAGGTATTTGTTTGACCAGAAGGAGCTGAATATGAGGCAGAGGCGTTGGTTAGAGCTGCTGAAGAATTATGATTTCGGCTTGAACTATCATCCCGGCAAAGCTAATGTCGTGGTTGATGCTTTAAGTCGGAAAACTTTACATATGTCGCTGATGATGGTGAAGGAATTGGAGTTGATTGAGCAATTCCGTGATTTGAGCTTTGGTTTGTGAGGTGACACCACAGTGTCGGGTCGGTATCTTGAGGATTGGGAATGACTTCTTGGTTAGTATCGAGACGCCGAAGTTGGATGTGAAACCGGTTGATTTCTTTGGTTGTTGGTGACCAAGTGCGGATGGTGATTTCGTTGGATTCTCGTGGTGTGTTGAGGTTCGGGGACGAAATTTGTGTTCCCGATGATCTTTGAGTTGAAGAAAATGATACTTGAGGAGAGCCATAGGAGCAAGCTAAGTATTCATCCGTGTGCTACTAAAATGTATCATGATTTGAAGAAACTGCTTTTGGTGGCACAGTATGAAGAAGGATGTTCTTGCGCAGATTTGTTTATGCTTGTTTGACTTGCCGTAAGTCAAAGATTGAGCACCGTAAGCTGCGCAGGATTGATGCAACCTTTAGACATTCCGAATGGAAATGGGACAACATTTCCATGGACTTTTTTTGGGTTGCCAAACACTGTGAGAGGGTTTGACTCTATTTGGGTGATTGTGGATAGGTTGACCAAGTCTGCTCATTTTATTCCTATCAACATCACCTATCCTGTGCCGAGGTTGGCTAAGATTTATATTCAGGTGATCGTGAAGCTGCATGGGGTTCCGAAGAGTATTGTGTCGGATAGAGACCCAAGGTTTACTTCTGAGTTTTGGGGGAGCTTGCGGGAGGCATTGGGGTCTAGACTAAGGTTGAGTTCAGCTTATCATCCCCAGACTGATGGACAGACAGAGAGAACCATCCAGTCCTTGGAGGATCTTTTGAGAGCTTGTGTGCTAGAGCAGGGAGGTGCGTGGGATACACATCTTCCACTGATTGAGTTCACGTACAACAACAGCTACCATTCGAGCATAGGGATGGCTCCTTTTGAGGCAATCAGTATGGCGGAGGTGTAGACTCATTGTGTTGGCATGAGTCCGGTGAGAGTGTTGTGCTTGGACCGGAATGGGTTAGGGAGACTACAGAGAAGGTGAAGATGATCAGAGAGAAAATGAAAGAGTCCCAGAGCCGGCAGAAAAGTTACCATGATAGGAGGAGAAAGGACTTGGAATTTCAGTCAGAGCATGTTTTCTTGAGGTCACGCCTATGGTCGTGTTGGCGTGCAATCGAAAGCGAAGAAGTTAACTCCGAGATTTATTGGACCGTACCAAATCACTGAGAGGGTGGGAAAGGTTGCTTATAACTTAATTATATTAAGTTATAATATAGTATTTTATAATATAGTATTTTATTTAATTGAAGGGAGTGGTATGGGAAATACCGGAACTGCAATTATTGGCCCAGGAGCCCAAGCCCAATGACTTAGGCTCCTAGGGATTGTGCATTTCGCACCAAAGGAAGAAAAGAAAGAAAAAACGAAAAGAGAGTAGAGAGAAAGAAAGGAGAACGGCGCAAATAGAGTGAGAAGAAGGAGAAAGTGGATCGCACCAAGCAAGGAGGAGAGGAAAGCTCAATTGTTGCGGAGGTTTTGTACGTGACTTGGTGAGAAGCACTTTCTACGGTTTAATTCAAGGTAAGGGGAGTCTCACTCTATAATAGAGGATATAATAGGTTGTATAGGAGCCATAGAGTCTTAATTAGGTGTTATTTGATTGTTAATTGAGTTGTTGTTGGGTGAATTTGATGAATTGCATGATAAAATTGATTTAGGGCTTAGGTTAGGGTTTTATAATATATGATTTCGTGATTTTGATGTAATTGATGATTGGAACGTGCAATTGTTTGTTAATTTATGAAATTAGAAGTGTTAGAATGGTTATAGGATGAGTGGGTTTAAGAGAATTTGAGGAAATTGGGATTTTGGGGTTTGGGGCGCCAATGTGCTAGGGAAATAGCGCCCTGTGTACTGTTCACGTGTGGTGTGGTGAGTTTGGTGCAGTGTTGCCACTGTCTGGGCGCCAATTTCCTAGAGAAATGGCGCTGTGTCATTTATGCGAGTGATGATCGTGCGTGTGTGTCGATACACAGGCGCCACATTCTTTGAGAAAATGGCGCTGGGGTTACTATTCATGTCTTTGGGTTGTGTTTTGTGCAGAATATCATTTGTCGTGGTGCCATTTCTTTGGGAAATGGCGCTGGTTTCTCGTTTGGGTGTCTGTGTGCAGAGTGTCACTTGCACAGCGCCAAGTTCTTTGGGAAAATGGCGCCCAGTGTCTTGTTTGTGTCTTTGTGTGCGTGTGTGCGCGGGATGGCGGGCGCCAAATGTTGCCCAGGCGCCTGAATGGCGCTTGTGTCACTTTGTTCATGTACAGTGTGTCTTTGTGTCTAGTGCGGGCGCCAAATGTGGCCGCCAATGCGCCTAGGAGTGTTGTGTTGCCAAGTGCGGCGCCAAATGGTTTGCCTGTGGCGCTGTTTTAGCGCCAGGTGAGTGTGTGCTTGGGTGTCTAAGTGATGGGCGCCATTTTGGCTGCCCATGGCGCCTAGGGTGGCGCCGAAAGTGTGTTGCGTGTGTGTGGGTGCATGTGGCGCGGCCACGGAGGCGCCAAAATGGCACGCCTGCTGCGCTGTGTTCTTTGCTGTGTCTAGGCGAGTGCCAAAAGCTTTGCCAGGCGCCAGGCATGCGCTCGTGTGCGAGGCCCAGTGTCTCTCGCCAGTGTCTTAGTTTGTGTCTAAGACCATGTTGCCCGCGGGCGCCAGTTGCTAGGAAAGTGGCGCCCGAGTGGTCATGTTGCCACGGGGCGCCAAATTGCTGAGTTTTTTGGCGCTAGTCTTTGTGTTGCCTGCAGTGGCGCCAGATTGTGGGGGAAATGGCGCCTGGGGCTGCCTTGTGTCTAAGTGTGTGCTGTTTTGGTCCCTAGGTGACAGTTTTGTCCCTAGGTGACAGTTTGGTCCTAGAGTGTTGTTTTGGTCCCTAGGTGACAGTTTAGTCCTAAGGGGGTGGTTTTGGTCCCTAGGTGTTGTTTTGGTCCCTGAGTGTTGATTTGGTCCTAAATGGTGGTTTAGGTCCCCGAGTGAGGTTTAGTCCTCTGGTTGTGATTAGTCCTTGGGACTTGATTGTGTTGAGTAGTGACTAAGGTGATTGATGATGCCATGGGGGCTAAAGCCATGTGGGCTATAAATGGGATTAATAATGAGTTGAGGAATAATGTATTAACTGTGATAATGTGGAGTGTGATTGTGGCATGTTCATAGAGTCTCATGCATACATTCGGCTGCGGTCGCGACGTTTATATTGTGATGATGAGGCCATGGGGGCCAGAGTCATGAGGACTCCTTTTGTTGATGATGATGCCATGGGGGCAATTGGTACCACATGCATGACTGCATCTACATTGCATTCATCCTCATACATGAATTTGAAAGTGAATGTGATTGTTGTGCAATGACTGTGATTGATTGGCTTCTATGAAGCTATTATACTGATTATTATCACTTTTATTATATAGTTCGAGACTCACCCTTTCTGTTGTTGTTTACCACAGATAGCCATGAGTGAAGGCCTAGTCCCTTCACTTCCCCGAGTCGGTCTGCTCTGATACGTAGCACCTAGGGGATGGGTTTAGGATTTCTACTCCTTTCCTCTTTGTTGACTATTGAACTATGTCTTTAATATTTCCACTTGTATTTGAGATTATTGTTGATTATCTGAGACTATGTTTCTGTTTTCCGCTGCGTAATGTTTATTAATTATGGTGTGTGGAATTATTTAATTAAGTAATGAGATATTTCATCCAATGATGGTGTTGTGTATTATATTTGCTTAATAAAGCATTTGTGTTATAATTGTATTGTTTTGAGCTTAATAGAGTGTAGCACTCCATGTGGAAAAGAATTTTTAAACTCTGATTTTTAATATAAATTGCCGGGTAGAAATGGGGTGTTACACCTAAAAAGTGTGGTTTGGTGTACTTGATCGTGAATTTTTTTAATCAAATTAATTTTTTTTTCCGTCCAACCGGTTATTGAGGAACAAACTTCACATATTTTGGGGTAGCAGTGTATTTATAGATGCCTAAAAAGTGTGGTTTGGTGTACTTGATCGTGAATTTTTTTTATTTTGCAACAAAATGTCTAAAGTGAAATGTTAAGTAGTGTGTTTTTCCACAGAGTTACATCAAAATTGAACGGACAAAGATTGAAAAACACATGTGCAAGTATACACAGTCCAAAAACAAGTAGTATAAAAAGATCGAACCCACAGAGATTGAAAAACTCACTTTTAAAATACAATATAAAGTAATAAAGTGTAAGGTAACTAAATAACAAATTATAGTGGAGTTGGTGTGATCACAACTAAGTTAGATAAGACAGCAAAGTATAAGTGTTGATAATGCAAATGAGAAAAGCTAGTTGGAATGTCTTCATCAAGTAATTTACTTTTAAGTGTTTGATGCGTTATGTGATGCAAACAGACCGAATGTTGTTGCATTAGCTATGTGCCTTTCACTCACTTTCTTCAGAGTTTCATTACAAGCTTCCTATGTCTAGGCATGCTAAATAGGTTCACTCTTGCCTTTGAAAGTACCCACAGTTTCACCCTATGGACTATACTATCCTATGTCTAGGACTTAACATGGTTTTCACAAAGTTTCCTTTATGTAAAACACTCACCCATATTAGTTCTTGAGTTCTTAATTGTAAGCCATGTCTGCTCTTACAAATTTACTTATTCTAAGTTGATCAATCCCCAAAATAAGTGTTGAAAATATTATCAAGCAAGAACTAAAGTACAAACATACATACATGCATCATACTTACTTAAAAGCTCATTAAATGATTAGAACATTCCAACTAAGAGAGGTTTAGCTAATGATCGTACCTTAGACCAATGAAGGGATGTTGCTGTTTGATGGATTGGTCGGTCGTTGACTGAGAGGAAAGACCGGTCTTGGCTGCACGCTGAGCGTCTCGGGTGGTACCTGCAATGACACTCTGACGCTTAAGTCAGTGTAGGTCGCTCGGGCAGGGTAACACTAGGTATAGATTACGTATCTGATGCCATATGCGAATGGCATATATATACTGTAGAGTCCCGACCGTCGTGCGAAAATTCCGGTCGGTTGGCGCAAAGTGAAGCTTGGGCCGGTTGTGCTGATATGGGCCGACGGCCCAAATGCAATTGTAACCTGCTGGTTTTGCTGATACACCCCGGAACAGTTGCCCCCCAAGCCTAGGCCGCTTAAGAGCGGGCTGAGGCTTGAATCGCTGCTCTCAGAGGTTAAGCTGTTTTGACGAACCTTTAGGTAGTGAGACGGTCGCGGCCGCTCGCTCCCGATGGGACGGTCTCGGCCGTCTGTCAACCATCGGCCGTGCTGACACAATGATTGGATTTTGCTGACATGACGCGACGTTTGGTGATCCCGAGGTCATTCAATGACAGCTTTCAATGCGAAGGTGAAACGTTGCGACGTTTCGTCTCCCGGTCTCCTTGGCGCTCCAGGACAGCTATAAATAGTCCTTTGAAGAGCTGTTTCGCGCATTACTCTGATATGCTCTGCTGCCGACCGACCTGTCTGTCGCCGACTTGCATTTGGAGCAACTTTTTTCGTCCGAGCCTTTCAGCTTTCTCGACCGATTTCAAGCATTTTTAAGGTATGGGTCGATCTCTGTCTTTAATTTCTATAGTTTTTCTTGTTTGCAAAATTCCACGCCTTGTGATAGGGGGTGTCAGGTCCGGCGACGACCAAGTCGCCCCCTCTCATGAGTGCACTGCTCGACCGACCTGACTCGATCCCCTCTTCACAGATACCAGTTTATGCCACGGTTGAAACAAACCACTCGTATCCCGGGGGGGCCTTCACATTCTTTTGTTGAACATATGACGAGGCCATCTGAGGCTGCTTCTCACGAAGAAGACCCCAGGACGTCTTCGAGCGGTACAAGCTCAAGCTCCAGCTCTTCAAGCAGCTCCGACGTGAGCTCTGCCAGCTCCAGCACCCAATCGGGTTCTTTACCACCCCCACCCTCATCACCCGCCCGCGACTCAGGAGGGGATATGAACGTGGATATTGATGAAGTACAGGAAGTTGCTCCGGCCACTGAAGAAGTGCCGATCAATGAAGAGGCCGGCCGAGATCAAGCTGCGGTCGATCAGAACGTTGATCGCCCTGCCGAAAGCTCCTCCAATCGGGGGGTAAATGCTGAGGGAGAGCCTTTGGAAGGAGAAGACGTCTTACCGGATCTAGCTCGAGACCGGTCTGACATGTCTTGGGTGTCTGAAACCCTTCGCTCCAACAGGAGTATAATTACAGTCGGCCACTGGGCGCTGCCCGATCTACAACTCTCCTTTAACCGTCTACCGAGCTGGCGGGTGAGAGGTATGAAGGAAGGAGAGGACATCGCGACTTACTCTGAAAATCTGAAGTTCACGATGCATCGGATCGTGTTCGAGAGGATGAACATTGTTCCACCCTTTACAGAGTTCCAGCGCGACGTCCTGCGCTACATTGGGGTCGCCCCATCTCAATTGCATCTGAATGCATGGGCGTTCTTGAAGACTTTCGAGGTGCTTTTAAGCCGGCTTGGTAGGCCGGTTTCGATGCAATTATTCTTTACCATGTTCGAGCTGAGCTGGCTAAGAGAGAAGGCCAATAAGGAGAAGAGGGAGCAGGTCTCCTTTAAAACTCAGAAGACTCAGCATCGGTATTTCAAGGCGTTCCAGGTGTCATTGGGCGTTGCATGGAAGAGCCAATATTTTTGGGTTGTCCCGACCAAGGAGGCCGGCAAAGCTATAGCCGAGACCAACCCTGATGGGACGGTCGGTGAACCTTTCTTTCCCATTATGTGGAATGAGGCTCACTTCTTCAGACGGCCTGGTGATTATATCTATACCACCAAGGACTTGGGTGCAGGCGACCTGGAATCTCTGCATATGATTAAGACGCTAGCGAGCCTTTTGCCCCCAGATTCTAAAGGCGACATACCTTGTCGTCCTTTCACTCTGCTGGCGGGCCGTGCCCTTTGTATGAAGTCTCCTAGCATTACTCCTTAGCACTATACAAACACTATGAAATCGAAGTAAGGAGGATTTGTTAATTCCTTCCTTTCCCTCTTATAAAATAGAAACTAACTATGTATATTGAAATTTTGATCTAACTTATGGATTGTGATATATTTCCAAATGAAGATGTGAGGTCCTTTTATAGCCTTCAAGAGAGGTGCTTCCTTCCTTCATGTTGAATTAATCTTGAGTGGATTAGCTGTAGTTGCTTTTCATAGGTTGATCTCCAAGTTGAAATCTTTGACTAAGTGTATAGGGAGGTCTCATGATGTATGAACATGTGTCCCTATGTTGATGACTCTTCAAAGCTATCCCTATGGCTATGTGTGAATGGTAGGCGCCTACTATATAAAGTGGTTCTGCTTTAGGGGACCAAGCATGAGGTCAGCAATGCAAATGGATGCACATGTAGCTAGCTGCTCATTCACCAAGTAGTGCAGATTCAGTGCAGTATCAATGCAGGAGCATTGATGCAGGGAGCATTGATGCAGGATCTGTAGACTGCACTGAACAAAAACATCAAACATACCACAATCTATCCAAAATGGCCTAATAACAACTATAACCATGTTAATCACTCAAGTTATCATATATCACACAAAATACTATATAAATTCTTTATTATTACTTCAAAGAGAGCAATTTACTAAGTTTAAACATATGAAATACTCTATATAAAATAGAGTTATCACACCCCCAAACTTAAACCATTGCTTGTCCGCAAGTAATGACAAAGACAAACTATTAATACTATAATTCTAGAAGATAGATCAACTTGATATTTTGGATTTTCATGAGGAGTTCCCTATGAACTTCATTTTCTCAGCTATCTTTCTTGTGCCTTTATTTCTTCAAAACTACCAAAGCTATTCAAACTCTTTTGTGTGTGTGTGAACCCACTGAGTTGAGATTGGTTCCAAGCCTAAGTGAAAAACTTCCTCCTAGCCTTTGAAAGGATTGGTTTATCTTTGCTCACACCAAAATATTTTTCAAAAGAGAGATTAGACTCACAAAATTTTCTCGGCTTTTGATCTTGGTACCCCCCTCCTTAAACCCTATACCCCCCTTTTGTGAAAAACTTCCAAATTTACCCCTTACTAAAAAACAAAAACCGGAAAATCATCTCATAATACATAATTCCGTAGTTAAAGAGTAAGATTCTCTCCCAAATTTTACGGAAACATCACCTAAACGATAAATCCGTAGTAGAAATCTTACGGAAACATCATAGCTAGATGAATCCGTAGTTACTGCTGCTGCAACTTAGAAGGAATTGTGGAACAATTTACGGAATCATCTTCTTACGATGAATCCGTAGTTGCTGCAGATCCCCTTTTGAACGAATTTCTGGAAATATATACGGATTCATCATGCGTCGATGTTTCCGTAGTATAAATTTTGACTACGGAATGATCGTTGATGGATGTATCCGTAGTCACTTTTTACTGTGTTGTTTTCCAGAGACTACGGATTTATCCTAGGGAGATAAATCCGTAGTGTTTTTTTGCTGTTGCTGATTTTTATTTATTTTTTGGAGTGCCGCACAGCCGTGTAGGAGGGAAGATTCCTCCATGGTCCAGTGGTTTGATGCGTCGAGGGGACGTACATTGGACAGGTAGAGGAGGTGCGAGTGATGAAGGTCCTTCTGAGCCACCGAGTGAGCGGACACAAAACAGGATAGTCGGACACGCTTCTGAATGGCAAAGACGTGTTCGTGGACGTCTTCCAGCTCCTCCATTGGACGATGACAGGGGAGTGGCTGAGATGCATCATACAGGTTATTTTAGAGATGTTTATGAGCCTCCTCCTGCTTTAGATAGAGGTTATCATAGAGATGTTTACGACCATGCGCCTGCTAGAGGTGATTATGGAGATTACTATGAGGGTGGACAGGTGGGGAATGATGATATTCCTGAGGATGATCCCCATGTAGAGGCTGATGATGTAGAGGCTGATGATAGTATGGAGGCGGAGTATGAGTTACGTGAGGCTAGTTCAGAGGTAGATTTAGATCAGCAGGTTGAGTCTGATTATGACCTTGATGATGATGAGGTGAGGACCTCTATTCACCTCGTGCAGCGAGTTTGTGGAGCTAGACCTGGGTCCGAGGGATGGCTCTCTACTGCGTAAGAGTCATGAGCACGTGACATCTAAGCTGCGTATTGGAGTGGTACGTAATAGCTTATTTAATATGTGTTAAATGTTGTTATCTTTTATATGCATTTTTGTTAATATGTATTTATACATATATACAGGATCGCGGGAAGTTGAAGATTCCTGCGAATGGGGCCAAGTTACAGAAGCTTGTCCCTGAGGTGCTTCATCTAGATGTTGCACGTTGGGTTGAGAAGGCTGGTCTTACAGACCTTCAGTTCACCCCCATGAAGATAGTCAACCATGAGTTGCTATCTGCATTTGTGGAGAGATGGCATCCGGAGACATCTTCGTTTCACCTACCATTTGGTGAAATGACTATTACTTTGGATGATGTGTCCAACCTTCTTCACTTGCCTGTCTATGGGTCATTTTTCTTGCCAGGTAATAGATTTATTAGTTTTTAAATTTGTTAAAAAATGATTACGGTAATTACGGTAAAAAATTAAGATATTAAAAAGTGGAACTGAATTTAATATTCGATAAGAACGGAAATGAAAAACACAAATTGCAAAAATACAAGGATAGGAAATTTAAAACGAAACGACAGGAAAACATAATACAACCTAGTTCTACAGATTGGGCAGATTCAACCTACGGCGGATGGATTGGGCAGATTCTTCTGTTTCGACGAACAATTCGAGATAAGGTTCAATGAAACCTTGGAATTCTTCATGTTTCTCAAACATTTGACGAACGTCTTTGTCTTTCTTGATAGGCTTAGGGCACTTCCGAATACGATTACGTAGGGTAAAGCTGCAGATGTAGGGGGATTGACATTCGATACTTTTAATTTCTTGCTCCACACCATCTAGTTTCACATTTTTTGTTAGTTTTTCTTTCAATTCTGCGAATGTGATGTTGTTCTTAAGCCTGAAATGTTTAGTTTCACGACCATGAATCAACACACCAGCATGTTCCCAGGACGTGTTAGTCATCTGATACTCAACTTTACAGGGGTGCGTAAGTATGGGTTGTTGTCGTGCGCATGGTCCTTGTTGAAGAAGGTGCATGACTTCTTCTGGAGTGCGTCTTGTGTTCACGTACAGCTCTAAGATTTGTCGCCCCATCGGAATGTTAGCTAGATGTTCCATCATTGCGCGGACGTCGTCGTCGCTTTGGATCTCCATGACTGAATAATGGACAGTCCCATCATCTCTACAATTGAACTTTTTGAAACGTATACGCTCCACGTCTTTACGCCACGCTCCCTCTGGACGAATCTTCCTCTCAGCCTTCTCCTTGAGTTGGGCGAATGTGATGTTCTTATTCATCCTGCAGAACACATGGTTAGGACAACGAAACACAGCGCCATGTTCGTCGGTGGTGACAGTTCCACTGTGATAAAGAGCGGTTAGGAATTTGTCGTTTGAGTACTGGGTTTGGCACAACTGCCATTCCATTTTAGCGGTTGGGGCGATGGTTTTTGGGGAAGAAGCAGAGAAGAGAAGATGATTCAGAAGCCAATGGTAACTTTCTGGGTAAACTGGTGGTGTTAATGTTAGTGTAATTTGAGAATGTATTTATAATAGACGTTTACGTGTGTGAGCCGTTGATTTAGGGTGATCATAACCGTTTATTGTAGGGTTTATTGTCGGCAAAATCTAGGCCGTTAAATTGTGTCGGCAAAATCTTGGCCGTTCAATAAAAAAATACCCACACTCTATTCACACTCTGCACAATGCAGCATGCACACTCTGCACAATGCACCACTCTGCACAATGCACACTCTGCACAATGCATCACTCTGCACAATGCACACTCTGCACAATGCACACTCTGCACAATGTACACTCTTATTGGTTTTTAAATTTAATATGAAAACCTTAAATTTAATATACATATGGTTTTTTTTGCCTAAAATTTGTACCATTATTGTATATGTTATTATTATTATTATTATATATGTGATTATATTATTTCTCTTAGGTCGATTTAGGATTGATGATGCTATTGAGGCGGGGGTTCGGTTGTTGGGGATACCGCATGGAGCTTGTGCTGCTGAGTGTCAGAGAAATAGAGGAGGGTATCTTAGATTCAGTTTTTTGGAGGATGTATACAGGAGACACTTGGATGCAGGAAAATTTAAATTTGCTTCACGTGCTTATCTTTTGCTTATGGTAGGGTATACCATATTTTCCGACAAGAGTCACGACACCATACCCGTGAAGTGGGTTAAGCTTTTGAGAAGTATAAAGAGTGTGGTCGGTGGGCACAGGCACCACTGCGTTAGCGTATTTGTACCAAAGAAATGCATGTTGGATCTCATCATAAGGGTAAGCAGCTTGGAGGCTACGCGACTTTGTTGCAGGTAAAAATCTTTGATTAACACATTATTTGAACACATGATTTTGTCATTAACACATTATTTTAACACATTATTTTGTCATTAACACGTTATTTTAACACATTATTGCAGAGTTGGATATATGAGTACTTTCCCACCTTTGTTCCTCGAAAGGACTTAGGTGCATCACATGGGTCACGTTCTGGGAGGTGGATGAATAAAAAGGATGACACATTGAAGTTAGCAGTTTTTAGGAGGAAGTTGGATACCCTTACGCGTGAGGATGTTAACTTCAGACCTTGGGACGACCATAGGCAGTACAGAGCGTTCGAGAAGATTACTTTGTTTAGAGGATGTTTTCCTTGGGACGAGATTCGGGTTCGGTACATGCCTGACCGGTGTTTATGGCAATTTGGTTATATTCAGGACATACCGCTTGATCCAATTTCCCCAATGGGGAGTGTTAGGGACATGCTTGGGAAGTGGATGTATGGCCCCAATCAAAGTTGATCACGATCATCGAGGCGGCATCTACTCGGCGACCTTCCCTGTGAGACTTCTCGAGAGATACCGCCTGGTTTTTTACAGGTGTCGATTCCTCGGATCACCATTCCTTTGGGTGATGTGGATCATTTTGTTGCAGCTCATGATGATGCAGGAGGCGACAGGGGTCCACTCACATCCGATGAGATATTGGCATTGGTTGATGCATAGTTACGAGAGCACATTGCACACTATGGGGCGCCTGACACTCCTGCATATAGGTCTCTTATGAACATTTTGAGGTTGGTGGAGAGACGTGGCCGTTGATATATATTATGTACGCTTTTATTTTATCGTTTGGATATTGTATGTTATGGATATTGTGTATTTTGCATATTGTGTATTTTGGATATTGTGTATTTTGGATGTTGATGGAGACACGTGGCCTTTGCTTATGGTTTATTTTATCGCTTTAGTATCTGCTGTTGTATTCGTTTTTAATGAAATTTAATTTGTGACAAAAACTATATGGATACGTATGTGCCAAAAATATTAAAAATGTACATCAACCTAATGAAATACATTCAATGGGGCCCATGTATGGAATAGGGTTTGGAAATAACGCATTCCACAGTTGGATACGACCAACATATGGACCTTGCCATGACCTAGCATCTTCATCTGCATACTGTTCCCAAGATACGTGAACGGGAGGTATTGGGCTTCCATTCTTCAACTTAACCTGAAATTGAAAGATGTTATTTTTACTCCACATTAAGTACCATAAACACAATACATTATATATGGAATAATGAAATTACCTGGACCCAATGAACATTGTTGACGAACACAATAGCTGCCAATTTGGACTTCCTAGTTCCGCGAGAGCCTCTCATTGGTAAAAGGTCCATGAACCTTGATCACAATGAGAATGAAACTACGATTATTGAATACTTGGTTGCAATAATATGTCCCATATCAGGCATAACCATCCACTTGTCCTCCAGTTGGTGCCCCCAATCTTTAACAATCAATGAATCTCTGAGAGTGTTAAGGTTATCACCAAACAATTGATCATATAGACCCCAATGTTCATCAATTTCCTGAAGCAGATATTGCCTAACTAGGGGCCAACTATCAACACCAAGACCAAGTGAGCCGGCGATACATCGATACCCACAGTTCCCATCTCCTTCTACATTAATAATGTCATCAATGTAGTCGTGCATATGAGGAGGAATCCACCCAATGAAATGCATGTCATGTTGTGCTCGCTCCTTTGCTGATCGTTGTGAGGGTAACTGGGAAGGTTGTTTTGATGATCTTTGGGAGGGAACATTTGATGACTGCTGGGAAGATTTTCTGACTGAACTTTGTGTGGCATTCTTCTCTGCCTCGTCCACATGCTCAAAGAAGGAAGGATCTCGTTTCACATCATACGCTTTCCGCTTCTTTGGTGCACCTTTAGTCTTCACTTTCGAGGAGGAGGAACCATAGATGTTGTGCTAGGAAAACCAAACGGCATAAGACCTTTCTTCAACGCAAATTTCTCACTAAGGTCCATATCCTTAAAACGCCCCATATTGCCTCCATGATGAAACTAATGTCACAATCGCGATGCTTGCTTCTTGCGTTCCTCATCAATACCCTCCAAAGTAAGCTTCATCCAATGTTCATCAACAACCTCCAATGGGATAGGTTTTGCATGAAGGTGCATATAACCAAGTTCACAAGCACACGGTAATCCATGAGTAACTCTAATCGTGCAACCACATCGACCTTTATCTGTCCCCACGTAACCCAAAGTTTTATCAAACTCGGTAGAAATATGGTTAAGTCGTTGACCGATACAAAACCCCGTGATTCTTTGTAGAATGGAGTGTTGTGCTTGACATCCACACGATCAATACTCTTTGTGAATGATTCAACTATCTTATCGATCTGTGCATTTAACATACCATGCATTGACTCCCAACATCTGCACAAGTCTCCTCCACTAAAACCCAAAGCCCTCTTCAATGCCCAATGTGCACTTTCAACCCTAATATTAAACCAAAGCAAAAATAAACACAACATTTCCAAAAAAAACTAATACTCTAAAAAATAATAGTGAACAACATTACGTACCTATTTGTTGTGGTATTCCCAAAGTGTCTCCTCTTATTAATCCAACCATGTGAGGAACACAAATCTGTCCCTGTGAGGAACCAACCATGTGTTGTTCACGTACTTGTCATACCCCAATTTTGTCCGGCTTAGATCAAAACCCTAATTTTCCCCCAAAAAAAATAAATAGAAGAGAAAATAGCATCATGCATTGCATTCAGGGTTCTAAAAGTTATTTCAAAGCTTCTAAAATCATTTTTGGAGTTGGAATGCACTTTTTGGACAAACTAAGGTTTTTCAGTACAAAAGGGTATTTTAGTCATTTCGCAAATAAGGGACGATTCCTCAGGACAAGCCATTCAACATGCATTTCAAGGTATTAGAGGTCATTCCTAGGGTGAAAAGTCATTTTTGAAGTGAAAATGTGCTTTGGGCAAAGAACTAGGGTTTTTAGGGTGAAAGGGCATTTTGGTCATTTCACAATAAAAACGGTTTCGTCCCAAAATCACTGAGCAATCATCAATGAATTATTTGAGGAAGATTTGTTCTTAATTGTGATTTTTTGCGCATAAATATTAAATCTTTTGGCATGAAAATCAAATTTTTGAATAAAAGGGTAAAATGGTCATTTCCTTTGAGGTGAGGTCAACAAATCAATTTTGGGGATGGTGATATCATGAAATTTTGGGCCCAATTCCTAAGATATGACCCAAAAATGTGGGACACATTTTCAATAGGTGCACTCTCATTTGCATGCCCAAAAATTCAAAATTCAAATAAAAAGTACAAAGTGTCCTCAATAAGACAAAAGACCAAAAAGAGAGGCAATTTTCCCCCCATTTTTCCCCATTTTCAAATTCTCTCTCTTCCCTCATAGAGTTATGCCCTCTTTTGTAAATTACCCCACCCATTTACACTCACCTCTTCACAAGAAAACACAAAATTTCCTCTTTGGTAACATTCCATCTCAATTATACCCTTGACCCCACAATAAGACAAGTTTTTCACACAAACTCTCCCCCTCACTTGTGTTTTCTCATTGCCCCTAATCCATGTGCATTGCAATCCTAGCCCTTCATTTAAATTCTATCTCAAATCTCAATGGTTTGCAAAAGCACAATGTCCTATATACCCTTAATTTTGCATCTCATATAAAACCCAAAATAAGAGACCATGAGGGGGGGACTCTCTCATTTTTACCCTAGCACACAATACTCTCCTCTCCTCCCTCTCTCCAAACCAAAGCTACCTCTCCCTCATCCTTTCTCCATTTTTTCAATTTTTCACCATCAAAACTTCAATATTCTTGATTCCTACACTAGTGCCACTTCTAATCTTGCATTATCATCAAACTTTCAACAATAATTCTTCAAGATAAGAGATTTTCGTGGGTTTCAAGAAGAGGTTCAAGTGTTCTTGGTTTTTATTTGATCTTCTTCTTCATTTCTTTTGAAAGTTCTTAAGGTAAGCCTTAGATCTTTGTTTTTGTTCACTTTTACCATGTAAATTTCTCTTCTACTCCCAACTTCTTCTTGATTGCTTGTTGTTGTTTGCTTTGAGGATCCATTTCAAACATTATGACAAGGACATTGGGAGCCTTGGGTGTTTGAGATGGGTCCTTGGCCTTGAAGGAGTTTGTTTTTGTGCATGAATAATTTCCCTTGAATTTCCACACATTTTTCACTAAATTTCATGAAATAAAACCTCATTTTCCTTCAAAGATGTTTCGGCCATATAGTGTTTTTGGTTATTCATGCATTTCTTTGACCATTTATTGTGTTCAAGTTGAATAAAAAGGTGGACCTAGCCAACTATGCTCTTGGGTTCATAAGTAGAAATTAGGGTTTCTATTGTTCTTGCATTTCCTTTGATTTTGAGTTGAAATAAATGATGAAATGACAATTGTTTGAGCATCAAATGTATGAGTAGATCCTAGGGTTTATGTTCATATGGTCATTGATGTGATTTGGTGGCAAGAACATGATGAAATTTGTGCTTGGTTTTGCCTTGCTATGCATTTGGCCAAGGGCCTCAATTTTTACCAATTTGTTGCTCATAAATTGTTGATTTGATCTTGTGTTTGTAAATACAAGTTGTGTAATTGTGTTTTCACTTTTCACTTTTAACCACTCACTTACTTTTTACTTTACCATTCATTAATTATTTACCAAAAAACATAAAAACATTTTTGCTTTTTATTTACCTTTTACTCAAACATTTTTACCATATTCTTACTCTAACCTTTTACCACCTAATCAAACATTTTACCCCACCTCATTTAATTTTTACCACTTTGCATACCCTTTTACTTTACTACATTGCATCATTGGTTTTACCTCATCTCATTAAACTTTTCACCCTTTTGCATTTCATTTATTTGCATCACTTGTATGACACATTCTTATGTTTGCACATTAGTACTTGCATATATGCTCACATGTTCATACATTCATACATGCTTAGGCCTATTGCATTCTCTTACCCTCTCACATGCTCATGCATTCATTAATCCCATGTTTAGCATTCATTCACATGTTCATGCATACTCAAATGTTCATACCTTGCACAATAACTATGCTCATGCATTCATAGTCTTGTATGCTCAATCATTCATTCGTGCATAGTCTTGTATGCCTATTCATTCATGCATAGTCTTATATGATCATTCATTCATATCCTTGTATGCTCATGCATTTGCATATTTGCCTAATCATGCACATCATCGCTTGCATGTTCATTCATCTAACTAAGAATATTCTATGCCTATAATTAATTGTATCTCTCTTGTTCATGATGCCATTTAAATGTCTTGACTTAATTGTGTGCAATTCCTCCCCCATGCATGTACTCTTATATGAAGACGTAAGCCTACTACTTGTGTAGCATAGAGTCATTAAGATAAATGCACCTCTCTCACACACACACGCACAATTATTTTGAGAACTTTGTCTTGCATCTTTGATAATTGAATCCCTTGATTATATTGGCATGCTTAATCTTAGTTGATGAGTAACATGTTCATGATTGCTTGATTAGTTGAATATGTTTGAAGTTTGTAACCAATCATTGATAATAACTTCACCCTTTTCCCCCAAAATCTTTCAAACTCTTTTCTAATTAATGCAAGTTATAAGTGTGGCTACCTAAATCCACTTTTACTCATATCATGTTAAATATTCATTTTCAAAATAGTCATTTCAAGTTAACTCATTCGAACACTTGAACCTAAAACAAAACCAATTATCATTAATGATCACTCGCATCTTTATTGCCGTTTGGTTGTTAATGATAATCTCATTTTTAAAAGAGTTAGTAGTATGATCACTCTAAACCGTTGTTGTTTGGTCATCGCGAACGCCAATCCAATTGTGAATTCCTTTTATCACGACGTTCTTCCAATTCAAACCAACGAAAACACTTTCCAAAAACAAATCTTTTCAAACATCAAAATCAAAACTAATTATCACTAATGATCACTCGCGCCGCTGCCGCTTGATTGTGGGTGATAATTTCATTCCCGTGGGAGCTAGTAGTGTGGCCACTCTAAACCGTTGTTGTTTGGTCTTCACAAACGCTCCCCTTCAATTGCGAAAACCTTTTCCATAATCGAAATAAAAACCGGTTGTCATCAATAGTCACTCGCGCCGCTTGCGCTTGATTGTTAGTGATGATCCCATTTTCAAAAAGAGTCGATGGTATGACCACTCTAAACCGTTGTTGTTTGGTCATCGCGAACGCCAACCCCTTTGCGAAAAACTCTAAAAAGATTAAAAAGAAAAACACTTTTCATGACAACCAAGAACTACGTAGCTTTGAATTCTCCATCGCACTGGGAGATACGTAGGAGCGAGAGGCCAACTCTCGTCAAGCGCCAAAAATAAAAATTTTCATTAAGTCTTCTCCTTCCCTTTTCTATAAAGAGGCAAATTTAAATATCTTCCAAATCAACACTTAAAACCACACGTTTAATTAAAGGTTCCTTTCGATAGAAAGGAGACGTGGGTGCTAATACCTTCCCATGCCTAATCGACCCCCGAACCCAAATTTTCCTAGGTTTCTAAAAGGCCACTCGCTTTCCAAAGGTTTTCTTCAATATTTTCCTTATAAAAATATTGGTGGCGACTTCATTGTTTTAAAACGTTGTAAACGAAGAAAGATCCTCGGGGACTTTTTCGCGCGCAATAAAGATCTTGAACAAATCATGCGGTAGATCAACACATGATTGCTCGAACTCAAGTAGCCACGATAAAACTCTTCCTCACCGTTGAGTCACCTATACGCACCTGCAGATCCATTACCATCTCTTGCCTATCCTTCTTCACCATCAATTTACACTTAGCACTCACATTCTTGCTTATGTGATACCGACAAAGCAAATTGTAACTTTCTCAGGAACACCATCTCTATGGCACTCATCTGTCCAAGATCTCTATCAGTGATAAACAGTTCAGGAAGAGCAATATCTACCACCATCATGTCTCTCAGCTGTCTGCAATACCCATCTGAAATTGTCATACCGCTCATTTGACAAATAAGCAAAGCAAACCGAGAATGTCAACTCTGTTGAAGTCACTCCAACAATCTCCAAGAGAGGCAGTTTATACTTGTTGGTTTTGTAGGTGCTGTCCATAATCAATATCCTAGGGAATATCCTCAATAGGTTGATAGACTCAGGATGTGCCCACATGATGTCACCAATAACATCAGAGTTCTCAATTCTTCTAGTCCAACACACATAGTGTTCAGAATCTATCAACCTCATAAGCTCCTGGATCTCAGTTCTAGAACCTCTACGAGTCGTCCTAAACATCCGTATTTGCTTATACAATCTAGCGTGATAGTACTCAAGTTCCCGCAAATCTCTTCTTCAATGCACTTAGACTCTTCTCTGCTTTGACATTTAACAATGTATGCTCATCCAACATACTTTTCTCTTCCTTTGTGAATCGCCCAAATATTGGAAGTCCGATACATGATGGAGATGGCTTATGATTGTGTACACCACACCTAACCTCTACCTTCCAATCCTCAACTGGAGGATTCAGAGGTTTAGCTTTTAGCTTGAATGGACAATCACACTTCTTTGAAGATATCTTTCTAACTTTAGAGCAATCCACGTCTACTCCGGTGTGCTTCCCATGTTTCGCACAACCAAAAACAATCACATTTTTTCTCCAACTTTTGCCAATTGCTTTATCGGATCTGCGGATGATAACAACTGTTCCGTTGGCTTTCCCCGTCTCTCTAGCCCAACGTATGAGATCATCACGGGTATTAAAAATCTACAAATAATTTACAATTATCGGATTAGACTAAATTCTAAGTACTATTTAAAATAATTAATGATAAATGCCCACCTCGTTTGTTGTAAATGCATCTGATAGATCAATGCAATTGGGAAGCGTCCCATCCGACATAGCCATATCTGTACGATATTAACCATTGAAAACTTAATTAATTAACTAATTAAATAAATTAAATAAAAAAATAACACTACGGATTTATCTTGGTTAGATAAATCCGTACGAATAAATAAAACTTAACTCCGGATTTATGTTAACCACATAAATCCGTAGTGTAAATTAACACTCTGGATTTATGTCGTTAACATAAATCCGGAAAAAATTCACAAAATTTCCTACGGATTCATCATAATATCAACAATCCGGGAAAAATTAAAAAAAATACACTACGGATTTACCTTTTAGTGATGAATCCGTAAAAAGGGCGAAATTTTAGACCAGATCTGTTTTTTTGTCAAAATGACAGGGGTATTTTGGTATAAAAGTGTATTATGGGGGTATGGAGGCCAATGAGGGGGGTATGAAAACTAATAGCCAATTTTCTCAAGTGTTGGGGAGTTTTAAGTACAACAAAGGACTTGATTGAATCTTTCAAAGCTTTTGAGGCAATGCATTTTTCTATTTTTTTTGTGTGGATCATTTTATGCAGATGCATTTACTTCTTTGAAGTGATTTGTGCATTGATTTTTTTTTCTGCATTTTGCTTTTCTTCAGTGCAGTTGCATTGATGCTTCTGCACTGATGATGCTTTTTTTGATAGCTCATATTGCCTTCCTCACTGACCTCCAGAAGCAATTGCACTTTGACACAGGTCTTTGACCTCCAGATGCATATATTTTTTCTTTGCACTTTGGCACAGGTTCAGTTTTTGAACTATCCTCAAGATACATTTATTCCTGCATGGCATAGGTCTTTGACCTCCAGATGCATTCATGTACTTAGGCACAGGTATAGTTTCAAATAATTCAGGATAATATGGCTTCGATCTTTGATCTTTTGTCCACATTTTTGTATTCTTTTTGTGCATTGGTTACTCTTTATACTTTTCAAATTCAGCCTTTGTTTTCATAAAACACCCCTAAACTTAATTCTTTAAGCTCTTATATCTTTTTAGTAAAACTTTGTTTTGAATAATTCAGGATAATATGGCTTCGATCTTTGATCTTTTGTCCACATTTTTGTATTCTTTTTGTGCATTGTTTACTCTTTATACTTTTCAAATTCAGCCTTTGTTTTCATAAAACACCCCTAAACTTAATTCTTTAAGCTCTTATATCTTTTTAGTAAAACTTTGTTTTGACCTAAGCTTACCAAAAATTCCCCTAGCATCGGATTGATCTTTAAATAGCAAGGTTCTTTTCACAAACTCAGTTTTGAAGTGAACCTTAAACCCTGGGAAAAAAGGAGAAGCAGGGTCAGCATCTTCATCATCCGAAGAATCAGAATCCGAGGAGCTAACGTCAGAAGGATCAGAAATCTCGGAGATGGATGACTTGAGGCGCCTCCATTTCTCCTTTTTCTTTTCCCAGCGCGGCCGAGATTCATCTAGAATCACTTGGTACGCCGAGGGGACCTCGGTCACCTCATTCCCATTCTCATCCACCTCCCAAATCTCTACCATTCTTACTTAAAGTGTTAATGGAAATAAGGAAGGGTAAAGAAAAATACCTTAGCAATGTCTGATGAAGTGCAGAAAAGATAAAACTAAGAAGAGCTCAGCAACGAAGATTGGAAAGGAAAGGTGAGAGGAAATGGTAAGACGCATTACCACAATTTCGCTTTTTAAAGAGCCACCGAACTCCACCCAATGCACGCGCTTTGTACAGCGTAAGGTAGGTAAAGCAACTGACAACCTATCAACTCAAGGCGACGCTTCGCTGATGCAACGCGTTTCCCTAGGCAGACGAATCTTTTCCCTATCAGCAATCACCTCACCCATTAAAGGTTCCATAATCATGATGAAAGAGAAAGTGGGAATTGCCAGCTCGTCTTGACTCTCAACTCCCTTGCCAGCAAATGAGTCAACTACAGAATTCAAGCTCAAAGCTCTTCACTAAGATGCACTCAGCTCGAGCTTGGGGGTTGTGGACTGGGCCGGATAACTTGGACCCAGCTCAGAAGAGACCCAACCGGCTTCTATAACAAGTCGTTCACAAAACTGCTATGAGGAGCTCGGCAAGAGGACATCTGTCCCGAGTTTGGAACACGTAGCACTCGGCAACTCATAAACGAACTAGCCGTTGGAGAAATCGACATGGAGGAGAACTGCCAGAGGTAGTTAGAAGCCTAGAGGATATATAGGAAACCAGACAGAGTAGGAAAAGACATCGGATAATCATTACAGCAGACTATCACTTTGTACTGGGAAATCCACATTGTTGTAACGATTTATCTTATTCAATACATTACTTTTTATCCGAGTACAGTACAAAACGTTAAAAATGACAACGACACAACGTTTTTAAAACTTAAGAGACTTAACTGCACAAAATTAAGAGACATACTCATTACCTGAAAGTAAATTAAGAAACTCAGGTAGATATTTTTTGCCTTATAACTATGACAATATGCATGAGTATGTTACTTATCATGCTTCTCAAACCTAGCTCGCTTGAGTTTTAACTTTGTGTTTTCTGATTTTCTTTGTTCACACATAAACCTCATTCTTCACCTTCTCGTAAAAAATGCGATTCCCCTCAATCTTCAATCCAAAACAAAAATGACTCACTGGATTTGGCTTTTAAGTTCCGACAAAGAAAATACTTGCTATTTACATTTTAACCATTATCTTACTTTTTCAACTTCAAAACTCAACCTTTCAAATGAAAAACTTCAAGACCCATTGAACTTATGCCACGTTATCAAACACTCCACATTTCCCTTACCACAATCAACTTTCTTTTTTTTATTTCACAAAAATTAACTTTCTTTTAAAAATATTTAAATTGTAGTTAAAAATAAAAATCACCATTTACACCCTCAATTTGGTCCCTAAACCATCCCTCTCTTTCCAATTTGATCCCTAAATTATAAAAATATAATAAATAGTCTATAAATTATTCTATATCTGTCAATTTAGTCGGTCAATTAGTTTTTAAATAGAAGAGATTGTGGATAATTTAATCACTAAATTGATAAATTTAGAATATTTTAAAAATTATTTATTATATTTTTATAGTTTAGGAAATAAAATTCAATACAGAAAGAGATCAACTTGAGAGTTCATTCCTATAAAATTTCACTATTTTTTTAGTCCCCATACATTTTTTCATCAACTTTTAGTCCCTATAAAATTTTACAACTTCGTTTTTAGTCCCTATAAAATGCCAACTTATGTATACCCATTGAATTTTTGAGTGATGATTTACATATATGCTAAGGACATTATAAATATCTCTTTCGCAAAAACTTTGAATTTTCTAACAAGGGATGAATTAAAGATTAATTTTCTAACTGCATAAAATACAAGAAAACAAATTAAAGGAAATACTATCCTAGAAATCCAATTTTGAGCTTATTCTTTGCGAGAGAGAGATGTTTTTAATATCCTTAACGTGTATGCAAAATATCTTTCAAAAATTCTAAAAGTATATATGAGTATTCATGATTTTACATTTTATAGGGACTAAAAACAAAATTATGAAATTTTGTAGGGACTACAAGTTGATGAAAAATTTTATAGGGACTAAAAACAAAATAGTGAAATTTTATAGGGACTAAATTTACATTTAACCCATGAATCTAAGTCAAATTACTTTCTAATAAAAACTTAAATATTGTTTATTTTTTTTTCTAAAAAAACAAATTTGACACACGTTTAAATATCCAATTTGATCTTCAACATAAAAGAAAGTGAAGATTAATTTTGTCCTTTGAAAAATGAAAATATGTATCCAAAACAATTCCTAATAAGGAGTAAAATGTCTCAAAAGTTATATCTAAAGACCAATTTAAATATTTATTTTTAATATATTTCCTTTTTGTGAAAAAAAAAAGCCGCTTATTTTTTGTCGAGTAACAATTTGAATATTTACTCAAAAAAAATTAAAAGGATAATAAAAAATGGTTCACACTTCACACGGCATTGTTGATTGTTCATCGGGTATAAAAAGCGAAGAACCACGAAACATTAACAAAGGAACAGAGTATATCGGAGAGAAAACAAACACCGCCGTCGACTTTCTCGCCGGAAAACAAAACAAAGAGATTTTCCGGCGAGTTCGTGCAGTAGAGAAGATGAACGGTCATCGACGGAGAGGCAACAATTCGAACGGAACGACGAAGGAGAAGGTGGAGAAAAAGTTGAAACGGCGATTGGTAAAGTTCGAAGAGTTGCCGGAATATTTGAAAGATAACGAGTTCATATTAGACTATTACCGGTCGGAATGGTCGGTGAAGGAAGCATTGTTGAGCGTCTTCGCATGGCACAACGAAACCCTAAACGTTTGGACGTGAGCAAGCGATTCTTCATTGTTTTTTGTCTTCAAACACTTGGCGTGCGAGCGATTCATTCATTGTTGATTTTCGTCAAACACTTTGCGTGCGTGAGCTTGGTTTTATTGATTTTATTGATGTTTTTGGTTTTTCTGTGTGCAGGCATTTGGGAGGATTTCTGATATTTGCTGCGATGATGATGAACTTTCCCGCGGCGGCCACGACGACGGAGCTTGGAGGTTTTCTCTCGAACATATACAGGTATTGAATTGTTGTTGGTGTTTGAGTTTTTGAAGGACTTAAGTGTCATTTTGGGGATTTGTTAAGGGGTTTTATGGCATAAAGAAAATTAGATATATGGAAAAATGCGATTTTTGTAAGTGATTTGTGAATAAATATAATTAGTCAAGTGCCCATCCTACGGACAGAGAGCAACTAACATATATGTTTAGTAACAAACTTCATGTGTGTAGGTATCGATGGGAAATAGTAATTAACCACATAAGATGATAGCGTACTTAAGTGCATACCGTCAAAAAAAAATTAAACATAAGTGCATACAGTATCAGATTATTACCAAAAAATATTCAATAAAAAAAAGAGATTATTACCAAAAAAAATATATAAGTGCATATGAGATTTTTGTCAAAAAAGTGCATACGAGATTAATTTTGACAGATAGCTTGTATATTATTATTACTATTTTTGGTAAATATTATTATTATTATTATTATTATTATTATTATTATTATCCGTATTGTTTTTTTTATACTGAGTTTGTCAATAGTATAGTGAATAAATATTATAAAATTTTATTATTATTATTATTTTGAGAAAAGAAAGAGAATGATGTGATGATGTGATATTTGTTGTGTGAGGGTAGTGGGACCAAAGCACGGGCGATGGAGTTGTTGACGACGGGGAAGTTTATCAACGGTTCCGAGTCTGACAGCAAAGGCTTCCAGGTTTGTCGGAGTACTTCTAATAATTTATTTATTAATAATGGAAAGAGTTTTTTTTTTGAATTCTGCTTTTCAAAGCAAATAAGGTTTTCTTCTATAATCATTTCTTTTCATTTCATTTTATACTTTCTTAATATAATTTTGGGTAAATAGTCAATTTGGTCCTTGAAAGTGTAACTCGCTGTCAATTTGGTCCCTAAATCTAGCGAAATTGCAAAATAGTCCCTGAAGGTATCATCTGTCAGTCACGTTAGTCCCTACCGTTACTCACATAGTTAACTCCGTTTAAAAATGAATATGTGGCACGTTAAGAGCCATGTGTAATGCCACGTATGAGGGACGAAACTGACATTAAACATATTATTTTAAAAAAATTAGTTTTTTTTTAATTCCTTTCCACTACCAGGGACCACGTTTTTTTTTGTTGAAACAAAACCTTCTTCTTCTCTTACTCTCACCTTCGTCAACTTCTCTTCTTCCTCAACCTCTCACCTTCCAGCTTCGTCAAGCATCATCGTCCATCATCTTCCATCATCGTTCGTTCTTCCTTCATCATAGTTCGTTCTTCCTTCTTCCAAAAAATGACTGCGTAACTGTCATTTTAGTCCCTGATACATATAAGTTTATATCATTTTAGTCCCTGAAAGATGTCACTTACTGTCAATTTAGTCTTTGAAACATTTACGTTTTTATTATTTTAGTCCCTGCGTAACCATTCTTTTCCTTAGCAGCTAACTTAGTGGCTTTTCATGCCCTCTCAAACCAATTTATGAACATGACAACCTGAACTCCTTTAATCCTTTAACAAGTTATCAAGAAGGAAAAGAAAAACATAAAAAAGATCACAAGTGCATAATTGCATAGTTGCATAAGTGGTTCAAAAGATATCCTAGATAGTCTATTACAACTTCATAATTTGTTCAAAACATATCATAATTTGTTCAAAACATATGCATAACTGCATAGTTGCATAAGTGGTTCAAAAGCTATCCTAAATAGTCTATTACAACTTCATAATATTAGTCTTCAAATGTCTTCAACCTTGATTCTGACGAGGTCCGCTTGAGGGAAGTGTAGGAGTTGGCACGAATGTCATCATCATAGACTGACTACTTGGCATAGGACATGGAACCATAATTGGTGTTGGAGAAGTTCCTCTAATAGGGGGTGGCCTAACTCCAATTTTGCATAGGTCGCGATGAAAATGTTGCTTGCGCCAAATCCAAATGGTTGCAAATCAGATTTAAAAAATAATCAATTAGAATCTTGTCTTGATGATTTCACCCAATGATTAATGATACAAAAATTAAAACGGGCTTACAGTTTCAATAGCAGTAGGATTTGGTATTTGAGGAGGAGCAGTTGGTGCTTGAACTTCATCTGATGGTGCTTGATCTCCAGCAGTTGGCGCTTGAACTTCATCTGGTGGTGGTGGAATCCAATTTCGTGGTCTACGTGGGACTCCCGGATTGTGACATCCATTTGTGTTGTGACCTCATGACCACATCTCTCGATGAGTTATTTTTGGGTATGATCTCTTCAACTTTGTTGTCTGTGAAGGGTTCTCAGTATTGTCCTTCCTTCTCTGTTTCTTAGGTCTCCCTGGGCGCCTCTTAAGTGGTGCAGGTGTTGGCCTTTCATATTGAGTTGGTTCCCAGTATTCTTCACCTTGTGTTGGCCTGATGAAATGCTCATATGTGGCATTGTATGATCCCAATGTCAGCCAGCCATGACAAAAATCCTCAGGCTTTCTTACCTGATGTGCAATCATGTTCACATGGCATACCTAAAACAACCAGGAAATCATTAGCAGCTATAGGAAATCATATGCACATGAAAAAGCCACTCCACATAAGGTAAGTGCAAATTGAATAAAAAGAATAAAAGCCAGAAACTTAAGACATTGAACTACCACTTTAACCTCATAAAGTTAAACAACCAAAAACTTAAGAAATCAACAACTAGCAACTTAAACCAATAACATTAAACTTAAGAAAGAAATACCTGTTAGCTGCCAGAACCTGCAAGTGCATGTATGAGATTCTATGTCAACATTTACATGTGACCTCCAGTTACAATATATTTCATACTTCCCATCTCCAGTCCATTGTGGGCTCCATTTGTTATTTTTTCAATCTTCAACTTGTCCAACCTAGAGTGTTGCATTGGACAAAGTGTACCCTGTCTATTCAACAACTTCAGTTTGTTATTAGACATGGTCCTCATGATGTAACATCTAATGTCCTCAGCCAATGTCAAAATTGGTTTCGCCCTATACTTCAAAATGCTTGAATTAAATCCTTCACACATATTGTTGGTAATGTTGTCTGACTTGCACTCAGTGCTGAAATATGCTTTGGTCCAAGCCTCCTTAGGCCATTTATCTAAATAACACCAAGCCTTCTCATTTTTCCGTTTCAACCTTTCCATGACAGCATTGAATTGAGCAGGTGTTGTTGCCCTTGCACACTGCCACACTACACCTCTCAATTCCAAGTCTTTGTATTGCTTAGTGAAATTCCTCCACAGATGCATAGCACAATATCTGTGAGGTGCCGTCGGGAATACATCATGCACAACAGCAATTAGTCCCTGAAAGATGTCACTTATTGTCAGTTTGGTCCTTCAAAGAATATATAAAAAATCATAATAGTACATTAATTAAAACACGTACCTTCTGCATGTCACTCATAAAATTCCACCCATGCTGCCTACAATCTCCCAAATCTTGCCTCAGCAGTGTGAGAAACCACGTCCAGTTGTCTTTATTCTCAACATCCACAATTGCATAAGCAATACAGAAATTGTGGTTGTTTGCATATTGTCCAACAGCAGTAAGAAGTTGTCCCCCATAATAATCCTTTAAAAAACAACCATCTAGACCAGTTAATGGTCTACACCCAGCCTTGAAGCCTAACTTACATGCTTCTAAACAAACTTAGAATCGATGAAATTGAGGTGGAGCATTGGGAATGGGAATACAATCAATCTTAGCTGTTGATCCCGGGTTACTCCTAAGTAACTCATGAGCATAGTCCCATATCTTTGCGTATTGTTCTTTAACATCACCTTCCACCAAATTTCTTGCGTCTTTCAATGATCTAAATAGCTTGGTCTCATCAACATGCACTCCAAATTCCTTCTTTAAGTACTCAAATGCCTGCACATAGGTGATTGTTGGATGCTCCCTAATCTTTGCCTCAAGCTTTTTAGAGACCCACTTTGTCTTTGCTTGGCTGTTTTTGAACACTCTACAACATGAGTGTTCACTTTCAAAAGTTTTGATCTGGTAACTTTAGTAGCATTGCTCCAAGATAAAAAAATCTCCCATTTACATTCTTTTTCCTTGCACCTAGCTCTACACCTTTCATTATCATTCTTCCACCAATTAATTTCCCTTCCTAAGTAAATTGTGTAGTCTCTAACCGCTTCCTTAAACAAGTCAGTGTTTTCAAATTCCATCCCCAACTCTAGGTGAACTTGACCAAAGTTTGAATTTGGATTAAATATTGGGAAAACTAACTTCCCATCATCCTCATCATCTGTACTAATTGGGGTCTTCAACTCCTCTGAGTGCCATGAATCATTGTCTGAATGGGGATCATGTTCAGGTTCTACACTTGGATGTTGTACACTTGGAGGTGCTCTTTTTTTACTAACCGATTCTAGATTAACATCATCCAAGTAGTATCCATCTTTGTCACTAAAATATGAAGGCTCAGAGTTGGGACCACCTCACCCCCACTATCATCATCACTACCATCGCCTTCCGGTTGTGTATCATTTTCAGCTTGTATCACTTCAGCTTGTGATTGTGTTTGAACTTCAACATCCATTTCAGCTGGCACATCAACCATTCTACAATAACATTAACAATAAACTGAAGCATCAAAGCTCAATAAAAACCAAAAACTTCAGCATTATAAAATCTAGGTAAAGAGCTAATAGAAAAATCTTGCAATGAGTAATTTCTATTCCTCAAGTATATTAGTTTCACAAGTAGTAAGAAATTAAAAAGCTTAAGTTAATAGATTAATGCATCCCAGAGCCTTTTTACAACTGGTTAAGAAATTAAAAAGAATGCATAATCTTCTTTGATCATGTTGATCAGTATGCTACTCAAAGCTCAAAGTATGCATAATCTTCTTTGCATTCTAATATGGTACTGCATATATTGTAGTGCATTCTTCTTGTTTATAAAAACTCAAAGGTCAATAAAAACCAAATATCAGGAACTTCAAAAATTGGAAAATAAACAAAAGATCAAACATTTGCACCACTAGTAAGAGATCAATCAAACCCCTAAAATGTGATTTTCATTAACCCTAGAATCACAATAACAGTACAACAAAATTTAGGGTTTACACTAAGCATTATAAACACATATGTTACCAATGAAGTTAAAAAGTATGATAACTTGCTAAAATACCTTGATCGAAGAAGATGAACGAAACAATGGATGACAAGCAGAGAGGAACGAAACGTTGGAAGAAGGAAGAACGAACTATGATGAAGGAAGAACGGACGGTGATGCTTGACGAAGCTGGAAGGTGAGAGGTTGAGGAAGAAGAGAAGTTGACGAAGGTGAGAGTGAGAGAACGACTTCTTTTCATAAATATTTTCTATTTTCTATTAAAAACATTAACAAAAGTTAAATAACTATTCAAAATCAAAATAGATTACAAATTACAAAAAAAAATAATGTGTAGGCATGACAACAAAACCCGTAGCCGTGGGTATCCACTCAACCCATCTCGAGTTTGACGGGGAAAACTCGCTTTGACCGTAGACTGAGTGGGGTTCGGGGATGTCGATACCACCTCGCCCCCACCCCAACCCCAAAACCGTTCAACAAAACATTAATTTTTTATTTTATTTTATTTTATTTTATGCATAAATACTCAATCATTTTGTTTCATAAAATTTGTTCATTTTTAATTTTGATCTATTTTCAATAGAAAAGTATATTCTAATACGTTTAACTTCTTTTATCAGTATATAATAATTATGATTTTATTATATTAATTATTATAAATATATTTTCTAATTTTTCCTAAAGATTTATGGTGGAAACGGGTACCCGCGGGGAACCCACCCCCAATTGGGACGGGGATGGGGATGAAAATTTTGTCCTCGATAGAGATAGGGGTGGGAACGAGGGATGCAAAACCCTGCCCAACCCGACACGTTTCCATGCCTAGTGATGTGTCTGTCTGTCTTTGCACTAAAAATGATAATAGTGGCGTATTTCTACACTCAATTATAATCAAAAAATTAATTATGCTTAGTGGGAATTGCATTATATCTAATATTATTTTTTATTGTATTTACTAAAACTAGAGCCATAAAACTTGGCAGCCCAGCCTAACCAACTCAATGGGCCAAAGTGTAAAAGCGAGTCGGGTTGGGCTAATCCAATTATCTACTAGATTGTGTTTCTTGCAATCCGACCCAACTCATAACAATGGGCTTAGCGGGCCAGCTAGAGCTAGCCCACTTGACATTTTAACAAAGGAAAACACACAAAAAGTGTTTAAAGTATAAAAAAGTAAGTCGGGTTTGGCCTTTGGGACAATTGGGTTGGGCTAAAAAGGCTCAATTCTTTCTGGTCCTCTATTGTTTGTGTCTAGTCTAATGGACCAAAATGACAACTCCAATCTACAACTTTTTTTGGTTACCGTGTTATTAGTGTTCAATATCCACGTGTATATCCGATTTTATTAGTTTTGTGGTTCTTCCTCCCCATAAAATCTGAATAAAGTTTTTAGCACACCCAAATCATATGAATTGTTTAGGACAATATTATTATGGTCTTGAAGACTGCAATTGGCGTGGGGAGAGGGGAGGTTTGAAAAAGGCGCCACTGGAATGAAATCCCAATTTACCAGTGAGGGACTCTCTCTGATAAGTGGGCCAGCTTAGCCCTTCTCCATGTGATCCCTGCCATTCACAGGTTTGAGTAAGTTTAGGATGAGACTTGGCAAGTCCCCTCATCAAATTACTAGTTGGGATATTTCGTTACTTTCGTTACTAGTTCTCTGATAGTGTGTGTAAAAGAGCAAAGGAGTTTGTACCATATTTTCCTGATTTTTTTGAGGAAAAATCAAAATATTTTAAATTTGTAAGATAATTTGATAGGGAAAGAGTAACTTTTTATTTTAACAAAATCACAATTTGAGAAAAAATCACAATTTGATAGGCCCTCTTTGTAACAAAAAAACAAAGAATATCACAAAGTTTAATTACAAGATAAAATTACAATTAAACCATCAAGATTTAAGTTGAATATTGCAATTACAATCATAAATCTAAGTATTTTTACCAAACCAATTCAATTTTTTTTATTCCAATACTTGGCGAGTATCTTTAGTTAAATCAACCTGACTATTCTTTTTTTTCCCAATAAAAACATGATCTGATTATACCAATTCCTAACATTAGTACTCACCAAAAAGAATTCCTAACATTAGTGTAGCTAATGGTGGCAAAGATAACCATTTATCTATTATTTATCCATCATCTAAAAATGACATAATATTTTTGATTTGGAATAGTAATGGGATATTTGAATGTCTTCTTCAATAAATTAGTTGACCTGAATGAGAAGAAAATAACTAATAATTTGACAACTGCGCTTTGATAGGCTGGTTTCAGTAGGAACCGGTGTGTTGGACACTTTTAACGTTAGTAGTTGCGTCTATAATGGTTTTTTTTTTTTTATATATAATAATATATAATGTATAGATTGTCAAAAATAATAATATTATATTTTTTTGAGGGTATCCATATTATATTATTTTTGACAATCTTTTTGGTATAAACCGGGTATCTTCTCACAAGAATGCAGAGTATCTTCAGCCGGTAGAGGACAAAGGCGCGCAAGCTCTCTCCTCAAGAGATTTAAGTCCTGCAGGATCGAATCCACCTTTGAAAGATGCATCGCTTTAAATCTCTTGAGGAGAGCTTTCACTGCTGCTTTGCGCCTCTACCCGCTCGAGGATTAGCGCGGAGGATACGCGGTTTATACCAAAAAGATTGTCAAAAATAATATAATATGAATTCCCTCAAAAAAATATATATAATATGGATGAAATCAAAGTCTCCGGTGATTAGAGCTACATCTTGGGAAGTTTGATCATGTTAAATAAAATTTATTCCTATTTATAGTTTTTTATTACTATAAAAACTAAACTAAGAACATGTATGGAAAAAAAAAACATTACAAACCTAGACAAGTCTCTCATGTTTGAAAAAATCAAGAGGGATCATGTTTTTAATCATTACCATTCAATCTCTTTATCCTTCATTTTAAATAAATACACTCATTCCTTCAATATATTAGATAAAGTGTGGGATTCAACATGACAAATTTAATATGAGAAGATCTATTCCTGGAGATTGAAGCTCTAAACATAAGATAACTAATTAACAAGATTCACTATTAATTCAACTCATTGTTTTAATTTTTTTCACAGGATTCAAATCTGAGACAGGTTTTGGAACCATCGATGTTTCACCATGGGGTGAGAGAATCTAGTGTGGAAACAATTCCAAGATGGCCATGGTTCATTTTCTTAGCTGGAGGAATGTGCTGTTTGGCTTGCAGTTCTCTTTCTCATCTTCTAGCCTGCCATTCTAAACGCTTCAACCTGTTTTTTTGGCGTTTAGATTATGCTGGAATATCAATTATGATAGTCTCTTCCTTCTTTGCACCAATTTACTACGTCTTTTTCTGCAATCCTTATGCAAGGTTTTTGTATTTAACATCAATATCAGTCCTTGGAGTCCTTGCCATCATTACCCTTCTTGCCCCTTCACTTTCTTCGCCCCGCTTTCGACCCTTTAGAGCATCTTTGTTCCTTTCAATGGGCTTTTCGGGTGTCATTCCAGCAGCTCATGCTCTTGTAAGTAATTGGGGCCAGCATCAGATTATAGTTGCACTTGGATATGAGCTCTTAATGGCCATTTTATATGCCATTGGAGCTCTGTTTTATGTTACTAGAATACCAGAGAGATGGAAGCCTGGAGCATTTGATATTGCTGGACACAGCCATCAGATTTTTCATGTTTTCGTTGTTTTAGGGGCACTTGCACATAGCGTTGCCACGCTTATGATAATCGATTTTCGACAGGGATCACCCACCTGTGCATTCTAGGCTTAGCCAATTTCTAAGTATCATTTGTATCATTCTTGTCTGTTGTCTGAAACGCATTATCATTCTTTGAAGAAATGTCTAATTTAATTAGGAACCACGAATTAATATTGTGTATTTTGTTAAACTAGATGCAGGCTGCCATAATGTGCTGTTATAATAGCTCCTTTAGCTTTACCGATAACGGTACAGGGAAAAAAAAAAGGCTTCAATGGGTTTTGGTAGTGAGTTTTCTTTCATTCTTGCTGAACCAGATTCCGACTTCGGCGCTCCAGCACGTCCAACAAATACATTCATAGGAAGTCATCCACGTTTTAAGAACTTATGATTTTCATCCAGCCGTTCATGAGAATTTTTAAAAATAAGCCATACAATTCATTCTTAAATGCTTTTTTGAAATTATAAAACAATCAATTTTGGGCGAATTGATTTTTGTTAAAACAACATATAAAATGGGACGGAGGTACTAATTTCTAACGAATAAACTCGTGGTACGTGTTGGATACTATATTAGCTTATAGCATTTTTTCAGATGCTATTTAAAATAGCATTTGAATTTATAGTTTATAATGCTTCAATTTCTTACCTTTATTATGTTAATTAAGTTCTCTATTTATCCTTCATTAATGAATATATTCTCTCATTTAAGCCTTAATTAGAAGTGTTTATTTATGTCTCTCTTATATTTATCCTTCATTATGTTTATTTTGGTCTGCAATAAGTAATGTTCTCTTATCAGCGAAGAGATGACAATTGAATATGGAGTAACCAAGACGTGATTTAAAACTACATGGGCTCTTTTTTGGTGATAATTACACAGTCTGTTTGTTAAACCACGTGTTCTTTGGGTTTTGCTTTTCCCACTTCCACTCCTACTCAAAACACACTCCATAAGGATGTGAAAAGACCAAAAGGCCAGCCAAAACGTCTTTTTTTCAAGAATTATAACGTGTTCGAACACGGGCCTTCGAACGGGTTCGAACAAGGCTGTTCACGAGTGTTCAATATGGACTCACACCTTCTTGGGCATTTTTCACCTGTTCGAATGGGGTCGTGCGAACAAGTTCGAATGAGGGTGTTCGAACCAGCGTTGCAGAATGGCAGATATTAGACGTCTCAGATTCCACCGACAGTTTTAATCAACGACTTACAATCAGTCAAATGTGTCACATAAAGGAGTGGATGTCATTCCCTTGGGAAAATGTGCCTGAACGGATAGAATTTAAACGGCTCAGATTTGTGATCTAAAAATGAAATCAACGGCTGACATTTCACCACGCCTATTATAAAAGGGGGTTCAGTTTCTTCACCACATCCTCACACCTTCTTCACCAAACTCTAATCCGGTTCTTCACCAAACCCTACTCTCCTTCTTCACAGATACAACCAACTTGAAATGGAATGACAATTGTGCGCAACCCAGTACTCAAACGACAAATTTCTAACGGCCCTTCATCACCATGGGACTGTAACCACTGACGAACATGGTGTTGTTTTTCGTTGTCCTAACCATATCTTCTGCAGGATGAGTAAGGACATCACCTTCGCCCAACTAGAGGAAAAGGTTGAGAGGAAGATTCGTCCAGAGGGAGCGTGGCGTAAAGACGTGGATCGTATACGTTTCAGAAAGTACAATTGTAAAGATGATGGGACTGTCCATTATTCTGTCATATAGATCCAAAGCGACGACGACGTCTGCGCAATGATGTAACATCTAACTAACGTTCCAATGGGACGTAGTATCTTGGAGCTGCACGTGGACACAATACGCACTCCAGAAGAGGTCATTTATCTTCTGGAACAGGGACTACCGAAACACAAGTTTCTTAGTTAGTTGTTTGCTTATGTTGCTTTTATGTCTTTCGTATTTCATGTCTTTTGTAACACCCTCACCGGGCGTCACAGATTCTACACTCAATATCGAATTTTGCAGTTGCTTTTTTTTTTAAGCAAAAGTTCACAAAGTATTTCATGAAAATCTGACACTAGTTAAAAACTCATTTTTGATATACAACAACACAACACACTAATTCCTCATTGATCACAGAATTTCCTTCGCCATTAGGCGTACAACATTCATCTTCAAAAACAATACACTTAGTCACGATTTGAGAACTAGACTAAGGACACAATCTAATGAGCTGGTTTTAAGATAAAACTCTATGTCTACTGATCTAGATTACTAGTCAGAGACACCAGAAAGGGGATCACAACCCTTTTTGGACACATACCTAAACATGGACCCTTACCAATCACCTATTTGATAAGTCCAGAAAATTCACTGCTTCTTCATAGGGACGTTCTTCACGCTTCCTCAGGAATCATGCCTTCTATCACGTCACAAAGCAAATCGCCACTAAACCTCTACACCGCCAATGCATTCAGACCCATATACCTGAAACATTGTACTCGAGTACCCCAAGGATGTGTAGACAAACAATCTGGCAAGGTGAATCTCTTATACACGAGTTCATCGCAAGCTATTCCATGGATACATAATACGTAATACAAGAACAAGCATTTTACTAATACGTATGATATACATGCGCAATATCACATAATTATAACAACAATCACTCACATAATTAATAAACACATCAATTCATAGCAAGTCATAGAACTCAGCAAGATATGGTTAGTCAACCACGAACATCACTATCCACGTTAGTAATCGTTCCTCACATCGATTATCAATATCATCAAATTTTCCATACGAAATGGAATAGCACTAGATTGTCACCTAGGCCAATACTGTGATCTAGATTCTCAGTTAGATCAACACCGACAGACATAACATTTACACCATGATTATGTCTCTGTGTCCCTTGTAACCTAGATCTGGATTCCTCGTCAGACCTACAGCAATTACTCAGGCAGTCTTCAACATGGGACTACAACACGTCCGGGTTGGAACAACGCCCTAAAAACGTTCTACACTCTCAACGCTCTAGGTCCTCGATGGTACCTAGATAATCAATAAGAATCTTGTACTAGATTTTCACACATCTAGATTAAGACTCGATCCCAAGTTCTCATTTCAAATCAACACTTAACTTTGAAAGTCTCATTACATATCGACAATCATCGAGTATCCAATTTTCATAAATTCTCTTTTTAACATGAAACGTCAAAGTTTAGAGCGCCACACTAAGCGTCCCATTCCACTTAGCATAGCTTTCCGAGTATTCTTATCTTTTGACGGACAAGAGCACCACTTTGAGTTTTCGAAAACGCTTCTCTTTTATAAAGTCGGAGTATTCACTTATTATCTTTACTAACTTACTTTCATCGTTAACCAACAACTCTTAATCAACTCTTTCCACTTTGATTATTTATCTTCTCTTATCAAATTTTCTTCATTGTTCCAACTCTACTCAACACTTATTTTTGAAAGTTTCTTTACATAATGAAAGTCAAAAAGTAATCGATTTTCATAAATTATTCCATACAAATATTACGCTCAAAGTTTAGAGCACTATGCTAAGCGTCCCATTCACTTAACATAGCTTTCCGCGTAGTCTAATATTTTAACGGATCAAGAGCACCTTTTGAGTTTTTTCGAAAACACTTCAATTGATAATAGCAGGTTACTCAAATGCTATCATTACTAAATTTACTTTCATCGCTGATCAACCACACTTTAACTCACTTTCTACCTTTTCTCATTCTAATGCCTAAGGTTTCCTTTTTTCGAAATAAGAGCGTGTTTTTCTAAATATAGTCAACTCCGAATATCCATTGGAGAAGTTCGGGTTTTCACAAAATTAAACGCTTTCTCGTAAATCATTTTTTTAATAATGTCTAAGTTATTCATTTCCTTTTAATGTTACTTTATCCAATTAACTCTCAAAATACTGTTTTTCATTTCAAAAATTTCACGTGATTTATTTCTACCATTATCATGGTCACATCCTTGACGCATCTACAATTTTCCTTTAAGTTCAATCAACCCAGTTTACAACTCACAGGTCATAACGATAGTTATGCCTTCAGCACTTTAACAAATCAACACAATAACCAAACACATTAATTGCATTCTCAGAAATCAATGCATATCATTAACTCAACCAATCAGATAATACTACTAACACATATTACACAACCTGACCACCGATTCGGAAACATCAAATTACACATGTCATCATGTAATTGGCATCAATTATCCAACTAGACCACCGAACCTGATCATTTAATTGTCATTCCAAACCTGACCATCACCAAACCTGACCATTTAATTCCTATTTAAAAATTCAAAATATGACTTGACATAACATTTAATTCCCATTATTACGGTATAATATTAGTTCCAACTATCAAGTTTTGAATTTGCATTTCGCGATAATAAAATATCCTGGTAATTATAAAAAAAAACTCAATACGCAAACATCTATGTTTATACACTAAATGAAATCATATCGTTACCACACATATTATATTGTCACCTAATTATTTTTCTTCTTAAACTCTCTATTCATTTTTAGATACATTCATATTCATTTGACTATAATAAATCTCATTATAGTATTTAATATTACAGACTTATTTTATAAATAATGGGGTCCATATCTTATAATAAATCTCATTTTCTTTTATCTTGGTTTTTTCTCCATTATTAAGATTATAAGAAACTACCAATTTTTTTAACTTTTTGCAACACAAGTATGTAATATGACAGACTTATTTTATAAATAATTATTCTGTTTTTCTATCCAAACAAGAAAATAGTTCTAAGGGGGAGACATTATATAATGTTCTTATAGAAAATTATACTTTTATATTTTTATTTTTTATGCATATAAAGGGCACAACGGTACCTTGCGTATACACGGATGATATACTGTTAGTTCAAAATATATTTCCGACTTGCAGTCAACACTCAACATGTAATTTGCAACGTTCATCCGACAAACCCCTAAAAATCAGAAAAAGAATTAATAGCCTTAAATGATTAAATAATACAAAATCCCTGATAAAATGTTCTTGGTGAAATTGGAGAAAACACAAATCCTATATATAGTGCCACTGCAAAAACATATGCAACACAAATCCTATCATATCATCTTCTATGATTTGCAAAAAAACTTCATTGTTTCACTCAGTCACAAAAGCAAATATAGCTCCAACCTATAACCTCATTTGTGATATCGTTCCCAACAATGTCGGTTTATGCCTATACGTTCGAGTTGTCCGTAAATGGCTGGTACAAGATCCTAATAAAGGTCCCGATGAGTACTTCTCTTTGGATTTAGTTTTCATGGACAAAAATGTACGCGTCCATGATTCACACTATACTCATATATGTAAAAATGATTATCGTCTTGTACCTATTAAAATTTGTATTTGTCAAAAAAAACCTATTAAACTTTGTAATTTATTTATGCAGGGGGCAAAATTGTTGCTACTATACACACACAATTGTTTTATATTTTTAAGAAAAAAGTTGAAGAGGATGCAGTCTATATACTCTCAAACTTCAAAGTCCTTCCTAATGGAGGGGAATTTCGAAGAAACATCAACAAATACAAGATGTCTTTTGAAAACACTATCATATCCGAGCAATCCAATGCATCGTTTCCCGCAATTTACAATACGTGGATTAATCCGGTTGAAATTTTTAAGCCCACTTTTGATTGTGCTTTTTTACTTGGTACATAATGATCCTTTGAACTAAATGTTTATGATTATTTAGAGAATAGTTTATGATAACTCATTCCTTATACATAATTGAAAACATTATTATTTACTTTTTTTAGGTAAATAATTGAAAACATTTTTTAAAATCTTTAAACAAACTAACCTTATCTTTTAAAACAAACAATAAAATGCTTATTCATTGGTATTTTTTAAATACATTATATACGATTTTTTATCTATTCGAAGCAAATGTCTATTTGTTCTTTGTTATACATCAACAAGTAATTTTATTTGTTAGGGAAAATATTTTTGGGGGACTCTTAACTTATTTTCAAGTTTTGATTAGGCGCCTTTATGTTTTGATTGAAAGAAATAGGTCTCTTATGCTTTTTTAAACCGGATAGGGACCTAATCAAAAACTAAAAATAATATAAGGGACCCCGAATTTTGGCTATTTGTTATATAATACTTAGATCTCTCTACTTTATTCTCTATCTCTATCTCTATCTCTAACTCACTCTTTCTTTTCCTCCCAAAAATATTTATTCTCGATTTTTAGAAATTCTTTTTAACCAAACCACACACCAATTATTACAAATAAAATTTTACTAAATATTGGAAGCACAAGTTACACCCGTGCAAGGCACGGGTTACATACTAGTATTACACAATTCAATTCAAATCAAACAATCAAGACAATTAAGCAAACAACATGGAAAGCTAAAACTCAGAGATCCCCTTACCTTGGATGCTTTCCTTCCTACTATCTACTTTCAATCATGCACGTATATTTCTCTGGTAAATTAACACCTTCACACGTAAGATCGTATAAATAAAATTTGCGTCTTTGGTCGTAATCCTTTATGTAGGGTTCAGACAACAATTGGAACTCAGGGTTCTACTTTCTTTTTAGGAGGTGGAAACTACGCTCTTTAAACTACTAGTTCGCTATCAATACATAGTAAAATCCAACAAAATTTGTACTAAAACAGTAGCAAAATTAGTCTAGCTAGTTTTCAGAAAATAAAGAATCAAATCAAAATGAGGTGTATGTTAACAAGAATCGTAAAAACACTTAACATACGCATTTTAGGTTTTAGAGCAAAATAAGATTCTTTTAGTCAAACTTTTTCTCCTAATGTTTCTTTCCAAAACTTCAAAGCTTCAACTTAAACTCTTACAAGATAGATATTTTTACTCAAAATCATTGGAACATATTAAAAATTGCAAAAATAGTTCCTTTCCATCATCGATATCATTTTTTTTATCATGATCAAAAATATTATATTAACTAAATGAAAAACTTTAGGGAGTCTAATTTAAAAGTTACTAAACTCAACTTTTTCAAAGATCTCGTTTTCTATCTTGCAATTAGCAACTTCTTAACAAAAATCAAATAATTTCCCCTTACCTTTTTCACTACAAGCTACGGTTTTGGCTTCAAAAAAATTAGAGGTTTAATTTACAAATTCCTTCCAAAGTGATTTTACAAAGGGAAGAAAGGATAAAAAAAACTTGATTAAAAGTTTGTAATCAACTCCAACAAAGCAGCCAACTTAAACTGAAGAAAAATAGGGAGAGAAGTGAAAATATTTCTCACCGAAATTAGAGAGAGGCCATGATTTAGATAGAAGAGAAAGGAAGAGATTATTTGTAGATGATTCTCTCAAAATGCTCCTTTACGATCCACCCAAGTTTCCATTTTCTAAAAGATTGATATTGCTTCCTTCGATGATGAAAAAATAAAAGAAAATAAAAGAAGTAGTGGAGAGGAGAGGTGTTGGTCACGGTTTGGGAGAGGGAGGGGAGATGTAGACAAATTTGATCAAAATAGTGGAGTAAAAGGGAGAGTATGAGAGAGTGGAATGAGATGAAAATGTTGAGATTAAGTGGGACTGGGGTTCTGTCGATGGGTTTGTAAGGAAGTAGGAAAAAAATTAAACTTAAAAGACATTTAGAAATAATTGTAGCCAAGTAAAAATAGAGGAAAGAAGAAATAATGGAGAGAATGAGTGGTGGGGGAGGGTTGGGGGTTAGGAGGTAAATTTAAGATGTAAATAAATATCTAGATATTTGTAGTTATAATAATATAATAATACGGTTAAATGATACTAAGCGTTTCGGGGAATTAACACCCATTGGATGTTAAATAAATTATCCTAACAGTCTTTTAAAACCTTGACGTAGAATATTTTCAGATCTGGTCACGATTAGGGTTGTTAAGCGAGTAAATTTCGTCCGCCAAGTCCAAAATGCGTCCAAATTCCGGTGGAATTTTTGAACGGAATTTAAACCATGAGTTAATACAATATATTAGGTCCTAAAAGTAGTTTCATTTTGGTTTAACTCGCTACCGCGATCTATCGTTGAGAATATAGATAACAGGGTGTTGAAACAACTAACTACAAAAGTAAACCAACAAAGCAGAAAATGTAACTTCAGAAATTTGAAGGGATGATAATATTTTTAGTTATAAAATCATTTATATTATTTTAAAATACTCAAAATAATATTTCTCAATAGAAATACAATTCTCGTTATATTACTATATACGACGTGAAATGGTTCAATAAAAATAAAAATTATTATTTTCAACCTGATTTTCATTTTAAATATACTCAATCAAAAACTTGTATCATTAATATAAGGTTGATCATGAATCAATATTTTGACTCTGATCCCGCATTTTCTACTATAATCAAATTAACAAATAGTGTAAGTTAGCATTATGAATTAACTTAATTATTTGCATAAAATATAATGAAGACTTGCAAATCACATTACTAATATATTTAATAATATAATAAACGAATCTACAAAATTCGGGGTGTTATTACTACCCTTCTAAAAAAAAATTCGTCCTCGAAATTTGAAAACAAATAAGCAATTCAACTACTTAATGCCAGGATAGTTGTTTTCCATAATCACAATCACTACCTCTATCCCCATTGAACACTTAGTGGTAATTCTAGATACTCCTTAAATACTAAAGATCTAGTTTAATTGGCATTCCACAATCCAGTTTAATCATATCATAAAATTGAGCCAACTTAAGATCATATCCCTACATGACTGTGTAATTTTTAACCATCTATAGTTAAATTTCAGATCCTTACTGTCTAAATCTTTAAGTATCAAACATCATACTTAATGTTAGAATAAAATGGCCATTTTCCTTAAGTGTGTTGTCAAATCCTTATACGGATTATCTACCGATTCAAAAACCTAGAACCCCTAAGACTTCATCTTAAGTTGTATCTAAATCATCACTTAAAAATCATTTGTCTTCAGAAATGTCTGCTCATCCTCTTATTATCACTCTATCTTTAATATATTGTCCTTAGTTTCCTTATACCTTTAGTATTAAGTCATTCTTACTATCCCTATTTTCTGGGTCTCCAAAAATACTTATTTCCAAATTCACTACTAATGGTTGTTCTTGAATCTAGTAATAACTCTTAATGTCCTGTTCTATGATCCAACATGTCTAAAACATATACACTAAGTCTCACTGAAAAAAATACAACAATTCTTTTGGATCTATCAAACCAAGCAATACTGCCAAATCAATTTAAAGCTTTATCAATCAATCTTATCCTATTAATAAGATGTAAAACTGTTAAATGCATTCATAGAGTTTGATCATAAGCTTATTCTATATCTTGGCTATCTCCATAAAAAAAAACATTTCAATGTTGTTCCTATAGTCAGGTCTTAATCGCTAACTAAATCAATCAATTCTCAACTTCCCAACCCTTATTCTACAAATGCACATGATTCTCCTACTTAAATGTGTTTCTCATAACGTTTCATTTTTTTCCGAATTTCAAACCTAAAGTCTAAGCGTCGCGTTTTCAAATATTCTATGGCACAATCTTCATCACGAACTTCAGAGCGTTGAAAACTAAACAAGCTATAATTTACTATGATGCATGATTACCTAAAATAACTTACTCAAACAAGACAGAAAAATTTTCAGTTTGTTTTTCACTGAACTACGGGTCATCTAACACTCATAATGTCTTTATCTACCAACAATTTCACCTTAGACTTAAATACTCCAACTAAAATTTCAAATTAATCTACAACTTACGAACGATTCATACTTACCATTAGCTAGTTCATACCAAAATTCCCATGTTGACAATTCTCTATCCAAATTTTTGTTGCAAGCCTAACTCCTTAAACCAAGAAAATAAAATCTTACTACCTAATATTCTCCAACAAAAAAAGACTATTAAGTTATATCACGTACTTGTCATCTTAACACTTAGTTCCCACAGTAATCTCAATGCTATGTAATTGTCTACTTAATGAGGCAGAAAACTACCTCAAATCTTTCTTAACTTATTAAGGTCTAAAATGTTGGTCCATTCCAACTATTGAAGTTCCTTCCATTCATAACAAGTCAATAGAGTGATCAGCCCCACAACTTATCATTAAATAGTTAGAGCTAAAACAATTGCATGTACTAACTAAATTTGTACAAGCTAACTAATACTAATCCATCAAACCAAACTTATCATCGAGATATCAATATCATTGATATATTCCATCACTAGTTGTTCCTTCTACACGTAATAAGCTATTGAGCGGGCCAGGCCAATAACTCATCATCCAGTAGTCAAAACCATCATGATTTCATAAACCATCTTAAGTTATCTAACTACCTATTATCAGTATCGCAACTGACTTACCCTACAGGTCTTTTATTTAGTCTGCTTAATCCTCACTCTTCTATTCTAACCCATTGATCTCAAACGGTCATCCTAAGGATTTACAGAAACTAGTAGGTCCTCAGTGGTTTCCTCAACAGTGTTCTAAGTATGAAAATGCATACGTACATATCCATCCTCACAACTCCTTGAGGTTCACAGAGGTCTTACTACACTTCCATAATCCACTATTTATATTCTTACCCAAAAATTGAACTTCCTTGCTTTTCAAGGATGTTCCCATTTTACTAGTCTTAAAGAGTCTAAACTTCTCTATTCAAGGAGTCAAGACTAAGTCGAACTCAAAGTTCAAATCCACAATAAGGTTGTTTTACAGTTCACTTGAATAGTCATTCCTCAGTGACATAAACAAGTCCCCTGTACCAACAACTACACAGAGCAAACACAACAAAAACATAATGGATCCATAACTCATATCGCAAAAAGACTCGACCAGCTCTGATACCACTAATGTAACACCCTCACCGGGCATCACAGATTCTACACTCAATATCGAATTTTGCAGTTGATTTTTTTTTTAAAAGCAAAAGTTCACAAAGTATTTCATGAAAATCTGACACTAGTTAAAAACTCATTTTTGATATACAACAACACAACACACTAATTCCTCATTGATCACAGAATTTCCTTCGCCATTAGGCGTACAACATTCATCTTCAAAAACAATACACTTAGTCACAATTTGAGAACTAGACTAAGGACACAATCTAATGAACATGGACCCTTACCAATCACCTATTTGATAAGTCCAGAAAATTCACTGCTTCTTCATAGGGACGTTCTTCACGCTTCCTTAGGAATCATGCCTTCTATCACGTCACAAAGCAAATCGCCACTAAACCTCTACACCGCCAATGCATTCAGACCCATATACCTGAAACATTGTACTCGAGTACCCCAAGGATGTGTAGACAAACAATCTGGCAAGGTGAATCTCTTATACACGAGTTCATCGCAAGCTATTCCATGGATACATAATACGTAATACAAGAACTAGCATTTTACTAATACGTATGATATACATGCGCAATATCACATAATTATAACAACAATCACTCACATAATTAATAAACACATCAATTCATAGCAAGTCATAGAACTCAGCAAGATATTGTTAGTCAACCACGAACATCACTGTCCACGTTAGTAATCGTTCCTCACATCGATTATCAATATCATCAAAATTTCCATACGAAATGGAATAGCACTAGATTGTCACCTAGGCCAATACTGTGATATAGATTCTCCGTTAGATCAACACCGACAGACATAACATTTACACCATGATTATGTCTCTGTGTCCCTTGTAACCTAGATCTGATTCCCGCCGGACCTACAAAGAATTACTCGAGCGATCTTCAACACGGGACTACAACACGTCCGGGTTGGAACAACGCCCTAAAAACGTTCTACACTCTCAACGCTCTAGGTCCTCGATGGTACCTAGATAATCAATAAGAATCTTGTACTAGATTTTCACACATCTAGATTAAGACTCGATCCCAAGTTCTCATTTCAAATCAACACTTAACTTTGAAAGTCTCATTACATATCGACAATCATCGAGTATCCAATTTTCATAAATTCTCTTTTTAACATGATACGTCAAAGTTTAGAGCACCACACTAAGCGTCCCATTCCACTTAGCATAGCTTTCCGAGTATTCTTATCTTTTGACGGACAAGAACACCACTTTGAGTTTTCGAAAACGCTTCTCTTTTATAAAGTTGGAGTACTCAATTATTATCTTTACTAACTTACTTTCATCGTTAACCAACAACTCTTAATCAACTCTTTCCACTTTGATTATTTATCTTCTCTTATCAAATTTTCTTCATTGTTCCAACTCTACTCAACACTTATTTTTGAAAGTTTCTTTACATAATGAAAGTCACAAAGTAATCGAATTTTCATAAATTATTCCATACAAATATTACGCTCAAAGTTTAGAGCACTATACTAAGTGTCCCATTCCACTTAACATAGCTTTCCGAGTAGTCTCATCTTTTAACGGATCAAGAGCACCCTTTGAGTTTTTTCGAAAACACTTCAATTGATAATAGCAGGTTACTCAAATGCTATCATTACTAAATTTACTTTCATCGCTGATCAACCACACTTTAATTCACTTTCTACGTTTTCTCATTCTAATGCCTAAGATTTCCTTTTTTCGAAATAAGAGTGTGTTTTTCTAAATATAGTCAACTCCGAATATCCATTGGAGAAGGTCGGGTTTTCACAAATTAAACGCTTTCTCGTAAATCATTTTTTTTAATAATGTCTAAGTTATTCATTTCCTTTTAATGTTACTTTATCCAATTAACTCTCAAAATACTGTTTTTCATTTCAAAAATTTCACATGATTTATTTCTACCATTATCATGGTCACATCCTTGACGCATCTACAATTTTCCTTTAAGTTCAATCAACCCAGTTTACAACTCACAGGTCATAACGATAGTTATGCCTTCAGCACTTTAACAAATCAACACAATAACCAAACACATTAATTGCATTCTCAGAAATCAATGCACATCATTAACTCAACCAATCAGATAATACTACTAACACATATTACACAATTCAATTCAAATCAAACCATCAAGACAATTAAGCAAACAACATGGAAAGCTAAAACTCAGAGATCCCCTTACCTTGGACGCTTTCCTTCCCGCTATCTACTTTCAATCATGCACGTATATTTCTCCGGTAAATTAACACCTTCACACGTAAGATCGTATAAATTAAATTTGCGTCTTTGGTCGTAATCCTTTATGTAGGGTTCAGACAACAATTGGAACTCAGGGTTCTACTTTCTTTTTAGGAGGTGGAAACTACGCTCTTTAAACTACTAGTTCGCTATCAATACATAGTAAAATCCAACAAAATTTGTACTAAAACAAAGAGCAAAATTAGTCTAGCTAGTTTTCGAGAAAATAAAGAATCAAATCAAAATGAGGTGTATGTTAACAAGAATCGTAAAAACACTTAACATACGCATTTTAGGTTTTAGAGCAAAATAAGATTCTTTCAGTCAAACTTTTTCTCCTAATGTTTCTTTCCAAAACTTCAACTTAAACTATCACAAGATAGATATTTTTACTCAAAATCATTGGAACATATTAAAAATTGCAAAAATAGTTCCTTTCCATCATCGATATCATTTTTTTATCATGATCAAAAATATTATATTAACTAAATGAAAAACTTTAGGGAGTCTAATTTAAAAGTTACTAAACTCAACTTTTTCAAAGATCTCGTTTTCTATCTTGCAATTAGCAACTTCTTAACAAAAATCAAATAATTTCCCCTTACCTTTTTCACTACAAGCTACGGTTTTGGCTTCAAAAAAATTAGAGGTTTAATTTACAAATTCCTTCCAAAGTGATTTTACAAAGGGAAGAAAGGATAAAAAAAACTTGATTAAAAGTTTGTAATCAACTCCAACAAAGCAGCCAACTTAAACTGAAGAAAAATAGGGAGAGAAGTGAAAATATTTCTCACCGAAATTAGAGAGAGGCCATGATTTTGATAGAAGAGAAAGGAAGAGATTATTTGTAGATGATTCTCTCAAAATGCTCCTTTACGATCCACCCAAGTTTCCATTTTCTAAAAGATTGATATTGCTTCCTTCGATGATGAAAAATAAAAGAAAATAAAAGAAGTAGTGGAGAGGAGAGGTGTTGGTCACGGTTTGGGAGAGGAGGGAGATGTAGACAAATTTGATCAAAATAGTGGAGTAAAAGGGAGAGTATGAGAGAGTGGAATGAGATGAAAATGTTGAGATTAAGTGGGACTGGGTTCATCGATGGGTTTGTAAGGAAGTAGGAAAAAATTAAACTTAAAAGACATTTAGAAATAATTGTAGCCAAGTAAAAATAGAGGAGAGAAGAAATAATGGAGAGAATGAGTGGTGGGGGAGGGTTGGGGGTTAGGAGGTAAATTTAAGATGTAAATAAATATCTAGATATTTGTAGTTATAATAATATAATAATACGGTTAAATTATACTAAGCGTTTGGGAATTAACACCCATTGGATGTTAAATAAATTATCCTAACAGTCTTTTAAAACCTTGACGTAGAATATTTTCAGATTCTGGTCACGGTTAGGGTTGTTAAGCGAGTAAATTTCGTCCGCCAAGTCCAAAATGCGTCCAAATTCCGGTGGAATTTTTGAACGGAATTTAAACCATGAGTTAATACAATATATTAGGTCCTAAAAGTAGTTTCATTTTGGTTTAACTTCGCTACGCGATCTATCGTTGAGAATATAGATAACGTGGTGTTGAAACAACTAACTACAAAAGTAAACCAACAAAGCAGAAAATGTAACTTCAGAAATTTGAAGGGATGATAATATTTTTAGTTATAAAATCATTTATATTATTTTAAAATACTCAAAATAATATTTCTCAATAGAAATACAATTCTCGTTATATTACTATATACGACGTGAAATGGTTCAATAAAAATAAAAATTATTATTTTCAACCTGATTTTCATTTTAAATATACTCAATCAAAAACTTGTATCATTAATATAAGGTTGATCATGAATCAATATTTTGACTCTGATCCCGCATTTTCTACTATAATCAAATTAACAAATAGTGTAAGTTGGCACTATGAATTAACTTAATTATTTGCATAAAATATAATGAAGATTTGCAAATCACATTACTAATATATTTAATAATATAATAAACGAATCTACAAAATTCGGGGTGTTATTACTACTCTTCTAAAAAAAATTCTTCCTCGAAATTTGAAAACAAATAAGCAATTCAACTACTTAATGCCAGGATAGTTGTTTTCCATAATCACAATCACTACCTCTATCCCCATTGAACACTTAGTGGTAATTCTAGATACTCCTTAAATACTAAAGATCTAGTTTAATTGGCATTCCACAGTCCAGTTTAATCATATCATAAAATTGAGCCAACTTAAGATCATATCCCTTCATGACTGTGTAATTTTTAACCATCTATAGTTAAATTTCATATCCTTACTATCTAAATCTTTAAGTATCAAACATCATACTTAATGTTAGAATAAAATGACCATTTTCCTTAAGTGTGTTGTCAAATCCTTATACGGATTATCTACCGATTCAAAAACCTAGAACCGGCCCTAAGACTAGTCTAATTTAAAAGTTACTAAACTTAACTTTTTCAAAGATCTCGTTTTCTATCTTGCAATTAACAACTTCTTAACAAAAATCAAATAATTTCCCCTTGCCTTTTTCACTACAAGCTACGGTTTTGGCTTAAAAAAAATTAGAGGTTTAATTTACAACTTCCTTCCAAAGTGATTTTACAAAGGGAAGAAAGGATAAAAAAAACTTGATTAAGAGTTTGTAATCAACTCCAACAAAACATTCTACTTAAACTGAAGAAAAATAGGGAGAGAAGTGAAAATATTTCTCACCGAAATTAGAGAGAGGCCATGATTTTGATAGAAGAGAAAGGAAGAGATTATTTGTAGATGATTCTCCCAAAATGCTCCTTTACGATCCACCCAAGTTTCCATTTTCTAAAAGATTGATATTGCTTCCTTCGATGATGAAAAATAAAAGAAAATAAAAGAAGTAGTGGAGAGGAGAGGTGTTGGTCACGGTTTGGGAGAGGGAGGGGAGATGTAGACAAATTTGATCAAAATAGTGGAGTAAAAGGGAGAGTATGAGAGAGTGGAATGAGATGAAAATGTTGAGATTAAGTGGACTGGGGGTTACATGATGGGTTTGTAAGGAAGTAGGAAAAAATTAAATTTAAAAGACATTTAGAAATAATTGTAGCCAAGTAAAAATAGAGGAGAGAAGAAATAATGGAGAGAATGAGTGGTGGGGGAGGGTTGCGGGTTAGGAGGTAAATTTAAGATGTAAATAAATATCTAGATATTTGTAGTTATAATAATATAATAATACGGTTAAATGATACTAAGCGTTTGCTGGGAATTAACACCCATTGGATGTTAAATAAATTATCCTAATAGATCTTTTAAAACCTTGACGTAGAATATTTTCAGATTCTGGTCACGGTTAGGGTTGTTAAGCGAGTAAATTTCGTCCGCCAAGTCCAAAATGCGTCCAAATTCCGGTGGAATTTTTGAACTGAATTTAAACCATGAGTTAATACAATATATTAGGTCCTAAAAGTAGTTTCATTTTGGTTTAACTTCGCTACCGCGATCTATCGTTGAGAATATAGATAACGAGGTGTTGAAACAACTAACTACAAAAGTAAACCAACAAAGCAGAAAATGTAACTTCAGAAATTTGAAGGGATGATAATATTTTTAGTTATAAAATCATTTATATTATTTTAAAATACTCAAAATAATATTTCTCAATAGACATACAATTCTCGTTATATTACTATATACGACGTGAAATGGTTCAATAAAAATAAAAATTATTATTTTCAACCTGATTTTCATTTTAAATATACTCAATCAAAAACTTGTATCATTAATATAAGGTTGATCATGAATCAATACTTTGACTCTGATCCCGCATTTTCTACTATAATCAAATTAACAAATAGTGTAAGTTGGCACTATGAATTAACTTAATTATTTGCATAAAATATAATGAAGACTTGCAAATCACATTACTGAAATATTTAATAATATAATAAACGAATCTACAAAATTCGGGGTGTTATTACTACTCTTCTAAAAAAAATTCGTCCTCGAAATTTGAAAACAAATAAGCAATTCAACTACTTAATGCCAGGATAGTTGTTTTCCATAATCACAATCACTACCTCTATCCCCATTGAACACTTAGTGGTAATTCTAGATACTCCTTAAATACTAAAGATCTAGTTTAATTGGCATTCCACAAATCAGTTTAATCATATCATAAAATTGAGCCAACTTAAGATCATATCCCTACATGACTGTGTAATTTTTAACCATCTATAGTTAAATTTCATATCCTTACTATCTAAATCTTTAAGTATCAAACATCATACTTAATGTTAGAATAAAATGACCATTTTCCTTAAGTGTGTTGTCAAATCCTTATACGGATTATCTACCGATTCAAAAACCTAGAACCGGCCCTAAGACTAGTCTAATTTAAAAGTTACTAAACTTAACTTTTTCAAAGATCTCGTTTTCTATCTTGCAATTAGCAACTTCTTAACAAAAATCAAATAATTTCCCCTTCCCATTTTCACTACAAGCTACGGTTTTGGCTTAAAAAAATTAGAGGTTTAATTACAACTTCCTTCCAAAGTGATTTTACAAAGGGAAGAAAGGATAAAAAAAACTTGATTAAGAGTTTGTAATCAACTCCAACAAAACATTCAACTTAAACTGAAGAAAAATAGGGAGAGAAGTGAAAATATTTCTCACCGAAATTAGAGAGAGGCCATGATTTTGATAGAAGAGAAAGGAAGAGATTATTTGTAGATGATTCTCCCAAAATGCTCCTTTACGATCCACCCAAGTTTCCATTTTCTAAAAGATTGATATTGTTTCCTTCGATGATGAAAAAATAAGAGAAAATAAAAGTAGTGGAGAGGAGAGGAGAGGTGTTGGTCACGGTTTGGGAGAGGGAGGGGAGATGCAGAAAAATTTGATCAAACTAGTGGAGTAAAAGGGAGAGTATGAGAGAGTGGAATGAGATGAAAATGTTGAGATTAAGTGGGACTGGGGTTCTGTCGATGGGTTTGTAAGGAAGTAGGAAAAAAATTAAACTTAAAAGACATTTAGAAATAATTGTAGCCAAGTAAAAATAGAGGAAAGAAGAAATAATGGAGAGAATGAGTGGTGGGGGAGGGTTGGGGGTTAGGAGGTAAATTTAAGATGTAAATAAATATCTAGATATTTGTAGTTATAATAATATAATAATACGGTTAAATGATACTAAGCGTTTCGGGGAATTAACACCCATTGGATGTTAAATAAATTATCCTAACAGTCTTTTAAAACCTTGACGTAGAATATTTTCAGATTCTGGTCACGGTTAGGGTTGTTAAGCGAGTAAATTTCGTCCGCCAAGTCCAAAATGCGTCCAAATTCCGGTGGAATTTTTGAACGGAATTTAAACCATGAGTTAATACAATATATTAGGTCCTAAAAGTAGTTTCATTTTGGTTTAACTCGCTACCGCGATCTATCGTTGAGAATATAGATAACAGGGTGTTGAAACAACTAACTACAAAAGTAAACCAACAAAGCAGAAAATGTAACTTCAGAAATTTGAAGGGATGATAATATTTTTAGTTATAAAATCATTTATATTATTTTAAAATACTCAAAATAATATTTCTCAATAGAAATACAATTCTCGTTATATTACTATATACGACGTGAAATGGTTCAATAAAAATAAAAATTATTATTTTCAACCTGATTTTCATTTTAAATATACTCAATCAAAAACTTGTATCATTAATATAAGGTTGATCATGAATCAATACTTTGACTCTGATCCCGCATTTTCTACTATAATCAAATTAACAAATAGTGTAAGTTGGCACTATGAATTAACTTAATTATTTGCATAAAATATAATGAAGACTTGCAAATCACATTACTGATATATTTAATAATATAATAAACGAATCTACAAAATTCGGGGTGTTATTACTACTCTTCTAAAAAAAATTCGTCCTCGAAATTTGAAAACAAATAAGCAATTCAACTACTTAATGCCAGGATAGTTGTTTTCCATAATCACAATCACTACCTCTATCCCCATTGAACACTTAGTGGTAATTCTAGATACTCCTTAAATACTAAAGATCTAGTTTAATTGGCATTCCACAGTCCAGTTTAATCATATCATAAAATTGAGCCAACTTAAGATCATATCCCTACATGACTGTGTAATTTTTAACCATCTATAGTTAAATTTCATATCCTTACTATCTAAATCTTTAAGTATCAAACATCATACTTAATGTTAGAATAAAATGACCATTTTCCTTAAGTGTGTTGTCAAATCCTTATACGGATTATCTACCGATTCAAAAACCTAGAACCGGCCCTAAGACTAGTCTAATTTAAAAGTTACTAAACTTAACTTTTTCAAAGATCTCGTTTTCTATCTTGCAATTAGCAACTTCTTAACAAAAATCAAATAATTTCCCCTTCCCATTTTCACTACAAGCTACGGTTTTGGCTTAAAAAAAATTAGAGGTTTAATTTACAACTTCCTTCCAAAGTGATTTTACAAAGGGAAGAAAGGATAAAAAAAAACTTGATTAAGAGTTTGTAATCAACTCCAACAAAACATTCAACTTAAACTGAAGAAAAATAGGGAGAGAAGTGAAAATATTTCTCACCGAAATTAGAGAGAGGCCATGATTTTGATATAAGAGAAAGGAAGAGATTATTTGTAGATGATTCTCCCAAAATGCTCCTTTACGATCCACCCAAGTTTCCATTTTCTAAAAGATTGATATTGTTTCCTTCGATGATGAAAAAATAAGAGAAAATAAAAGTAGTGGAGAGGAGAGGAGAGGTGTTGTCACGGTTTGGGAGAGGAGGGAGATGTAGAAAAATTTGATCAAACTAGTGGAGTAAAAGGGAGAGTATGAGAGAGAGTGGAATGAGATGAAAATGTTGAGATTAAGTGGGACTGGGGTTACATTGATGGGTTTGTAAGGAAGTAGGAAAAAAATTAAACTTAAAAGACATTTAGAAATAATTGTAGCCAAGTAAAAATAGAGGAAAGAAGAAATAATGGAGAGAATGAGTGGTGGGGGAGGGTTGGGGGTTAGGAGGTAAATTTAAGATGTAAATAAATATCTAGATATTTGTAGTTATAATAATATAATAATACGGTTAAATGATACTAAGCGTTTCGGGGAATTAACACCCATTGGATGTTAAATAAATTATTCTAACAGTCTTTTAAAACCTTGACGTCGAATATTTTCAGATTCTGGTCACGGTTAGGGTTGTTAAGCGAGTAAATTTCGTCCGGTAGGTCCAAAACGCGTCCAAATTCCGGTGGAATTTTGGAACGGAATTTAAACGATGAGTTAATACAATATATTAGGTCCTAAAAGTAGTTTCATTTTGGTTTAACTCGCTACCGCGATCTATCGTTGAGAATATAGATAACAGGGTGTTGAAACAACTAACTACAAAGTAAACCAACAAAACAGAAAATGTAACTTCCGAAATTTGAAGGGATGATAATATTTTTAGTTATAAAATTATTTATATTATTTTAAAATACTCAAAATAATATTTCTCAATAGAAATACAATTCTCGTTATATTACTATATACGACGTGAAAGGGTTCAATAAAAATAAAAATTATTATTTTCAGCCTTATTTTCATTTTAAATATACTCAATCAAAAACTTGTATCATTAATATAAGGTTGATCATGAGTCAATATTTTGACTCTGATCCTGCATTTTCTAATATAATAAAATTAACAAATAGTGTAAGTTGACACTATCAATTAACTTAATTATTTGCATAAAATATAATGAAGACTTGCAAATCACATTACTAATATATTTAATAATATAATAAACGAATCTACAAAATTCGGGGTGTTACATCTTTCGTATTTGTTGTCTTTCGTATTTGATGTACGATTATGCTTTTTAATAATAAACTATTAGTCTAACTTAAACACCACTGTAACATAGATTAGTAAGTACTAAATAAGTCATAAATATTCATACACCTGTTTGCAAAATTATTGAAAGTAAAATATAACAATATAAACTAAAGACTGGTCACAAAGCAGACCAAAGATCACTCCCACCAAATGCTCAGGTCCCATCGTAATCACTCCCAGGATGAGCGTCAAGATATGTCCGATAATCAAAATCGTCTTCAGGAGCAGCCCCATCCTCCTCCTGAGGAGCAGCCTCATCCTCCTCCTGAGGAGCATCATCCTCCTCCTCCTCCTGAGGAGCAACCTCCACCTCCTCCTGAGGAGCATCCTCCTCATCCTGATGCTCAACTGCTGGGGCCGGGGCCTCAAACCTGCCCCTACCCTTGCCCCTACCCATACCCTTACCACGAGTCCGAAGCATATCTGAAACAACAAGTACAAGTATATACCCAATTAGACTAAACCAATTTAATAAAATCAACCAACCAATTAAACTCCCAACAAAACACAAAAACTGTGTTGTCAAACAACGGTTCGAACAACGACATGCGAACCATGTTCGAACAGCCTCATGCGAACAGGTACGCATGCTCTCGTTCGAACGCCTTCTTCCTCAGCTGTTTGAAGGCGTGCGTTCGAACAGAGTAGTTGCGCAGAAAAAAAAAAAACCAAAACGCAGATTAGAGGGGAGGCTTACCTTCAATTAAATGGAACGATTGGAGGAACGATTGGATGGTTGTTGATGGCACAAACAATTGGAGGGTGTTGATGGATGAATGAGAGATTGGAGTGAGAGATTGAGAGAGAAGAAGGAGTTTAGTGAGAGGGATTTTGGGTTAAGATGAAGGGGAGAAGTGTAGGGAATGAGAGTGGGGAATGGGAGTGTGGGGAGTGAAGGGGTGTGGAGGGATTGGGGGGGGGGGGGGAGTGGAGGAATTTTATGTTTTTTGATTTAGGGGTATTTTGAGAATTTAAGAAGTTAGGAAGTGTGTTTGAGTAGGAGGGGGTGTGGGATAAGTAAAGGCCCACTCTTTTGACAAAAAACACACGTTCTCAAAGTAAACAAAGATAAGGATATTTTTGTACAATACAAATACAAATGTTTCCATCCCAAAGAATATCGAAGGAGTAAAAAGGAAGTTCATGGTTCAAACTCTGAAAATTAACATTTTCCCGACTCCTCTAACAATTAACAACTAACATTGCCTATAAAAAATGCAAAGGTTTCCCTCCTCAAATTAAGTCCCGAAATTTTATTGCTGAACATTGTTATTCATCACATGGAAGATACCACTTATTACTTAATACAAATGAGGACAAATATGTAAAGACAAATGTCATAGGCTATTCTACAACTCGAAAAACCAAACAAAGCCTGAAAAATGAGACCTTATTTTCGTGCAACCTAGTCATCAGCTGTCAAAGTATCATGATCTCAAAGCTACAACTCCATTTTTAACAAGCAAAAAATATAGCAGAAGATTAAAAACAATTTGAGACACATTGCTAAATAACTACTCACAGTCTTCCATGGTCATGTGACTTTCTTCCCAAAACAGGCCATAAAAATGACTCCCCTCAATCACAATATAGAAGAATGAATCAAGACGGATGAGACTTCCATCTTCCTTAAGACTTCCAAGCTTCCTTAAAACTTATTAGTTATCAGTTCTACCATAAAAATTCAGGTCAATGAACTCCTCAGTCCAGTCAATCCCTGGCATTACAATTTGTTATCTTGATAGTTATAACCCTTGCAGTAAAAAATCTTTCCTTAACCTGTGACTTCTGTTATATCAGCTTCACCATCACTGTAATCTCCCCAACATTTGCCTGCCTTTACCTCATCTATCGCATCATTGTTGGCTACATCATCTTCTTGACAACAACCAGTTGGGTCGCTGAGGTCCGTAGGCTTTTCTTCTATTTTAGGACAACAGTTTTCATTGCTGGCAGGTAGATCTTCTTGAGGATTTTGCTCAACTACCTGCTTTTCACAACTGACTTCTGTTGAAAAAACATCTGAATTTTCCTCATTGAGAACTTGAGTTTTGATTTCAAGATTGACTTCAACATTTGAACTGGTTGGAGATGTTGCAGACCCATTTAGTGAAGCAGCAGGATATCCACTAGGTGACACAGGAGTAGCACTGGGAGAGACTGGGGGGAAGCCATTGGGAGATACCGGAATGTCATTTGGGGACGACAAATATCCATTAGGAGACACGGGATAGCCATTGGGATCCACCCATGTATGGCCAGGTACAAACTCTGTGGCATGTGGGTTCATTATTCTAGGAGGACTGTTGGGGTTACCATCCGTGGAGTGTTCAACTGAGGGGAATACAGTTCTGTTACGTGGAACACGATTCCCATATCTATTATAGCCACCAGATATTCGTGGACCATATGGAACTCTAGCTGTTGCTGACTGGTGCAGAGATCTCCGAGGATTGAGTGGAAGCAAAGGAGAAATATTTACTGGTGGGGGCAAAATTCCTCCATGATCTTTGAAACCTGGAACTGGAACTGCAACTGCAACTGGAACGGAGCCAAAAACTGGAATTGTAGATGGATTAAATGGTGGTGCTGCTGCCGAAAGTTTCTTGGTTGGTTCCTTTCCGGTTTCTATTTCTTCTTGTTTTGCCCCTTCAGATGGTAGTGTCTCGCTAACGGCATTACCACTAGAATATTCATGTTTCTCATCTCCCTCGGTAACCTTTTCTTTTGGTTTAGACGCATCACTGCCACGTAACTGTATTTTATCTTCAACTGAAATGCATAGGGGATTAAAGTTGCGGTAAGTTGCTTGGCAATTTTCTTGCGCTTCTAATTCTGATGCGTTTACACAATCAGATTTCTCAACCTCCAACACTGTGATGTTTCCAACTTCAACATTCTTCTCTATTACAACATCGTTGTTTGCTTCCTGGGGTTTTCTGGCCTCATTACTTTCTACTGTTTCTTTATTACCTGTCACAACCGCAACTTCCTTTTCTTTTTGTTCTTCATGGAGAGAGCCTTCCCGTCGTTTCTCATCAATTGAATTCTCAGCATTATCTTTTATATCATTTGTCGTAGAAACATTAACCTCAGAATTTTGTTCAGCAGTAGCATTTCCTTTCAGTGGCTGTTCAGCCACAGCCTTGACAATTGTCCCAGGTGGGGCCAAGGCAACTTCTTTGTATGAAAAAAGTTTACCTGTTGACTGCACACTGATGCCACCACTAGCAGGAGCTGGTTTAGCAATTTGATCGGTTAAAGCCGGGCTGGATGGAGCTGACTTTGACTCTACTAACTTTTCTACTCCAGCAGCTGGGGTGTTAGAGCTATTCAGCTTAGGATTGAAGCTTGCGCTCTTAGCAAACTTTTTTGGAACAGGAAAGGAGGGCCCAGCAATAGTCTCATTTGAATTTGTTCTTGGAGAAGAAAAATTTGCAGGCTTTCCACGATATCTTGACGACTGAGAAACATTATTCGAGTTAGTATTCAGTTTTGCAAGGGTAGGTCTCCTTGATGATGAAGATGACTTCCGCCCAGTAAGTGAACGGCCTTTGGGAACAGCCTCCTGCCATCCTTCATCTGAGCTGTCATCCTGTGTCGGTTTATTACTTTCATTAAGTATCGTTTGGTCTAAGTTAGTGGACTCAACTTTATCAATCCTTTGTTCTTGAAATTGAGCTTCAGCTTTATTTTCTTTATCACTTGTAGTCTCTGTAACTGAATAATCTTGAGATACATCTTCATCCTTGAGATTTTCATCCGATGCGGCATCCCAATTTTGGCCTGTTTTTCCTTTTAACTGTAAGATGGATTATAATTGATTTTACTTTAGTAAAAGTTAGGAAAATACAAAAATGGGAGTATTCACAAGTATATCCTAGATAAAAGAAGTTATGTATTACCTTGGCACGGACCTTTTTTTGTGCTTCTCTTGCTTTCAGATCAGCATCTGGTGTTATGTAATCCAGGAGATCTGACACACTGATATGAAGTTTTTTTTTTTATTTGTCACGTCATTTGAAAATAATATGAAGGGGAAAATAATAGATCAATTGTATTAAAACCTCAGCTGTTGCAGAAATCTAGATTTAACTGGTTGATAAATTTCAGCTAGAATATATAACAGTTCCTGGGTTGGAGTACGCGTTTAAGAAATTCTGTCTTTCAATTTTTTCATGTAAAAATAACAGCGTGTATTTTCAGCCAAAATAATAAACATAATTAGCATGAAGAATCATTAAACCAATAAGCACAAATACAATGTAACGTAATTCAGTATATCAATTTAAAATTAAAATTTAGAATGAGCCAAAAAGCCATCAATTGAACTAGATGGAATGAGAACTTGTTATGATGGTAATGACTACCTTAAATGACCCTTGCTAGAGATTGAAGCATCTGGCTTAGGCGTACCATTCCGTGCAGCCTCCTGTTGCTCCATAGCCTTTGACTCGAAGTATTCTAGCCAAGCAGCTGCATCCTGTAATAGATTGACAACTATGTGCCTAAGAAACTAGGACCACTGGGTGTATATATCTACCATCAGAGAGAATATACAAGACTACCTGTGTCCTTAGATCATCAGATCCAAGTTTAGCCTGCAGTATCTGGAGGGTGGTTTGTTCATGCTGAACGCTTAGAGAGTATGCTTCCATCAAAGAAAGAGCAATGGCTATTGCATGGTAGCTGGCAGCTGTCTGATCAAGCCAAAAATTTGGATAACAAGTTAGGAAACTCTTGGAATCACACTGCCATTGATTTGGAAACTCTTCATTTTACTGATTTACAGATCCAATACTACAACTTAGTGACTTCGAATGATACAAACAACTTGGATGTGGAAATTCCTCATTTTACTATTTACAGAACCAATATAACATTTTTGAATGATACAAACAATTTTCCAAGTGTTATATTACTGCACCACAATTGAGCAAATATATTTGTTAACTCAATTTGAAGGTCATAATACGTTTTGGAAATTTTCAAACAGATCCCTAGTTATAATATGTAGTAAAAAGTGAAATTGGGTCCCCATAAAGCTCCAAAGATAGATTCGGGGAAACATAATTTTTTTGAAACTACAGAGGGACTATAGATTTTAAACTTTAGGGACTTATTTCAAAATTTTCAAAAACTACAGGGATTTACCAATTGGTTTAAGTCAAATATTGAGGTAGTGAAGCATTTATGGCCAGTCTGAACAGCAACTAAAAATGCTGACAATTCTTCGATTAACAAAATGGACCAATTTGAAATTAAAATCTTTTAAGTGAAATTCACTTCAAAAATCACCTAAGCACATGCTCTGACCATTCAAGTCCAAGCCAACATATTACTGATTTAAAAGACATAATCATCTCTTAGAAGTCTGGATAGCAAATGTCAGACAGTAGAGAAAGATGGCATGTCACAGACATGTTAGATTTTCTTAAAACTCCAATTTAGTTACCAAATGATTGTTTTCACTTGTATGTAGTAGTAAGAGTCACTTAGTATAGATGGTCCAAAATTATTTATTGTGTAGAACTGAGAAAGCGAGTTAGATTATAAATATCATCCAATAACAACTTGTAAGATTCTTCATTCCAAGAATGAGAGTGAACCTGTATATGATCAGCTCCGAGTAATCTTTTGTTACATTTTAAAGCCTCGTGAAGGTATCTCAGAGCAACATGGACATTCCCCAATCCTTCTTCCATCATTGCTACATTGATGTAGGTGGCAGCAGTGTTTGGATGTGAAGGTCCACAGGTTAGGTGGAGAAGATACAATGCACGATTGACATACCTAAATACATAAAAGAAAAAAAGAATGGTTAAATTATTTGCAGGTGTTTTCCGTATGATATTACTAATTACTAATTTTATCTAGTCAAAGAAAAATTATAACTAATTTCCATTAAATTTATATATTTTGTGAGATGATAAAACATTAGGGTTGATCCAGTTCTGATGACAAAATACTAAAATTTCTTTACTAGATGTTCATTTCTTTCAAATGATAGTTCTAGAGCTTCTCCTAATGTTGATTTACATTTGTGCTGCAATTTTGAAGAGAGCATTTTTATGCAAAAACTTTTAGTTTTTGGCATTGCTAATAAATATAGAATCCTTCTATTAGTTATGATCATTAAAACATTACCCTCATCATCCTGTTAATTTCAAACTTTTGCAGGACTTCTATTATCAGAGATAGAAAGGGTCCCACAGAACTGACATTAGATTCTCATATGAAGCATCATAGAGGACATACCATGATATAACAATCTAACCATTATTAGAAGGAATGTAGGATATATATATATATATATATATATATATATATATATGGAAGCATACTTTAAAGCCAATTCTGTGTGTTGGAGTCGATAATAGAAAACAGCGAGATCCCCATAACTTTTCATTGTATCAGGATGGTCCAGTCCAAGCTCTCTTTCATTAATGTCGAGTGCTTTTTGCTGATAAATAGTTGCCTAAGAAAACCACAGTTTAAAATTAATATGATGGTAGTGAAAGAAATTAACTTGGCAAATGCACGTCAACATAATAAAACCGATTTCATCTTTTTTCATTTTGATACATCTTATCAGAAAATGATGTGTTCTATTCAAACTTGGCAAAATGACAAGAGAAAATTATCCAAGATACAGTGGTAGTGAAATATAAAATTTGTAAGACTTTTTAGAGTGTTGACCAATCAGAAAAGGACAACAATAACATTAAGTGACAGAATTATAAGGAAAAGCAATTCATATTTATCAATTCAATGATAACCATTACAATTACAATTACATAATACTATGGAGTGCTGTTTAAAAAAATAATACTAGGAAGTTACCACATGATTAAGTGACCTGGTATGAGATGCATAAAAATATGTAATAAAATTGAGTTCTCTTCTCTGCGTTGTTTTATTTAGTTTTTAGCGAAAGTATAATGGTATTAAGGAGAAGACGGGGGATATATGAGTGAATTATTATCACCCAGGTGAAAATAAACAAGTTAATTGAAAAAAACAAAAAAACAAAAAGAAACTTAGTTAGATTTTCAAAAATTTCATTGAACTTTCAAGAAAACAAAAATCGGAATGAATACCTCTTTTACTTAGGTTTTAGTTTCGTTTCACAGTACACATATTTACTATTGCTCAAAACTCAAATATTTCAAATCAAATACATGTGTACTTGTTAGACCTCTTATCAAGGTTTATGAAAGGAGGAGGTGAGAATAAGTGGTGAAGGCTGTTGGTAACAGTTAGTTTTAATAACATGCAGCAGTTATGTTATTTAGGAGCAGTTAGTTTTAATTACATAGACCGCCTTACTAAATATGCTCATTTCCTGGCCCTAGGCCACCCTTTTACGATTTTGCTGAAATTTTTATCAAGGAGGTGGTTAAGTTACATGGGTTTCCATCTACCATTGTGTCAGACAGAGAGAAAATATTCCTCAGTCATTTACTGATCTGAGTTGTTTAAAATGGCTGGTACCAAATTGAAATTCAGTTCAGCTTATCACCCCTAGATTGATGGTCAAACAGAAGTGGTAATCAGATGTTTGGAAACTTATCTGAGATGTCTGACAGGGACTAAACCAAAGCAATGGCCTAAACGGTTAGGCAGGACAGAATCTTGGCTCAATACCAACTATAAAAGCTCCCTAAAATTAACCCCTTTTAAAGCTCTTTATGGCAGGGATCCCCCTCACTTGCTCAAAGGTACTACAATCCCTTCATTGGTGGAAGAAGTTAATGAGTTGACTCAGGAGAGATATCATATGCTACATCAGTTGGAATCTAATTTAGTGAAGGCCCAAGCTCAAATGAAAGCTTATGCAGATCAGTCTAGAAGACCTGCCACTCTTTCCGTTGGTGATTGGGATTATCTTAAGCTACAACCTTACAGACTGACGTCTCGTGCCAAAAATAGAAATGAGAAGCTGAGTCCTAGGTTCTATGGACCTTATTAAATAATCAAACAAATAGGACCAGTGGCATTTGAGTTAGATCTAGCACCAGAGAGCAAAATTTATCCGGTTTTACATTTTTCATTATTGAAGAAAGCCCTTGCACCAGAGACCTACCAGAATTTGAAGCTACCTGGGAATCCGTGGAGGTCATCAGGGAATGGTTTCCTTCATTTCACCTCGAGGAAAAGGTGACTCTTTTGTGGGGGAGTATTGTTAGGCCTCTTATCAAGAAGGTTTATGAGAGGAGGAGGCAAGAATAAGTGGTGAAGGTTGTTGGTAACAGTTAGTTTTAATAACATGCAGCAGTTATGTTTTTTAGGAGCAGTTACTATTTTATTTATGCAGTTATTAGCCAGTTATGTGTGTGTAGAATAAGAAGGAAAACAGAATTGTATTCTGGTTATTCTGAAGTTGTGTGAATTAGATATTGGGAAGGAGAGAACCAAGCTCGCAAATTCTTGGCTTGTAAGGATGTCTATTTCCTTTCCTGTGTGTACGTAATATTCTGTCTCTGTGTTTGGAAACTACTTCCAGGAGAGCAATTTATAAATGAAGGGCAGTAATTTACCAATTTGATATTCAGTTTCTATAGTCCTGTAATCTTATATAAAATTTTCAAAGTATTTGTCATCAGTTGCAATGAATTAAAAGAGAGTATTTCACAACATCAAAACACATACCTGATTGAAATCACCGGTATGGTACAGCACAACAGCCAAAAGACTGTAAGCTCCTGCGGTCATTCTATGGTAAGGCCCGCACACGGTTACTAATTTTGAAAGTGCCTTCAAAGATTCAAAGCAAAATGCTTGTAAATAAGTTATTGGCTTCATGAACAAACATTGCTGCAAGATGGGTAAATTTATTCTTACCTTTGTGCCATAGGTGACAGCATCCTCCAATTTACCTTTATCCAAGGAAGTCTTTGATGATTCCAAAAGTGTTCGACCATCAGCAGATGAGCAAGCAACATGCTATGAAAATAATGAAAATTGCAATTCAGTCATTAGGGAATGAGAAAAATAGTGTGACAATATTCCTAATAACAAAATCAAATTGTTACGTATTTCACCTTGTATATGGGGACCATGCTTACAATATCTGACTTTCGGAAAGGAGATGCTGTATCCATATCATAGTCCTTTGGAACCAACTCAAGCCCAACCTGTTAAAGGATTCTCAAAATTTAAAATAGGAATAGCAGAAAACAATCAACACCATTATAGTAAAGAGTGGGCTTTTTATCTTACCTTATGGCACAGTCCACGAAGAATGGCAAACTTCCTTAAATCTTGACTACTTTCATACTTCCATTTCCATCCAAACCTTTTCAGAAGGAATATTTCTACCCACTTCCATTTCAGTTCATCACAACTAGTAATATCTGCATCATTAGCTTCGAATGAGGGTGTTCCCAACAATATATTTAAACATGATGCTATAGCTGAAGCCAAGTCAGAATCATCATCAACTGCTGCAACAACGGCTTGCAAGATGTGCTTGTAGGCTCGAACAACCATCTCATGTATACATAGTGATTGTACATGAGGAAGTTTATCTGCAAGTTCAACCTGGCAGATAGAATTTGAATAAAAGTTATTGTCAGTCAAGTTGTCTATATATTTGTAAAAACATTAAATAAAGACTTCAAAACAGACTGCACATATCAAAGAGAGCAAAGAGTGTTGTTTGTCTTTGCTAGAGTATGAACTAGTTACAAGCATAAAATGGTAAGCAAGACCAAAATTCATAGTGACTCGCGACAATAAAGCTACCAAACCAAGAGCCGGGGATGTCCATTCCATTTTATTTTTGTTGAAGTCTCACACCGACTAGAGATATGGCCTAAGTAGTCCTTATAAGACTTGGGCAATCCTCCCTTACAAGTCGGTTTTGTGGAGATAATTTAGGCTCTAATCTCATTGATAGATCTTTATAGGGGCCAAGGTCTCTGCTATTCCACTTGTTTGTCCATGCTCTAGATGGCTAGTTATAGGCGTGAGGGTGTGTGTTGAGATCCTTGTTATTTCAATTGTATCAGTCCACATGTCCAATCCCGAGTGCGAGAGGGTGTGTTGAAGTGTCACATCGACTAGAGATGTAGCTTAAGTAGTCCTTATAAGACTTGGGCAATTTTCACTAAACAAGTCAATTCTGTGGGGATGAGATAGCAGGCCCTAAGCCAAATTTTCACTCTTCTAATGTCACAATCGTTGTTTGGCTCTTAGTTGGAGAAAAGCCTACCTTTAGCAATAAACATTATGTCCCTTCAAATAGGAAATCAAAGATATTGGTTTTCTTTTATCCAATCCATTCATCAAGTGGGTGTAACTTGCAACCATCATTTTACATTTTATAGTTAAAGAGGAAACACATAGTCAACTATAAGATAAGGGGAACCGTTAGTATAAGTAAAGGAAGTGTCCAGAAAAGATAAAGATAAGAATTATCACCACTTGTCCTAAGGAAGACATTTGCAATCCCCTGGTATGCATGAAATCGGTCAATGTCCTTCCATCAACAGGAGAGAGTTCAAGGGACCCAAAATCTGCCACCTAAGAAATCGGTTACAATAACTACACGCATTCCAGAATAACTTAGTTTGAAAACATGCTCAACATTAAGAAACAAACCAGCTTTGGAAGTGCAGTATCAGCGTAATATTTATGTGCCATTTCCATCAATTCATCAGGTGACTGCAAAGATGGAGAACCAGCAAAGTTGTTTAAACAAAGTATATCAATAAAAATAATATGACAGTCAGAAATCACATTACAAATACGGACATAGCAAAAATGAGGAAACATATTAAACATAGTCAATATTGACCTTGAGATGAAAATGGGTTTTAGATTCTTTAAGACGTGTATATGCAGCATCAGGAAGCAATTTTCTCCATACAGTTTCCTTTTCTTTACCCTGTCTCTCTAATTCCTCCTGTTGAGTGGCATCGGGCTTGTTTATGTCAATGCCGTTACATGAGGAAACATCCTTCCCCTGTTCCACTTTAGAGTTCCTGATGTCAATCTTTTTCTTTAGTAATCCACCTTGCTTCCCAAGACCTTTTACAGATGGTTCAACTTTTGCTTCTTCAGCTTTATTTGGCTCAGTTTTCCCTCCTGTAGCTTCATTTTGTAAATGTTGTACCCAACATGCCCCAAGCTCCCATCTCATAGACTTACCATGTCTAGTGGCCTCTTCTTTCAATTTCAGTAAACTCTCCTCTAGAACTTTCTTTACCAAAGACCAAGCAGAACAAGAATTCTCAATATCTGTGCTCTGGATTCGTTGGATTGCATTAGATGATGATTGGGGTGTAGATGACTTATGCAATAGCATCCTCAAGCTGAAGTAAATTGATGAGAAAATTGTATCAGGAACTAACTTGTAAAACCAGATGTAACCCCAAAAGAAAAATGCAGAAGCATCCTCAAGATAAAACTGATTCGGTTTATTACATAAATAAATAAATTATAAATTGCATTTTTTATTTCAAAAAGAGCAGCGGACAAATAAAGAAACAAATGCACTCTAAATTACCTGTTAACATTCAATGCGTTAGCACCTCCTTCGGGCTGGTCCTCAATATCAATTTTCAAGGAATCAGGACTACCCTCCCAGTTTGACTCAGGTGAAACCTTTACCACAGCTGTGTAGCCACAATGTCTTATAATTACTGCACCTAACGTAGGAGTATCCTAGAAGAACAAAAGAGAAGCAAAATTTATCAAAAAACAACCAACCAATTTAGTACATTACTAGTAGGATACCCGTGCATACACACGGGTGCTACCATATTCTTTTCATGAACGAACTTAGACATAATTTAAATAATCTGGACAACACCTCGTGAAAAAAAGATAAATTTAAAGTAGTTAAAAAAGGAGTCTAAAATAAAAAATTAGATAAATATTAAAATCTAAAAACGTAAAAGTATCATTTAAAAACAATTTGTGCATTTATCCCGTGTTTTTTTATATATTAGTGTCAGTGTTGTTATCCCGTGTTTTTTTATATATTAGTGCAACTATCTCGTGTTTTTACATACATCATTGCAATTATCCTGTGTTTTTTTATATTTAAATAAAGTTATCACATGTTTTTTAATATATCAGTGAAGTTATCTCATAGTTTCAATTGATTATTTTTAGTTGATTAATAGATTACAGTAGACAGTAACAGATAGATGGTAGATTATCAAATATTTCAGTGAAGTGTTTTTTACATATCAGTGCAGTTATCTTGTATTTTTATACATATCATTGCAGTTATCTCGTGTGTTTTTTTACATATTAGTTTTGTTATCCCATTTTTTTATATATCAGTGCGGTTATCTCATAGCTTCAATTGATTATTTTAGTTCATTAGTACATTATAGTAGATAATAAAAGATAGATTATCAAATATATCAGTGAAGTTATCCCGTGTTTTTTTATATATCAGTATAATTATCCCGTATTTTTTATATATCAGTACAGTTATCCCGTGTTTTAAATATTAATCAGTAGTTGAAATAGTCATTAAGTTTTCCTTTTTTATATATATTAATATCGTGTTTTTTTATATATCAGTAAAGTTATCCCGTGTTTTTATATATTAGTGAAGTTATCTCGTAGTTTAGATTGATTATTTAGTTTATTAGTAGATTTGATTTCATTTGAAATTCGAAATTTTAAAAATAAAAATAAAAAAAGAGGGGAAAGTTAAAAAAAATTGGAGAGAAGAAAATGCATTGGGAGAAGAAATTTGAAAAAACTGTGATAGTAAATTACAAAGTTGCCCTTAGTTAGATGAGTTGTCAAATAAATAGAAAATTTTGTTTGAGTAATTTAAGTATGGTTTGTTTGTATAAATAGATATTAGATTAGTAGATAGTGGGTAAAGAAGTTTGGGGAGTTTGATTTGAATTTTGAAAAAAAAAAAAAAGTAAGACAAAGTAGAAAAAAAGTGGGAGTGAGAAAAAAATGAACTGAGAGAAGAAATTTGATAAAAGTATGATATATAGTAAATTAAAATGATGTTCTTAGTCAGATGAATTGTCAAGTAAATAGGGAGACTTGTTTGAGTAATTTAAATGTGGTTTGTTTGTATAAATAGATTAAGTGTGGTTTGTTTGTATAAATTGATAAATAGATATTAAGTTAGATAGTAAATAGGAGTAAATTGTAGATTATTTAATTTAATTTAATTATATTATAGTGGATTAATAAATTAGGAAAAGTAATATTTTTAATTAAAGGATGTGGGGGCCACTATAATAGATGTGTAAGAAATAAGAAATATTGGAAAATGTGAGATTGAAAAATATTAGAGAGAACTAATAAGTAGTTTAGTTTCTCCTCTTAGCTTGTATCTAGATCAAGAAGTTTCTAGAAGTTTCCCTTTTCATTAAGCATATCGCTTAGTTATATCCGACTTGCTTTATCACTTAGCAATATAAATACTCTGTGAATCGTTTCAAAATAGAATGAAAAATACAGCTTTACGAAATTTCAATTTTCTCTCTCTAGCTTAGTTTCTAATATGGTATCATAAGCAAAAATTTTCCACCTTCGTGGAGATCGATCCAAGCTTCCGCAATGACTTCCATGGCGACACCTTAAAAACGCCATATCGGCGCAAGAACGACGCCACCGCCGTTTCCTATTGCGCGAATTTACCTCTTTCTTCCTTCTCATAAAAATTACGGAGAAGTTAGATGATAAAAACTATTTGGTTTGGCTCCAACAGATTGAGCTCGTTCTTCGCGCGCATAAGCTTCACTTCACCGCTTAAGTCGCGCGAGATTCCTCCACTCTATTTGACCGAGCAAGATCGTGCGTCGCCCGGCGTTGAGAATCCGGCGATCATACCGGGATCAACAAGATCAACTCCTCATGGCGTGGCTTCAATCTTCGCTTTCTCGCCTATTCTTCCTCGCGTCATCGGTTGCGTCACACGTGGCAACTCGGGAGAAAATTCATCAAGATTTCCACTCGAAACTCAAGCGAAGGCAAGACAATCGAGAACCGAAGTTACGCAACTCAAGAAAGGATCGAAAACCATTTCTGAATTTCTCGCAAGATATTAAATCTACTTCCGATTCGTTAAATTCAATCGGTGAACCTGCTCGTACCGCAGAACAACTTGATGTTATACTTGAAGGATTACCGCTCACGCTTTGAATCGATCGTGACGCTAATCAATAGCAAATCGGATTGGTTTGACTTTGATGAAATTCGTGCTCTTCTTCTCGCCACGAGCATCGTGTTGAAAAAAACAGAAATTAATCGAGGAAACCGTGCATCGCTTAATCTTACGCAAACAACACCGCATCTACGCAACAAGTTCATGTAATCGCTAAAGTGCGGATAGTGGTTCTCGTTCAACACGACTGCGTCTACAAAGCAATTCTCCAATGACAGCAGTGTGCGTGGTGGCAATGGAGGATTCCGTGGTGGACGTGGTGGACGTGGTGGTCGCCGTGGCGCGTAAACGGGTGGCGGAGCAATCTGATGTCGTCCGTTTCAAAACCGGTCACGATGCCTCAATTTGGCGGGGCACAGTACAATTCTTCCTTTGTTCCTCAATTTCCTATGCCTGCTGCTAATTTTGGACAACCTAGTGCTTATCCTAGACCTGCACCAACACCTACACCGTATACTTGGCCTGCACCTTCACCACAGCCTCAACCACAAGCTTATTACACCTTTGCCCAACCATCACAACCTTATCCTGTACCTCAGGCCTATCCTGCATTCCAACCTCAAGCATTTCTCACAAATACCTTTCCTCCATTTCAACCACAACTATACCTCACCAATGCGAGTAATGTACCTCAACCAAATTGGACTGGAGATTCAGCAGCAACTGTACATGCTGGTCCTAATCCTCCACCTGCAGCACCATCAGCCACTGGTCTAGAGCAGGTCTTCCTCGGCAATGGCCAAGGTTTGCCTGTCAAATCTATCTACTCTGTGTTTTTTAAGTCTCCATTACAACCTGAAGTAGTGTTGCATCTTAAAAATGTCTTATATGTTCCCTCTCTTACTAAACAACTCCTAAGTGTTGGTCAGTTTTCTGCTGATAACAATGTATATTTTCAGTTCTTTCCAACTTACTGTGTTGCAAAATCTCAGGTCACTCATAAAGCTCTTCTACAAGGTCTTCGTGGTCGTGATGGTCTCTATACATTTGACAACTTGCTCTCAGCTTCCAAGTCTCAAGACAAGTCTAGTTTGCCTCTTATATTTTCTGTTTCATGTATCCCTTCTCCCTCTATAAACACTGTAAACACACACAATTCCACCAATTTTACACTTTGGCACAATAGACTAGGACATCCTAGCTATGCCACTCTACAAAATGTACTCAAACTATGTAATGTTTCAATTCCAGCTAGAAATAAAGTTGATTTCTGTGTTCCTTGTTGTATGGGCAAGTCTCATAGACTTCCTTCTCAATCCTCTGATTCTATATACAGTACTCCGTTAGAGTTGGTTTTTTGTGATTTGTGGGGACCTGCTCCCGTAGAGTCCTCTATGGGCTACAAATATTATCTCTCATTTATAGATGCTCATAGTAGGTACACTTGGATCTATTTTCTCAAAAATAAATCTGAAACCCTCACATTGTTCAAACAGTTTAAAGCTATGGCTGAGTTACAACTTAACACACCTATTAAAGCTATACAATCTGATTGGGGTGGGGAGTTTAGACCATTCAAACAATTTCTAGCTGATCTTGGCATTGTCCATCGTATTATTTGCCCTCACACTCACCACCAAAACGGAGTAGTAGAGAGAAAACATCGTCACATTGTTGAGATGGGCCTCTCTCTACTCTCTCAAGCCTATTTGCCTATTTCCTATCGGGGACCATGCTTTCCATACAAATTGCTTACCTCATAAACAAAGCTCCTCCTTTGCTCACTGTCCGCTTATTCCTCTTCACACCCTCTTTCACAAGCAACCAGATTTTTCCTTTCTCAAAACATTTGGTTGTGCTTGTTATCCTCTACTTAGACCATACAATAATCATAAACTTCAGTTCAGGTCCTCTGAATGTCTATTCCTTGGTTATTCATCCTCACACAAAGGTTATAAATGCCTTCATTTACCTTGAGTGCATTATTTGTCTCTAAAGATGTTTTGTTTGATGAACTTAAATTTCATCATCGCTCTTGCCGCACTCCAAGTCCTCTAATATGTCTACTCACGCTTTGTCATCTACTATGCCTCTTGGCATTGTATCCTCTCCTATTCCAAATCATCTGTCTCCCTGCACTCACACCTCAAACTATTCCTACTTCACCATTTTCACCACTAACCTCCACTCTCCTAACTCACCAACTTCACCACCTAATTCTCCTTCACCTGTCCCAAGCTTCTAACACAATTTCCCTCATCCTCCCACCTCACCTAGCCTCTCCTTACCATCCACAACCTCAAGCACTATTGATCCTAACTCACCATCACCTTCACCATCTCCTCCTCACAACACTCATCCAATGTTGACTAGATCCAAAACCGGTCACTCTCGGCCTAGACAGCTTCCTACCCTTCTTCTCACCACCACCAACCTCTATCGTCCATCAAGCACTAGCAAGTCCGCCTTGGCGAAGAAGCAATGGAAACTGAAAGTTACAAGCTTTGAAGAACAATGAGACTTGGTCTCTTGTGCCTCTCCTCTGGGAAAGTCTGCGATGAGAGGGTCAAATGGGTTTTCAGACTCAAAGAGAATCCCGATGGTAGCATCAACAAGTATAAAGCTCGGTTGGTTGCTAAAGGATATCTCCAAAAGTATGGAACCGATTATACTGAAACCTTTTCCCCTGTTGTGAAACTCATGCTCGTGAGAACTGTTCTTACTTTAGCCTTGACCAAGCAAAGGCCCTCAAGCAAATTGATGTGAATAATGCCTTCTTGAATGGTGTTCTAAGAGAAGATGTGTATATGTCTCAACCTCCGGGTTTGAAGTGGAAGATAAGTCTCTAGTGTGCAAGTTACATAAAGCTATTTATGGTCTAAAACAAGCCCTCGGGCTTGGTATGAGCAAACTCACAAAAACTCTCCTTAGCTTTGGTTTTAAGCAAAGCAAGTGTGACCCTCTCTTCTAGTATTTATTGGGGCGGTCACTGTGTGTATATGTTAGTGTATGTTGATGATATTGTTCTCACCGGCTCATCCTTACCATTGATTCAACAAGTCATTACCAAACCGAACTCGCTTTTCCTCTAAAGCAACTAGGTGACTTGGATTATTTTCTAGGAATTGAGGTCAAGAGGCTCTCTCCGAGCACAATACAATTGTCTCAAGGCAAGTACATACGTGAGTCGCTACTTAGAGCCGATATGGCGGTCTGAAGGCATCTCTACTCCTCTACCACCCAATACAAAACGTCTGACATGGTGCTTGATTACTTTGATGACCTCGCATCGTATAGAAGTATTGTTGGTGCACTACAATATGTAACTATAACTCGGCGTAACTTGGTTATCTTTGTAAATTAGGTCTGTCAATTCATGTCTCACTTTAGTCTCTCATTGGATCAGCCGTGAAACGAATACTTAGGTATCTAAAAGGCTCGGTTGATCTTGGTATTGTCTTCAAGGTCGCTACACCGCCTCTCCTTTGTGTATTCGGGCATTCCGTGATGTCTTGATTGGGCCTCGATGTTGATGACGTAAGGTCCACATCAGTGCATGTATCTATCTAGGACCAAATCTCATCTCTCGGTGGTCAAAGAAGCAAACTTTGGTGGCTAAGTCTCACTGAGGCAGAGTATAGAAGCCTTGCACTAGCTGCACTGAGGTCTTGTGGATTCAATCTCTCCTCCAAGAACTTCAAGTCCCACCTCGCACCTATCATTTATCGTGATAATCAAAGCACACGGTGGCTTTGAGTCACAATCCTATCCTTCACTCTAGAACGAAACATATGGAGCTCGATATATTCTTTGTCCGGAAAAAGTTTTAAACAAATCTCTGTTTGGTTGAATATGTTCCCGCTCAAGCTCAAATAGCCGATATTCTCACAAAGCCACCGGGCAAGCCTGCAGCCTGTTTCTCTCAGTGACAAGCTCATGGTGCTACCCACCAATGAGCTTGTGGGAAATATTAGAGAGAACTAATAAGTAGTTTAGTTTCTCCTCTTAGCTTGTATCTAGATCAAGAAGTTTCTAGAAGTTTCCTTTTACTACATTAAGCATATCGCTTAGTTATATCCGACTTGCTTTATCACTTAGCAATATAAATACTCTGCAGAATCGTTTCAAAATAGAATGAAAAATACAAGCTTAAAATTTCAATTCTCTCTCTCTAGCTTAGTTTCTAATAAAAAAGAGTGAGTGAGAAATAAGGAGAAAGTAGAATTAAAAAAATGATAAATAAAACAAAAGTAAGATGTCTAAAATTGTAATAGACTAGATATTATATTAGATTAGATTAGTATAGTTATCCCATGTTTTTTATATATCAGTGCAGTTATCTCATAGTTTCAATTGATTATTTTAGTTGATTAGTAGATTATAGTAAATAGTAAAAGATAGATAGAAGATTATCAAATATATCAGTACAGTTATCCCTTATTTTTTTATATATCAGGATAGTTATCTCGCGTTTTTTATATATCAGTACAGTTATCCCGTGTTTTAAATATTAATCAGTAGTTGAAATATTCATTAAATTTTCTTTTTTTTTGATATATTAATATCGTGTTTTTTATATATCAGTAAAGTTATCTCGTATTTTTATATATTAGTGCAGTTATTTCGTAGTTTAGATTGATTATTTTAGTTTATTAGTAGATTTGATTTGATTTGAATTTCGGAAATTGAAAGAAAAAAAAAGAGGGGAAACTTAAAAAAAAATTGAGTGAGAAGTAAGTGCATTGGGAGAAGAAATTTGAAAAAGAATGTGATAGTAAATTACAATGTTGCCATTAGTTAGATTAATTGTCAAATAAATAGAAAACTTGTTTGAGTAATTTAAGTATGGTTTGTTTGTATAAATATTAGATTAAATTAGTAGATAGTGGGTAAAGAAAGTTGGTGAGTTTGATTTGAATTTTAAATTTTGAGAAAAAAAAGTAAGAGAAAATAGGAAAAAGGTGGGAGTGAGAAAAAAATGCATTGAGAGAAATTTTTTGATAAAAGTATGATAGTAAATTACAATATTGTCTTTAGTCAAATGAATTGTCAAGTAAATAGGGAGACTTGTTTGAGTAATTTAAATGTGGTTTGTTTGTATAAATAGATTAAGTGTGGTTTGTTTGTATAAATAAATAAATAGATATTAGGTTAGATAGTAAATAGGAGTAAATTGTAGATTATTTAATATTAATTTAATTATATTAGATTATATAGTGGATTAAAAAAATTGGGAAAAAAATATTTATAAATAAAGGGTGTGGGGCCATTAATAATAGATGTGTAAGAAGTAAGAAATATTGAGAAATGTGAGATTGAAAGATAGTGAATGAGAAAGGAAGAGAAAATAGAATTAAAAAATGATAAATAAAATAAAAGTAGTGATATGTAAAAAAAGTAAGATGTCTAAAATTGTAATTTTGTAAATTGTTTGTTTATATAAATAGATATAATATAATAGGTTCAACCAAGAATCAATCGCACTTACATGAACAGCTGCACTTTCATCAGCAGTAATGCCTTTAAGTAAGTTTCTCTGAGCAAGTTCTTCCTCTGATAATCCAAGAACCTGAGTCCCATCATTTTTGCAGTCCAACTTAATGCATGCATCAGATACATCTCTTGTCACCTTAATTGTTAAATCACCGGTTTTTTCTTCATAGGAAGTTGGAAGAGCTGTGTTACTAGAAGATCTTTGCTTGCTATCTTTAAAATGTGTTATTGCAGAAACTGCTTTGGAGACTGATACGTCGACGAATAAACTATGAAGCAGAAACGCTTTCCTATCTCTTATTTGCCTCTCTTCTGCATTTTGACAAGGCATTGCAGCTAGGATTGCAAAATCTCTGGCCCACTGTCTCTTTTCGTGCTTACCATCTCTTCCTTGACCACCCCCATTTCCTCCCCAAGTTTCATCTTCCATAGGAAGTGGGGGAAAGACTGCTGGATTGTCAGAAACAACTGGAGGGACAACCCATGTGTTTGCACGAAAACCGTAAGGAAGATTGCCAAACTGAAATGATACCACTATAATTGTAAAAAACATCTATCTGGTACAATTAGCACAGCAAGGTGGATGGATGATCTATAGGATATTGCAAAGTATATATATACCTTATTGTGTTCTGTGAATGCCTTTATAAGAGCTCTGTAGGCCTGCAAAGCAAGAAAGAATATGTATTTATATGAATAATAATGTTCTAAGTATCGGTTAGAAATGCCAAATACTTTGTAGCCGCCTCAAGTCAACTGAGAAAGATTAATGAGTAGTTTAAATTAAACTTACAGCTTCAAACACCCTGCTTGTCTGCTGTAGGAGACCCACCAAAGCGTGACTCACAAGAAGACGTTTTCCAGCAGGATAGAATCCTTTTTTGGAGGCAACAATTGTAGTTGGTTTTCCACTGCAAACCCTAACCTGGTGGTGGTTATGCCAAGAATCCCATATCAAAATATATATAAATAGAATAGAATTATGCTGCCAAAGCTACACCAGAAAGTGCAAAAACAGTATGCGGTAGTTCAAATAGGGAATAACCCTCACATCAATCTGAAAGAAATCATCTTCTGTCTTGTCCTCCAAGAATGGACGGTTTGATCTTCTTATGTCTGCCAGAAAATCAAAATCACACTAATAATCAAAAACAGGGCTTCGGGTTCAATTTACCATCAAGTTATAAAGCATATGTAGTCACAGCAGAGTACAATTTTAGTAGTCTTGTCTTATGGAGCTCAAAATTACAGTGTTCATCATCATTATTTTTTTTTTAAAAATAATAACTGATAGCATGCTCAAAGCATGTTTGAATCCAAAATATTATAGAGATTATTTTGGAGGAGACATAACTAATGTTGGCAACGGACTACTAGAATTGCATTGGTTAGACATTGGAATATTAACAAAATACTGTCAAGACTCATCAAGATGATATACACAAAGCAAAAGGAACATAACCAAAACATAATAAATGGATTTAATTTCGATGCACATATGGTGAAACTATTACTCATGCATTCCACAAACAAGTTGCATTGTGATCAATTACTACTTATTTATTTTAATATAGCAATTATTATTAAGTATTTATTGAAATAAAATAAAAAAAACAGAATAAAGGGAAAAAGATAGAAAAGCTCACAGTGAAACGGCGGCGTAAGGTGGGAAAATGAAAAGAAATCATAGAACTGTCCAAGCCTCAGTGGTGGATACATGGAGATTTCACCCTCCGTCTTCTCGCTTTTCCCATTACCTGTTTCCAAATTCGAATCCCCGGGTTTGGGTTTCGGGTTTGTTTCCGATCCATTTTCTAAACCCGAATTAAGTTCACTTTCGACTGAGCCTGAATCTTTAGAGCCGAGTGGTTCTTTCACGTTGGTTCTTCCGGCGGCGGGCTTCCCGAATGCGGAGGTACACGCCGTGATGTCCAAGAGTCGCCGAATGTGTGCGACGGCGAGCTCTTCGGTGTAGTCATCTGAAAAAAGAAAAACAAAATGTGGGGTAGTGATCGTGTACGGATGAAGTACACGCTGGTACAGTGTTACCGCGAGTAATAATGAAATTAGTAATTTTTTTTTGGTCATAATGAAATTAGTAGTTACCTTGCACTATTGAGAGATGACAGGGTTTTAGGGACACGATTTCCACTGAGTCTTTCAGTTTTGCACCTCGAACCTGATTGAGATTCATGTATTCTGTTAGCCCACGTCTTCCAACTAAATTTTAAAACTTCTTTTTCACTGCAATTTTTTTTTGGGTAATTTTTTTTACTGCAAGTTTTTAAAGTTGTTTTTTTTACCTTAAAAGTTGCTATTACTACAAAAATTTGGAATTGTATTTATATTAAATATAAATATAAATTCAATTCATCTTAACATGAGATTCAAAAGTAGACGTACCTCGTGAGAGAAGGAGAAGTTAGTCAAGTGACAAGTCTCGAAATGCGCAGCTAAAAGCTTTCTCACGTCTAGGATCCGGTCTGTAGAGATGCCCTGCCTCCCAACAAAGAATTAAAATAGTTGTTATTACAATAAGTAAGTTAATTTACATTACAAGCTAAGTAGTACTACTAGTTTTTTTTTGACCAAAATTAGTACTACTAGTTAATTAGTACTATATTCAAAAACTCTATTTGAAATGGAGAAAATCACATGCACCGATAAAGTCAGGTTCATATCGTCAGTCAGATTTCTGCCAGAAATTAATTACCGGCAAAAAAAAATTGAAGTGTGCAATCCTGTGCACGTTAAGCATAAGAGTGAATAACTAATTTCATCACTGACACAAAATTTTAGTGCCCAATTTAGTCTTCAAGAATAATTAATATTATAATAAGTCTATAACATTTACAATAAGTCTATGAGATATGTTAATGAAATATGTTAATCTTTTTTTTTCTTGATAAGCAATTTCATTGAAAGGAGCACAATGGGTGCTCATCCCTTACAATGAGAGAAAAAAGAAGGGGGAGGGCCTCCTCAAAACCTCCCTGAGCCAAAACTCATTGGGAAAAAGACTCTGGAAGGAAAAAGAGTACCATGTGAGTGCACTACAGTGGGAAAGCCTAACCCACTGTTTCTCCCCCTACTACCCAACAAAATGATTAATACAATGGTAAGCGTTATTCCACCAAGAATCCAAAACATAACCGGAATGACACCCCACCCCATAAATAAACCACGACCAAGATATAGTTTTAATATGATAAACAATCGAGTCTAACTCCGATTCTTCCCCCTTGAAAATAAGATTATTTCTAGTCAACCAAATACTCCAACACGAGGCCAGCCAAATAAGGTGTCTAATCTTCTTAGATTTCTTGCCGATAAACACTTTTGCGAAGGAATTGAAATGCTCCATCAAAGACTCCTCAACGATATGATCCACACCAAGTCATAACTCCACCTTTTTCCACACCATCCTAGCCAAATCACACCCCACGAAAAGATGGTCCAAATCTTCAAAATCATTCTGACAAAAAGCACAGGCCGCCTCCTCCATAGACTGAATAACGTTACGATGAAGCAAAGAAGAGCGAAGAGGTTCGATATATGTTAGTGAGCTATGTTCTCCTACTGACGTGGTTCGATATGTCAGTGGTGGACCTACATGTATTTCAGACGAACCCCCTGGAATAATAATATTAGCACTTATACCTTAGGAAAAAATATTTCGACACCTTCTGAAAAATATATTTTGCGCCCAAGTTCCTAATTGTGCACCAAAGTTTCTAGTTTTGCACCACTTTAATACACCACACTGTCACATATTTTATTTTAAGAAAATTTTTTCTCTCTCATTGAATCGATTCTTGTTCTTATTATCCTAATTTTGATTCTGCTCATGCTATTTAACTGGTAATTTGTGTTAGTACTATTTAATTAATTTGTATTTTGTGTTAGTGTCATTTAATTTATTTTGATTACGTTAGTTTACTTAATTTGAATTTGTTTTGTATTTTGTGAATACATTGATTCTTTTAATTCTAATTAATTTGTATTTAGGAACTTGTTAGTGTTATTTAATTTGTGTTGGCCTAGTGCAACACAAGTTGTGAACTAGTTAAAATATTATTTTTATTATATTTTTAGTGGTGTGTGATTGAAAATTTTTGCACACTCTAACCCAGGATCCTGACTCCGCCACTGAATGTGTCTCCTTATTTTTATTTTTTCCATTTTAATAATCCATGTCTGCACATGTATTGCATACAATTTTCAAATTAGACCAATTTATCCCCTCATCTATCATTTGCAATGTTAACTTTTGGGTTACCTCTTCTTCTTCCTTACGCTTTCACAGAAACCCTAAGAAATGCCTTAAGCATCCGCTATAATTCTACATCGCAATGTTGTGAAGATGGTTCCTCTTCTTTACGTGAGCTATGTTGCTTTGGGTCTTTCATCTTGCTTCTTCGTTGTTGTTTTCTTCATCTTTGTTGTTGTTTTCTTCGCCTCTCTGGTCGGGATGAAGAAGTCATTGAAACAGAACCTCCAAAGTTGGATGAAGAGGACCCAACATGGCTCATAATGAAATTTGTGCAAAACCCACGAAATTGAAGTCATTGGTGATACTTCGCTCTTGTAGAATAGGATTGGGGCTTCAAAATCGTGGTTAGGGTTCGCATGGAGAAGAAGCCAAGGTCAATCTAAGTCAAGCATGCGAACTAAATTGGTCCAAAATTAGAAATGTAAGATACTTAATCGGGTCACTTAAAACTTGACTTACTAATATGACCACATAAACGACTCTAACTACCACATCATCAAACTAATGTGACATGTCAGCACTCAAATGACTGAATTTTCACGGACTAACGTGTTTCCTATTTATAAATGTCGGTGATTTATTTTTGATATTAATTATTCTCAATGACCAAATGAAAAGCAAAATTTTGGTCAATGACAAAATTAGGTATTCACTATAACCATTATTAATTATTCACTTTTTTACTATTTAATTATCAAAGTTTAACAAGTGCAAGGTTAGAAAAGTTCTTCTTGTACCAGGATAGCACAAGTTTTGGGATTGTTTTTTAGATAACCCACATTTCCCCCTCACTCACTATCATTGCCTATCAAAACAAAAAGTAAAGAAGAAAAGGAGAGCTTTTTTCTAAGAGTTTAATTTATATCCACAACATGTGTATACATGTTTTACACTATCTATCAATGATAGTCTGACACGTCATTAAAAAGAAGTTACTCAATTGATGTGTCATCTCTACCATGTATTGTGATTAGTGGATAGTGTAGTAAGCTTTACAAAGAATGTGTAAACTAATTATACTCTTTTTCTAAATAAAAGTAGCTTATATTCCGTGAAAATAAGAACTATGAAAAACATATTGTAAAAAAATAAATTACAAAAGGATTAAAAAAAGTGGCTTTGTACGTGGTTTCTACTTATATTAGTTGTTATTTATTCTTTTTGGCTCTAAGTAGTGTACTTAATTTGTAAACTTACTATATATAAATTGCTAGTATTGCTATATATAAATCATATGTAGTTATATATAAATCGGTAGTATTGCTATTAAAAGGAAAAAGTTAACTTATATCATTATGATTTATGAAGTACTAAATCATAGAGAATGAAGTTAAAAAATTCCACTGAATTTGGTCCCAAGAAAGATTCTAGTGAACAAAGAGACAAAAAAAAGAACAACAATGCTATTTTGACAAAAAAAATATTTGACAAATCGACAAGTTACCAACCTACAACACCAATTAACCAAGTTTTTTAGACAATTAGCCAATCGATCAATTAACCAAGTTTTTAATCCACGCCTCGAAAACTGTGAAAAAGCAGGTTGACTAATAGTCTTAAAAACTTGGTTAATTGATGTTGTAGGTTGGTAACTTGTAGATTTGTCAAATTTTTTTTTGTCAAAATAGCATTTTTGAAAAAAGAAAGTTGAATTACTACACCGTTCATACCTTGAGGGTAACTCGTGAGTCGTCGGATATATCTACGGTTATTTCAATCACGGTTGGTAAAACTGTAACGGAAGGAAATTCCAAAAGGATAAGATAGAGAATTTCCCAAACCAATGAAAATGAAGAGAAATAACAATGCAACTAGATAGATAACCATGAAGATAAGTAGACTTTCTGAATAGATAATAGACAAGAAAAAACATGAGTTGAAAATGTGAGTTGTATGAAATTTCAGAAAAAGACTAATAAAACTGAAAATTGAGTTGCAGTAATACCAACCTTTCTCTTCTTTCTTCTTCTTCTCTCCTTTAGTTTTGTGAGGTTTGGTTTTTCCAGTTTTGGGAGCCATTAGTAATTAAATTAATTGCGCTTCTAGGATGCACGGACTAGCAAAAATCCTTAGAAGTTTGTTTGACAACAACACAGAACAGAAATCTATCGTAGTAGCATAATGGATTGGGAAGTTAACCACACATTTTAACTGTTTCAAGTGAATAAAATGAAAGCAAAGATATATGAAAGTGTAGTTCTGGACCCGAAATGAAATAACTAACTCTCCAACTTCTAAGGCCAGTTGCTTGAAAGTGATTGGAATTAGAGAAGGTAGTTACTTTTTTTTTTTTGGTATTGGAGAAAGTGGAAGGAAGGAGGAAGTTAAGAGGTTTGGGGGGACAAGAATAGAAAAAGAATGAAATTTGAAATGAATAGAAAAGGGTAAGTGAAGGAGAGAGGAGGGGACAGCAAGAAAAAGGGAGGGAGAGGGAAAGAAATGAGATTGTGTAGAGATAGATGGAAGGATAGGATAAGGTAAGGGAAGGGTGTAGTCTTGTGCACATGCACACACTAATAAGGGTTGTGTTGTGATTTTAAGCCTCACATTTGTGTTCTGTCACACCTCATCTGTTTATGCCTCTTTCTGGTTTTTCTAAAATTTGATTTATTTCTTATACGTACGTTTTCATTACAGGATTGTTGTCGTCTTCGACTCTTTGGATTGGCCTCCAACCGTTCACTCCCACCTATCACAATTAAGAAAGTAACTTTGATTTTATCTTCTATTCTCTACTTGTAATAAGATTTCATTCATTTTTAAAATGAAGTTAACCGCTATGAAGCAGTTCTATAGCAGACATGCAGAAAGAATTTTAGAGTGTATATATGAAAGTGTGATACAATGAGTAGTGTTTATACACCGAGCTTTATTAGTTTTGTGTTTCAATGAGGTTTATAAAAGTGTGATATTTCACAATGAGTGTGATCTTTTACTTTTTTTTTTTGTTTCGATAAGCATAAACTTCTTTTACATTGTATTTCCATCCGGACCGGTTGGTTCCGCTCGGCTCTCGAAGGACCTTTCCTAAAGACTGGCTGATCGGTCTAGAATATCTCGTCTCTATCTCTCCCCGAAAGGAACGAAGCGCAATCAATGGGAAATATCCCTGATTTCCCTCTAGCCCACTTGTAACGGTCAAACTTGGCCATAATTGTATTTACTAGCATCATCAATTAGCATTAATTGTTGTCAAAAAAAATCAATTAGCATTAATCAGCTTCGTAATATAAATACAGCCCTGAGAGACCAATCAACGGATCCAATATTCATTCTCTATTCAAATACTCATTCTATACTGTTCCATACTTGTGTCAGTCTCTTTCTCATCCAAGAGAAACCAATCGTAACACTTTGATCATTAGTTTTCATTTCAAACATAATTTAAGTATTACACAGTTGTTGGCAATATTCTAATCAGTTCCCAATCCATGTCAGAGAAAACAGGAGTTTAATTGCTCACAACTTTTAGGGCCCATTTGGTGGTCAGGATATGATAAGTCTATCATATCATGTGTCAGTCTAGTGTTTGTTAAACTAGTAGGATATGATAACTTAATCATGTGACTTATGCTATTTTGTCTCTCTAGTTAAAAAGTTTTATCCTGAGTTTGAGTTGCGTTAGACACCAGTAATATAGGATAATAAAATATTTATTCATTAATTTACGCTTCTAAAATATATTTTAGAATATAAAAATCTGAAATCTATTTTTTTTGACAAAAAAAAATCTGAAATCTATTAAAACAATGAAAAATTATCCTAGTTAGATGGCAGTTCCAAAAAAGCGCACTTCTATATCAAAAAAAAAATTCGGAAAACTTTTATAGATAAATATTAAAAAAACATTAATGTTAAATTTAAAGTTAAAAATACTGGTATTTTTTTACCAATATTTGTACCTAATTTAACAAATAATGTAGGATTTTATGATAAGGGTAAATTTGTCTTTTCATATAATCTAAAATGAAATAACCTATTGAACTTTAAAAAGTTAAAATAAGTGATAAAAAATAATTTACTTTTAAAAAAGTATCTAATTTTTTTAAGCATAAAAAAGTATCTAAATAGAAAATTAATTTAATGAGTAGTTCTAAGGAATACGAAAGATTACAACAAGAATTTTTCAATAATAGGCAATCAACGATCACAAATACAAATAAAAATAAAAGTGAGAGAGCAAAGTGTCAGGAGAAATGGAAAAAGATCCCACGATTAAAAAAACTTTCTTGCAATTTCGTTTCGCTTTTCTTCTTAAGTTTATCATGTTGCTTAATTTTATCAATAATTTTTTAATCAGTCAAAAAATGATTTTTTAAGAATTGAATAAAATTATTTCATTACTTATTTTATTGTTTTAGTAGGTTTTGATAATTTATAATATTTAAAAATATTACAAAATTATTTTTACGATCCCACGGCTAGGATATAAGAGTTTGACGACAACACACTCATAAATGTTTTCATAAGAGATCCCATGGAGTCGTCCATGCTGGTGCAGATGGTCATTGGACATGCTGAGTAGGGAAGCCTGGTGGTGTGGATAGAGTTAGGCTCCAATGAGTTAAGCAAAGCCTCTGCTCTATCCTTCGAGGAATATGAGAATAGCTTAAGTCTAAAAGCACCATCATAAACACTAGGTATGAGAAAGTTACTACAAACCTCTAAGAATTGTTTTAAATGCAAATGTGGGTCTCAGTATAGGATCTCCACCAAATTGACCAACTATTTGAAGCATTTGAAATATCATAGGTTTAAATTCAAAGTAAGCAGTATTGAGTTCAGCCCTCACTATGCTAGTTTGCATAGTTTGAGGGTCAAAAACAACATAATCCCTCATAGGCTCGTCTCTATCATTAATCATACCTTCAGGTCCTTGGTTGATGAATTTCTGCCTATACCAATCTTCTGGATCAGTCAGTGAGCCAGAAAAATCAATAATGAGTCCCCTTCCTCCACGAATTCCATGATCGGAACCACCTCCTCTAGTGCTACGACCACCTCTTCTAGAATTTTAGCTTCTACCTCAGACATAGTAGTTCACAAAACTTCTCTTGGTTGTTGTTGTTTTGAAGTCTTCGCAACCTTCTAAATCTTCTCTCTATTTCAAGATCCAACTCAAATTATTGTGAGTTGAACCTGGGCATATGCTATAGCACCTAATGTTGTAACATCAGAGAACAAAACACCAGTGTAAAAACTAACACTAAATGCTAATAGATTAAAGGCTAAATTACTGTTTTGGTCCTTTATCTTTGGTCTTAATTTCATTTTGGTCCTTTATCTTTTTTTTTTTCGTTTGGTCCTCATGTTTCATTTTTGTGTCAATTTGGTCCTTTTTGTAATTTTTGTGTCAAAGAAGATGGATGGAAAATTACAAAAAAGGACCAAATTGACACAAATTGACACAAAAATGAAACATGAGGGACCAAAACGAGAAAAAAAAAAGATAAAGGACCAAAATGAAATTAAGGCTAAAGATAAAGGACCAAAATAGCAATTTAGCCTAGATTAAACAACAAAAATTAAATGCATTATCTGGCAACGACGCCAAAAAGTTATTGTGTGAAAAGGTGTTGTGAAATATACACAGTCGGAACAAGTAATATAGTGAAAAAGTAAGGATCGTACCCACATGGTTGATGTTAATTTCAAAGCTTTATATATATCTAATAACAACTTCAAGTGTGTGAACATATAAGTAAATAACAAATAAAGGTAAGCAAATAAAGATGGTGTGAAGATTCAAGGTAAAAGAAAGTTGGAATGCATTTCACTGAGTAAATCATTTAAATAGAACAATGCAATATTTGATGCTATAGCAATTGATGTGTGTCTTTTAGTCACTAACATCAGGGTTTCATTTCAATGATTTATGCCTGCTCTTCTAAATAAGTTTCACTCACGTATATTAAGACTCACAAGATTGAATTCTGGGGACCAAATTGAAGTTATTGCAGCATGCTTTAATTATTATTATTAATACTATAAATCATTCAATTCAACAACCCTGCTCACTTTAAATTCTTCTGTTAAGTAAAAATGTGACCACCATGTTTTAAAAATAGGTCTGTGACTGCTATCTACGCCAAAACTTTCTTTCTTTAAGCATTAGGGGAAATGGGTGCTTTCAAGATTGAATTGAGTCAAATTGCAAGATGGAAGAACGTTTGAGGGGGAATTGGTGAATGCCGATCTGCATTCGGATATTGCTTTTCTGAAGATAAATTCTGAAACCCCACTACCAGATGCAAAGCTTAGTTCTTCAAGTAGGCTTTGTCCTGGGGAATGGGTGATAGCCATTGGTTGTCCGCTTTCCCTTCAGAATATTGTCATTGCTGGCATTGTAAGGTGTGAAGAAAAAATTCTGGACAGTGAAATGTGTCTCCATTTAAGCTATTTTCTTGTTTTAAACTGTACCATCTGATATGATAGACTTTGAAAGCTAAAGCTATATATGGTTGTATGATTTTTGGTACAGTTGTGTTGACTGCAAAAGCAATGATTTGTGATGCAATAGTTGGCTGAGAGCAACCTGCTTGAGATGATTGTTGATAAATTAAGTCCATTAGTAAGTTAACCATCTATCCAGATTTACGTTTGAGCCATGTTTTACTCATTAGCTTTACGTTTGAGCCATGTTTTACTCATTAGCTAACCTTAAAATGAAGTCCATTATTGCTACCCCTTATTTCCATCCTCTATATTTTTAATGTGATTATGCAAATGGCTTAATTGTTGAAGCTTATATAGGATATATGAGATATATTTGTAATGTGATTGCTGTAATTTGAAAATCAAATATATGACCATATTCTGATGACAGTATTTTTGATTTTTTTTCTTTCCAGAATAGGTATGAAAATCAAATTCTTGAAAGAAACTCAGAAGAGACACTAGGAGGATTGAACAAAAATGAGGAACGAAGTTTCCAACTTGACAGTCGAAAACAAGAGTCTTGAGGAGAAATTTGAAGGGGGTTTTTGCAACACAAGAAGCAAATGCGTCAGTTTATGGAAACTACTAGTGAGGATGACCAACTAGATGACAATGAGATTTCTAATGACTTAGATGTAGAACTTTGATGTGTTGTTTGTTGAATTAGTTTGGAAACTACTAGTGTTATGAAACTATATTGTTCATGTTTTTTTAATGAATTATGGCTACTTATAATGGATAATGTTTGAAATTTTGTTAGCTATATATAATATGGTTGTGTTCTATTTAATTTTTTTTAAAAAATTGTAGCCTATGCTTTAAAGCACCACTCCTTTGAGATCAAAAGGTTTCTTAAAAATATAGGTGGAAATAGATAAATTAAAATAATTGGTATTTGTAAAAAAAAATTGTGTTCTGTTAGAGAGGAAATTGCATCCCTCACTGTTAGCGACGGAAAATATCCCTCTCTATTAGCGAGGGATATTTTCCTCTTTATTAGCCGCGACTTGTATTCCTCACTATTAGCGACGGGTATCTGTTTCCTCGTTATTAGAGACGGAACAGTGTCCTCTCTATTAGCGACGGATTTCTCCTCGCTATTAGAGACGAATTATCAAGATCTCTTTCTAAAAAATTTAGTGACGCCAAAATTGGTGACGAATAACAGCTCGTCGCAAATCCCCTCTCTAAACCAGTTAGTGACAGATTTTGGCTGTTTAGAGAGGGATTTTGGGCATCTCTAATTTATGTTTTTTTAGTAGTGATTGCTGGTGCAGATGGTCATTGGACATGCTGAGTAGGGAAGCCTGGTGGTGTGGATAGAGTTAGGCTCCAATGAGTTAAGCAAAGCCTCTGCTCTATCCTTCGAGGAATATGAGAATAGCTTAAGTCTAAAAGCACCATCATAAACACTAGGTATGAGAAAGTTACTACAAACCTCTAAGAATTGTTTTAAATGCAAATGTGGGTCTCAGTATAGGATCTCCACTAAATTGAATTTTTTTAACCCCGAGTCATCTTCCCAAATCTATCTTTCCCTATTGACCTGTAACCAGCCCTCAAAATCCCCCATTAAAATCTTCCATTAATACCAAACCTCCATATCCATTTCCTTTCTTCCTAACACCTCCCTCTCACCCCCATAAAATCCCCATTTTTACTCCGCTGAATCAAAACTGGACACTCCCAATGATTTAACATCATCAGCATCTGTCAAAATTCAAACAATCTTGGAGGTTACAAAATTCACCCAATTGTGCTCTTATGATTGCTTAGATCAACCTGTAGAAAGCTCGCCTTGAAGAAATTCACACGGAATTCACACCAACCTGAAGAAAGCACGCCTTGACAAAATTCAAACAATCTGATAGAAGAAAAGCTATATCCTCTTATGATTTCTTAGATCAAGCACTACTCAGTAGTCAGGAGGACTACTGAATTGACTTCACCGTCTACAGCACAAAAATAAAGCACACATATGGAGAATGCAATTGCTCCCCTCGTCCTCTTCCCATGGTTTGAGCCCTGTGGTTGCTTCTCTTGATCCCCCAATTGATTGGGTTATTAGAGTTTAAAGTGAATCCCCATTAGGGTCCTTCCAAGCAACAGAGGGAAGAAGACTGTTCGGTCCTGGAGTTCGGATTTACCTTATCCGAGGACCTTTGAGGAATTTGCTTCTTGAACCTTGAAGATTGTTGTCGGCGTTGAAGATTGAGCTTGGCTGGTCCGAGTTAGTCTTCCTCCCACATCGGGTGGGGTGTACCTGCAGACACTCTGATGCCTAAGTCAGTAGATGAATGAGGCGAAATGTGCAAGAACGAGAGCTTACTTGGAATTGGAGGCCTGCACCTCTATTTATAGACGAAGTGGCTCGGTCTTGTCCGTCGGATCTGGGCGCGTAATCCTGGCCATCAGTCTTGAATCTCCGAGCAGGGCACACTATGCTTAACGTTGTAGCGTATTTGGGCCATGCTACCAAAGTGGGATTTCGGCCAGGCCCAATTACTCAAAGGGGCTTTTAGCCTAGGTCAGAACAGTGACCCCCCAAGTAGTGGTTGGGCGAGGAATGAGCTCGGCCTCGGCTTGAAGAGCGAGATTACAGCCTTTTGTTGAGTCTTGTAAACGGTCAGTTTTGGGGAACTGATGCATCTTGTAATCATTATAGCGCAATTCCCAAGGGGAGCATTGATTAGATGGCTTGATTTAAAGTGTCACTTCGGTTTTCGAGGCCTGGATAGATATAAGTAGAGTGAGGAAGATCTTACTTTTGTTCTACGAAGTGTGAAAGTTAACTCCGTTTCTGATTACCCAGAGTCATTTCTTGCGATCTCCGACTACCGTCCGATAACAAGATTGTTTGCAGCGCGTGGCGATTTTTGCCTCTCACCTTCAATCCGTGTTCATCCTTCAAGCGTTTTTTCCAGAAATCATGTCTTCCGTTCCAGCCAAGTTCGTTCAGGAGGGTGTGTTGTGCGAAAAGGTGATGTGCAAGTATACACAATCGCAACAAGTAATATAATGATAAGTAAGATCGTCTCCATAGGGATTGATGTTAATTTTAAAGTTTAAATTACACAAACACTAGTGAAACAAGTAGCAAATATATATGGTCACAAGTAACAGTGAAAATAGTGTTTGAATAGGACAGTAAAAGAGTAGTTCAAATATGAGAAAGATAAGTTGGACTGCTTGTTACTAAGTAAATCTTCAAAAGCAAAGCGTTATAACATCAGACGTTATAACGTTAAGCGCTGCAGCAGATGATTATGTGCCTTTCAGTCACTAACGCCAGGGTTTCGTTACAAGATTCCTATGTCTAGGTTCTAAATAAGTTCACCCCTGTATAATAAAGAACCCACAACTTTTGCCTTATGAACTATTGCTTTCCTATGTCTAGGCGAAGCAAATGTTGCTTAAATGTCTTTAAACAACTTTTCATTCATATCAATCTTTGATTTCAATTCATGGACCATGTCTGTACCCATAAATATACCCATTTTAGCTGATCAATTCTAAAATAAGTTTGAAAGAATTAGAATGCAAAGATTGAAACGCAAAACATTAGATGTTATAAATACAATATTAAATGTTCATTACAAAGCTCAAAGCAATCCAACTACAAGTGTTTAGCTCATGATAAGCATCATCAACAAAATACAAGACAAATGACTCATATTACCATAAACAAGAAGAGGGAAGACGGTTGCAAAAGATACAAACCATAAACTCCAACTCATCAACAGCTTGTTGACGCTATAATGTGAGCTTCACAGCGCAAAGAAAATGGTAAAACTATATCTAAAAAGCTATGAAGCCCCGATACTTCAAAATAGGCCACGTGCGTGTCCGATCACGTGATCCGATACCGATCGTGATCGGATACTTCCTGATATCGTATCCCGGGAGTATCCTAGAATTTATATTTATTTTTAAATAAAAAAAAAACCGATACTTACAGGATACTTGTTTGGATACTTACCTGATCGTATCCTCGAAGTATCATAGATTTTATATTTATTTTTAAATCAAAAACAATAAGATATTTACTCTTTTATTCATTATTTGAAGAGAAATAAAATGGATCCAAAAAGGGCACAAGTTATGTGCATACTAATCTTCGCTCTTTTTTAGAAAAGATGAATGATATGGCAAAGGAGAGACAAATATGTGGGGCGTTAGTGGAGATGCACATGATCCACTTGATGGTGTTGGAATTGAATTAGCGAGAGATATCTCTTGATGAACCGAGAGAGTTGGAAGCTATGTTTATTTTTTTGATGATGGATATGGAGGAGGGGGAATGACACAATTAGTGTTAAGTAGTTAATAGTAGACAATTATATAAAGCTTAAACTTCTTTTGGATATGACTTATGGTGTTGTTTTTTGCTATATTCTAATAGTAAATTGTATATCTTTTGTGACATGTTCGTAGGAGGAAAAATATATTTTAAAATGGGTGGGGAAAAAACATTTAACTATGCTTACTTATTTTGATCACAAGTATCTTTATGTTTTATATTTTTAAATTTTAATTAAATTTTTAAATTTTTGATAAAGCTTGAAAGGTGTGTTAATGGAGGAGAATAGTGTCAAGTTTCTCTCCTAAAAACTCTCTCTACTTCAGATGGGGGTGAAGAGTGTTGTGGAAGATGAAGAAGATATTTGTTAAAGTAGCTTTATCAAAAAGGTGATGGACACATCTCACCAACCAACACTATTCTCCACTCACAAGGTGCCAAGTGTCCACGCTAACAACTAGAAGACATCATCCGTCGATTAGGTACAAATTTGGGAGCAATTGTCTTCGTGACTTGACTTAAAGCAATTGGAGCCAAAAATTAACTTTTGTCTTTAATACTCAGCTGGCCACGCCATCTAGCATTATAACGCTTACCGCTATAACACTAGCAAACACGTTAAAAACATTCACAAGGACACCAAATGTCAGATAATCAACAAATCAGTACCTAGCCCTTATTTATTCTAAATGCACAGAATATAATAAATAAGATACAAATATTACTTGAGAACTTACTTTAATTTAACGAATAAAGACATAAATAACTCATATAAATATGAGTTATCAGGGTGACCGAGATCAACCTTCATTGACTGAAACTCCTCAGAGATTTGAGGCTGAACCTGCTGTTCATGACACAGTGGTGGATCGTTCAGGGAGCGCTGACCCTGCTAGTGATGCCGAGGCGCCAGAGGATGACCTGGAGTCATATGATTGGGTATCTTCGAAGATTTTGGAGACTAAAGCCAGGCTTGTGAAGACCAAACCACTGTCCTACTACCTTGGGTACATTGATGCCCCCGACTGGCAGAAATGGAGGCTTGAGGATGTGGAAGACTTCCCAATTTGCACTGTGCTCCCGAAGAGGGCGCTCGGCTTCTTTTTCCACGGGAGAACCTTGTAGTTGATGGGAATTCGCATCCCCTTGACTGAGTACCTCATTCATTATCAATGTTTTTACCTACTCTTTCCCTTTTTTCGCCGACTCCGACCTGCGTGCTGCCTCTTTTTCGGCACGTCGCTCCTCCTTCAGGCAAAGATAATGGCAGCGCCTTGTTGCCTCGCCGTCCGCGTGGATAGTCACATCACTTTTTTCCGAAAAGAATTTTGTAACACCCCCTTACTATTTACTACTAATTAGTTAAATTAAAAATCAGAGTTTCCAAAAACCTTTCCACGCACCACAAAGAGAGTGCTACATTTCTCTCAAAGACATAAAACAACACGTTGAAATTTCATAAAACAACTAGTGCGGGATATATAGCACATTAAAATGGGGCGAACCCTCAAAACACCGGTTTAAGTTATTTACAACATCCTGATTATAAATCACCAGCACAGCAGAACATCGACCGGTCTCAAAGTATTTAATACAACATCCTATATCAGACTGAATACATCAAAATAAATTACTAAATATCTAAGACTTCCCGCCCCCGGTGCTACATATCAGAGCATGACCATCACTAGACTACTTCATTTGCTATCACCTGCAGGTAACCGACATACGCAGCAACACGACGCAGTAGGGTGAGTCTCTTTACATAAATAATAACAAGTAGGATAAGCATTACATTAGGAAGGCAACTAGTAACTCCAATCCACAACAATTAATACATTTATCATTTAATTATCACATCAATAAACAATATTAACGGATCAACTAAGCATCACCAAGATTCGTCACGAAGGCATGGGTATATGTATGTATGCAATATGCATGTGGATCCATCATCATCGCAATAAGCCTTGAGGGCACACACCGCTTTGGCCGAAGCCTACACATCGCAATGGCCGAAGCCTACATCTTCGCTGAATATGCATGATTTATGTGACACCATGACAATGCACCACAACACAATACATCTACCACAACAATCATTAACTCATCACTTTTCACTTCGCAACTCAACTTCAATCACAATATAAGCCTTGAGGGCACACACCGCTTTGGCCGAAGCCTACACACCGCTTAATCATCACCGCAATACAACACACCTCAAGTTATATCTCTAATGCTAGCAATTAATTCACTAGTTACACCGACACCAATTAAATAGACTATTCAAGTCATCGACATGGAACAGTCAAAAATAAGCAAAACTGCACTTAGACACTTTGGGCAACATTAGGCAACACCCGCACAAATACTGGATTCCTACAGCAGTATACCTACTTCGGCGGATTATTTAAAATAGCAAACGACATCGAAAAATTACAAAAGACCACTCGTCGGAAAGCCACGGATGTGTAGTTTCTAGATATATCTTTAAAGTTTCAAAACAATGAGCCAATTAGTACAGTTTTTAGAAACAACCCGAACAGTCCCCAGACTGGACAGATTCTGTCCTCCCACTTCATTTTACTCTAAAATGACTTAAACTTGACCAAATGAGACAAAACCTTAGCCCGAACAAAAGCAATTCGAGTATAGTTTATAATGGAAAAAAAATCGTTCAAAACGGAGTTCATTTGGAGACATAAAACTTGCAAAAACCGAACCTACTCACAGTTTGACTCTAGAAAATTGACCCGACTTTGGAGATTCATAACTGGAGCTACACAACTCCGAATTTAACGAAACCAGTGCCAAAACGACCGACTTTAAGTCTATTTTCGAAAACACTCAGCCACATAATTTTTGAATCAACCAAACAGTATCAGTTTTAAAAATACTGAAACAGTGTCTAGAAACGCACAAAACCATAAGCAAGCAAAACTCATCGTGATCAATCACCCAAACCAATTATAATCACGGCACAATGCCTCACACTCCAATTTCAACACCAATTCATTTAGGCAAGTTATCAAGCACTTTGCAATCATCATATTTTCATACTCAATTTCATTGATGCAATACATCAAACACCTTGCATACATAGTTCATATCATGTTCATCTTAACAACAATTAGCATGGGTTCATCAATTTTAATTCAAACATAACACCAATTAATCCAACAACACATAAACAATCAATTTATTCAAACAACACATAAACAACCATTTAATTACCCTAAACACCTAACTCACACATAATCACTAATCCTACAAGCTATTATGTATGAAAGAGTTACCTCAAAATTGAAGAACCCAAGTAGCCCTTCAAAACAAAAACACAAGAACCACCAAAAATGGATGCTCTCCTACTTTGAGCTTCAAAACCCCATCCATGGCAAAGTGAAATGGGAAAGGAATTAGTGTAGGAAACTTACACTAAAAGATAGAGAAAGAAAAATGGAGAAGAATAGTACCCAATTCCACTTACCCCCAAGCCAAAAATGGAATTTCTCTTCCCTCCCTCCTTGGGGCTTTCTTTGGTCGTCGCACATGTCTCTCTCCCTCTCATTGTTTTTCTTTTCTTTGTTGTAAATGGGAGGAGAAACCCTACCCTAGTTTAATTCCTTTAGTTTGGGCTATTAGTGGGCCTTGGGCCCTTTTATTTGCACCCCTATCTACTTGACCACTCACTCCTTATTTTAATTAAATCACCACTCCTTATTTACTACCCAACACCTCTTAGTTATATTAAATACTCTTTTATTTCTTTTAATATAACTAATCACTATAATACCTCCTAAATAAAATAAAACTCCAAATTAATTAATTGACTTAATAAAATGTTGTACTTCTCAACTAACTTAATTAAATACATAATTAAATTATTTTGGGGCGTTACAAATTTCATCTTCAGGTGAATGGTAGACGTGACGGCCCCGAGCTTTCCCAAGGTTGGTCGGCCTATGATACAGTGATACAGAGACGGACAGGGTAATACGAGGAATCGTGTCTTTATAGTTCTGGATAGTTCCCCATCCCCCTACATTACTTGAAATTCAATGTACCTCAGGGGTGTCGTCCGTGAACCATGTTGACTCATCGACATATGTATATTGTTGTTCAGTTTAAAGCCAGAATGCTAGTCTTTGTTTGTGTTAGCATAGATTTCAATTGATGTCATTAGGATTGCATTGTAATAAGGCCGAGTCTGAACGTGGCCTTCGGGGGTTTGGCCGGGTTGTGAAGGCGCCAAGGCGCTCGCGACTTGAGCCCGGGATTGAGCCCGAGTTGGGGGGCGTACCCGGGGAGGCATGACTTGAAACGAAGTTGCTTGAGAGACAGAGGTAGAAGCAAAGTCGAGCGGAAGAGAACAACTGAGCTCCCATTGTGGTCGCCAATGTTCGGTCCTGGAGTTCGGATATACATTGTCCGAGGAGCTTTGAGGAACTTGCTTCTTGAGCCTTGAAGATTGTTGTCGGCGTTGAAGATCGAGGCTGGTCCGAGTTAGTCTTCCTCCCACGTCGGGTGGGGTGTACTTGCAAACACTCTGATGCCTAAGTCAGTAGATGAATGAGGCGGAATGTGCAAGAATAAGAGCATACTTGGAATTGGAGGCCTGCACCTCTATTTATAGATGACGTGGCTCGGTCTTGTCCGTCGGATCTGGGCGCGTAATCCTGGCTGTCGATCTTGAATGTCCGAGCGGGGCATGCTATGCTTAACGTTGTAGCGTATTTAGACCGTGCTACCAAAGTGGGATTTGGGTCAGGCCCAATTACTCAAATGGGTTTTTAGCTCGGGACGGAACAAAGACCATTCTTGTTTTTCTAAAAAAAATCAAAAACTTAATAAAACACGGCAAAATAGAAAAGAAAAGCCACATGGATAACATAGTATCAATTTGGTCGTGGAATATTTATTATTTTTTGGTGTTAATTTGGTCTCTGACAATTGTCACGTTGGCACTTAACTGTCATATCAGCTCGGTAACTAACAGTGGTTGGCAGAAAGACTAAATTGACACACTTTTATAAATGTTAGGGACTAAATTGACATATGCTAAAAGTTAGGGACCAAATTGAATATTTTTTAAAAGTCATGGACTAAATTGGTATTACCTCGTCGAATGCAGCATTTAGAGAGGGAAATCTAAGGTGCCGTTATGTTTCGCGAAATAAAGGGAAGAAGACGCGAGGTTAGTTACTTATACCATTTCTCTCTGTTCTGTCATCGTAGTTTCCCAGGCCCAGCCCATCCATAATTCGACCGGGAGAGATTCTCTCTCTCTCTCTCTCTCTCTCGGTCTTCTTTCTGATCACACTATTAGTTATTAGGGTTTTCGGATTCCTCTATCTTTCTCTCCTTCATTTCAATTCCCTCCGATGAAGAAGAATTTGCCGGTTGAAGACGCACTCGAAGATGAGCACGCCCCTTCAAACAAGCGCCACAAATCTTCGCAAGAGGTGCGTCTACCTTTCTTTATTTTATTTTGCGGCTTGTTTTGTTATTCTTAAAATGATCATCTTCATCAGTGATCGCATTGTACCATTCTGCATTAATTTCAATTTCTCTAAAAATTCGCTTAAAGTATGTGATGTAATAATAAATAATGTATGTGATGTGATCTCAAATTCTTGGATTGGTTTTAATGATTAAAATATATTCTAATTAATATTTAGATTCTTGAATTGGTCTTGCACTCTGATTACGAGTATTTTTAAAGATTATTTATTGTATTGAACTCTTGCTTGTGAACATTTAGAACGTTTGTGTCACTGAATATATTTAAAGGAGAAAGGAGCGCTTTTTGGGACAAGAAGGTGCAAGATGACAATGAGTGGGGCTAAGAGCTGCGAAATGGGGTTTAGCGCATCCCCTCAGAGCAATCATTTACCTTTTACCATATGAATCCCTGATTTCGTTGTTTCGCTTTCATCTTCACGTGCAGTCCCTGCTTGCTGTTTTCTGCGAATTAAATACGAATTTGTGTGAATTGTTTCGTAAAAGTACACCGAATCGGTAGCGAGAACCAATTTGCTGTTCACAGTTATGGAAAACGAATTATGTTTCTTTGGGCGGTCTCCCCATTGCAAAGTTCCCAGCCTAGGAACTATCCCTAAATCGGACTTCATGAACTTACAGGATGGATAGATTCAAGTGTAAGAGAGGGCAAAATAGCAAATTAATTTTTTTTTTAGTCACTGATTGATTTCATCCCTTCATGTAGTAACTAATAGATCTAATGGTAAAAATCAACACACAACCTATGGTAAATTTGTAGTAGTTCATCTTAGCCATTGTTGAAAAATGTAAGTTAATATGTTTGTTTCAACATCTTATTCTCTTTGTGCATTGTCTTACAAATCATATAGGAATGGAGTGCTTCCAGTGATACTTTTGGTGGTCCTTCTTCCCAATTTGATATACTTGATGAGCCTAGTCCTTTGGGCTTGCGTCTGAGGAAGAGCCCTTCGCTGTTGGATTTGATTCAGAGGAAACTTTCTGGAGAAAGTATGGATGTTGCAAATGCAGCACAAAATAAAAATTTAATCTCTGGAGTGAAAAAGGAAAGTGGCTGTACTCCTGAAAAGCTTAAAGCTTCAAACTTTCCAGCTTCACTTCTAAGGATTGGTTCCTGGGAGGTATGTTTGAGATACTTCGTGTCACTAGTGTCTTAGGAAATACATTTTGTGGATGGATTTAGACTAGCTGAAAGTTCTCTTTTTCCTGGCACTGGCAGTATAAAGCTAAATACCAGGGCGACTTAATGGCAAAGTTTTACTTCGCTAAACATAAGCTTGTATGGGAAGTTCTTGAAGGTGGCCTAAAGAGTAAAATAGAAATTGAGTGGTCAGATATCACGGGACTTACGGCACATTGTCCTAAGAATGGTCCCAGTACATTGACTGTTGTGGTAATTTTTCCCCTGCCTGCCTCGAATTTAGCTGCTTGAATAGTTCTCTAAGATTCAAAGGCCTATGCATGGGTTGTAGTTTAGTTAGCTTATCGTTAATCCATTGTTGAATTTGTGTGTTGCAGGTTGCCAGACAGCCTCTTTTCTTCAGGGAGACTAATCCTATGCCTAGAAAGCATACACTATGGCAGGCGACATCAGATTTTACTGATGGACAGTCTAGCCAACATAGGTATATTATTTGTTGTTTTCCTCTGATATGTGATTTTGTGTTAGCTGTTTGATAGGATTCAAGAATGTATAGAACTGTTTATTCAATCAAAAGAATCATACAAGGGAACAATCGTTCCAGTGAGAACTACAATTCAGTTACAACTGAAAATGCATAAACTGTCAAAATTGAACTGTTTATCAGCTAACTACCTATTTATATTACATTTGTAGTTAGCTGAATTTACAATAATACCCTCCCTTAGCTATTATTAGTGTCTCTACTCTTCCTATAGTACACTTTCTTGACATAAGGCTTGCTATCAATCAGTGGCGGATCTTCATAGAAGCCGGGGGGAGCCACGGTACCCCCCGGCTCCCATTAAGTTAATATATACATAGATATATTTTATACTCAAAGTTAGAATATATAGAACCAAATGAACACTAAGCAACAAAGGTATCGATGGCCAAAATGGTTAAGGGCATTATTTGTGTATTTAGGGTCCCCAGTTCAATTATTGTGATGGTCAAACCTTTTTTTTGTAGTTATTTGTATATTTTTCTCAAAAATTAATATAAAAAACCGCACTAAGCAATTTTGAACTTAGGACATTAAAATTGACATAGATAATTTTGACCACTAAACCAAACAAACTATTATAAATACACCATTAATTTTGTTTTATATATTTGTTACTATTTTTGCTCCCTCCAATTTTTTTGGCAAGATCCGTCCACTGCTATCAATACCCCCCCCCTAAGGCTTTCACCTTGGCCTCAAGGTGAAAATCAGGAAAAATCTTCTCCAGTTTCTTTGCTAGTTCCCATGAGTTCTCACAAGCTGGCAAATTCTTCCAATGTACTAGGACTTCAGCATCCCCTTGCTTGTTGTATCTTATTTGCAGAATGTCATCAATGTCCGGTTGGAGGGCGCCTTCTTCATCCAAGACAAAGAGGGAATTTGTTGTGGTTCATACGTGCAGAAGAACCGTCTTCTTGAGCTTCTTGATGTGGAAGACAGGTGGACCTTGCAGAATGAATGGCAAGGCCAACCTATAAGCTACGCCTCCCACTCTTTCAGTGACTTGGTATGGACCATAGTATCTAGAGCTCAATTTTTCATTTCTTCTAGCTGCCAATGATTTCCATCTATAGGAGCATGCTTTCAAGTACACCCAATCACACACTTCTAACGTTACATCTCTCCGGTGTTTATCAACATTTTTTTTCATTCTTTGCTGAGCTACTGTCAGGTTGTGCTGCAACTGTTCAAGAATCGTGTCTCTTTGCTCATACAACTCATTCACTGCCTCTACATTGGAAGGAATAGTTGGTCCTCTGATGATAGGATTAGGCTCTTTACCATACAAAGCCTTATAGGGGGTCATTCCAATTGACACATTATAGTTGGTGTTAAACCATAACTCTGCCCAAGGTAACCATTTCATCCAAGACTTAGGATGATCACCAACAAAACACCTCAAATAAATCTCCAAGCATCGGTTTGTTACTTCGGTCTGGCCATCTGTCTGGGGGTGAAATGCAGTGTTGTATTTCAATTTAGTACCAACTTGTTTGAATAGCTCTTTCCAAAATTGGCTCAAGAAAATTTTATCTCTATCGGATACTATTGCTTCTGGGAATCCATGGAGCCTTACCACACTTGTGATAAAGTGGCTAGCCACATCAATTGCTGTGTACGGGTGCCCTAGAGTGATGAAGTGAGCTGATTTGGTAAGCCTGTCAACCACTACCAAGATGGTGTCAACCTTTCCAACTCGAGGAAGACCACTAATAAAATCCATGGATATCTCTGACCAGACCGATTTAGGCATAGGTAAGGGCTGTAGTAGACCAGCAGGTGCCAATGTTTGCACTTTGCTTTCTTTGGCGATGTTGACAATCGCATGATGAATTGCTTTATATCCTCCTTCATTCCTTGCGAGAAAAAAGCGCACCGATTTAAACGCTCAAAAATCTGAATGACCTTCTTAGGGGTGGTGTGGAACTCGTGTAGAATAGTAGGGATCCCGGAAAACGCTTTTAGGTAATACCAAAGCATGTTCTCGATGAGAGCGCACCATTCTTCACCGAGAATTTGGTAGAATCGCACTCTGCAACACCACCTTCCATGCATTACAAGGTATGCGTAGTCTTGGGCACTTGTGTATCTCGAACTTCCCATTCACTCCATTCAGCAATGTAACACGTGACATTCTTTGCATATATCATTTGTCTAGATAATGCATCACCACTCTATTAGAAGAGCACGGTAATGGACTTCAAAGTCAAACCCCATTAGTTTAGAGGTCCACTGACTTGCTCACCCCCGAAAAACTCTGTTCCAAAGAGGAATTGTAGACTTTCTTTGGTCAATTCGCACTATGAAATGTTGTCCTATCAAGTAGTGGCGCCATTTTTGGATTGCTAGCACCATTGCCATTAACTCTCTCTCATAAGCAGATTTTTGTTGAGCCCTGATTGATAGTTTTTGACTGAAATATGCCATTGGTTTCTCTTTCTGCATAAGCACAGCCCCTATACCTTGGCTTGAAGCATCTGTTTCTATGACAAATTGCTTTGAAAAATCTGGCATGGTTAATACAGGGTAATGTAGACATTATCTGCTTCAGTTGTTGGAAGGCTTGCTCTGCTGCATCATTCCAAGTGAATCTGTCAAGCTTTAACAACTCTGTTAGAGGTCTGGCAGTCACTCCATAGTCTCGTACAAACCTTCTATAGTAGCTTGTAAGCCCTAGGAACCCTATTAGACCCTTGAAGTCTTTAGGGACTGGCCAATCAGTCATTGCAGAAACTTTGTTTGGGTGTGCAGCTACTCCTTTTGCAGTGACAACATGTCCCAAGTATTCTACTTTTTCCACAGCAAAATCACATTTCTTTTTGTTCACAATCAAGCTGTGTTGACTGAGAGTAGTGAAGACTGTTCTTAAGTGTAATGCATGCTCATTAATTTCCTTGCTATAAATGAGTATATCATCAAAAAACACCAGTGCAAACTTTCTTAAAAATGGTTTAAGAATATCATTCATAAGCTTGAAATGTTGATGGGGCATTCATCAAACCAAATGGCATCACTAGGTACTCATAGTGGCCCTCATGAGTTCTAAAGGCCGTTTTGGGAATGTCCTCAGCCTTCATCCTGATCTGGTGGTAGCCCGATTTAAGATCTAGTTTAGAAAATATGGTGGAACCTGTGAGTTCATCTAATAGTTCATCAATGAGTGGAATTGGGAACTTATTTGGAATTGTGATATTGTTCAAAGCTCGGTAATCAACACAAAATCTCCAGCTGTTATCCTTCTTTCTTACTAGTATAATAGGACTTGAGTAAGGGGAGGTACTAGGTCGTATGATTCCTGTGTTTAGCATATCAGTGACAAGTTTTTCAATTTCATTTTTTTGATAGTGAGGGTACCTATAAGGTCGTAAGTTGGGTATATTGGCCCCTTCCTTAAGAACAATAGTGTGGTCAGTGGGTCTGCTAGGTGGTAGCTGTGGATTTTCATGAAAAAGATGATCAAATTCATGAAGAATAATCTGAATTACCTCTGGCAGAGCAGGTTGCTCTGCCACTGCAAGCTATAAGCATCTACAGTCAACTACATATACTTCCTTTGTGTCGTGTGTCTCCAAAAGCAAATGTTTGGCAGTAACCTCCCTCCTTGACAGTGAACGATCTCCTCTCAAATAGAATGTGTCTTCTCCTACCCTCACTTTCAGTGTCATGTCCCTGAAATTTGCCTTCACCTCACCTAGCTTCTCGAGCCAATCAATGCCCAAAACAATATCCTCTCCCTCTAGAGGAAACACAAAGCAGTCAACCACAATTGCTAAGCCCTGTATCGTCAATTGGAGGCCTCTGCAAACCCCTTGAATCCTTACCCTCTCCCCATTCCCAATCTTCACCCAACAAGGTGCTGTAGTGTCCACTCTTAGACCTTGTGCTGTCACTAATTTGGTTGAGATAAAATTGTGTGTGGTGCCACAATCTAGTAGTACTAATATCTCAATTAATTTCAACATTCCTTTGAGCATGAAGGAGCACTTAGAGGACAGACCTGCCATGCCGTACAGATGCAGGCTCTTCACTGCTGCTTCCCACACTATATCTTCTTCCTCGTTTTTATTTTCTTCTGCAGTGTCTGGTTCAGACTCGACATAGAGTAATTTCAAGACTTTGTTCTTGCAAACGTGTCCTGTGGTATATCTCTCTTCACACGTGAAGCACAGACCTTTCTTACGGCGTTCTTCAATTTCTTTACTCCCCACAGATCTCGTAGTTGCCGGAGTAGTCACCTTCCCACCTTGAACTACCGTCGGTGCTCCACCACTGTCAGAGGTTGACTTGGCCGAAAAACTACCATTCTTGAAGTTGTTGAAGCCACGTCCACCATATCTACCACTCGCGCCAATCTTTTCCTCTGCTAACAAAGCAATATCCATCATCTCCGCAAGATCCTTGGGGCATTGGAGGCTTACCTCTGCCCTGATATCGTCACGTAATCCATTGGAGAACATTCCTGCAAACAACGACTGATCTTGAATCGTTACGTGGCTTGCAATGGATTAAAACTTCTTGCGATAGTCCCGTACCGTGCCATCTTGCTTCATGTTCATCAACAACTCAAACGCATTGGTTATCACCGTTGGTTGAAATCGGCGAAGGATGGCGTCCTTCAAACGAATCCAGGTGAGTACCTCCGTGTTTTCCTCCCACCACTGCATCCACGCGAGCGCTTCCCCCTCCATTGCCATGAGTGCGGCGTCTAACTTGTCTGCTTCTTCAATCTTTCGAACCTTGAAGAAACGTTCAACCTTCATTAGCCACCCGGTGGCGTCGTCGCCGTTGAACACCGGGAGATCGACTTTACGTAACCGTCGTTCACCATCGCCATTATTGTTCGGGCCTTGCTGCCTCGGGTTACCCGGGTTATTGCGACCCGAACTCTGTGCTTGCATCGTCGCGATGAATGCTTCCATACGAGCGAGTGCGTCGTCGAAGCGTCGTTGATTCCATGCCTCGGACTCTTCCAATCTTCGTTCCAATTCCTCGATTCTTGGATCCATGTCTGTTACTGATTTTGAACCACCCTTCTTCCGCTGCATGAAATTCCCAGGGATCGAAGATGAAACTGATACCAGTTGATAGGATTCAACAATGTATATAACTGTTTATTCAATCAAAAGAATCATAAGGGAACAATCTCAACTGGTTTAGAGTTCCAGTGAGAACTACAATTCAGTTACAACTGAAAATGCATAAACTGTCAAAACTGAACTGTTTATCAGCTAACTACCTATTTATATTACATTTGTAGTTAGCTGAATTTACAATAATACCCTCCCTTAGCTATTATTAGTGTCTCTACTCTTCCTATAGTACACTTTCTTGACATAAGGCTTGCTATCACTGTTCTATGCATTGGTAACGTCTGAAAAGTTTATGGTTTAATTGATTTATCGTAAGTTGGGTAGGAGATTTATTAGATTTAATCCTTTACTTTGTATAACTGTTCTTAAGGATTAAAGACTGATTGCCATGTGAACTTTGAAAAGGAGAGTGCATTGATATTGCGTTTGATATTCATTTGATTTTGAGTTTTGTTGACTTTAGAGGATACTATCTTTAAAGCATTTCTAGTCAGTACAGTGGTTTAAATTGGAAAAGTTTTGTTTTGGGGTGGGAGGTAGGGGTGTTGTTTTGATAGTTTTTTTGGTTCTTGTTGAGATTGCACTTGTTTTTAGGTTCAATATACAAGACCTTGATTTTTGAAAAACTCAATCTTGTGGTTTTGTAGGATGCATTTTTTGCAATGCCCACAAGGGATTTTGGCTAAACATTTTGAAAAGCTTATCCAGTGTGACACACACCTTAATTTTTTAAGTCGACAGCGAGATAGCGTTTTGGGTTCACCATATTTTGATACACAACCTTCTACTTCTTGGGACCCAGACAATCCAAAAGGTCATGATCTGCATCAAGTCAGTGGTAGAGGATCCACATCCACCTCATCTAGTTTTCAGGACAGAGGATCACCTCAAGCATCCTTGTCATCATCATGCATGACATTAAACAGTCTCCCCCGAGATATAACTTCACCCAGTTCAGGTACTGTAAGAAATTGCGCTTTTTCCCTTCTATTTCATGCATTACTGCATATATTTAGAGAAAAGAGGAACAGTTTCTATTCACCCTGGCTAGTACCATGTCTAGGAATATTTGATTTTTTTGGTTTTCCAAGTTTATATCCCCTGTATTCCTGTATGATTTGATATTCATTTCCTCAATAGGCATTATGTCTGTCTATGTACTTGGCCTTGTTATCAACTAATTTTGTTTAGTCATTTCTGCACAATATTTATGAATCCATGTTTTGGGTGATTTAGATATTGGAAGATTATTCAGTGTGTCTATCAGTCCTTTGATATATTTGGTGAATTTTTGCATAATTTTTTTCAGCGACACCTTTACTAGTCATGGAATGTCCTTCAAGTGATAGGAGCAATGTATTCAGAGCTTCTATGTCGGCGAGTGATTTGATTGGCCAACTTGAACGTTGCCTCTCAGAGGAAATGACATCTGGGAATCAACCCTTATCTACTAGAGGATCAAAGTACAAGGAGATCCTGGAAGAGATTACACAGCATCTGCTGAATGACAATCAGGTTACACCCACTTCTGATGAAAAATCACTCATGACAAGGGTCAATTCTCTTTGGTCTCTTCTGCAGAAAGACCCTGTGGAAAATCAGAATTCATCTCACTCTACTGCTGAAGATAGCAGCAATGCTTCAGTACCTGGTGAGGAGGACTCGAAGGATGCTTCTGGTTGCATGCAAGAATTAGGCATGTCTAGGAAAGACTCGTTTAGTGATTTGCTTCGCCAACTTCCTAGAATCGAATCTCTTTCGAAGTTCTTGTTTAACATATCGGAAGATGACAATGACAGTACATCCAGATAGCTTTTTTCAGAGATCTTGTCCCAAAAGAAGTGCAACGTTTAATTTCTATCTTGGGAATCACTGGGATTTGGAAAAGTTGTTTTAATGAAGAATCCTGGTAGAACCCGTGTTAAAATTGCCAAGTAGGTATTGTAGCTCTCTTTGCTATCGTGGACGGTTGTTGTCTGCATGTAAGTAAATTATTGTGTTGCCTGAGTATATATCAGCATTTATGGATGGTATCTATCTGTGTCTTTCCATATCAAGTATATGCCGTAGCTAATAGCCTGATAGCGACACCACTCACCAATATGCAATCTGCACGTTAAAATAATAAAACACCTTGTAAGGGTCTGTTAGGTTGGAGGGAGATGGAGCGAAGAAGATGAATTTTTTTTTTTTGGTTCACTTTTTAGGAGGAGATAGAATGGACCTTGGATCCTCTCCTCTTTCTCTCTACCTCTCCCTCTATCCTCTCTATCTCTCTCAACATTATCTTTCAACTAGTGGGGTGACCGTCCAGATGGGCCAGGCATGTTTCGATTTACATGGAAGGTGGGACAATGTTTTAAGCTACATTAAAGAGGTTACATGGAAGGTGGGGCAATCTTTAAGTTATATTAAAGACAAAGCTTTAAGTCAAATGTTTGTGTAGAGTTTACAAAATCAAAAGAAAGAAAGCAAAGATGACAATAATTGTTTTGAGATAGAGACTACACATTAAACCCTTACAACATCAACAAAAAACACCAATAGTTTCAAGTTGAAATACATGTTTTTTGTAGTTTTTCACATATCATAATGTCCTTAACTTTCATGTGATGAATTTGTTCCATACTTTCCTTCAACAAATTGGCATTTCCAAATGTATTAAAAAGTAGCGTATGTATTACTTTTCCATGAAGATAGTATCGAGTCCCAATGGCATGTTATGTGAGGCGCTTCAATTTGTAGTGGCAATGTAAATGTGCGTCTCAATGGGTTTTATTCATGAAAACAAATTAAACATAGGGTTAGTAAACAGATCAAGTTGTAAGTTGTAAGCAATTTAAACACAAAAAACATGATTTTCATTGCTTTAATTAACCATGCCAATATTACAGAATGAAGAAATCAATGCAACAGTTCCTTGCATGGTCTCTGCTATGCTCCATTTAATGTTGGGAACATTGATGGAGAACCTTATTCAATTCATCTGATTGGCCTTGTCTGATCCTTTATTGCATCAAATTGGCCGGATGAATGTCTTCATATACAGAAAAAGGTTTATCATCAATATACAGGGTTCTACCAATACCGACCACGCCTATGTTTCTTCTAGCCGCCATCAACCGTTGAGACAAACCGTTGGTATCATTTGTTCAACATATGTTGTTATGTGACAGCTAGCGATTGGAGAGCACTTCATCAATACTACCTGAAAAGAACATATCTCATTGTTTAACAACAATCAATGGAGAAGAGAAATAACATAAGCCAAGTTCTTAATGCTGAAAAGGTGAAATTAATATATTTACAATTAGACTCAATGCCTATCTTCCTTCCTTTTAACAATAATACAGTTCCAAACTCCAAGAATTGGCATCCTGAAGAGATTGTCTAAAGTTATATACTAAGCGGTTAAATGATTAGTGGGATGTTCACAATATTATGAACCTAGGAATTTTCAAAAAAATTAAGCAAACTACCAGAACATACATTCTTCATACTGTTGTCCATTTCCAAAATACTATACTGCAGAATTTTGTTACTATTGTTTGTCACCTGAATACAAAGAAGTTGTTTAATATTAGTGTAATCAAGAAAATGAATAATAATAATAATAATAAAAACCAAAAGTCTAAAGTAATCAGTAGACTTAACAATGGATCAATATGATTAGTAAAAATTACCATACATTTGAAAATGAAACTTGTGATGGCTGACACCTTTGCCTTTGTTATGGTAATTGGAATTCTGAAAAGAGGACCATGCCACGGAGCTTTGTAGTCAATACCATAGACCTCAAAATAATGAATATCATCACTTAGATTGGAGGAACCACAACTACAAAGGATGAGAGAAGAAATCAATGATATCAAACATAAGATTCCATAACCATAGAAAATTACAAAAACTTAGATAATCGATATTTGAATAGATCCTCACAAACAACCGAACAATCTCACAAATTTCTTCTAGTCCTGTAATATAAGCCCAACATCATGCATTTCATTGTCCAAGAAGTATCAACACAAACCTTGAAACACCAATAACCTTGCTAATAACGAAAGATACAAAATTCTCATGCAAATTAGAAATCTTTTGCTTTGCACGATTGAATATCATGAGAAATAAGAAATTAGTGCACAATTGAGCTTTCCAATAATTTGTTTACCCTCATCTACTCAAGATAATGCTTTAGTTTTTAGAATAAAAAGTCAAGAAAACCACAAAATGTCCAAAGTAATATAATAGGAATTATTATTAAAAATGATAGACAATAGTAAAATTGGGTCGATTATTAAGTTAATCTACCACATTTGCACACACTTGGCGAAGTGAAGATGAAATCCTACAATTAGGCAAATCCAGATTAGAAGCTCCCGGTTTGGCAAAGACCTAAACTCTATAAGGCTCGCTTTCAAGCTTGCTCCCATCAGTCCGGATTTTCACAGTTGTACTCACTCACGAACTCCATCATTTGCTTCCAAGAAATTGCTTTGTCATTCAACTTTCCATTTGGGCATCAATATCTTCGCTCACAATAAATCCAATTGCTTCATCCTCCCATGCAAAGGTCGATAGAGAATCACATGATAGTGGAGAAAGTGAAGGAAAGTTCCATCAGTATCAAATAGTCTAACCAAGCGAGTAAAATTAAAACATTGATAATTCTACTGGTTCTAGGTATCGCCATCACCCCATCATTAGCGAAATTGAAAACATGAAAATTCCCATCACCAAATACATTAGCCTAGAATATATTCCACTTAATAACAGTCAGCAAGGAGCTTTTCAGACATCATACATAGATGTGTAGATTGAAGTACTTCAATAGTTTCATTTAGATTCTAGACCACTTTCTATTATAAAATCTTGAATCCTTTTCTATATTACTTAGAAGCCATTTTAAGGAAACTCAGCAAACTGAAATGAGCAAGAAAAAAAAAGTAACTAAATTGAAATGATTATGACAAATACATATGGAAAGGAAACTCAAAAGTGATAGAAAACTATTAAATATAGCAATCTATGTAATGGTAAGTAACAATATTTCCTTGAAAACTCCTTTCCTGATGATGGTGAAAGAAGAATGTCTTCAGCCAATTCCCACCTGATGAAAGATACTCACGAAAGCCTAGTTCTCATCACCAATAGCTCAAAATATAGTTGGCCTCAAATAGTGAATGCCTAATTTGGTGTAGTATCAAGTCACCATCTATTCTCAACATATGGCATCAAAGCAGAAGCAGACTCCTATATCACCACTAAAAATCATAGCAAGGCATTTAACTTGCAAACTCAAACATTAGATTAGGGATTTGGAGGAGCGACATTGAGTCAACATCAAATAATGAGAAAATTTGAATTTGCTTTGGTTGCTATTGTGAAATTCAAAAACATGAATACATCATCTTTACCCAATTGCACCTTTAAGGGAAGAAGAGATATGATCAAATAATAAACAAATAGAAAAGGTAGAAAACAAATAGCAAAACAATGAAAAAGAAAAAGCCCGAACTCGATTGTTGGAACTGGAACAAATTTTAAGCTACTGATATTAAAGTCCAATGAGATATCCTTTGATCCTATCATTTGACTTACATGGAGTATGCTTATTTTCATTTTCTGTTATCTGATCTATCAAAAACCAAAGACCACAGAAAGAACAGATTTATCATTTTAACAAATCAATTTCTCCTTATACAGGAAGAAGAAAACATTTGCTCCCCATAACCATGAGATGATATTGGGAACTCTCCACTCACCTGCATGCATTGGAGAAACAAAATTATTTGTATTGAAGAGCAAAAATTCAATATGCAAGCAGAGGCAAGATAAGTAAAGTAAAAGAGGGAAGCCATCCATCACTATGAGTTCTAGAGTAGTGCTAAGAACTAATATTCATTTTTTTAAAACATCACCAAATTAATGATATGCATAAACTCAAAACACATTAACTAAATACACTCATTTTTAACAATGAACTAATGTTGAGTTCTTTAACAAAGAGCAAGAAGTTTAAATCAACATAAGTTCCAATACTGCAGTGCAATTCCTATGCCACCAATGTTGCATAACTCACATTTAAGAAAAAATCAAAACCACCATTAATTTGGCAAACAAATACACAGAGTCCAAAAAACTACTAGATGTTAAAATAAAGACTCACCAAAATCCTGCAAATCAAAAAGTTTAGCAAGCAAAATTGTGAGTTAAAATATTGCCACACCAAGCATGTATGGAGCATGAAAATCAGAGGGAAAAAAGCAAAAATCAAAGAGACGTTGCTCAAGCTTTTTTACCTTTCTTCCTGTAATTGATTGATTCAATATCCATATTCTAACACACTCTGCACTGGAGGAGAGAAGGGAAGATCAATTCAAAGGGAGGGAAGAAATAAATGGAGGAGGAAGGAAGAAATACACCGCAACACACCGCTACCAACTCCATAGCAACCACCGCTTTGCAAAGACCTCTTACATCTCTCTCGGGGTCCTCTCTCTACTCATCATCTCTCCACCACTGTCGCCCGTTTTCACTCCTCTCATCCCTCTATCCCGAATGACCTACTTTGCGTGTGCGAAACCATTTGTGTGTTTGAAGCCTTGTGTGTCTGACATTGCCGAATTCGCAACCAATCGAAATTGATTTCTTGCTGCAATCAACTGAGGAATGATGTTCCAACACACTGAAAATTCGCAGGTTTACACCATAAAGCAAAATGGAACAGAAAAACAAAGACACATGGCAACAGAAATCTGAAACAAAATCTTTGACACCATTTCTTTCGATTTCTTCCACTTCTTCGACTGTTGCATTCCTTGGCTGACCAAATCCTACATGTCACCAGCAGCCACATGGAGTATGCGTGGCACACATGGCGGCAACTAAACGGCGGTAAAATTGGAGGGAAATGACATGGCAAAGGTGATGTGGAGACTCAACAAGATGTATTGTCTTTGATTATTTAATCATGAGAGAGCGTGAATTAGGAGAAAGATAGACGAGATAAAGAGAAATGTAGAGAGAAAGAGAATGAGAGGATCCAAGTCCGAGAGAAAATGAGAGCAAATCTTTCTTAGGCCACCTTTTGCTTCCCTGCTGAATTGGAGGGATGTAGAGGGAAGGGGAGAAGGCTTAATAAAATTTTAATTATGTTGAAAATTTTACTCTCAGTCGTATGTTAAAATCTAAGCTCCCACGTCCCGATCGGACTTCATAGACCGACGGTCGGGATCGATCACCCAAATCCGACAGACAGAACCAAGCTCGCACGTCTATAAATAGAGGTGTCGGCCTCCAATTCCAGTTATGCTCTCATTCTTGCACATTCCACCTATTCGTCTACTGGCTTAGACATCAGAATGTCTGCAGGTACACCCCTCCCGACGTGGGACGAAGACCGACTCGAACCTCCCGAGGTCAATCTTCCAGAGCCGACGACAATCTTCAAGGACCGTGAAGCAAGATCCCTCTAAGCTCCTCGGACAAGGTACTTCTGAATTCCAGGACCGAACATTGGCGACCACAATGTGAGCAAAAGTCGCTTGCTTTCACTCGGATAGCCGGAGGCTATTCCATCTCGTCTGGCCTGTCAAGGCGGGTGGTGAAGCGAAAGCGGCGAGAGATTTCCTACATGACCGCCGCCCCAAACCGCAAAACGTTCCCGCCAAGGAAGCCTCTCTTCTTCTCTGATGAGGGCTATCTCCTCGGGGAACCTAACGAACATATCCCTCTGATCATCTCAGCGACTATATCCGGCGTGGAAATAGAACGAGTCCTCGTCGACCAGGGGAGCTCGGCCGACCTCATGTTCCAAGACCTTCTCCATGCTTTCGGTTTATCCCCCGACGGGCTAATTCCCTACTCGGGCCTGAGCCTCACCTTCCTCGGGGAAAAGATCGCCAGACCTATGGGTTACTTCAAGACTTTCGTCACTTATGGGGAGAAGAAACTCGCACGAGCCATCAAAACCACATTCGTGGTGATACCTATAGTTTCCCCCTATCACTACATCGTCGGGAGGCCGACGCTAGAAAAACTCGGTGTCGTGGCCTCGGCAGTTCATCTGAAGATGAAGTTCCATGCCCTTAACGGCGAAGTGGTGACCATGCCGGCTGATCTGAAGGCTGCAAAGCACTGTCATTTCCTCACTCCGTTCGGGACTCGACATCAACCTCAAGAAATGCAAGAGCCCCCGCTGATAGCACTTGAGGTAAACCTCTCTGAGGTAGATGCCCGCTACGATCCCGACAGTCCTGAAGAAGAATCTGACGACGAGCTAGCCAAAGAGCTCAAGAAGAGGAACAAGCGTCCCGAACCCCAGGGTTCATTCCTCGAAATTCCATTAGGCGATGAACCCAACAAGACCGTCAAGATAGGTGTCGATCTCAGTGACGAGGTGAAAGAGGCCTTAACCGCTTGTCTGCGACGCAATGCAGACCTCTTTTCCTGGTCCGCTTCCGAGATGCCAGGCATCACCCTTGAAGTCGCGTGTCACCACCTTGCCGTGAATCCTAACGCTAAATACGTAGCTCAGCGACAGCGGGTCCAAAGAGAAGAAAAAGCGGACGACTTCCAAAGCAATTGACGATTTAATCTCGACAGGCTTCGTTAAAGAGGTCAAGTATACCACCTGGCTTTCCAACGTTGTACTGGTTAAACAGGCCAACGGGAAATGACGAATGTGTGTTGACTACACTGACCTTAATAAGGCCTGCCCAAAGGACGCCTTCCCGGTGTTGAGAATCGATAAGTTGGTGGACAACGCTTCCGGCTTCCGTTTACTTTCCTTATTGGACGCCTACTCCGGCTATAACCAGATAGCAATGAATCCTGTCGACCAGGAGTAGACACCCTTCATGACTGACCGAGGCAACTATTGTTACAGAGTGATGCCTTTCGGACTCAAGAACGTCGAGGCGACTTATGAGCGGATGATGAATAAAGTTTTCCAAGATCAAATTGGTCGGGTCGTCGAAGTCTACCTCGACGACATATATGATCGTCAAGAGCAAAGCCGACGAGGGCCACGTAGCTGACCTCGAGGAGATTTTTGCTGAGGCAAGGAGGATCAACCTTCGATTCAACCCCGAGAAATGCACCTTCGGGGTCAAAGCAGGGAAATTCCTCGGTTTTTGTCTAACAGAAGGAGGAATTGAAGCGAATCCGGACAAATGCAGAGCAGTAACCAACATGCGTCCACCAACGACCAAGAAGGAAGTTCAGAAGCTAATTAGGATGATCGCCGCCTTGTCAAGGTTCGTCTCTAAGGTAGCCAATCGATCTCTTCCTTTCTTCAGAATCTTGAAGAAAGGGGTTGAGTTCCAATGGACCCCAGACTGCGAAAACGCACTCTCCGAACTTAAACAAATTCTCTCCGAGCTTCCAATACTGCTGAAGCCGGCAGAGGGAGAGACTCTGTACTTGTACCTCGCCGTAGCCGAGGATACTGTCAGCGCAGTCTTGATCCGAGAGACAGAAGATGGGCAGCGACCCGTATACTTCGTGAGTAAGGTACTGCAGGGGGCCGAGTCTCGATATCAGAAGATAGAAAAAGTAGCACTTGCTCTAGTCATCGCTGCCAGAAGGCTAAGGCTGTATTTCGTGGCACACCAAATTGTGGTTCGGACCGATCAACCTATTCGTCAAGTCCTACATCATCCTGACCTAGCAGGCAGGATCATCAAATGGGTGGTTGAGCTCTCCGAGTTCGGCATTAAATATGAAGCTCGGTCCGCCCTCAAGGCCCAGGTACTGGCCGATTTCATCGCCGAAATGACTCTGACCCCTTCCAATTCAGACTCCTTACTCTGGACTTTCCACATCGATGGATCTTCGAATTCGAGAGTGAGCGGAGCCGGGAAAATCTTAGAAAACTCGGAGGGTTTGATGATTGAAGTTTCCCTGAGTTTTGCATTCACCACCTCCAACATCCAAGTCGAATACGAATTAGCATGCATAGCCGGCTTAAAACTGGCCTCAGACTTCAACGCAAAGATTATTGAGCTAAACACTGATTCATCACTAGTTGTTTCCCAGGTTAAAGAAGAATTTGTCGCGAAAGACACCGTGCTACAACACTACTTGGCCTGAGTCTGAGAATTACTCTTACAATTTGATAAAGTAGAACTGAGACATGTTCTGAGGTCAGAAAACGCCCGGGCAGATGTCCTGGCCAAATTGGCAAGCACCAAGCCAACAGGAAACCTCCGGAGCATTATCCAGAAAAGCTTGAAAACCCCAGCGTTGATCTCTCCCCCCTCTCCATGGCCGACGTCAATGTTATCATCGAACGTAACAGATGGACGCAGCCAATAAAAAATTATATAAAATCCGGGGTCGAGCCATTTGACCCCAAAAGAAGCAGCTGCAATCCGGAAAAGAGCCACTTCTTTCACATTAATCGATGGCAAACTCTTTCGACGAGGCCTCTCTTCCCCATTGTTGAAATGCGTGGAGCGGGAAGAGGCCGAGTATGTACTCAAGGAAATCCATGAGGGAATCTGTGGGCAACACCTGGGGGCCCGAGCCTTGTCGAAGAAAGCCCTTCGGGCTGGTTATTCCTGGCCGACCATGGTCATAGTGCGACACTTGGCAGCGATATGCCGACGTACACAATGCTCCACCAGCCGAGCTCACCTCCTTATCAGCACCGTGGCCTTTCTCCTAATGGGGAATAGATCTACTCGGACCCTTTCCCATGGCAAGAGTCGGGGTCAAGTTTCTCATCGTTGCAGTTGACTACTTTACCAAATGGATCGAAGCCTAACCATTGGCGCAGATAACTGCCAAAAACTGCATTAAATTTGTCAAGAACAACATTCTCGCCGTAATCATAACTGATAACGGGACACAATTCGCTGATAGAGGATTCCGACAATGTTTAGCTGACCTGAATATAAAGCAACACTTCACGTTGGTCGAACACCCGCAAACCAACGATCAAGTCGAGGCAGCAAACCGAGTTATGCTGAAGGGCCTAAAGAAGAGGTTGAAGGGTGCAAAAGGAGTGTGGCACGACGAGCTCCCATATGTCCTATGAGCGTATCGAACCACGCCACATTCAACCACGGGCGAAACTCCTTTTCGACTCACATACAGGACAAAAGCCGTCATCCTTGTGGAAGTCGAGGAATCAACTTGGAGGACCCTATATCCTCTCAACGGGGAAGAAAATAACAGAGCTATCAGGGAAGAGCTGGATAATATCCAAGAAATCCGCGACAAGGCCCAGCTTGCTGAAGCTGTTGTCAAAGCTCGAATTGCACGCCATTACAACCAACGAGGCATCACCCCAGATTTTGACGTCGGCGACCTTGTTCTCCGACGAGCCGACGTAGGCAACAAGAATGCAAGAGATGGCAAGTTAGCCCCAAACTGGAAGCTCCATATCGGGTCATCTCCAAGACAGGCAAAGGAGCTTATCAACTCGAAACGCTCTCTAAAGAGTCGATTCGAAAGGACGTGGAACGCGACAAAGCTCATAATTTATTACAGCTAGTCGTGTATTCTAAGAAGCAATTGTACCGAATCAATAATTCTCATCAATAAATGGAATAACTTCTTATTTCAAAATTACTTTGTTTCCTCATGAATAGGGCAAACGGCGACACCGGGTCCCTACTCGTAACAACGCCCCTCTCCCTGACTCTGACATCGAGCTGGCCACTCAGAAGACACCGAGACGAAGACTGACTCGGACCTCTCGAGGTCAATCTTCCAGAGCCGACGACAATCTTCAATGGCCGTGAAGCAAGATCCCTCTAAGCTCCTCGGACAAGGTACTTCCGAATTCCAGGACCAAACACCTTTCAAATCCTAATGAATTCCTACCTACCAAATACATCTATGCCGCTATCGCCTCCCTTCCACGGCCACCGGGGGAATAAGCCAGCTGTGAGGTGCGATGTTTATGGAACTTGAAGTGGGTGATTCTATTGGATCATGTTTGGGCAATGAGACTAGTGACGACTATAGAGAATGAAGGAGAATTAAGGATGCACACAGAGGAAGAAGACTTGAACAACAGGTGAAAATAGGAAAATCAAAGAAATAATAGGGAGAGTGGTTTATTGTGTTTTTCCGTTGTGTTTATTTTGCTGTAGCTTTAGTGTGCTTGTTAGGTTATGTCGGTGGAGTTGGCGGGAGGTGGATTGAGTTTGATTTGGTGCTAAACAAAGGGGAGCAACGACAAGGAAGCAACCTTCCGGCACATTCTATATTTGGATTGGTGGTAAAGGGTAGAATGGAATGGAAAAGGACAAAGTTTATTGTTTGGATTTTTATAAGAGTACTGTTATATACAGCGAGAAAAGCATCGCGAAATGGCCCATGAATGAATTTTATTGGTCGGTCAACACTTCAACATGATATCCGGACTTTTTTTATCTGCTTTTACGGAATTTGACAACTAACCCACCTCACAGTCATTTCTTGGGCAATTCCACGAAATCTCTTCGCGAAACTACAATTTCCTTTTTTAAAAAAAACAATAGAATGGAATATGGAACTCAATAAAATGCATTCAATCCTATTTCACCGCATTCCTTAATTTTTCTCCGCCACCCCCAACCTGAGGGGTATGGGACAGAATAACTCACCTCAAATTATTACATATTTATAGCATTTCTACTTATTTTACTTTATTTGTTTTTTCTAGACCATGTTCCTCAACTTCTTCCTTGTTTTTTCCGATTATTGTTCATCTTCAACTTATCTAAAAATGCAAAAGCTTGCTTCTGTAACACAACGAAAAGTACATATACGTTTTCCTTCAACCAAAAAGCAAGATAATCAGATCCTAGAGATAATTACATTTTTGCTTTTTGGTTTTTATGCTTCTTAAATCAAATAAACAGTTGTCTGCTTCTCAATTTTGTTATAGTCATATATAGACTTGTCGAAAAAGTGTAATTTACTCTCTTGTCAAAAAAAAGTGTACTCATAAATCAATTTAAAAAATTTCTTATTTTTTTGGTAAATAAAAATATTTTACCCTTCGCTTTAATTATATTCATATAAGATTTATTAAAATTTGTAATTTATTGGATAATATCATAATTAACTTCTAATGAATATTGTTCCTTAATCAAATATAATAAAATCAACATCTTGATAAAATATAATATGTTTATGGAAAAAAAGAGTTATATAATAATCAATGATGCTTTTTAAATAAGAGTAAAAAAAGAATAAAATTGTTATAAGTCATTCCGTTCCGTTTATTGTCCAAACATTGGAGTGAGAATTTTGTTCCATTCATTTGTAAAATTCTCAAACAATGGAATGAAAATTTTAATTCAAGACAACATGCAGGGTAAGAGAATGATATATTTCAGGAGTCCATGCATAATAAATTGGTACATAGGGAGAACAATAGAAGAAGAAAAATTTATGAGAATTACTAGCAACACTCTCTTTTAGACACTCTCTCAAACGATCCCTTTATGATTGGTTAAAGCTCATGTGGTCCCACTAAATTAATGAGTCATAACAAGAGAAGAAGAAAAAGGAGGGATGCTTTTTTTTTACCCCCACCATGACACACTATATCCCTACACTTCCTATTTTACCCCTCAACAAATTTAACAAAACAGATTTATCATTTTAATAGATAAATCCGTTTTGCAATTATTACAAAATGGATTTATCTATTAAAATAATAAATCCGTTTTGTATTAAAATATAAAATTTATTTTATTTAAATTTTTAAAAAAATGTTATACAAACACCACTAAAAATTTAATTAAATCAAAAGAAAGCAATGTAATTTATTTTAATTTTTTTTGGAGATTATGAAAAATTAAAAATTAATAAAAAATAGTGAACATTGGAATTTTGGATTTTGAGTCTCGACATTCCGATAGAAGTCCCATCTTCGGGAGTTATGATCCTTGATTTTTTGTTGGCGTACAATATTGTCACGTGTATCAAATATCTAAAAACTAACCAGAACCAAAAGATCACTGATATCCATATCTATTTAATTTAATTTTTTTAAAACAAAATTAATTATAGTTTTTTAACAGATTTATCTATTTTATTTTGAAAATTTGATTTATCTATTTAATAGATAAATCATATTTTGAAAAATTGCAAAATAGATTTATCTATAAATCCATTTCCATTTTTTTTTTTGCAAAACAGATTTATCCTAAAAGATAAATAAATCTGTTTTATATTTTTTAAGGAATCAAATGGGGATAAATAGTTTTTGTGGGTGTATGATTGATGATGTCGGGGGTACAAAAAAGGACAGCCAAAATGGAGGGAGGGAGAAGACGAGAATAAATTGGGACGTGTCTTTTTTAGGAAGTTGAACCAACACGTTCCGCTTTACCCATGAAATACACCGTTTTTATTAAACTTTGTTTTGTTTTATTCAGTAATTTAAATAGGGTGTTTCTAGGATGTGGCAGCAAATCAAATTCCTCACCAGTGAATCACTAAAATTGACAATAGGATATTCTATAAAATTCTATATATGAGTGGCTAAGATTGAATCAACTAGCATTAAATCTCAACCGTTGATGAATTTTAATGCTGCATACTACGGTCCTACTTAATGGTTCCTCGATGAGGGATTCGATTTTCTCCCTCACCCTAGAAGCACCCATTTAAATAATTTAAACGAAACCCAAAATCTTCCTTTTAGATACACCATAGAATATTTGTTTAAAGCAAAAGAAATGAATATGAAGCCTTGTTAAAATCTTCTGATGCAAAACCGTCATTAGAGAAAAAAAACAAGAAGGAAAGATTACTCCTCCTAAATTTTATTGTTAAAAAAAAAGAAAATACAGAAATAACATGGGGGGACTAGACCAATATCCATGAGCATAAACATCGTTATAACTAAAAGGAAATAAGAGCAATCCTATAGAGTTGCGCAAAAGCATTACTATAACGACTCTCATCTCAATCAGGTTGACACCAAAGTCATTAACAATCATTTGCTGCACACGAAAAATAGGAGAAAAAATGAGAACCCAATCCATCTAAGGAAGGAAGGAACTAACAAAACCTGTAGTTAGACAAACCTAACCTATTTCTGAAAAAGTCCTCAACAATGAAGCTTGGGGTTAGATTCCACCAAGTAAAACCACCTTGAATTAGTTCCATGACCTGCAAGCTTATCAACACAGACATTACCTTCTCTATAAATGTGAGTGCATACGAAATACATCTGTCTAGTCAAGTATAAACAATTATTCCATCTATTGCGAAGTTTCCAAAGAACTACATTGCAATTTTCAAAGACAGACACAATTAATTGAGAATCACATTCTAACCACAAAAACTTTCAACCTTTATCAAAAACAATATCTATAGCCAACATAGCCATGAGATATCCAAATAAGAGAGTAAAAATAGTCACTTTTAGATGCCACAATAGATTAGATATTAAAAGAGTTGCTACGCTTGAAATGATAAGAATAATCACACAAATAATACTTGAGAAAATATACAATGAGGATTTGTTCCAGACTAGACTAGGTTCAATCCGAACTTGGGGGGCTCATATTGACAATTTCAAGGGATTCACGCTTTCCCTCAATAAGATATACGATGAAGATCAATTGGTATCTCATTGAACAATCATAATTCAAACCTTGGCCTACGGGCCTAATAGAAGATACAATTTCCCATAAATACGCTCAATGCACCAAGTACACATTTATTACTTTCTGAAACCTTTTCTTTGAGATTACTTGAGCGTCGAGGTGTGTGCAGGTACCACACACTCGCCGGATCAACGTCACAGAGCATCTCTTTAAGCAATTCTGACATCATACTCTTTAAGAAATTGTTTTATTTTAATTTGTGTTCTTAAGGTTTAGAGTAAGATAACACCCCAAATTTCTTAAACTAAATTATGTGTGTATTAATATAACTAGATCCTTCTTATAGTAAATAAGAGATAATAATTGTTCAGTACCTAGATCTCGGATGAAGATTAGACCCGGGGTATTTTGAGATGTGCTTCAGATGGTTGAAGATGTAGTTCGGACGTGCCGAGGTTGCTACCGAGGTTGCTTGCTTGAGCTCACCGGGGGTGGAGAGGTATGCTAAGAATGAGAACGTACCTGAAAATGGACGGGTGCACCTCTATTTATAGACGGATATGCTACATCTGAGGCGTCAAATACGGCTGCTATAATCTGGACCGATGAATGGGAATCCTTGGTAGTTGAGCGCATATTGGGCCGTAGACAATACCGGTTTGGGCTTGGCCCAACTCTTGTGAGGTTAGGCCCAGGCCGGAGCTGTGGCCCCCCAAGTTGAGGTCGGCCAAAGGATGAGGTCGGCCTCGGCTTGTCATATCTGGGGGCTTCAACGAGAGGAAGAGTAATGATGTCACGCCACGTGTCATCATGTGAGTGGAAAATCAGGGACCTGATGTTTGGAGAAATCGAGATGACACTTGAGGAACCGAGGTTGTCTTGTCATAATGTCAGAGTTGCGCATTGATGGAATGTATTGATGGGATGCGTCGATTTGCATCGCGTCCCTTGAGGCCTATATAAGTCAAGTCGAAGATTCATCTTCACTTACTTTATTCTCAAATTCAGTTTCTTTTGAGAGCTCTGAGTGATCGAAAGTTCATTTTCCTCCGACTACCGTGCCGAGTTCATCTATCGCCATGCAGTGCCGAGCATTCTGGTTTTCCTGGAGGACTTAGTTCATTACTCATCGTCCCGAGATCATCATTCAAGCCGACTCGCGTGAATCCGAACTAAGGTTAGTTTTCCTTTCTTTGCTATGGAGTAATGCTTTTTACTTTGATATTCTTTTAACCGCGGTCGACGTCGTCGTTAGGCGATAATGTCTGCTAATATCATGCCACTTGCGGAGGAGAAGGATCTGCCTCAGTCTATCCGAGGTCGGGATCAGTCTAGTTTTAGTTTTTGTCAGTGATTGCGTTGTCCTCCCCTTATAGGTAAATGGTTCGATCTAAGATAAGGAGAGACAATACTATATTCCCCCTCGTAAGCCGATCTTGAGGAGGTCGGACGGTGGCCATCCGGTGTCGGCCCCAAAGGCAGCTCCATCATTGTTTTCTTCCACGTACGCCAATTCGTCGGCAAGGTCGAGAATCTTGGCCTCGGTGAGGGAAATTGCTAAGCAGATGTCCGAAAGCGTGGATGGACATAACACCGAGGTTAGTTCTCGGATCCGGAATGCTGCGGTTGCCATAGAAGAATATGAGTAACCAGCCGAAAAGGTTTATGACTGGGTTTCAATTAAGCTTTGTAAGATCTTCCAGAGGTTGAAACCTGATAAGCCCCTTTCCTACTTCGGGAATTATGTTGTTGCCTGTTCGGATTAGAGCTTGACCTCGGTGTTATGTCCATCCACGCTTTCAAACATCTGCTTAGCAATTTCCCTCACTAAGAGCATTTCGTTCGCAATGGAGAAGTGGTTGATACTAAATCCTAGGCCGTGAAGCCGTGGTGCTTGAGAGGAGAGGATGCAGTCTCGTACAAGTTGATAGATTGGTGGGGAAAGGAGTTGGCCAAGAAAGGAGTGAAAATCCATTGTGGTTCAATGATTGATGCTTTGACCGAATCTGAGGCCAAATTAGAAGAATACTTCAGTACTTGCCTTGCTTAGAATTTATTTTATTTTTGATGTTGCATATGATCGTGTGATCCGAGTTGGTCTCGGGAATATTTTGATGTCAGAGATTCTGATCATTTGCTTGTTATTTGCAGGTAGAATGGATGGCCTAGATCTGGATGATATTTTGAACCAATCAAACATTGACTCAACCGTGAACGTGTCGGGGTCGGATCGTGGCGCTGAGAGGAAGAAGGCCTCAGGGTCGGCTGGTGGTTTCGACCTCAAGAAATCAAGCTCTTCTACTTTTAGGAAGCCTCCAAAGACAGTTCTAGAGTCGGTCTCCAAGGAGGGTTCACCTCGGAAGCAGGGGCTTGAGAAGGTTGTTAAGGATAACACTAACCCTTCCGCCCTAAAAAAAACGGTCCAAAGGACGACGTTACTTTGGATGACTTCCCGGCTTGTGCAAAAGTTGCCAGGCTTGGAGAGGAGGCTTTCAAGAAGCTCAAGGAGAAGATTGCTTAGAACTCGAGCTTCCACGTTCGAGGTAAGATTTGCTTAGAACGCGAATTAAAAACTTACCGAGACCGTAATCTTGTAGAATATATCTGAAGAGAACCGAGCCTTGAAGGCCAAGGTGCAAGAGTTGTTCGCTGTTGAGGAGAAACTCACCGAGGCCCATAACAAAGTGAAGGAGAAGACTAAGCTTGCACAACGAGTGCCCGAGCTCGAGATCGATCTGGCCAAGGCAAAGGATAGATTGAAGAGAGTAAGGGAGGAAGATAAGGCAGAGAGGGAGAAGAATAGCGCCGAGGTAGAGAAGCTGAAGAAGGACAAGGCCTACTTGCTGAACAAGGTCGCTTCTGGTGTCGTGGTCGGCTTCGAGCGGTGTTTGGACTTGGTGGCGGTGATCGACCCTAAGTCAAGTAGATTTACTTGTCTTTTTCTTATTTTCTGAACAGTTGATTTGTGGGTGGCCTCGGGTGTGTCGGGGCCAACCTTGGTTTTACAAACTATTGGGCACCGTCCCTTTCTCCAGCTTTGACTTTTTGTACTTTGTTTAATTTCTGTTTGCATAGGTCTTTGTTGCCTCTTTAAGCGCTTTAATTGTTGGAATTCGTCTTGTTTGAATGCTGAGACCGTATGTTTGAATGCCGAGACTGCTTCATTTCGGAAGTCAATAACTATAATTTATTCTTGTAACGGTGTTGATTGATTAGTCTTAGCGTCTCTGAATGTTTGTGATTTCTGGGTTTTCGGGCCAAACTCATTGATGGGAAGGCCGCTGTGGGCCCCCTTCCTCTAGTCTCTAATGGAGCTGTTAAGCTCGGAGATTAGAGAGGAGGCATCCTCACGCGAAGCGAAATTTGGGTTGAAGTTGCTGTACTTCTTCCTCGGTCTCTGAGAGGAGGCATGCTCGCACGAAGCAAAAAGATAGAGGCAAAGTCGCTAAGGACTTCTTCCTTCGGTCTCTGATGGAGCTCGTCAACCTGGAGATAAGACAGAAGGCATGCTCACGCGAAGTGAAAATGGGGTGAAGTCGGTGTGGACTTCTTCCTTGGCTCTCTGATGGAGCTTTAAACTCAGAGATCAGAAAGGAGGTCAGGCTCAGAAAGTGCTGTTGGAGCTGCTGTGGGCTATTTTCAATGTCGGATAGAATGATCTACAACATAGAAGGCCGGTTGAATAAAATGCTTTCTTCAGAATAGAAGTCCTGTTTAATAGAATGCTTTCTTCAGAATAGAAGTCCAGTTGGGTCGAATAAGGATCCGAGGTGGGAAGGTATATCGAGAATCAACCCGCTACTTTCCCATCAAGGAGTATCAGATTGTCGACGATCTCAGTGATCCGATACCGAGGCAGAGTAGTGAGGATTAGAGGTGATGAAAATCATGTAGGTTCAGAGATAAATAAGAGATAAACAAAACCATGTCGGTTCAGAAATGAATCAGAGATAATGAAAACCATGCCAGTTTAGAAATAAACCAGAGATAATGAAAACCATGTCGGTTCATAAATAAACCAGAGATAATGAAAACCATGTCGATCTGAGACCCCTTGAGGTTGGTGACAATAACGATCACGTTGGATTAGGCGTGAAGGGTGGTAGAGACAATGATTGCTTATATCGGTGTGGAAGATAGGGTCAGTGCTGGTACCCGAGGTCGGATTATTCCCATTTTAAGAAGAACCCTTGTGCGAGATTACTGTGTCGGGCTTTTGGAAGGGAACCATGCCATCTAGCTTTGTGACCAAGTTCGAGGTTGGGTTGACTGAAGCAAGTGATTATGCTTCCACTATGGTCGCCAATGTTCTGTACATGGATCTCTGATGAAGATACTGTGGTCGCCAATGTTCAGTACCTGGATCTCGGATGAAGATTAGACCTGGGGTATTTGGAAATGTGCTTCGGATGGTTAAGGATGTAGCTCGAACGCACCGAGGTTGCTGCCGAGGTTGCTTGCTTGAGCTCGCCGGGGGTGGTACCTGAAGACACTCTGATGTCTAAGTCAGCAAGAGAAATGGAGATGCTAAGAATGAGAACGTACCTAAAAATGGAGAGGTGCACCTCTATTTATAGACGGATATGTTGTATCTGAGGCGTCGGATACAACAGTTGCAATCTGGATCGTTGAATAGGAACCCTTGGTAGTTAAGCACATATTGAGCCGTAGGTCTGACCCAACTCTTATGAGGTTATCCCAGGCCGGAACAATAATTAATTTGTAAAGGTATAATTAATTTAATGTATACTAAAACGGAATGGGTAGAAGCATCGACCATACCTTGCTAAACCTCGATGTAACGTAATTTCATAATAAAACAAGACCCCCCTCCTACCATTTTGATGTGCTGGATTCCTTATAATTAGCCACTTATGTGGTAAATGACCTTATTACTCTTGAATTCACATGGCATGCCACCACCTAAAGTAAAATTCTACACCTCATGCTTAAGATTAGTTGTATGGTAACTGAGTCACCATAAACTCCTATAACTATGACAAAAAAAAAAAAAGTCAAAGCCACACCTCATCTTTATCTATAAAAGCTAGATAGTGGTTTTCCTCCAATTTTTTCACCACTTTTGTCATCTCATATATATATATATATATATATATATATATATATATATTGTTAGAATAATATATTCATAATAATAACTCACCCATCGAATGGCTTTATCTATAAAAGCTAGATAGTGGTTTTCCCTCCAATTTTTTCACCGCTTTTGTCATATATATATATATATATATATATATATATATATATTGTTAGAATAATATATTCATAATAATAACTCACCCATCGAATGACTCTGATTCCATTCAAGGGTCTTCACCACAACAATATTTTAGTTAATCAACATAGGTATAAATTAATTTAGTACCTTGGGGGAAATTATCAAAAAGGAAGGCGCAGCAATGGATGAAGGAAGGAGTGGATACTATTCCAATAACTTAGTGGAAGCTAGGAGGATAAAACACTAGAAGAAGTAGTAAAAGAGAAATAGTGGAAGAGGAATAATTTGATATTATTTCAAGTTGTGATTACAGCTGAGGCATTCATGCCTTATATATATTAGGTACCCTGTAAACTATTTAAGCCGGTAAAAGACTACTATTACATTAGGAAAAGTAAGGCCAACTATTTAAGCCGGTAAAAGACTACTATTACATTAGGTACCCTGTAAACTAAAAAGACAAAATATCATTATTAATGCCGGTACACTTGGGGCCCCATCGACACATTGATAATGACTAAAGTTGAAAAAACAAAAAAGAAAACAGTGGAAAATATTCCCTTGGTCGACCACCATATCTTGAATTTATTGGTCCTATATGTTTGTCAAAAGTAATTGAATTATATGTCGACAATAATAATTTATTATTGTTGTCCTTTTCCCTTTTTGATTTGGTGACTCATCCCTTCTATCATTGCATCCCAGAAATCTTCTGGTGTAGGTCCTTCTTCTTCTGCTTGAGATTCTCCGGCTAGGAGATTGTATGTGTTGGAGTCCAGTGATCCTTGTGAACTACTGGTTTTCATGGATACATCATCACTTTTAACTTTAAAAGTTTTGAAGAATTGATTTTTCATATGATCTAAAGTTCTGACCATAATTTGTTCTTCCGTTTCATTTGGATGTATTTTATGAAAGTAATTTTTCAGATTGTCTATTTACATTTCTTGAGAACCTGATTCTTTTGGCACGGATCGTGGTCTTGACTATAAATTTGTTTTAATTTTGACTTCCATATGTTGAAGATCCTCTTTAGGCATCTTAATCCACCATTTGTAGAAGAAATTTCTTCTGAGGATAGGAAAATAAAATTTATCTTGTGCAATGGTAATTGTCAATCTCCAAATCCATGGGATTTGGAATTTGATAAAGTATAAACAAGGACCTTGCCCTGTAATTATTTTTGAAGCATTCTTCAAAATCAACGGACTATGATTGCACCATGAATCATATAAATCCAAAATATTTTTTGGTAGAATTTCTATAGAAGGACCAAATTTTATCCACCAATTATAGAACCAATTTGGTATAGGTTTTTCCAGAATTTCTGGATTAATGCTGAAAAACCAAGAATGCTTATTCTTTGGATTTTGGTAATAAAAAGCTAATGTAAAAGCTTGGATATAATCCCATTAATTAAAGTAGACATATTTACCTTCAGCAATTTTAATTGCTTTCTCCCCATTGGGGTTTAGTCCCCATTCTATTGGCAGTAATATCTTATTGATATGACATTTGCTAAAGTTTATAAAACTTCCTGGGTTATTATTTTGATAATGGTGGGTAATTGTTACTTATTCAGTAACTAATAAGAGTATTTCCAGATGTGGTCTGGACTTACCATAAAGTCCAGGATATCCTCTTGATTCAAGATATCTTGTTTTAACAGACCATTCATCATTAGGAGTCAAATTCATGTCTTCTTCCTTGACATGCATTATGTCTTCTGTAACAGGATTTTCATAATATTCTGTTACCTCTTGAGGTGTATCATTCATAGTTGCATCTTTATAAGTTGATGCTTTATTTGATGAAGAAGAAGGAATATCTTCTTTCTTTGGAGGTGCAGGCAATTGCGACAAATTTCTAGTCCTATGGACTGTAGTCCAATCCCTTATTAGAGGAGTGTTTGTTTCTTGATAGGGCAACAAATTGTTGCGTCTTCGGCCACAGCCATAGCCACGACCCCTTCCCCTATTGGGGGTTAAAAATTCACGGGTTAAATAATCAGCAAGAGAATTATTTTCTCCTTTAATATATTGTATATCAAAATAAAATACAGATAATTGGGCTTGCCAACTAGCAAAAATTTGTTTTGATACAAGATTCTTGACATCTTTTTCAATGATTGATTTAGCAGAGCTACAATCAATACGGAGCAAAAAATTTTGATTTAATAAATCATCCTGAAATTTTGATATACATTTAATTATAGAAAGCATTTCTTTCTTAATAGTCGAATATTTAGGCTGTGTAGGATTCCATTTCCCAGAAGTACATCTTACTAAAACTTCTTTATTATTGTCTGGTATAACATGCTCTAAGATACCACCATAGCCTATATTAGAGGCATCTGTTTCAACAACTTTGAAATACTTGGGGTTTGCCAAGGCTAAACAAGGTAAACACTTTACCTTACTTTTGATCTTTTGGACAGCTAGAGAATGTTTCTCTGTCCATGGTCCTGGGTTTTTCTTTAACCTATTATATAAAATGGTTGTATCCTGAGCTAAATTCTCATAATAGTCTGAAATATAATTTAGACTTCCTAAAAACCTCTGTAATTGTTTCTTTTCAGAAATAATATCAGGAAATTTAGAAGCAAATTCAATACTTCTACTTATAGGAATAATTGTTCCTTGGTCTATTTAAGTGACCCAAAAATCTAACTTTTGTTTGAAAAAGTTTCATTTTTGGAGCAGATATAACTAAACCATTATGTTTAACCAAATTTTTAAATATTTTTAAATGTTTAAAATGTTGATCAATAGTTTTAGAAAATACTAAAACATCATCAATATAGACAATCATGAAATCAGAATAAGAATTGAAAATATCATTCATAATATTCTCAAATTCGTAAGAGCATTCTTTAATCCAAATGGAAGAACACGTCCATTCAAAATGCCCAAAAGGGATTTGTAAGCGCATTTTGTATTTATCGATTCATTAATCTGAATTTTCCAATAACGACTTCATATCAAATTTTGAAAAAATCAAGGCATCATTGAGCCTATCTAAAAGATCTTTCTTATTAGGAATTGGATATCTTATCCACTTCAAAACTTTATTAAGGAGTTTATAGTTAATAACTAATCTAGGAACACCTCTTTTTCTTGTTCAAATTTTTATTAACATAAAAAGTCAGACAACTCCAAGGAGATTTGGATTTTCTAATCAATCCTTTTTCTAAAAGAGAATTAATCTCTTTTTTAAATAAATCAAGATATTCTTGATTCATCTGAGCTGGTCTAGCTTTAGTAGGAATTTGACTTTCATTAAAGTCATCAATATAAGGTAAAGCAACAACATGTTGTTTCCTATTCCAAAAAGCATTAGGTAGATCATTACATACCTCTGAGACAAATTGTTGTTCAATAATCTTAATTTGTCTCCTAGTTTCTTCCTTATTCAAATGATCATTAATATTAAATATATTAATTTCACTTTTGAGAAAACATATTTGTTTTTTTGTTAAGAAGAATATCCCTAACCTCATAAAGCATCATTGTATGAGGATCGATAATAAATTTGAAAATAATTTCCTTATTATCAATAACGGTAGTAATACCATTTTGAGCAATATTTCTAATAGACATAATCTTATGTAGAAAAGGAGTGCCTAAGATAATTCTATGAGTTAAATTTTTAACTAAAATAAAATGAGTTGGCAAACAAATATTTTGGTTGCAAATATAAGCATTTGAAAGTTTATAATTAACTTGTAATTTATCTCCTCTAGCTTGGGTAAGAGATTGTGTAGTCTTTGAAAAATATTTTGTAGGGATAATTCCCTCTTGAATACAATTAAGATCAGTCCCACTATCTATGAGTGCTATCTCATTTTCTAAAATAAAAATTTTATTAACAACTAAGTAATTCTCACAAACCATTTTTGTGAAGTTACTCTGTCTAATATTGACAAATAACTGCTAGTAGAATGAGCAGTCTTTTTTTGTTTATTAAGACTATCTAGAGAAGATATCTTCGGTTGATTATGAATCTCTAGAGAAGATATTCTTTGGAATAATATATCATTATTCTTTTTTATCTGAGCAATTTCAGATTTTAAGAGATTTCTTTCTCTTTTAAAATCAGTTGTAGAAACTGGTGTTTCTTTAATATTAGATTCTTGGAATCTAGATAAAACCTCACTCATTTGATAAAGAGCCTCTATAATTACATGACTTTCCTTTTTAATATATTCTCTCATAAGAGTGTCTATCATCTTTCTTTTCAAATTGCCATCAGTTATGGCTTCTAAAGCTTTCAAAGCTGATCATCCTGTTCTCCTGTTAGAACATTTAATCCATTCATTTCAACAATGGATTTCCAATAATTTAATTCATTACACTGACAATCATTATTGTTAGTGGAAGATGATTCAGAAGAGGTATCATTGATACACTCTATGCCTTCACTTGAAGGATCAAACTCTTGTTCTGATTCAGAACTAATTAATAAAACTTTTTCTAATTGAGCCTTTAATTGATCATCTTCAATCTCATTTAAGGCTTTTTTAGTCCAACATTGGTTGGCATAATGACCTATTTTGCCACACTTATGGCAGGTTATGTCCAATTTTTTAGCCTTTCTTTTTCCTTTTTTCTGAAAAGACTTATCTTTTGGTTTTCTTTCTTGAAAATTTTTTCTTTTAAAATTCTTTTTTCTAGAACTTTTGTAAAATTTTTTTGTTTTATTATCAAAGGGTTTTCTTCCTTTCTTGCCTTCTTTAGGCTCTTTTCCTAAACCAAAGACAAATTGTTCACAGAATTCACCTAATTGGTGTTTTTCTGTTAACTTTTGCTTTTTCAACTGATTTGTTAACTTTATGTCATTACATAGAGCTAAACCTTCATTAATACAACAACTAATAATTTGGCCATATGTTAGATCAACATAATTAATATTTATGCCATCATTCTTATTCCTTAAAGATTGTTTAACTTTTTCGGAAAAGAGATAAGGAAGACCATCAACAAATTTTGCCTTCCAATGTATATAATTGGGGTCCTTTAATTGAAAAACCCTGGATAAGAAAGTATCCTTATACCATTTAAAATGAGTTAAAGATGGAAATTTTAAATTTTGTAAAAGAGAAGCTGTTTTTTCTCCTATGGGAACATTAGTTCCTACAAAATGTTTTAGTATGGATAAACAGAGGGTATAAACCGCATCCTCTTCCCCAATACTAATAATAGTATTACTAGAACTAGATTCTAGCTTAACTTCTTTCTTATGATCAAAAATTTCTTTTTTCTTAGCTTCAGTAAGATAATGATCCCACCAACCTCTTAATTCACCAACAAATCCAGTAGCTATGAAAGAAGCTATTGAGCTATCGAAATTTCCATGGTATTTACAAACAGTAGAATACATAATCATTCTATGTATCGTGTCTATAATTTGCTTATCATTTAAGCCATCAATATTCCATTCATAAATGGCTTTTTCAGAATAGGAATTCTGATATGGTTCATGCTCCTCAAAAAGTAAGTCTTGAGGTGAAGGTCTCTTATAATAATATTTTTCTATGGCCTTAGAGGTGTAAATAGGATTAATATTAATATATTGGTTAGCAAACATATTTGTCAAATCATCAATATTTTTTATATCTTCGTTGACATCTGAAGAACTCTCAGAATTTTCAGAAATACTCTCTTGAGATAAAACACTTAAAGTTAAATTCTTTAATTGTTCTTGCAAAATATGAATAAATTCAGAAGCATTATCTTCCATTTTGAAACCTTTTATTGGCAAAGGAGGTTGTACTATAGGAGTCTCTGCAATCACAGGTGCTTTAGACTCATTAGTTTGCTCAAAAATCAATTTTTTTTGAAAAATTTGCTTTTCAACTAACTCTTTTAAAGATAATAAGTCTTTTTCAAGAGAAATAAATTGTTCTCCTAAACAATAAGGAAAATATTTTTATAATTCTGAGCTTTTAACAAAGAATTTAATTCTCTAACAGTAACTTGATTGCTTTCAATCTTTTGTAAACTAATAAAAGCATTGGCTTCTACATTTTGACCCAAATTTATAGGTTGTCTCGGGGGAAAAATACTATTAATTTTTTCTCCTTTCATAGTTTCCCAATTCTTTGAATTAAGAACTAAGATTTCATTATCAACCTCATTTCTGATTTTATTAGTAAAATACTTAACAAACCATTTCACAAAAGGAATATAATCCCGTGTTATTGTCATGTCCTCATAATAATCATCCTTAAACTTATTAAGTTCAAGAGGAGAGAATTTCTTAAAATACCATTCCCTAAATTGGGCATATTTATCCTGTTGGAACTCATCATTAATGAGTTCTCTCATTCCACTGCCGGGAGAGAAATCTAATATGTAACTCATTTATAAATGAAAACTCATTTCTGATTGAGTAGGAGATTCCCTACTCTAGGAGGTTTTCTGATATATACCATGTGGAATTTGATTCTCACTAATTCTAATATTTTCTACTGTCTCTATTTCTTCTATTGGATGAGAAGTAGAAGGTCTATTTGGTTCACTAGGAGTTGTATAGAACTCATTAACAAAATGCCTTGCAGAAAGACTTCTTGGCATTCTAATAACCCTTTGGGGATTTAACTTTATTTCTATATCCCCTTCATTTGTTTGGGTAATTTGATCTATCTCTCTATTTAGGATAGGTTTAGGATCCACTGTCTGGGGTAGCGACCACGTCTCTGGAAAGTTGATTTCATTTCATTTGATTACCCTATTGGTCACTATATTTGAAGTTAATAAGTTAGTTTGGACAAGAGTTGTTGTCCCTGAAAAAGATATTTGCTTAACCTTTGGGTTAAGCGTATTCAAAACCTTATAATAAACTCTATAACATATTGTTATTACTTTACTACCTAGTGTCAAATTATACCCTTTAGTATTGATAGTGAGTTGCATAGCATCTAGAATATTTCTGTCAGATAAAGACAAACTCAAATTTGGAGATACGTTAAAATAAACAGGTGACATAAACTCGTTTCAATTAAGGCAGCTAGAGAAGGTTTGAAATCTCTACATCTACCATCTCTAACATATGCTAGAATACTAGCATTTAATCCCAGCAAAGTTAAAGGTTTAAAGGCAATTTGCACAAGACCAATATGAATAAAATTATAATCTTTAAAAGGAAGTAATTCTTTTTTACTTAATAATTTTATGGTCTGAGTATTCTCAGAAACTTGAAAAGTCTGTTCAATGGTCTTCACAGCATATCTTGATTTAAGATCAAAATTACCAAATTTATATATTTGGCTAGAAGGAACTGCAGGAATTGTCCATTTGTTTAATTGATCCAAATTTTTTGGATATTCAGCTAATTCTTCATTCTTTATAGAATTATCTTGATGATTATAATCATCTAATTCCATATTAAAAGTTTGAGATATTGTTGTGGTTCAGACACTTAACCAGAATCAAAGCTAGATGAGTCAGTTGAACTCATGAATATACTATACTCCCAACATCTTATTTGTCATCTTTGCAAACAGTAAAACTGTTTAACTATCAACCCATAGGGATAGAAAGATTTCTCCTAAATCAAAGATGTCAAATGTTTTTAGCAAAAATTTTCTTTTTTAGAATCATTGTAATACTTCCTTTTACTGGAAAAAGATGATGATTCTTAAGAAAACACTAAAAACATTCTTAGATTTAATAAACCACAAGTAAGATGTTATTAGAATAATATATTCATAATAATAACTCACCCATCGAATGGCTCTGATACCATTCAAGGGTCCTCACCACAACAATATTTTAGTTAATCAACATAGGTATACATTAATTTAGTACCTTGGGGGAAATTATCAAAAAGGAAGGCGCAGCAATGGATGAAGGAAGGAGTGGAGACTATTCCAATAACTTAGTGGAATCTAGGAGGATAAAACATTAGAAGAAGTAGTGAAAGAGAAGTAGTGGAAGAGGAATAATTTGATATTATTTCAAGTTGTGATTACAGCTGAGGCACTCATGCCTTATATAGGAAAAGTAAGGCCTACTATTTAAGCCGGTAAAAGACTACTATTACATGAGGTAGCTTGTAAACTAAAAAGATAAAATATCATTGTTAATGCTGGGTACACTTGGGGCCCCATCGACACATTGATAATGACTAAAGTTGAAAAAACAAAAGAGAAAACAGTGGAAAATATTCCCTTGGTCGACCACCATATATTGAATTTTTTGATCCTATATGTTTGTCAAAAGTAATTGAATTATATGTCGACAATAATAATTTATTATTGTTGTCCTTTTCCGTTGTTGATTTGGTGACTCATCCCTTCTATCATTGCATCCCAGAAATCTTCTGGTGTAAGTCCTTCTTCTTCTGCTTGAGATTCTCCAGCTAGGAGATTGTATGTGTTGGAGTCCAGTGATCCTTGTGAACTACTGGTTTTCATGGATACATAATATGGACGATTTATTATGTTACGAATATTTTTGCGACGGAATATGTGCCGGTCGCTAATTTGCGACAGGTATATCGTTGGCAAAGTCAATAACTTCCGTCGCAGTGCTTTCTCACTTTAAAACTAAAACAACACTTCCTCGACCCTCAGTTTCACATCCTCAGTTTCGCTCTACGTCTCACTTCACCTCTCCACTCTCTGTTACCACCACCACCCATCACTCCCAAAATCAAACACCTCCACACTCAGTGGCTCACAAGAACTGAGTGACTACTCAACACAACTTCACCCCTCTCTCTCTCTCTCTCACGTCACTCGCAAATCATCTTTTCTTTATTTCCTTGCTCCGTTTAGTTTTGTGGATAAAAAGAAGGGTGAATGAGCAACGAATAACACCACAATCTTCTTTTTCCGATTCTCGAGCTTTATGCAAGGAGGATGACTCTTCAATTTTGAAAACCGACTCTCTCAAGGGTTTCTTGTTTCAAGTAAGATCTCGATTAAACTATTTTCTATTGAATTTTTAGGTCTATTAGTTTCATTCTGTTATGGGAAACTTACACATGATATTTACACCCCCATTCCTCAAAACAAAACATTTGGGCCTCCAAACAACTAAGGCCCATAATCACTCATCCAACGGCCTACCATGCGCCTCCACAATCAATGGTTCAGATGATCACACCCAAGTGCCTCCTAAACCTATAAATACTGCATTTATTCCAAGGAGAGAGGTACGCATTAATTATCACAATACTTGCATTAACTCTTCAGCTACTGACTTTAGCATCGGAGTGACTCTGCAGGTACCCCCAACATCAGCTCGGAATATCAAACTCGAACGTTATCTATATTGATCAAATCTCATCACCTACCTACTATCTCGGATCGAATATATCCAAAGATACGGTACAGAACATTGGCGACCACAGTGGGAGTTTCCCGAATTCAAAAATCTTCACCTTTTTCTTTGATCAATCATGGCCCCCGACTTAAGGTTCGGTGTACGTTTAGCAAGTGTCATTCAACCCCAGGAGGAGGGAATCCCCGAAGGAGTAGCAGTAACTCAATCTATTTCGGATCGAAATGCCAATCACAGAGGATCGGCTATAGCCTGACTTCCTTCACCTCCTACAGTTCTCCCCGTTCCTGTAGACACATTGCAGCAGCTAGTCCAAATTCTAAATCAACATAATGAAGCTGACCAGGCTAGGAGTCTTCGTATCTCAGAGCTGGAAGCCGAGATTGCAGGGTACCGAGCTCGAGACATTGCAGACAAAAATTCTCCACAGCGTTATGCTCCATGGATTGACCCAACAGAGGAGCCTGAGCAGCTCGGCAGATTGGCTGAACCACGAAGGCGACATCGTTCTCCTCCAAGACGACGTCATTTTCATCGCTCCCCCCGAGAAGACGAGGAAGAGAAGGACCTAAGACGAGGAAGAGAAGGACCTAGAGACGAGGAAAACTCATCTTTCGCTTCGTCCTCACCGCAAAAGCGACGATCTAGAAGCAGGGAGACTCCGCCGAGACGAGAACATCATCGTCACCATAGAAGAACCCCGGAGTTAAAACAACACCGCTCTAGGCATCAACCTCGTCAACCTCCGAACCAAGCAAAAGCACAAAAAGTTCCACCCCCAAGAAGAGGACCTTTTACTTCCGAGATAGATTATTTCCCCGTTCCCCGAGGTTTGGAAAAACCCCCTGAGCATTTAAAAATCTATGACGGACTCGGAGACCCAGACGTTCACTTAGAGTACTACGAAACCATGATGCAATACCGGAATGCCCCAGGTGAGATCATGTGTAGACTTTTCTCTCTCACCCTTAATAAATCTGCAGGTTTATGGTTTAGGGACATCCCGACAAATTCGATCTCGTCCTGGGAGCAACTCTCCAAGCTATTTTCTGCAAGTTTTGCACATTCAAAAGTTAGGCCGAAGTCATGGATAGTTTTGCATGCAGTTCACCAAACCGATGATGAATCTATCCGATCTTACATCGCAAGATTCAACGTTGAGGCAGGGAAGGTACACGGTTTGAACGAGGATTTTCGTCTATATTTCCTATCCCAGGGTTTGCGCAAAGGCACTTTATTCCAAATTGATGTAAGCATAAACCAACCCTCAACCTTAGGGGAGTTCCTCCGACTCTCAGAAAAGTACATAGATCACGAGGAAGGCGATGAAGCCAGCAAATTCTTTGTGAAACACGGAGCCAACCAACCCTGAGAGAATAGGCCTCGGGCCGAAAAGGGAAATCCGAACACAGAAAATTCTCTCAGATTCCAGACCGGTGGTGGCTCTTCTAGGGAATTCAAACCTCGACTCGGAAGACATCGGGACTACGCCGAACTCATATGTGGCAGAGAGAAGATATTGCAAGAATGTCAAAACAATGAATTCAAGCAGATAAGATATCCTGATCCTATCGCCCCAAGGCCGGGATTAAGAAACAACAAATATTGCCGTTATCATCAAAGTGCCGGCCACGACACAAATCGTTGCAACGCGTTGAAGGACGATATTGAAGACCTTATCAAAAAGGGAAAGCTCGATAAGATGTCGTAAAAACCATTCCAAAGAAGATAAAAACGCGTAAACAGAGAAAGACGTTGACGACGTAAAAGGCAAAAACATCATGGAAGAATACAAAGAGGAACCGGACACCCGTAGGAGCAAGGGGCGCCCGGTCGTAATGGTAATCTCAGGTGGTGAAATTGAGGGAGCAACGACTAGGACAATTAAACGAAAATGGAAAGAAATTCAGTGTGTAGCATCTACCTCGTCAGCCCAAACTGTAGCAACTCGTCCTCCTTTGTCTTTTGGGGACGAGGACCTACTGAACGGGAAGGTAAATGAAGATATTCCGCTGTTGATCTCGGCAGTAATGGCTGAGAAAGAAATAAGAAGGATCCTGATTGACCAAGGCAGCTCTTGTGACATTATGTTTTTTGATGTGTTAGAAAAAATCGGCATTTCACCAAAGGAACTATTCCCTTATCGCGGAACGGACCTTTCTGGTTTTAATGGATCCCGAACTAGACCAATGAGTTATGTAGACTTAAGAGTCACTTTCGGGGAGAAACCTTTAACTCGGACTGTTTTGATTAAATTCATGGTATTGCCTTGTTCGTCGATTTACAATTGCATCATCGGAAGGCCAACATTAGGCAAACTCGGAGCTGTAACCTCTACGGTACATCTGAAAATGAAGTTTCACTCACAATGTAATAAGATCATAACTGTCAATGCCGATTTAGAATCCTCTGAAAAATGTTATTACTTGCTTCTCAAAGCTGAAGTCGCCGCAAGAGAGGAAGCCGAACTTACATCAAAAGAAGCATCTACAAAAGAAGATAAAATGAAGTTTCCCGAAGTCAATGTGACGGATTTGGATGCACGATATGACCCTGACAGCTCGGACGAAGAAAAGGTTGGCACACCATCTCTGAAATCCGAGAAGAGGCCAGAACGACCAAAACCAGATGGTGAATTCGTCAAAGTAGTTTTGGGAGACAACCCAGAGAAAACTGTCAACATTGGCGCAGAACTCCCAGACGAGATCAAAGCAGAACTAACCCAGTGCTTGAAGGAGCATGCCGATCTATTTGCATGGTCGACCGAAGATATGCCCGGCATTCCACCCGAAGTCGCTTGTCATCACTTATCTATATACCCTGGTGCGAAGTGGGTTGCCCAAATACCAAAGGGTTCAAAACATAGAGAAGATCAAGCAACGGCCAAGCAAAGAGACGATTTAGTTAAAGCTAAGTTTGTAAATGAGCTCAAGTACACTACTTGGCTCTCGAATCCTGTACTTGTTAAGAAATCTAATGGAAAATGGCTCATGTGCATTGATTATACCGATCTTAATAGGTCATGTCCTAAAGACGTTTTTCCGGTCCCAAATATTGATCGCTTAGTCGATCATGCATTGATATTTTGCCTATTATCATTCATGGATGCATACTCAGGTTATAACCAAATCCCGATGTTCCCACCCGATCAAGAGAAAACCGCTTTTATGACCGAACGCGGAAATTTTTGTTACCGAGTTATGCCCTTCGGTCTTAAAAATGCAGGAGCAACGTATCAAAGAATGATGAATAAAGTCTTCAAAAATCAGATCAGGCGAATTGTGGAAGTTTACTTAGACGATATGATCGCAAAAAGTAAACAAGCAGATTGTCATGTCACTGACCTTAGAGAAATCTTTGCCGAGATAAGGAAAAACAGGATGAAGTTAAACCCGGAAAAATGCACATTCGGAGTCAAAGCCGGAAAATTCTTGGGGTTTTACCTCACTGAAAGAGGAATTGAGGCAAATCCAGACAAATGCAAATCGGTAACCGAGATGAAAACTCCAAGCACCAAGAAGGAAATTCAGAAATTAAATGGCATGATTGCAGCTCTATCTCGGTTTATTTCAAATGTCGCGTTTAAATCACTACCTCTTTTTAAACTCTTAAAAAAGGAATCCGAGTTTGTTTGGACCACAGAACGGGATGAGGCGCTCACCCAATTGAAGAAGGTATTGTCGGAGCCTCCAATACTAACCCGACCCGAACCTGGGGAAATATTATATTTGTATCTCTCAATATCTGAGGAAGCATTAGGAGCAGTACTGGTCCGGGAAACAAAAGAGGGGCAAAGTCCAGTCTACTTTGTGAGCAAAGTTCTACAAGGGTCAGAACTTCGGTATCAAAAAATTGAGAAAATTGCTTTGGCCTTAGAAATAGCAAGTCGGCACCTCCAACATTATTTTGTATCTCACCAAGTGGTAGTTCGAACAAACCACCCAATCCGGCAAATTTTGCATCGCCCAGATCTTTCAGGAAGGATAATCAAATGGGCAGTAGAACTGTCAGAGTTCGGCATCAAATATGAATCAAGACCGGCAATGAAAGCTCAAGTATTAGCTGATTTTGTGGCAGAGATGACTTCGGCAGAAACAGAGGATGAGATATGGACGATCCATGTAGATGGATCTTCCAATCCCAAAGGGAGTGGAGCGGGAATCATCCTTGAAAGTCCTTCAGGGGTTGTTATAGAATTATCACTTACTTTCAAATTTTCAACCTCCAATAATCAAGCTGAATATGAAGCATGCATCGCGGGTATCCGTTTGGCTTTAGACCTCCGAATCACTCGTTTAAATCTCAATACCGATTCACTTCGCCGCCTCCCGCGTTGGGGGACAATGACGGGCAAAAGAGCCAATCCTCCAAAAATATTTGAATCATGTGAAAAAACTGCTCACCCAATTTAATTTTGCCGAGATAAAACACGTTCCAAGGACGGATAATATTCGGGTCGATGTTCTTTCCAAGTTGGCAAGCACCAAAACTTTAGGAAATCACCGATCGGTAATACAAGAAATCCTCAGCAAACCTAGTATCGAAGACAACTTACACTCGATTTCATCAGTGTACGTGATAGGTGAAAGCGAAACTTGGATTGCTCCTATTTTTAATTACATAACATCATGGTTAGAACCTTCCGATCCCGAGGAAGCCAAGATCGTCTAAAGAAAAGTAGCTTCTTTTGCAGTGTTCAATGAACACCTTTATAAAAAAGCACTCTCTTCACCTTTGTTGAAATGTATAGAACGCGAGGAGGCCGACTATGTGTTGATGGAAATTCATGAATGAATCTGTGGCCAACACTTAGGCGGTAGATCCTTAGCCAGAAAAGTGTTAAGGGCGGGATACTTTTGGCCAACCATTGAAGCCGATGCGAGGAATTATGTGAAGAAATGTCCGAGTTGCCAGATCCATGCAAACGTGCATATCGCACCTCCTACCGGTCTCACAACTCTCTCCTCCCCATGCCCTTTTGCGTGGTGGGGGATAGACCTTCTAGGACCTTTTCCAAAGGCCCCAGGGAGGATCAAATTCTTAATCGTGGCAGTAGACTATTTTACCAAATGGATTGAGGCCAAACCATTATCCGTTATAAAAGCAAAGAACTGCATATCTTTTTTCCGGAAGGAGATAATTACTAGGTTCGGGGTACCCGAGGTAGTAATCACGGACAATGGAACTCAATTCGCTGATAAAGGATTCAGGAATTTGATGTCCGATCTAAAAATCAAACATCGATTCACTTCAGTAGAACACCCTCAAACGAATGGTCAAGCGGAATCGGCAAATAAGGTACTTCTCAACGGATTGAAAAAGAGGTTAGACGATGCTAAAGGAAACTGGGTTGAAGAGCTCCCTTATGTTTTATGGGCATACAGAACTACTCCCCAAAGCTCCACGGGAGAAACGCCTTTCCGACTATCTTATGGGAGTGAAGCAGTCATCCCGGTAGAAATTGGGGAATTAACTTGGAGGACTTTGAATCCAAAATCACTGGAAGATAATGGTCAAGCTTTACGGGAAGAATTGGACCTAGTAGAAGAAATTCGGGATCACGCGTCCCTTAAAGAGGCCATCACCAAACAGAGGGTAGCCACTCGTTATAATCAGAAAGTTGTCCCAAGGGATTTTAATGTCGGTGATCTCGTCTTGAGAAGAGCCGATGTTGGGCTAAAGAATGCAGCACAGGGAAAACTAGCACCAAACTGGGAAGGTCCATATCGGGTTATTTTGAGAACTAGAAATGGAGCCTTCGAGCTAGAAACACTAGAAGGGAAGCCGATCCCAAGAACTTGGAATGCCACTAAACTCAAGAAATATTACAGTTAGAATCCAAGGATAGAAACAGACTTTATGTAAATAGACTTCGCTTTTTTAAGGCATTCTGTTCCGATCTTGTTTAAATAGAATTCGCTTTTTTAAGGCATTCTATTCCGATCTTGTTTAAATAGACTTCGCTTTTTTAAGGCATTCTATTCCGATCTTATGTAAATAGACTTCGCTTTTTTAAGGCATTCTATTCCGATCTTATGTAAATAGACTTCGCTTTTTTAAAGGCATTCTATTCCCATCTTGTTTAAATAGACTTCGCTTTTTTAAGGCATTCTGTTCCGATCTTATAGACTTAGCTTTTACAAAGCATTCTATTCCGATCTTGTTAGCATGCAACTCCGTTGTTACTTCGTTATTATTTAATCTTGCTCATTATTCCGACTTAAGCTCTACCAACCTAAGATTAAACAGGGGGAAAAGATATATCCGAGGTGCATCCACACACAAAAACAAAATTATGAAAAGAAACAAGTGATAATGTCATTACAAAAAAATACCGGTTACGGCCGGGTCCTCAAAGTTCAAACAAATGAAAACAAAGACAAATTAGGCCTTTTTTAAAGGAGTCACTCAATATAAATATATATATAATTTTATGATGGTTGATATTGTTGATTTTTTCTCACTTTTTTCTTGTTTAACCTTGCAGGGCTGTATCACACACCTTGTTAGTGCTAATGGTTGATATTGTTAATTTTATAGGAATCCTCAGTGGTCAAGAGAGATAATCTCACACACCTTGTGCTTCTTAATTTGTCCTTTCTCTGAACTGAATGAAAAAGCCCTAATTTCGTGTTCTTTACTTGCATGAACTGATGAGCTTCACCTTTGAAGCTCATAATAAAGTCAACAGTGCATGAATGCTCCACTCATTCCCACGGCTCCACTCAAAGCTTCAATCACTCCCATGAATCCACTCACTTGCATGATGCCACTCTCTCTACCATTACAAATTAATTCAACCATCTAAATTCCATACGCTTTACTCCCTCTTTCCTATAAAAGTGAGTATCAGTAGTCATGTTGTATATAAATAAAATAAAGAAAATATTTCAGTTTTCTTTTATCTTCTCTTATTATGTTTTCCATTTTGCTTCTGTGTATTATGATTACACAATCATGTATCTCACAAAATCTATGATGGTATCAGAGCATTTTGCTCTGAATAACTTGCCCCTCCTTTTTCCCTAATTTCGCCATTCCGTTTCATTGTTCTGTTTCCATTTTTTTTCTCATCATTTTTAAATGGCTCCTCCTCGACAAAGTCCTTCTGATGCAACTACTTCACCAGCTGCAGATATTACAAGTGTTTATTATGTTCATCCGAGCGATGGCCCGAGCTCTGTCACAGTGATGCCGGTATTGAGTGCAATCGGAGCTAACTACCACAGCTGGGCTAGATCAATAAGACGTGCTCTTGTTGGTAAGAACAAATTTGACTTCGTGGATGGTTCAATAGAGGTACCTGACTCTTTCCATCCTAGCTATAAATCTTGGAATAGATGTAACATGTTAGTTCACTCATGGATTATGAATTATGTTGCTGAATCCATAGGGCATAGTATACTCTTTCTTGAAAATGCCATGGATGTTTGGAAAGAGCTCCAAGAGAGATTCTCTCAAGGAGACTTGATCAAAATCTCTGAGCTTCAGTGTGAAATTCACGCATTGAAGCAAAGTTCTCTTAGTGTCACTAAATTTTTCTCTGAATTAAAAGTCCTATGGGAGGAGTTAGAATCTTATATGCCAGAACCTACTTGTGGATGCCCTAGAAAGTGTGTTTGTTTGACTGGGATTGAATTGGCTCAAAAACATCACAAAATCAGTAAGACTATCAGATTTTTAACTGGTCTTAATGAAAAAATTTCAATGGTTAAGTCTCAAATATTGTTGATGGATCCTTTGCCAAACTTGAATAAAATTTTCTCAATGGTTATACAACATGAGTGACAGCTTTCTGTGAATGATGAGTCTAAAATTATGGCTGCAAATGTGAGTTCAAATGGGTCTGTGAATTATGAGCAAAGAATGGGACAAGGGCGAGGCCAAGGTAGAGGCAGAGGAGGTTTTTCCTCTAATTTTAACAGCAAAAATCCGGGCAAGTTTTGCACACATTGTGGGAAAGTTGGTCATACTATTGAAGTGTGTTACAAGAAGCATGTTTTCCTCCAAATTGGGGGAAATTTAACAACAATTCAACCGCTGCAAACTCTGTCAGTAATGAAGGCAAGGTGAAGGAGGAAAGAAAGATTGGGATTTCTCAAGAACAATATGACAGATTGTTAAAACTCATTCAAGAAAGCAATGTATCTCATTCTGGCTCAAATAGCAAAGCCAACATGGTAACTAGAACTGACTACTCTCATGCCACAGGTATATTTCCTCTTGTTTACTCCCTTAGTACAAGTTGTCTAGGCTCTTGGATTGTTGATTCAGGAGCCACAGATCATATATGTTGTTCCCTTAAACACTTTAAGAGCTATTATCCAATTATACCCGTTAGTATAAGACTGCCAAATGGGAACACTGTACTAGCAAAGTATGCTGGCACCATTGAATTTAGTCCTCATTTTCGTATACACAATGTGCTCTGTGTACCTGGTTTCACACTTAACCTATTGTCAGCTCCTAAATTACTAATGGCAAATATCAAAGTTGATTTTTGTGGCTCAAAATGTCGATCTGAAACTCAAAGAGCAAGAGGATGATTGGTTTGGGTGTGATGTTTGAAGGCCTCATATACTTAGAAATCAAGACTCAGAAGGTGAATGCTGTCTGTAACACCCCCTTATACATAACTACTATTTAGCCAATTTTAAAATCAGAGCTTTTCAAAATTTCCACGCACCACAAAGAGAGTGCTACATTTAACCAAAATACCTTACATAACTTCAAAATATTAATTAAAATATGCTTCAGTGTATTATACATACCACCAATCAGTCTGAGGATAAATAGTACAACAGCGGAAGATAATAACTTAACCTAATGGTTCAAAACAATATAAAATAACAACTACTAAACATTTCCCTCCCCCGGTGCTACGTATCAGAGCCGACTCGACCATATTAGAAGAAGGATCTCTAAACACCTTTAGTCACCGTCACCTGCAGGTTGCCGACATACGAGGCAACTCACAATCATCATCAAGGCAACACCGAACATATGAATGTATGCATGAGTGCAAGTATGCATGTGGATCCATCATCACCGCTTTAAGCCTCAAGGGCACCCATCGCTTTGGCCGAAGCCCCCATCGCTTTATATGTATGATTTATGCGACACCATGACAATGCACCACAACACAATACATTTACCACAACATTCGTTGACACATCACTTAATCATCTCCACAACACAACCCGTCGCTTTGGCCGAAGCCTACCCATCGCTTAATCATCACCACAACACAACCCGTCGCTTTGGCCGAAGCCTACCCATCGCTTAATCATCACCACAACACCCCACACTTCATTTATTAAATTAAATCTCACATCAAGAATTAAATCCCACCTAAGGACCAAATCACCCCCTAAGACCTTTTCCACACCTAAGGACCATTTTGACACACCAAAGATTAATTTAGTTCCTAAGGATTATTTTGACACCATTTTCTCTTGAGCAAAAGTTCTGCATCCATATTAATTTAAAATCCCAAAACATGAAAATATTGCTCTATTGACAATTTGGAGAGAAGAGTTCAGTACAAAAGAAATGAAACCTAAAGTTTTTCTCATAAGAATAGAACACAAGTTTCATGTAAGCTGAAAGTACGAGAATAAATGGATGGGGTAAGTGTAAGTAACATACCTGTACTGATACTGTTAAAGGATAAATATAATATGTGCACGCTTAGAAATGATAAGAAAATGTACATCAATCGGCTCCTAACGCCGTAAATGAATATATAAAATACTCACATAAACATTTTGTCAACACTATGAAATCAACATATTCTCACATTTCATCACATTGGAACATTTTGTCAAACACATTGTATGCACATTTAGCAACATCTTTATTTCCAACATCAAGTATCATAGTATCACCAAATTAAACTCAAATACAACAATTAATGTAATCACATACACAATCAAACAAACACCCAAACACACAATTACTTCATTAATTAATTAAACAACTACTCCTAACACCTAATTCATATGATTTCAAGGTTTATAAATTATTAACTATGAAAGAGAGCCCCCATACCTCAAAATTGAAGAACCTAGTAGCCTCTCCTTCAAAAACACAAGAACCACTAAAAATGGATGCTCTCCTACTTTGAGCTTCAAAAACCCATTTATGGCAAAGTGCAAATGGAAAGGAATTAGGGTGTGAAATTTACACTAAAAGATAGAGAAGGAAAAATGAAGAAGATTGGTACCAAATACACTTACCCAAAGCTAGAAGATGAATTTCTTCTCCCCCCTTTTGCTGTCTAGGCCGTGGCACCCAACCAATTTAATGAATAATCAATTGCCCACAATACATGTTACACACACGTCCATCATCATCATCATCATCATCTGTTTCTCTGAGAGATATTTTATGGGATGTACTAAGTTGAGATGATGAATATTGTCATCTCTTTTTTTTTCTTTGTACGCCGTCGCCCACCCCTCTCTCTATCTCTCCTTTTTCTTCTCTTTGCTTCTAATGGGAAGGAAAACCTTACACCCCTAAGGTTATTCCTTTTAGTTTGGGCCTATTTAGTGGGTTTGGGCCCCTTATTTACACCCCTTAGGTACTTACACACGTCCTCCCAATTTAACTAAACTACTCCCCATTTAACTAAAATACTCCTCATATAATTACTACACCTACTCCTTAATTAAATTAATTAACTTATCATTATTTAAATATGGTCAACTAAAATACTACTTAATTAAATTAGTCAAGTAATCACTTAATTAAATTAGTTAAATAATCACTTAATTAATTTTGGGGTGTTACACTGTCACCATTCAAGAAGGATGCACTGAAGAGCTTCCAAATTCTGCCCTATGGCATTTTAGACTAGGACACTTGTCTCCTAGTAGAATGAAGTTAATGACTAGAGATTTTCCCTTTGTAAAACCTGATGAAGGTTCCACATGTGATGTTTGCCACTATGCTAGACATAAGAGATTGCCTTATAGTCTTAGTTCTAGTAGAGCTACAAATTGTTATGAAATAATACATTTGGATATTTGGGGCCCAGTTTCCACTATATCTATTCATGGTCATAGATATTTCTTGACTGCTGTTGATGACTTCAGTAGATACACTTGGGTGATTGTTGCGCTTGTGTAATAGTGTGGTTTTTTCGCAAATATAGTGCAAGTATACACGTACAAGTAATAAAGTGGATAAAAGTAAGAGATCGTTCCCACGAGGATTGGTTTGCTTTCAAAGTTCAAGTTTCAAAACACAAGTGAATCAAGTAACAAATCGACAATAAGAGTGTTTTTAATGCTAGGAATGTAAATGAAGCAAGTAAACAAATGTTGGTTGTGAATATGGATGAGGAGTGAGTTGGGTTGTTGCATACAAGTAAATCCTTTCTAGTCAGACGTTATAACGTTTACACGCTATTACGTACAAATGTTATTCTGTATAGACGTTACGACGTCTGAACGCTGCAGAAGAAAGTCGTGCTTTTCAAAGACAAAACGCCGTAGTTTCAAGTACTAGAATGTCCTATGTCTAGGTTCTAAGTAGGCCCACTCCTGTATTTTAAGTACCCACAGCAATGTCCTATGAACTATTATCCATTCTATGTCTAGACTTAGATAAAAATGCCTAAATGTCTTTAGTGCACCTTTTCGTTCATATAAATCTTTGAGTTCTTTTCATAGACCATGTCTGTACCTATGGATCTACCTATTTTAAGTGATCAGTCTCAAAACAAGTTTGGAAATATTATCATGCAAAGAATTAAAACATATAAGTGTCAATACTTCATAACATTTAACTAGAAATTCATTACATGCAAAACAACAACCCAACTACAAGATGTTTAGCTCATGCTGAGCATCTTTACAGAATGATAAGGAGTTAGAATCCAAATACCATACATGGAGGAAAAGAAACTGAGCGCAAAAGATACACCTAAGTAACCTTCCTGCGTGCACGCTGTAAAGACGTTACCACGTCTGAGCTTCACAGTAGTGGTTATGACTGGAAATGGAGTTGAGTAGAGTTCAAAAACCGAAGTCTGTGTCCAGAACTTCGTTTTGTGAACTCTTTCTGAACAATGGAGGAAGGTAGATGATGAATGTATGGACTGGTATGGTGCAGGTGTGTGTGCATCTCCCCTTAGAGAGAGAGATAAGTCTTGTAATTATAGAAAAAGGGGTCACATGTTGCTGATGTCATTTGCCCACCTACCAAGCCTGTTTGCACTTCAATCGACATCAGATAAAGGTTACTACGAGGCGTCATCCACAAGACTCGAAGAGAGAAAGATCTTCTCGACTTGTTGAATCTTTGACCATCATTATTAGTGCAAAGACAACCGAGATATTTCTTTCTTGCTTTGCTGCCTTTCGTAGACGTGGTGAGGGGCGCTGCGACGCTCGCTTTTTATCGCACAAACACAAGAAGCTTCAAAATGCTCACAAAGGCACCAATTGGTGCCAAAATGCACTGTAACTCGTAATTTAGCCCCTAGCTAACTAAGAAACAATAAATTAACAGAAAACTAATAGAATCAACCTACTATTGCTAGAGAACTTGCATGATTTATCTTTGAATAAGTATAAATAACTCATATAAATATGAGTTATCACACCCCCAAACTTAAATCATTGCTTGTCCTCAAGCAATCAAGACAAAACAAAATTAACAGAAATGCATGAAATCAATTACACCAGCAGGTTACATTCTACTCAACCAAAAAATCATTCTCAAGGGGCTAATTCTCTACACACTCACGCACCAATGCACATTTAAATTATAGATTCATTACTGCTCAAAGTGAGTGTGTGATCTCTGCATTAATTCCATTCCTAGCTAGGTTCAGAAACTATTCTAGCCTATGAAAGAGTGGTTTCCATTTGGTGAGAGCAAAACATCTTTCAAAACAAAGAGTAGGCTAACATTTTCACATAAGAAATGAGGGTTAATTTAAAGCATGACAAAGGGTCTTAATTGGGTGCTAGGACTAGATTAGTGCAAATATTTTTCTCGACTCACACACGCAAATGACTGCAACCCCCTCATTACTGAGCAACTCCCTTTTATTTGCTCCACTTTGGAGTTCTTTTTTTTTTTTTTTTTTTTTTTAAACATTTGGAGTGCCCAGCATTTGTTTCAGGGTATTGCAGCAAAACACAAAGCACTTGTGGATTTTCCACTTATTTATAACAACACACTCTTTTTGGTCTTTTTGGAGTTAGACGTTATAACGCTTATAGATGGGGCGTTATAACGCTTTGAAACACAAAACACAACACACACGGCATACGTTATAACGCTTACGGGTAGACGTTACAACGCCGCACTCACACTACACATGCACTAACCATCCTCCTACGCTTTTGCACCCAAATTTAGTACAACCCGATATACCCCAAACTTAGCTTCTACTGCTACTCTCAGTTTTTAATCAAGTTTTACAATCACCATAGTCAACCAAAACTAGCTTCAGCATAAAATATTCCCTAGCTAACTAGATCTTTCCTTAAAGCAGAGTTTGTGTGGAAGCAGCAATCAATTCCATTCATCTAAACATGCATCAGCTACACACACATTCACATTCATCACTAGATTTAGCCCAAAGAGAATTATTTTTAATGCCTCACAGAGTAAGAATAAAAACTGATTTTGCATTTGATTTCATGCATGCACAAAACAGAAACAAAAACTTGTTTTGAACATCAGGATTCTCCCCCCCACACTTAAAGTTGAGCAGTGTCCCCACTGCTCAATGATGAAAATCTTTTTTTTTTTTTTTTTTTTTTAAATTGGGGAGGAACATTTAAACAGACACAAACAAACAAACAACTACTATCTTTCTAACCATCCAACGTTGAAACAGACGTTATCACGTTGGGCGCTTGTTTATTCTTACTAAAATTAAAAACTAAAATTACTCTCATCGCTAAAAATAAAGGGCTAAATTACTTGTTCAAAGCACCAAACTCGAGCCTTCCACTCTGCCGAGTGGGGATGCCTGCTTGACCTGGTCGCGCTTCTTCTTTCCTTCTTCTTCTTTTCATTTAAACCTTGCCTGGACAACAAACGTGACAACGTCTAGTGTACACCGAGACGTTATAACGCCTACCACACTTGACTCTCTCCTTTTCTTCACTTCCATTCCTACAAAAATCAAAAATTTAAAAGACACAAAATTATTGGTTAGTTAAAACCATTGGGTTGCCTCCCAAGAGCGCTTGCTTTAAGAGTCTTCACCGGACTTCTCTTTAGCGTTAGAGGTCTTGAAGCTCTCGGTGGAGACTTTGTCCTCACCACATGTGCTCCACAAGATTTCTTCACCCTTTCATCATTGATCTTCAAATTATGGAACAAGTGGTTTCTTCAAACAGATTCACTATCTTGTTAGGATACACCTTCACCAACTTGAAAGGTCTTGATCTCCTAGATTTGAGCTTCTTAGGTAAAGATTTAAGCCTTGAGGTGGATGATAAAACTTGTCCCCATTCAATGAGCTTTCTTCTTTGAACTGTTTTGGTGAATTTTGGTGGTTTGGTGGCAATGGGCCGAGGTGAAGATTGCGGACTTAGGTTTTTCTTAGCCTTCTGCTTGCGTCTTGGTGAATTACCAACTGCAACCACCTCTGGCTCTTTAGACGTTGCCACGTCTGGTTCTTGCATTTGCTGGGGTGATGGTTGCTTTTCAGGTTCAGGTTGGGGTGGGGGGGTTGTGGAATTTGTTGGTCTTGGGCTTTGGATTGTGGAGTCTTGGGGGTATTTTGTTCATGGGTTGATGGTTCTTTAGGTGAGGGTTGGGGTTGTTTGGCTTTTGGTGATGGTGGTTTGGGCTTGGCTTCTTTGGATTGTTTTTGAACCACATGGTCAAGGGCAACCACATAAGAACATTCTTCTGTGTGAGGCTCTGGATACTTGAGTGCGTTGAGAACATTGAACTTGACTTCTTGGTCATTGACTCTCATGATCAATTTCTCCTTTCTGCACATCAATGATTGTCCTTCCAAAGAGCTAGGAATGGTCTCCCCGAATGATAGGAACTTCTTTATCTACATCAAAATCTAAAATAACAAAATCCACTGGAAACACAAACTTGTCAACTTTAATCAAAACATCTTCTAATATGCCCTCAGGATAGACTCTACTTTTATCAGCTAAAGTAAGACTTAAAGAAGTAAGTCTGGCAGTTCCTATACCAAGTTTATCATAAATGGACTTGGGCATCAAGTTGATACTTGCTCCCAAGTCACACAAAGCTTTGCCAATGTAAAAATCTCCAATGGAGCATGGTATAGTAAAACTGCCAGGATCCTTGAGTTTTCTAGGGAGTTTATTCTGCATAATTAAGCTACATTCTTCAGTTAAAGCAACAGTTTCGAACTCCCCTAGCCTTCTTCTCTTGGTGATGATGTCCTTCAGGAACTTAGCATAATTTGGCATCTGTTGTAAGGCTTCAACCAAAGGAAGGTTGATGTGTAGCTTCTTTAACATCTCCATGAACTTGCTGAATTGCTTGTCTTCATGAGCTTTCTTTAATCTTTGAGGGTATGGTGGAGGAGGATATTCAGGTACAAGCTTGGGTACGATCTTGATTCCCTGGTTCAAAATTAGACGTTGTAACGCCCGCTTAGACATCACAATATCCGGAATATTTTTCTCTTTTTCTCCACTTTTGTTTTTCTCCTCCCTTCTCTTTTTTCCTTCTCTCGCACCTCATTTTCCTTAGGCATAGTTGGTTCAGATACTCAAAGCCACTTCTCAATGAGATAGCATTTACTGTGCATTCACCACATTGTTACCATTTGGATTAGATGATGATGGTGTTTCAATTGTAGATGGGAGAGATCCATTCGCTTTTGGTGTGAGAGAGCGAAGCTATCTGCCCAATTTGGTTTTCCAGAGTTTTGATTGAAGACTCATGAGTTTGCAAAGTTGTCTTACAATCACTTATGAAGCTCTTCATCATGGCCTCCAAGTTGCTATTGTTGTTATTCTGCACATACTGCCTCTGTTGTTGCTGTTGTTGAGGAGGAAATCCTGTGTTCTGGGATACAAAGTTTACAGACTGAGTGGGTTCAACAGCTGCAGCAGTCTGTCTTTCAGACGTTGCCACGTTTTGAGTATTCATGGTTTTAATCATGTTGGTCAGGGTAGCAACCTGAGCAGAAAGAGCAGTTATTTCATGGACACCAGCTCTCTTTCCAGGAGTAAATCTTTCAGATGGCCAATGGGAGTTATGGGTGGCTATGTCATCTATAAGCTTGCATGCCTCAGAGAAGGACATGTTCAGAATGACACCACCTGATGAAGCATCAAGTATAAGTCTGGTAGGCTGATCTAGACCATTATAGAAAGTCTCCATTTGAATCACCACGGGAATGCCATGGTGTGGGCACATTCTCAGTAATTCCTTCCACCTTTCCTGTGCCTCAAATAGTGATTCCCTTCCCTTTGTTTGAAGGAAGTGATATCATTTCTCGACTTAGCATTTTTGTTGGGAGGAAGTATTTTGCAAGGAACTTCTCAGCTAGCTCATCCCAAGTGTGAATTGAATTTGGCTCCAAGGAGTTCAACCAACTTTTGGCCTTATCCTTAAGAGAATATGGGAAGAGCTTCAATCTGAAAGCATCCTCTGAGACCCTGTGGATGATAAAGTTCTTTCGCATACATCCGTAAACCGCTTTAGGTGTGCATATGGATCTTCTTGAGGAAAACCCCAAATTGCCCTAGCGGTTTGCGATTTGGAACATCATTGGCTTGAATTCAAAGTGACCATCTGAAGGGTTGGTCTTGCAATGCATGTTTGTAGATGAGCGGGATTGAGCACAAAGATAGTCGCGCATAGGCCCGCCCCTGTCATTAACCATGTCTTGTGGTCCTGCATTGATGAGTTGTTGTCTCTCGCCATAGTTCATCATCAACAAGTGTCTCAGTATGGGTCTGTGGTCCACGACCATGTCCTCTACCTCCTCTTGGAGCATGTCCACCTCTAGAACTTCTTCCAATGGTACCATGTTCGGACATGATTGGTTGTTGATGTTCTTTGTTGTTGTCGCTTCTTACTTACCTTTGTTGTCTCCTTAGTTGCACGAAGTTCTTTCGTGTTCGGATCAAACTCAGCGCAGATTCACTCCTGGTTCAATCGAACTAGAGCTTGAGTTGGAACTAAGCATACGTAGAACGCTTCTACCGCCCACACACGAAACAACAAACAACACAAGAAAATTCTTTCAACTTGTGTTTTAATACTTTTGAACAATAAAAGTTAACTTCAATCCCCGGCAACGGCGCCAAAAACTTGTTGCGCTTGTGTAATAGTGTGGTTTTTTCGCAAATATAGTGCAAGTATACACGTCGCTGCATAAGTAATAAAGTGGATAAAAGTAAGAGATCGTTCCCACGAGGATTGGTTTGCTTTCAAAGTTCAAGTTTCAAAACACAAGTGAATCAAGTAACAAATCGACAATAAGAGTGTTTTTAATGCTAGGAATGTAAATGAAGCAAGTAAACAAATGTTGGTTGTGAATATGGATGAGGAGTGAGTTGGGTTGTTGCATACAAGTAAATCCTTTCTAGTCGACGTTATAACGCTTTACACGCTTATTACGCATAAATGTTATTCTCAGATAGACGTTACGACGCCCGAACGCTCACAGAAGAAAGTCAGTGCTTTTCAAAGACAAAACGTCAGAGTTTCAAGTACTAGAATGTCCTATGTCTAGGTTCTAAGTAGGCCCACTCCTGTATTTTAAGTACCCACAGCAATGTCCTATGAACTATTATCCATTCTATGTCTAGACTTAGATAAAAATGCCTAAATGTCTTTAGTGCACCTTTTCGCTCATATAAATCTTTGAGTTCTTTTCATAGACCATGTGTCTGCACTTCTATGGATCTACCTATTTTAAGTGATCAGTCTCAAAACAAGTTTGGAAATATTATCATGCAAAGAATTAAAACATATAAGTGTCAATACTTCATAACATTTAACTAGAAATTCATTACATGCAAAACAACAACCCAACTACAAGATGTTTAGCTCATGCCGAGCATCTTTCTGAAATGATAAGGAGTTAGAATCCAAATACCATACATGGAGGAAAAGAAACGAGCGCAAAAGATACACCTAAGTAACCTTCTGCGTGCAGCGCCAAAAGACGTTACCACGTCCGAGCTTCACAATGAGTGGTTATGATCGAAATGGAGTTGAGTAGAGTTCAAAAACCGAAGTTCGTGTCCGTAACTTCGCTTTTGAGAACTCTTTCTGAACAATGGAGGAAGGTAGATGATGAATGTATGGACTGGTATGGTGCAGGTGTGTGTGCATCTCCCCTTAGAGAGAGAGATAAGTCTTGTAATTATAGAAAAAGGGGTCACATGTTGCTTTGATGTCATTTGCCCACCTACCAAGCTGCTTGCACTTCGAATCGACATCATGCGGTTACAATCACGTCATCCGCGTCAGCACTGAGAAGAGAGAAGATCTTCTGACTTGTTGAATCTTTGACCATCATTATTAGTGCAAAGACAATCGAGATATTTCTTTCTTGCTTTCTTTGCGCTTTCGTAGACGTGGTGAGGGCGCCATGCGGCGTTCGCTTTTTTGCACAAACACAAGAAGCTTCAAAATGCTCACAAAGGCACCAATTGGTGCCAAAATGCATAGAACTCGTAATTTAGCCCCTAGCTAACTAAGAAACAATAAATTAACAGAAAACTAATAGAATCAACCTACTATTGCTAGAGAACTTGCATGATTTATCTTTGAATAAGTATAAATAACTCATATAAATATGAGTTATCAGTGATCTTACTTAAGTCTAAGGGTGAAGTTAGTAATTGTGTCAAAACCTTCATAAATATGATTGAAAACCAACATGATACTAGAGTTAAGACCATTTGAACAGAAAATGGTCCTGGGTTCCTTATACCAGATTTTTATGCCCAAAAGGGAATTCTTCATCAAACTAGCTGTGTTGAAACTCCCCAACAAAATGGGCGAGTAGAAAGAAAGCATCAACATATCCTAAATGTAGGAAGAGCCCTCCTCTTTCAATCCAAACTACCCAAAGCTTATTGGTCATATGCTATTCTCCATGCCACTTATATCATTAACCGGGTTCCAAGTCCTCTTCTTCAAAACAAATCCCCTTTCTTTCACATTCATGGGAAATTACCTGATCTTAAAAACTTAAAGGTTTTGGATGCCTTTTTATGCCTCAACATTGCAATCGCATAGACTAAACTTGAACCAAGGGGTAGAAAATGTGTTTTTTCGGGATATAAGGTTGGTGTGAAAGGAGTCATTCCTATTAGATTTAAACAATAAGGAATTGTTTGTGTCTAGAAATACTACCTTCCATGAAAATATTTTGCCTTACAAGAACACTCAATCCATTTCAAAGTGGCAATATTACACACAATCTGTTGAGGATGAGGTCAGATCTAAAGCAGACCTCACGACAAAGAGCCTTAAAGATACAAAGAATCAAGAAGTTGTTGAACGAAGGACGCCCAAAGAGAGAAAACATCACCAAAGATATCTTTCTCGAGTATATATGTGGTCTAACAACATCATCATCCAAGCCAACATCCTCGTGTATAACATATCCCATTCAACTCTTTCATTCCATGTTAAATTTATCTTCTTCACAATGTAAATTTTCCTCCATTTTAAACACTCATCATTGAACCAAAATCTTATGATATTGCTTGTCAAAATGATGTGTGGGTTGATGCTATGGAAAGAGAACTAGAGGCTCTTGCCAAGAAATGGTACTTGGGACTTGGTGGATTTACCTAGCAATGTGAAACCCATTGGAAGTAGATGGGTATACAAAGTGAAACACAAGGCAGATGGTTCAATAGAAAGATATAAAGCTCGGCTAGTGGCAAAAGGGTACAATCAAGTTGAAGGACTTGATTTTTTTGATACATTCAGTCCTGTGGCAAAACTAACAACTGTGAGGACTTTGTTAGCCGTTGCTTCCATGAAGAACTGGTTTTTGCATCAACTTGATGTAGATAACGCATTCTTACATGGAGATCTCAATGAGGATGTCTACATGGAGGTTCCCAAAGGAGTGGTATGTACTAAAGAAAATCAAGTTTGCAAACTCAAGAAGTCTTTGTATGGTTTAAAGCAAGCAAGTAGGAAATGGTATGAGAAATTGACTCATCTCCTACTTGAGGAGGGCTACAAACAATCTACTTCTGATCACTCATTGTTCACATTGAGCAAGGGTGAACAATTTACTGCTTTACTTATTTATGTTGATGATGTTATTCTTGCTGGAAATTGTTTGAATGAATTTGGCAGAATCAAACAAGTGTTGGACAGAGCATTCAAGATCAAAGATTTAGGTGTTTTAAAATATTTTCTGGGTTTGGAAGTATCACATTCTAAGAGTGGTATCTCAATTTGTCAAAGAAAGTATTGTTTGGATCTACTCCATGAGGCTGGATGCTTGGGGTCTAAACCTGTTACTACTCCTTTAGACTCAAATATCAAGCTGCACAAAGATACATCAGAAGCATACTCTGATGTGAGTTCCTATAGAAGACTGATAGGAAGATTGTTGTACCTCACCAACACGAGGCCTGACATTACTTTTCTTGCAACAAACTAAGCCAACATGTTAACTCACCTACTGTAACTCATTTCAACTCTGCTTGTAGAGTATTAAGATACCTCAAAGGTAATCCTGGCAGAGGGTTATTGTTTTCCAGAGATTCAGTTCTTCAACTGTCTGGTTTTTCGGATGCAGATTGGGCAAATTGCTTGGATACTAGAAAATCTGTCACAGGCTATTGCTTCTTTGTTGGTTCCTCATTAATTTCATGGAGGACTAAGAAACAACAGACCGTGTCTAGGTCCTCATCAGAAGCTGAGTACAGAGCTTTGTCAACAACAACTTGTGAATTGCAGTGGCTGCTGTTCTTACTTGCTGATCTCCAGGTGAAGTGTGATCGTGTTCCAGTTTTATATTGTGATAACCAGAGTGCGATACATATAGCTGCTAACCCTGTATTTCATGAAAGAACAAAACATCTCGAGATAAATTGTCACTTTGTGAGGGAAAAACATCAAGAGGGAATGATGAAGTTATTACCTGTCTCCTCCAAGAATCAGTTAGCAGACATTTTTACAAAAGCTTTGAGTCCTACTATGTTCACTCCTTTTATATCCAAGCTTGGCATGATTAACATCTATCATGGTCAAGCTTGTGGGGGAATAATAAAGTCAACAGTGCATGAATGCTCCACTCATTCCCACGGCTCCACTCAAAGCTTCAATCACTCCCATGAATCCACTCACTTGCATGATGCCACTCTCTCTACCATTACAAATTAATTCAACCATCTAAATTCCATACGTTTTACTCCCCTCTTTCCCTATAAAAGGGAGTACTGTAGTTGTATTGTATATAAATAAAATAAAGAAAATATTTCAGCTTTCTTTTATCTTCTCTTATTATGTTTTCCATTTTGCTTCTGTGTATTATGATTACACAATCATGTATCTCACAAAATCTATGAGCTCAACCCAGAATACTTTCTTACACTCACACCTTCAAGAAGACCTTCCACAGGTAATTCCTCTTCCCGTACCTCTATTCCTTTCTCTTCTAGTTTCAATCACAGAAAACCCTAATTCTTAACAGTATTTTTCTCTTGTTCTTGCGAGGTACAATCACTCTTTGATTATACAATCTGAACCCAGAACCTTACTGAAAGAAAACGAAGATCTTGGAGCTTACGTAACAGGAAGTAGTAGTGTAAAAGTAGAGTAGAATGGAATGCTTAGAAATTTTTAAACTGTAAAACTAGCTGGAAACTAGCTGTTAGAAATAGTTTGTTGCTACTCAACAAACTAAGTTTGTTACAATAACAAACTAGATAGTTAGTTAGTCTTTCTAACTTCCCATATGTTTATTATGTAACTACCAACGGTGCTATTTGTAAATATAGCCGTTGGGTTTTTTTTAATTAAGCTTAGGTTTGAATTTGATTATAAATCCAACACCCTACCTTAATCAAACACTAGTGGAAAAAATGCATTTTATATCAGCAATTCATATCGGTTAAAAATGACCTGATATTAAAAATGACGCGGTGGCAGTTTTGTAATTATTTTTACAATATTTATATCTGTTGCCTCTCAAACCGATATAGAAAACGCTAATTTAAGTCTTTCATATCGGGTTTATACTATAACCGTTATAGAAAACGCTAATATACTAAAGAAAAAGAAGTGAAAACGCTCATCAGATTCTTCTCGCCGTAATAATATGAACCATTGCTTCCTTCCTTTACGATATTTCAACCAAAACCCTACCACTCAACCAGATCCTCAACTCGGTGCCTCCGCCACCTCTTCTCCTACCACCGCCGCTCCTCTCCTAAGGAGTCCGCAAGATCGAGATGTCTGCATGGGTGGAATTCTCAACTATGGTCTCACTCACATGACCAAGTACTCCTCTTGACCTTGTTAAGTGTAATATGCAGGTCTCTTCTTTTTTCTCTCTCTCTATAATATGTTTCGATTTGGCTTCTATCGCTTTGATTTAAACCAAATTTCATTAAATTCGCCATTTTTTAGGGTTTGGCTTCGTGATTGTTTAGATCTGCGATTTCCTCTCTCTTCAAATGCTATGTTACGTAAAGAGTTATGATCATGATGATGTTGTTTAGGTGAAATAGATGTAATAGCTTGGTGTTGTGGTTCTTTCAAGTTGAAGTATATTGATGATTTTAGTAAAAGAATGTTTGTTGTCCAAGTTTTGAGATGTTGTTGTTTTTTTTTGTATTGATTTGCGCTTTCTTTGATCAAGTCCTTGATTTGTTCGTTCTAACATTGTTTCACTATGTTGGAGTTGGAGTTGGAATTAGGATTGTTTACTTGCTTGTTAGTTACATTTGTGTTTGTAATGTTTGAATCGATTATTGGTTTCAGATTGACCCTGCCAAGTACAAGAGTATCTCTTCTGGATTTGGAGTTTTGTTCAAGGAGCAGGGAGTCAAGGGCTTTTTCTGTGGATGGGTACTTACCTTGCTCGGTTACAGTGCACAAGGTGCTTACAAATTTGGATTCTACTAGTTCTTTAAGAAGTACTATTATGATCTTGCTGGCCTAGAGAATGTACTATTATGATTCTTTACCCTTTTCTTTAGAGAACAGTTTTTCTGTTGCTTGCAAATCTCTCTTTTCTTTTACTCTTCATGCTAGTTATTGTTTTGATAATATTCTTTTCATAACCTTTGAAATGAGTTTTTTCAAATTTCTATGAACAGGCAATGTTGTACTTTTGGATTTGAACAAAGAAGTATAGAATGCTCATCTCGCATAACCAATCGCATTATTTGGTATATATGCATATACTTTGTTTGACAGATTGTGTTTTGATATAGGTAGCTAAAATAGATGTACACATTTTCTTATTTCCATATTTTATTAGGGGCACTAGTATGGTGGTGATTTAATTTTTTTGTGTGGTTAAATATGGTGTCTTGTATTTTTGATCACGAGATTATAGTGGACTAAAAGTGTCCGTAAAATTGATAATGATTGTTTCTTCTTTTTTTGGTCCTTACAATTGAAGTGGGAGCGTGGTTATGCTACTAGCTTAATGCTTGTGATATTTTTCTAGCTTGGTAATGGTGATTATGTTAGTAATAGATTCACCACTCCTTTTGCTAATTCTTTGTGTGAGAATAGCCTTAAATCATGATTCTCGACTTTTGATTATGCCATGAGTTGATCATGAAAACAACACGATCTATAGAGATTTAATGACTATAGACTTATTGTCAACATTCTCCATTGAAGACTTGGTAATGCATGAAATCAACTTTGTTTGCTCCAAAAGCAGAATAAGAATGGTGAGTGGATAATGTAAAGAAGACTATTTGATACCTTTTTTTTCAACAAGTAGAGAATGTTATTAATAAAATTTCATTTTTACAAAGAAAATGAATTAAGATACACCAAAGTACTACACCATGACATACTAAAGCTACCACAACACCTTGTACCATTTGATAAAATAGAGGCTACACCGAACAACAGAGCTACCAAAACACCTTGTACCATTTGATACATTTAATGTAATTCAAGTGTGTGTATGTGTGTATATATATATATATATATATATATGTTGGATCCAAAATTTTAATTTGGATTAATTCTTAGTAACTGTGTGTCATTTGAAGGATGCCGCTAATTGTGCTCGCAGTAGGTCCAAAACCGTGTTCCTTGAGATCCTATATATCACCAACCGCTTAACTTGTTACCCGATGGAAGATAAGGCTTTTATGTTATCCTTTGGCGCTTGTTTGTGGTCCATTAACTAGGTTATGTGAATCACTAGCTAGGTGATACTGATATCTATAGCCAACAATATGCCTTCTAGGATAACGTAATTTGACTAAGAGGGGTAAGTGGAAAAATTGTATCATGTCTTTGATGAATTTTTACACTTTGTATGTTACACTTTATAGGCAATGTAGAATTACCTTGTATGTTACACTTTGTACCCATTTTGCCTTCCTCGGTTTCGTGATCATACCTCTTGGTTCTCGCCACGACAAGTCTTAAAATGCTTCCTTTTCTTTTTAAGCAAGGATTTTTATTTCTTTTTCTTTGTCTTATATTATTGATATGATTATGCAGATGCTACTAGTCCAAACCGTACACTTTGATCTAGCTTCAGACTTGAGGTTGGAGCCACAAAGAAACAAAACAAGTGGTGGTGACAATCCCGAAGTCTTGTTTTGGATTCTATTGCGACTCTACATGTTGGTGTATATGCTTACTCATTAGTTGCTTCTTGCTTCACTTATGGTTTGAGTAGTTACTATGGGCTAAGCTATTATGTATATGTTTACTCATTAGCTCTTTCTTGCTTTTTAGTGGTTAGTAAAATATAGATAGTGTGTGTATTAGATTCGTTTTTTGTATTTGGATATGGATATTGAGTATCATTTGAGATCTTTGTATTTTTATATAAATATTGTATTTGTTGAGATTTTGTTGTTTGCTATATATCCAATTGAGGAATTTTTTATTTTTTATTTAAAAAAAAAAAGACTTTTCATATCGGTTCCTTTAAATAACCGATATAAAAAGTGATTTTCAATATCGGTTCAACTAAGAAACCGATATAAAAAAAGCGTTTTATAGGTTTAAAAACTGACTTTCCATAACGGTTCTCTCGAGAACCGATATAAAAACATTTTCCATATCGGTTCTTTAACCGATATAGAAAGCGCTGCTTTTATATCCCTTTATCTATATCGGTTACAGAACCGATATGAAAAGCCTTTTTTAACCGATATAAAAAGCCTTTTTTCTAGTAGTGAAAGAAACCTGAAAGCTTAAAGTAGACAAACCCTACCTTAAGCAAAACTTAGAGCTAAACTAAGATATCTAAGGCAACACAAAAAACCACAGGACAACCCCTTGGAAGGCCAAAAACAATAATAGTCTAAGACAAGCCCTTAGACAATAGCTTTTAGGTTATTCCTTTCTTAGAGACTTAGAAAGAAATAACATTAAGTTGCCTCCTTAGTTTAGCAAAGCTTTCACCCTTTAGAGCCTTGGTGAAAATGTCAGCAATTTGTTCACTAGTAGGAACAAAGTCTAGAACTAGTTTTCCTTTAGAGACTGGATCTCTTATATAGTGGAACTTAGTCTCAATATGTTTAGTCCTCCCATGAGATATAGGATTTTTGGCTAAACTTATAGCAGACTTATTATCCATATACAATTTTATAGGTTCTAATAGGTCTATACAGATTTCCCTTAGCAAGGTTTCAAGCCAAGCTGCTTGGGTAGCAGCATGGCATGCAGAAATATATTCTGCTTCACAAGATGGCAGTGCCACTATGGCTTGCTTTTTAGAACTCCATGAGATAGCAGCTCCTTGAAATAGAAAGACATATCCACTAGTGCTCCTCCTGTCTACCTTATCTCCACACTGGGCTCAATCACAAAGATCCAATTAGGATACTCTTGCCTTTAGCCCCATCATTAGGAAAAAACAGACCATAATTAGTAGGGCCCTTAATATACCTTAGAATACGTTTAGCTGCATTCAAGTGTATTTGCATAGGACAGTTCATAAATCTACTAGTCAAACCAGTAGCATATAATATATCAGGTCTACTATGACATAGATATATTAGAGACCCAACAATTTGTCTAAAGTAAGTTGCATCAACTTTAGTGCCCTCTTCCTCTTCTTTCTTAGTTAGGTTTCCTTCAGCTGGATTAATTGCAGAATTGCAATTTTCCAACTCAAACCTTTTTAAGACTTCATTGGCATACTTTTGCTGATGCAAAACAATTCCTTCTTTGACCCTTAGGAATTCTAACCCAAGGAAATAGGTTAGTTTCCCCAAATCTGTCATTTCAAACTCCTCTTTCATAGATTGTTTGAAATTAGCTATCTCTTTAGCACAACTTCCAGTCACAAGTAGATCATCCACATATAGGTACACAATCAGTAGGTAGGAGTTTATGTCACCTTTCACATAGACTCCATACTCTGCAGTGCACCTAGTAAAGTCATTCTGAACAAAGAACCCATCTATTCTCTTGTTCCGAGCCCTAGGTGCCTGCTTAAGACCATATAGAGCTTTATGTAGATGAAATACATAGTCTTCCTTGCCCTTTCAACAAAACCAGAAGGTTGGTTTATATAAACTGTTTCCTCCAAAGGCCCATTTAAGAAAGCAGATTTCACATCCAAATGGTACATTTCCCAACCTTTACTACAAGCTAGTGCAGTCACAAGTCTTATAGTCTCATGTCTAGCAACTGGAGCAAAGACTTCAGTGAAGTCAATGCCCTGTTTTTGTTGGAAACCTCGTGCCACTAACCTTGCCTTGTACTTAACTATATTACCACTAGGATCAAGCTTTAGTTTAAATACCCATTTAACACTAATAGCCCTCTTTCCTTTAGGTAACTTAGTTAGAGTCCAAGTCTGGTTCTTCTCAATGGATTTAAGTTCCTCTAGCATAGCTACCTTCCACTTTTTCTTCTTAAGAGCTTCAATGTAGTCTAGAGGCTCAGAATCTGCCACCATAGCAAAATGAATAATGTCTCCATCATCATCCACCTCATCATCCCTCATTAGATCATATAGTCAGCCAACCTACTAGGTAGATTCCTGACCCTAGCAGCTCTAATAGGGTTATTAGCAACAACAACCTCTTGTTGAGCCACTTCAGGTGAATTTGGAACCAACTGTTCCTCAACTTGCACATCACCTCCAATAGGTTCATCATCACTATCTTCATCATCAACACCTTGATGATGTTCTGGTAACACAGTGTTACCCTCATCAGTCACATTAGAATAAGTGGAACTTGCTTGCTCCTTCTTATCCCAATCCCAAGCCTCATCCTCAAGTATAGTAACATCCCTGGATATTTCAAGTTTGCCAGTCATAGGATCAACTAGCCTATAGGCACCAGTAGGGTGATAACCAACTAGCACCATAGGTTTACTTTTGTCCTCTAACTTCTTTCTTTTAGCATCAGGAATATGTCCATAGGTTAGTGATCCAAATACCCTCAGATGTGTAACACTAGGCTTATCCCCAGTCCACATTTCTTCAGGTACCTTATCATCTAGGCCTCTTGTAGGACATCTATTAAGTAGATAAACAACGGTGGATACTGCTTCACCCCATAGGTGTTACCAAGTGGCTTCAGTCTCAAGAGGGGGGGGGGGTGAATTGAGACTTTAAAAAACTTTTCCCCTTTTAAATGACTTAGATTAATTTTCGTGAGGTTTATGAAATTAACGAATTAGAAATATAAACAGTAAAGAACACAAGAGATTTCTACTGGTTCAGCCACCTCCTAGTGACCTACTCCAGTCCTCACAAACCCTTTGTGAGATTTTCACTATCAAAACAAAGCTTAAAACGGGTGCTTTAAAACCCTTACAGACTCGGGCGCTCTTCACCTAGGATACCCCACCTTGTGCAAGAGCCCTTAACAACAATTAAAACAAGAGATACCCCGCCCTTGTTACAATCAAAAACCCTAGAGAGATACCCCACTCTCTAGTACAACCAATTGACATACAAGAGATACCCCACCCTTGTTATACTAGAGAGATTCCCCACTCTCTAGAAAAACCAATTACAGTAAAATCAAATTACAAGAAAAATAGCAATACCTCTAAGAAGGTGAATACAACAACTTGAAGATTCCCAACCTAACCCTTGAGAGAGATCATCTCAAAGTGATGAAGAACGTGAAGAACGAGTGTGACAGTAAATAGATCGAGTTCTTCTTTTGAGATTTGTAGGTTGTATTTATCTGTGAAGCCCTAAGTCTCTATTTATAGAGTTTGTAAAAATATAACCGTTGAAGCAATTTTTAACTCTATTGTAATAAGTGACAAATCGATTAGTTGCTTGAAAAACATAATATGAAAATCGATTTCTTGCTTGTGGGAACAAGTGAGGAATCGATTTAGTGCTTTAAACAAGTAGGTAAAGAATCGATTGTTTCCTTTAAGATAAGAAGCCATGAAACGATTCTTCTTTTAAAACCAAGAAGCCATGAATCGATTTTGTGCTTTAAAGTAAGAAGCTATGAATCGACTTTGTGTTTTAAAGTAAGAAGCTATGAATCGATTTTGTGTTTTAAAATAGGAAGCTATTAATCGATTGCTTGCTTATGGAAACAAGTGAACAATCGATTGCTTGCTTGTGGAAACAAGTGAACAATCGATTTTGTTCTTTAACAAGGAAAGTAGACAATCGATTGCTTGCTTGTGGAAACAAGTGAACAATCAATTTCTAGCTTTAAAATACCAAATCAAGAATGTTCTTTAGTTCAAAAACAATTTCTTGTAAGACATTAAGCCATTAATCTATTTCTTTAAAAACAAGTGCCTAACCTATTTAACATGCTTTTATCAATTGAAAACAAATGTTTGGTTCATTGTGAGTGCTAGTGTGTGGTGTGATTTGAGCGATCCTCAAAAGCGGTTTACAATCATTCCTAAGACACGACCCGACTTCCTAGGGACTACCCTTGACATAGACTTGCTTCTTGAGCTGGATGTGCCTTGGAATTCCATATGTCACTTTGTCTTGGATTACTTCATCATCAAAACTTAACCTGCAACACAAGATATCCACAATAGGTCTTTTGGAAGAGCTTTTAATTTCATCATGCTTCTGGCCATGTCCAGAATTGTTTTGTTCCTTCTCTCTGCAACTCCATTATGCTGTGGAGTGTAGGGAGAAGTAACCTCATGAACAATTCTGTGACTTGTACAAAAACTTTCAAACTCTTTTGAAGTGAATTCACCTCCCCCATCAGACCTTAGGATCATAAGCATGTTTCCACTCTGTTTTTCTACCATAGCTTTAAACTCTTTGAACTTAGTTAAAGCCTCACATTTAGTTTTGATTAGGTAGACCCAAATTTTCCTTGAAAACTCATCAATGAAAGATAAAAAGTATTTATTCCCCCTTTTGAAATCACATCAAATGGGCCACATATGTCTGTGTAAACAACTTGAAGAAGATGTTTAGACCTTAGTTTTAAATCTGTCTTCACTACAAGAAAAACTGAAAATCCAAGGCAAAACTTTCTGGCGGATTTTAATCCCCCAGAAACTTTCCGGCGGATTTTTGACATTTGTGGGGGATTTAATCCACCAGAAACTTTTTGGCGGATATTTGACGTTTTCGGCGGAATTATGTCATTTGTGGGGGATTATAAAGTGGTAACAAAAACGGTTGGGACAAAAAAAAATGGATCCGCCAAAAAGGTGGTCCAATCCGCCGAAAATGACAGCGAAATAAGGGGAGGGAAATTTAAAATTCAAATTTCCGCCGAAAATGCTGCCTATTCCGCCGAAAACGACAGCGCGGTCTTCAAGGCGTTTGGACTGCCACAAATCCGCCGAAAATGCTGCCTATTCCGCCGAAAATGACAGCGCCAGCTTCAAGGCAATATCCGCCGAAAATGCTGCCTATTCCACCGAAAATGACAAATTCATTCCAACGTTCTGAATCCTCATCTCCTCTTCATATATCTCATTTTTTCCATTCCTTCATTCACTCATTCTCTCTAACACTTTTATAACTTCTCTAAATTTTTTTTGCTCAAACTTCTTCTCCTCTCTCAAACTTCCTCTCCTCTCTCAAACTTCTGAAGGTATGTTTTAGTTTATACTTTGTTTTAATTTATAATTTGTTTTAAACTATTAGTTACTAATTGTGGTATTGTTTGCTTAGGAGTTGTTAAAGTTTGGTGACATCTGCTTGTTTGTTCAAAGGACTCCAATTTAACATCAAGTCAGAGACCTCTCAGCACCACCGGTTAGTTATTAAAGTTATTAGTTGTACTTTAACGTTATTTGATGTTATTAGTTAGAATTTGTTCAATAATTAAATATGAAATATTATAATATATTAGTTAATATTAGTAAATAAATTAGTATAAATAAATATTAATGTATTTAAATATTTTTTTTACTTTTAAACTTTTGTTAATATTTTTTTAATAAAAAATAGATATGTTAATATTTTTTTAATAAAAAATAGATAAATCCGAAATAAAAGCATTAATATATTTATTAAATTTTAATTTTTGTTAATATTTTAGAGGAAATACGAATTATATAGTTAAAAAATAAATTATATCTATTTTTTAATTATTAATTTATGTTTTTAATACATTTTAACTAACACTCTATTAACTAAACAAGAATATATTAGTTTTTCGAAAATTCATTGTACAATCATTATTTTGATTAATTTGTTAAAGTTTATTATATATATTTTTGAAAATTTATTATATTATCATTTTTTTTGTTTAAGTTGTTAAATCTATTATATTTTTGAAAATTCATTATATTAACATTTTTTTGTTTAAGTTGTTAAAATCTATTATATTTTTGAAAATTCATTATATTATCATTTTTTTGTTTAAGAGAGTTATTGTATGTAATTTATTTTCATTTAAGTAGGTATGATATGTAATTTATTGTTATATTTATGTGTTAAAATATTATTTATGTTGTTAGTTAATAGAGTGTTAGTTAAAATGACTAAATATTTACGTTTACCATAACATAATATATAAAATGTGTTAAATTTTTTAAATTCTATTTATATTATAATTAATTAATGTAATGTTTACATTGTTAGTGTATGTAAATATTTGTATGTGTATATGCGTATGTGTATGTATGTATGTATGTATATGATCATATGATATTTGTATATGTGTATGCGCATGTATGTGTATGAGTATGTAAGTAAGAAAATATAAAGTTTGATTTATTATTTATGAAATGAAAAGTAATAGTTATTGTTTATGATAATTTTTATTGTAGCACACGTAGTACTAGGATTTAGAAAACATGGATCGTAGTTGGATGTATGATCGATTATTTCCTGGAAGAAGCGGTTTAAAGAGACGATTTGCGTAAGGAGTAGAAGAGTTTATTTTTGTGCTAAAGCGTGACGGAGGATTTGCGCGAGAAGGGGAATTAGATGTCCGTATTGCGAAATGTTCAATTCGATTTATAAAAATGAAGATGAAGTCGAGAATGCATTTGTACAATAATGGGTTTAGGCCGATTATTGGATATGGAGTCGCCACGCGGCGTAGCACTGGTACTGCGGTAGTCGCTCCTCGCGATTAATGTTCCGGTTGAAGTATATGTTTCAAGTACTAATGTTTCGGTTGAAGAAGTAGCTTCCACATCTGGATCTGGCCAAATCATGCAACCCGCGTTAGATGCTCATTTTGAATTGTGTATAATCTGCAGCACTTCTGCACACACACACAGTTAGACAGAAAATTTCACAATAGAAAGAAAAAACTTTAAAGAAAGTAAAAGATTTAGAGTAGAGTTAAGATAATTTTGCCCTGGATCGATTTTTAAAGCTCTGAGTATACCATGTTGATTTTTCTCACTTTTTTATTGTTTAACCTTGTAGGGCTGTATCAGATACTGATGGGAGGTGCAAATAGTGCAAGCCCAACTTGCACAGCCTGATCCAAATGATGCTGAACAGCTATGCCAAACAAATTTTATTGGTGGGTCGTGCGCACCCAAGCCCGACCCGATTGGAAACACGCGGATCCTGGCTTGACCCGGAGTATTTATTCCTTTTCTTCACTCTCTCTCTCAGAAGTCCAAGAACCACTTTCTTGTTCTCCGTTCTTCTCTCTTCTCTTCGCCAGAAACCTAGTTGGGATGGAGCTCTCACCGCCGGTGATTGAAGCTTCGTTTCAACTCCGCTTTCGGTCAATGATGATCTGTGCTGATGATGAACAAAACCCTCAGTGGTTTTTGTTCTGAAGCGCAAGCTGAGACCTTCAACTTGCTCTTCTCACTTCGCGATAACCTGCAAACCCTAGTTTGTCCAGAGCTGCTTGATTCCTTCAAGCAAGCTTACGATTCACCCTTTGTAAGGTTGAATCTCTCTTTTCTTTACAGTTTCTTCACGTTTCCCTTTGATTTATTACTGTTTGCAGAAACCCTAACCACTATAAGAAAACCTTGATTTAGCCACCAGCAGTTGCCACAGAGCTTATTCCGTCAGTAATTTGCCACGGATTTGCGACGGCAAGAATCGCAAAATATATGTGCGCGAAATTTCCGCACGTATTTGCCACGGGTTTGCCACGACATGTGAAAGGACAAAAATTTGCGACGGACATGCCGTGGCAAGTCCGTGGCAACGTATTGATAAAATAAAAAAAGCCCCGATCCCTACTAACCTCTCATACGCGTTCCTACTTCTCACTCTCAGATCTCACCCTCACCTGCTCCCTCCACACCATCGCCCTCCTCCCTCCACCCACCGTTGCCCTCCTCCCTCCTCCCTCCTCCCTCCTCCCACCGTCGCCCTCTTCTCATCATCCTCCACCATAGCTCCCTCACGACTCTTTCACTCTCACTTCTCACTTCTCACTCTCTACACCGCTCACACTCTCACTCTTACTCTCCGCCACCCTCAACCTCCGCCTTCTTCCACCCTCCATGGCTTCAACGTCCGCCCTCCTCCGACGCCTTCCACTCTCCCTCTCCTCTCGCCCTCACTTTCTCCCCAATTTTCGTGAAACCCTAACCTCAGATTTTTACTAGTGCTAATGAGATTTTTACTCTTCTTGAAAGAGGGTCTTCTAAAAGGCGTACTGCAGAAACTTTACTGAACAAGCAGTCTAGGTAAGTAATCGTTGGTTTTCAATTTCTTAAATTGATGATTGCCGAATTGAATTTATGTTGTTAACATTTGGTTTTTCTATTCACTGCTCACATTCATTATTTTCTATTACAATCCATATCAAAGAAGCAACCCTCAAGGTGAAGAACTAATTAAATGTGGTAAACCGAATTTGGTTGATCTAGTGGTTCGAAAATATATCTCGCTCGTGCTAGGAGGTAATAATGCTACATTACAAGCACTACATTTGCTTAGTCATTTATACTCTACACTGGGAATTTCCTAATAAATATTAATTTTAAACTTAATATGTTGAGTTTTGTAATATTTATTAGGGTCGTGGTAAGAGAAGCGGGAGAAATTAACAAAAGTTTGCTTACTTTAGGGCGGGTGATCAATGCACTTGTGGAGCACCTTGGTCATATTCCTTACAGTGTGTTTATTTTGGGGTTGCGCATAATGCTTCATTCTATGATTATCCGACATGATTTTTTCTTGGTATGCTTACATAGTTATATGGCCATGTTGATATTTATTTAGGGATAGCAAGTTGACGCGTTTACTGCGTGATTCACTTGGAGGAAGAACCAAGACGTGCATCATAGCCACCGTGTCTCCTGCTGTTCATTGCTTAGAGGAAACTTTGAGCACACTGGATTATGCACACAGAGCAAAGAACATTAAAAATAAGCCAGAGGTTTGTTGCTGATTGACTGACTTGAGAGTTGAAAATGGAGTTGAAATGAAACTATGCACCTTTAGTAATATACATCTTCCCATTATTTAATGCATATCTTAAATGAGTATAATAGTTCAATAACTACTTAAGCATCCGATTTTCACTAACCTTTTCTATTCTTATTGTTTTTAGTTTTGCTACAATAGGCTTCATTGTCATGGCTTAAGCATCGGTTTTTACCAACCTTTTCTATTCTTATTGCTTTAGATAAACCAAAAAATGATGAAATCAACACTTATCAAGGATCTCTATGGTGAAATTGAACGGCTTAAGGCAGGTGTGTTGCTTTATCATGTTGTGGTGAAGTGCCTTAGATTGATTAAAGTATTAAACCGCTTCTTCAAAATTTTCTGTGAAAGTGCCTTATTGTTGATTAAATTTGTGACTTTTACCAGAGGTTTATGCTACGCGCGTGAGAAAAATGGTGTCTATATCCCAAAGGATAGATACTATCGGAAGAGAATGAAAAGAAGGTTGTCTTTTTCTGTCTTTGTCTGCTTGCTTCTTTTGCAATATAATATTTCATCCGATTCATCAAGAACATTTTTGTTCCAAGTAACTTTCAAATTCTTGACAAATTTTACTTTTTGTGCGTTTAATATTTTTGTTTCCTAGCATGCTTATCTTTTTCCTCTTTGTTTCATGTGTAGGTATGAATTGGTTTGATGTTTTATTTGAATGTTGTGGTTCTTAAAATCATTATTGTAAGGCTCTTTTGTTGATTGATGTGTTTCTTCCATAAAGGCTATGGCGGATCAGATTGAGCGGATGGGCGCCACAATAGAATCTTATCGTAAGGTTTGTTTTCTTTGAGCTATATTCTATAGACTTATAAAAGATATTATGCGCTTGACTTGTTTTGTATGTTTTAACCAAAGAACTTGAGGATATGCAAAACAAGTACGTTGACCAAGTTCGCTGCTCGATTTAAGCAACAAACTCGATACCACCGAGGTATGACATGGGAGCTTTTATTTATTTATTGTTAAGATATTCTACATGCTTGCTTATCCGGAAAAGGTTATAAATGACACGTAAAAACCTTAACAAGACTAGCAAGTTGCTTGCCAACCGAGAGGAAGAGTTAAAGAAGTGTCAGTATACCCTGAATGAAAAGGAATTCATCATATCCGAACAGAGAAAAGCGGTATGCGTGGATTGTGTTTCTATCATTTTTTCTTCCTGTAATGTTCCCTTGAAATAATGTTAATTTCTATTAAGCTCCTTTGAGATAATGTTAACTATTTGTAACGAGAAAATGCTCTCGCTCATCAAGCATGTGTTTTACGAGCCGATTTGGAGAAGTCCCTTCGTGATAATGCTTCATTATTTTTGAAAATTGGTAGGAGGTTTCTTTTCTCCGATCCGATAGACTAAGAACTTTGTATTTATTTTTCAAGATCTTATTATGTCTCTGGTAATTGTATAGGCAGAGAAGATAAACCGAATTCGATAACAGAGTCATGGTGAATAATTTTCAAGCGGAGCTTGCCCAAAGAGTTGGTTCTCTTTGCAACATCGTTGTCTCAACAGAATGAAAATCTACAAGGTGTGGAGAAGCTCATGTCATTCTTTTTGGGCATTCATGACAAGTGCGCACATCAAATATCCAATTGCAATCATCAAACGCTTTGCATAGGGGCGAACTCGAGGCAACCTTGTGAATGAATGTATCCAAAGTCATGTTTAATTAAGGATGTACAATCGTTAGGCATCGGCGTAGTCTTGAGAGTTTGCTCTTTCACCACCCTAATGCTTGTGTTGTGGTCTTCTCTGAGACACTTGATCTTGATTTCTTCAAAGATAACTTTGTTAAGGATGGGTGATTATGCTAATTATTAATTATTATATCCTCACATCCTTTCATTTTCTATCTTTTGTTGTTTGAATTTCGCGATTTTAGCTAAATTTAGGTTTTGCTTGTTTTTGGCAGTTACAAAGTTGCTGTTGTTATGCCAAATCTTGACCAGCTGCTGAAGGATACGCCTGCCCTCATTTTTTCTTCCGCCTGGTATGAATGGAGAAAGACAAAGTTTTATTCTACTCACTATAGCTTTTCGCCTGTGTTTTGAATGGTGCTGTACAAGTAAGTTTTTCGCCTGTGTTTACGCCTGTACAAGTAAGTTTTTCGCCTGTGTTTAGCTAGCAATTTGCTTAGTTGATATGTAAATTTCTATCTAGATTGTTGGGGAAAGTTATGGCATTGACATTGTCTTCTGATTTATGATTTATCAGGTACGGTGGGATCTATCTAGACTCTGATATCATAGTTCTGAAACCAATTTCTTTCCTTAATAATTCTGTGGGTATGGAGGATCCTGCTGTAGAAAGTGCTTTGAATGGTGCTGTCATGGCTTTTGGAAGGAACAGGTATTGTTAGCATGGCTCTTATAGGGCCAAAATGATTTCATTTCGTAAACATGATTTTCAAGGAAACTATCAAAACTAGGATCATGAATGTCATAATTCATAATGCTGATTGTAGATGTGAGATGTCAATAGTCGTGCTAAAGTTAATCTTCGCCGTTGTTGCTTTGCTTATGCCGCACACCGTGATTATTACCGTGTATCTTCTCGTTAACTTTGCTAAGCTTTTACTCATGTAATAGAATAGTGACACTGAAAATGACTCATTTTTGTTTAACATTTTTCTGACTTTGAATTGCATTTCAATAATCTCCTTTGAAGTGGCTATGCTAATGACAACATCATGAAAATACTTCAAAGATTGATTATCCTGCGCTTTGCAATGCAATGGTAGTTGCGCTTTACATTTCTAACTTCGATACTCACGCGAGCGCATACACACACTTTTTGGGGTTTTATAGATCGTAGATTGTATTTATAGACCGCCGTTACATTGATGTGTCCTCGATGTTCCTAGGAAACCCTTCTTGTGCATAAAGATCTCTCGGAGATGTTGGACTTAATGATCTTGTTGCGCAGAACTCCAAGGCGAAGGTATGACCTTAGTTGCAAATGAATGTATGAAAAGCAAAACATGTTTAGTTTTTTTGCTTTTCAATCTATTTTTGTTTGCTTTTTCTACCCCCTTTATATAATTAGGAGAAACATGTTTAGCGAAAATTAGTTTTTGCTGTTATATATCATTTTCTGTTCATTTAAAGTTTTCATTTTTGTACTTTTGTCTCCCACTAAATGTTCAAATTTGATAATCACACTCTTGTTTCACTCACTTATATCTTTTAGCTTATCTCAAACAGGCAAAGGATATTAGTAGTGGGAGGTGGAGGTGCGAGTAGGGTTTCTTTGCTATTCACTTTGATGAGAGCTGGTTGGTTGTCTATCCACGACTACTTGTGGAAGTCAAAGTGTTGACCGAATGTTAGCAAATTGGTCTTTGCCGAGCAAGTCGCTTGATTATGTTGCTGAGGTGGTGTTCATTTGCTTTGTATCATATTTCCAGACATTAATTCAGATCTTTTAATTATTATAGACAAAACAATTCTGGTTTAATTTTTAATTTCCAGACATTGATTATGTTGCTGAGTTGGAGTAGTAGGAAACTACTGCTCCATTTTTTTTAAATTTTTTTTTTAAAAATTTGCGACGGATTTGCCACGGACTTGCGACGAAAATTTGCCACGGATTTGCGACGGAACAATTTGCCACGGATTTGCGACGGAAACATTTGCCACGGAAAATTTGTGGCACACGATTTGCGACGAGCGTTTTTGCCACCAATTTTTGTCCGTGGCAAATCCGTGGCAAATGTTGTTTTGCCACGGAAATTTGTGCATTTGCCACGGAAATGTCCGTGGCAAATCAGCGATTTTCTTGTAGTGAACTTTTCTACAATGTGCTTGCAGGTAAAGAACAACACGATAGGAATCCTCAGTGGTCAAGAGAGGTAATCTCACACACCTTGTGCTTCTTGATTTGTCCTTTCTCTGAACTGAATGAAAAAGCCCTAATTTCGTGTTCTTTACATGCATGAACTGATGAGCTTCACCTTTGAAGCTCAACCCATAATACTTTCTTACATTCACACCTTCAAGAAGACCTTCCATAGGTAATTCCTCTTCCCTTACCTCTATTCCTTTCTCTTCTAGTTTCAATCACAGAAAACCCTAATTCTTAACAGTATTTTTCTCTTGTTCTTGCGAGGTACAATCACGCTTTGATTATACAATCTGAACCCAGAACCTTACTGAAAGAAAAAGAAGATCTTGGAGCTTACGTAACAGGAAGTAGTAGTGTAAAAGTAGAGTAGAATGGAATTGCTTAGAAATTTTTAAACTGTAAAACTATTTCTCTTATTCATTGTATTGATTTATGAATGTACAATATGTATTTATATTCGCTGGAAACTAGCTGTTAGAAATAGTTTGTTGCTAATCAACAAACTAAGTTTGTTACAATAACAAACTAGATAGTTAGTTAGTCTTTCTAACTTCCCATATGTTTATTATGTAACTACCAACGGTGCTATTTGTAAATATAGTCGTTGGGTTTTTTTTAATTAAGCTTAGGTTTGAATTTGATTATAAATCCAACAGATATCAATAAAGCTTGGTGTACGTGTATGTCTAAGTGTCCTTATGAAGCCATGGTTATGTATTTGTTTTTTTTTTAAATAACTGTTATGTATCTGTTTTGATATCAAGTGGCTTTAAGCAAAATATATATATATATATATATATATATATATATATATATATATATATATATATATAAATTAAGCCACTTCACATAATAGATATGCATTATTAATATTTGTCTATGTATAATAGATAGGATATTATTGGTTCGTTGCATGTGAATTGTTATAAAATTTATTGTTGAAATTTGGTTTTAGAGAAAAAGCAAAATGTATGTTTATGTTATTTATTTTCACACCGTTTACACATATATGATGGCTAAAGGCTGTTTATATTTTGGTTGGACCCACGGCCCAATTAAGTTAGCTTATTAATCCGTTAAGTATTGAATCCCTAATTTGGTTGGACCCACTTCCTGTTCATTAATCTTTAACTCATCTCTCTCAATCAAGTGGCCAATGACATCTACTTAGAACAATAAGAGAGAAACAATTACAAACAATAATAAATATTAAATCATGAACAATATAAATGAGAGAAAATATACTAAATTACTTACCAACTACAATGTTTTCCGATTTTGAGTTAATGATCTTCTGGAAAGGAACAAACGTGAAGTGGTTGAATGGTATTTCAGGTGCCTCAATGTGTTGGCAAGTTGTAGTGTGGATAAGAGAAAGCTTATATTTATTGGAAGTGGTTTTGTATTTCATAACATTCGCAGAAACCATAATTTTACGATTACATATGTAAAACCTTCTCTAAGGATCGACGCGATCAAACTGGCCCAAAAAGGTATAGGGTACTGTTGCATGGAAAAATTCATAAAACATTATCAGATAAAGATGGAACGGGAAACTATATCATAAGTATTTATTTATAACATATTATTTTTTTAAAAATTACGGTATATAATCAAATGAATAAAAAGAACTCATAAAAAAAAAAACAAATATATAAACGGCCTGGTACCTCACAAATAAGATTCATTTTTTTTACACTTGTCAATTCCTGACAATAAGTACAAGAATAGATTAAATAAGCTTCAAAAAATAATAGATGACAAATAATAAGATAGATATATAATGTATTGCAAATTGCAAATTGGACTATATTAAACCAACATTTCCATTTTTTCCCCTTTTTAATACAAAAAACTATATTAAATAGAATGTACATGGATACCCCATATGGTCCATTATGTTTAAATTCTATATGATAACATGAATAAAATGATTAAGCCACCAGTTAATAGTAAACTACTCGTAAAATACACGTTCGTATCCATTTGCTCAATTAATCGAATAATTCCCCACTTAAACGAAGAATTGAAAAGGAAAACTGTTAAGAGTAATATTAACTAAAAGGCAATATTTGCCACAATTAAAAAAAATATATAAAAGTTGTGAAAGAAAGTCAATGAAGAAGTGCCTTCTATAGCCTCTCAAAACACTGGGCGCTTAATTATAGAGTCCCATATATTAAAGAACATTTGGCGCGTGGAAATAAAAGAATGAATTACTCTGTTTTGTATACATTTTATTCGATAACGATCATATTAGTCAACTTCAATTTGATATATTTTAATTATTTTAAACCTTAGAATATAAAAAGATACTCATTTTTTTACTATTACGGAGTATCTTAATCAATTTTACTCCTTAATTTTTTCAGTACAAACATATAAATCATCTATGCAAATGATATTAGTTGCCATATAATAAGAGTATGCATCTAATAAGTAAAACGAAATATTTGTATAAAAAAAACTAAAGAATAATACAAAAAATGAATATGAAAGATTCCTTTAAATTGACAAAGCAAACGATACACAAAACGTTACAAAGACGACAAAAACATAAAGTACAAAACAAAACAGTAAATACATATTACTAAACCATAACCTAGAACCCAACACTGCTTGTCATGATATCAATAAAACCGACAACGTAAACACGTTTAATACACTCAACTAATCCAATTACGACTTAAAAATATTGTTCTAGCTAGGGAATTCCTTGGTAACTCCAAGCTTTATAGGATCACCATTCTTCAACCCCAAACACATGCAAAGGAGGCGCCAATCACCGGAAAGATAGTAATTAAGCAACATCTTTGGAAGCTGAAGCATTAGACGCACCCCTAAAAGGAACACGCTTGACATTGCAAGACCACTTTCTACCCCATTCATCCAAAACAACCACATCAGGAAGTGATCTTGGGAACGCAATTTTTCCAAATGAATGGTCTGTCATACCCTAATTTTGTCCGGCTTAGGTCAAAACCCTAATTTTTCCAAAAAAAAAATAAATAAACAGAGGAGAATAGAGCATCATGCATTGCATTTAGGTTTCTAAAAGTCATTTCAAAGCTTCTAAAATCATTTTTGGAGTTGGAATGCACTTTTAGACAAATTAGGTTTTTTCAGTGCAAAAGGGTATTTTGGTCATTTTGCAACTAAGGGACAATTTCTAAGGACAAATCATTCAACATGCATTTTTGAAAGATTAGAGGTCATTCCTAGGGGGAAAAGTCATTTTTGAAGTAAAAATGTGTTTTGGGTAAGTAACTAGGGTTGTTAGAGTGAAAGGGTATTTTGGTCATTTCACAATAAAAACGGTATTTTGTCCCAAATCACTGAACAATCATCAATGATTTAGTTGAGGGATATTTGTGCTCCATTGTGATTATTTTTGTGCATAAATATTAAACCTTTTGGCCTAAAAACCTAGTTTTTGGATAGAAGGGTAAAATGGTCATTTCCTTTAAGGTGGGGTAAATAAATCAATTTTGGGATTGGTGAGATCATAAAATTCAGAGTCCAATCATTGAATCATAGGATATGGCCCAAAATGGCATGAATTTAGAAGAATGATCTAGAAGGGAATATTCTACACTCTTTTGAATTTTGAAAGGTTAAGAATAGTACAATAGTACAATTTGCAATTCCACTCACTCTCCCACTCTCCATAGCTGCGCATATCAGCCATATACACCCCATTTTGATTTATTTTTATTGTTTGCAAATTGTACTAAATCATGGTCTTCCATTTAAATGTGAAATACAATCCCCACCCTTCATTTGAATCAAAATGGCACTTGTGTAATAAGCTTTATGGAAAAATACAATTTTGTAAATGAGCTTATCCTTCACCCCACTCCTTATGCTGCGCATTTCAGCTCCTCTCTCTCCTCATTTTGTGTTTTTTAATTACCCTCAATCCATGTGACATTGCATCTTGACCATTGATTCAAAATTTATCTCAAATCCTATTGGTTTGCAAGAAGCACATTACCCTAATTACCCTTTAAGTTTTTACCCCATATAAAAACCCAAAAGCAAGAGAGCCTCATAGACACACTCTCATTTTACCCTAGCACACTCTTCTTCCTCTCCTCCCTCTCTCAAGGCCGTAGCTTCTCTCCCTCCTCCTCCTCCATTTTCTTTTCAACCTTCATCCACCAAATCACCTCAAACTCACTCCATATTCATATACCTTCTTCCTTTCATCTTTAACTCCATATTCACATCATCAAAGAGTAGTTTCTTCAAGTTTATTTGGCTAGTGTTGATTTGTGAAGATTGTTGGTGATTGTTTACCTTTGATCTTCATTTTCTTCTTGTTTAGCTTGGATCTAGAGGTAATACTATTATCCTTTGCATTTTTTAGTTTTTCTAGCATGTAAATTCTTCTACTCCTCTTTCCTCTCTCAAAGAGGCTTAGAGGGCTCATTTCAAACACTATGTCAAGGACATTGGGAGCCTTGGGTGTTTGAAGTGAGCCCTTGGCCTTGATGAGAGTGTTCTTGTGTTTTAGCCATGTGTTTTTTTTGCATTTTCATACTCATTTTCACTTTTCCATGAATAAAGAATTTTCACATATTGTATGCATCTTTTTGTTCACATCATGACTTGCAATTTGAACTTTGGCTTGATGTATGGGTCTAGAAGTTTCGGTTTTGGGTCTTTAGAAATTAGGGTTTATGTTTGCTTTCTTTTCTCTTTTTGATTTATGTAAATAAAATGCTTGATGTGTTTGATTTGCATAATTTGTCTTATGTGTTGATTATGATTTTTTTTAGCATGAAATGATTTGTTATTATGTCCATATAGGGTTCGGCCTTAGAGGCCTTTTTGATGCTCATCTTTGTGCTAAAATTGTGTTGCATGATCTTGTGTAGATGAGTATAAATGTGTTAAGGTGTTTTTAACCTTTTCAACCATTCATTTATTTTTTACCTTACCACTCATTAATCTTTTACCAAAAGTAAAAAACATGTTAACTTTTTACTTTTACTTTCTCATTAAATAATTACCATTCACCTCATGCATTTCTATTTTACCATTCATTAACTTTTTACTAAATGTTTTACTACTTGTCTATTTGCAAAAATACCCAAAACATTTTTACACTTTGCATTTTACCACTTATGCTTACATGTTCATGCACTTATATGAGCTTATATCTCTTGCATTTTCATACTCCCTTAAATGCTCATGCATCCATTAGTTTCATGTCTTGCATTCATTATTGTATAATCATACATTCATTAATATTGTATCTTGCATTCATTTTCACATGTTCATGCACTCATTTAATACTATGTTTTGCATCCCTTTATTAATATTGTCCATGCATTCAATAATACTATGCCTTGCACTTCATAGTTGAATACTCATGCACCCACATGTTTGCTCAATCATGTATTCAATTTGTTCATGGCAATTTGCGAATATTCTTTATGATTATTATGCTTGTGTTCTTATTGTTGCCTTGGTTTTGACTTGAGAGGATTTGAAATGTTCTATTTCTTTTCAAACTTGAAATCACATGTTTTTTCCAAATAAAAACCCTAAGGCATTTTCCTAAACAAATCATTAACCATCACTCGAAGCCGTTGCTTGTTTGATCGTTAATGAGGAGTTATTAGTGATAGTCACTCGAAGTCTTTGCTTGTTTGACTATTATGAAAACTCCCACACATTAATTAAACAACAAAAATCAATTCAAACTTCCAAAATATCATGAGCTATTAGTGATAATTATCACTAAGTCTCTCCACTTCCTTCAAAATATTTTCAAAAATAGAATAATACAATGTTGTCACTTGTAATCACTCGAAGCCTTTGCTTGTTTGGTTACCGGTTCCAACTCTCTTTTCTTTCGAGTTAGTATTGAATGCCACTCGAAGCCTTTGCTTGTTTGGTGTTCACGAACACTCGAGTCTTATTTCAAAACTCCAAAACTTAAACCCCTAAGCCGTTTTCAGACGCAAAATGAGAACTACGTAGCTTTGATCCCTCAGTCGGTGAGGGTACGTAGGACCGGGTTCATGTCCCGTCAAGCACTCTTTCAAAAAAAATCTTTGTTTTGTTCCGCTTTTCAAAGATACCAAAAACATTCCTTTTTCCCGTTTTCAATAAAACCATTTCTCAAAAGAAAGAAAAGAAAAGAAAAGAGATAGAACAATATTGTGAACACTCAATTTTTTTCGTTGTTTTTCACTTTTTTCCGAAAAATCACAAAAATAATCGTTTTTGGTGTAGTTTCGAATTTTAGTGTTAAATCTGTCGTTTTGCTAGCGTTTGTAACTTTTACGTTGTTTTTACTATTTTCAGCTAAACAAAAGTAAAAAAAACATCATTCAGAAAATTACAAAATATAATAAGTAGATTTAATTAATTGTGTTACAATGTTATTTTACAGTCATCCAAATAAAATAAATGACAAAATCCGAAAATAACAAAAAAAAAATAGAAATTAGGATGCTCCAAACTACTCCAAGATGCATTTGGGCCTGCTTCAGATCTGAAAAAGTCAAAAGCAGTCAAAGGCCCGATCAAATGCATTAATGGAAAACCCTAATTTTTTTAGTATAAAAATAGGCTCAGTGAACGGTCAAAAGGGAGAAAAAAAAAGAATCAGCAATCACTAAAAAAAAGATCAGGGCTTCACGTCGAAACCCTAATCACCAAGACGCCGAGTTTGAATTTCTAAACAAGAACACGCAGTAGCAAAAAGGTCACGTAGTCGCCATTGTCGAGGCAACCGTTCATGTGGTGTTGGTGATTTGTCTCCTCTGCGCTTCAAAAGGTAAATACATGAACTCATTGTGATACTTGTAGTTCTAAACATATCTTGCCAAGGGAATTTTCCGCTATTGAGATTGAGTTTTAAAATGACAGTGGTATAAGATCTATGGTCTTAGTTACCTTGAGTCCTATGTTATTCGTCTACCTTGTTTGATAACATGATTTAGTGCCTTTGAACATGATTTAGTGCCTTTGAACATGATTTAATTGATATACATGTTTTATTGTTTCTGCCTAAGTGTCAGGTTTATCAATAGATGATTGTTTGAATATGTGTATAATTGAATCTAGTTCAAATGAGTACATCCATTGAGTTTCAATGTGTCGTGTGATATTTGATGTGAATCAAGGGATGCACATGACTATGTTTTATCAGCCATATATGGAAATTTCAAAAGGGGTACCAATTTCATTATATGGGTAGGTGATGATTTGATTAGTTACAGGATTATCTCAAGCAGTCCATGGTATTCACGATTTTAATTGATTTGATCTTTATTGGATTATGAACTTGTGATTCAAAAGGATTTGGAAACTTTACGGTGGTTTGTTTATGATTTCTATAAGAATTGGCATGAAGTGCTTCATGATTCAAATAGTTTTGAATCTAGAAGTTTATTTATTTATTTTTTCAAATATAAATTATACTGGGATCAAATTATTTATATAAAATTATTTCTGAAAAATTTTATGATTTGAAACGAAGGTGTGATTAATTTCAGTTTTTTACATTTGATAGCTTTGAATGCATATCATCATGTTTGGCTATTTGTCTATAAAAGGATTTTTGAATTAAAAATATGTGATAATATCTAATTCATGATTTGAATGCATCATTACGTTTCGATATATATCATTGAATGCTTATCAATATATTTGATTGCATATCTTGGATTTGATCGAGATGTACATCTTATCAAATCCACGACACCGGTTTGAGAGACCCGAGTTGTACAACTTGGTCCTAAACCACTTTAAAATTAAAACCGAATGACACGTTTTCCGAAAAAACTCCAATTAGTTTATTATTATGTAGCACCTATTTTCAAATACCAAAAAATATGGGTTTGACCGAGATATACATCTTGTCGAACCCGGTTTAAGAGACCCGAGTTGTACAGCTTGGTCCTAAACCCTTCAAAATTAAAATCAACCAACAAACAAATATTCAGGAAGAACTACGTGACTTTTGAGTCTCTCATAGCACTAGAGAGTACGTAGGCGCGGGTCTCCCTGTCAAAGTCAAAATTAAACTTTCTTAAATTAGTTTTTTTTTCTTCTTTCTATTTCTTTGTGAATATAAATTTTATTCCATTTCGTTTTGGGGTAAACAAATAATCAAGTAATTTAATTTTAGCACAATCAGATTTAGGGTAACTGTCTCAGGACAGATGTATTAGGGGTGCAGTGGGATTAAGTTTCCGCCCTTCCCTATGCATAATCGACTCCCGAATCCAACCTAGTTACGCAGACCAAATAACTTTAAATTAGGTTTTTCTCAATTTTTCCTATTATTAATAAATTGGGTGGCGACTCCTCAAATAATCTATTTTTGAGCCGTCAACGTCGAGATCCCGGTCACGACAGATGGCGACTCCACTGGGGATAGTGAGAGTCAAGCCCGGTATGTTTGGTTGTGCAAAATGATTATAAGGTACGCTTTGTTTACCCCTCTTAATTGCTTATTTATTTATTTCTTTGTACATATCTTATTTTTATATCTATATTGTTCCTTATAAACCCTAGGCTAGAGGACATGTATTATTTGTTGTTTAGTTGTATTTATTGAAATATTTTGTGATTTTATTTTATTTTTAAATTTTGAGGTTTGTATGCTCCTTCACACACTACACCTACACTGTGAGCACACACTGAGAGTTGAGCTCATACCTGAGCCACAAAAAACACCTTAAGTTAAAACGAGGATAAGTGGGACTCATTCTGGATGTACATCCTATGTGACTTCCATGAACTCCTCATCTAGAGCATGATCCTTCTATGCGGGTACTCACTTCCGGGATGTACATCCTGTTGTGTTTAACTCTCTAAAAGGGTACTTGGCTCTAGAGACCTTAAATCTCCATAGGATGTAGCTACCACCCTGTGAGTACTCACAATAAAGACATTAGCCCTATAGGTCCCAATGCCATATAGCACGGGCTAACCAAATTAGACCACAAAGGGAGCTATTTTTCCTCTTATCATAATTTTTGATTGAATATATTTTTCTCGTTATCGCTCATTAGTCTACACACAAAAAAATCATCAAAAAAAATTGTGTTTCATGTCATGCAACAAAAATAATCATATAGCCTTTCATGCATAAAAAACAAAATAATCATATTACATTTCATGCATAAAAAAAAACCTTATTGCATTTCATACATAAAAAAAAATATAATCATATTGCATTCCATGCATAAAAAAATAATATTGCATTTCATGCATAAAAAAATCATATTGCATTTCATGTATAAAAAGCATAAAAAAATAATGTTGCATCTAGAAGTTCATTTCATCTAAAAAAAATAGGATTTACTGTGTGTATCATTCATTCGTATTGCCTAAGTCCTTAAAAAAAATTGCATGTAGCGTACATTTTCATTTCATTGTCATTCATCATAAAATTTCTCCATTATTTTTCTTTGTATGTATGCCAAAAAATTTGCACATCTTCATGAGTAAATAAGCAAAGCACGTAGCATATTCCCTTCAAGGGGCAATAAAATTTGCATTACTTTTTTTTCATAAAACAATGAAAAAATATTACAAAACAAATGCATGTTGCATCTTAGGGTGAGTGCTTGCATTCATATCACACATTTCATAACATATTGGTTTCCTTGACCCATTCTCATGTAGCATTTTTTCCTGTTTAAAGAAAATCAATAAAAAAAGAGTTTTGAAGTCATTAAGTCTTCATTCATGTGAAATTTTTGCTTTGCGTGAAAATGGATACCAATCAAGCTTAGACTCATGGAATTGGATCATTCTCTTGAAAGTTTTTGGTAAGATTAGTCATTGAAGGATTAGAGAAGTAGGGTGAGAGGACAAATATCATGGGGAACTATACCGGGCATATTGGAAAAGATGAGTGGAAAATAGGGAGACATAAGGTCAGTGGCAATCGGTTCTTGAATAAATAGTTCAAAGCCCAAAAAGAGAGGATTGTCATTAGCGCTTGTTTAGTCATATAAGCTTGAAACTAAGTTAACTTTGTTGAAGCTTTACACTAATGGATTTGCATGAATCTCATTTTTCCCGTGTCCCCTTAAAACACCAACCCCTTTTGAGTTCTTGTCTCGTGATAACTCTTAAAGCCCTTTTGGTCGCATCATTCAAGGATGAACCAAAGAGCAAATATCGATCTCAAAGGTCCATTTCCCGGGAAAAAAACAAAAAATAGACAAAAAAATATATAAAGAGCAAAGGATGTGTAAAAGAGTGAATGTTATTTCAAATTAAATTTTTGAAAATGCGGAATCATGATTTCAAATGAAGAGTGGCCATTTTTTTCCTCTATCCCATAAAAGGACCCTCATTGTCGCTTTGAGCTCTGCAACTTCCATTCACTAAACCTCGGACAAGGATCAACACCACAATAGAATTTAGTGCATTCACTTTCCAAAGTTATTTTATCAAAGATAGTGGAAAAAGTTCAAAAAGAAAAAGAGAAATGAATAAAGTCCGCAAGACTAAAAGCAAGTATTGTCATTCTTGGCAAAAGTTAGGGCACAAAAGAAAAAGTAATGAAAAAGCATAGAAGTGAAAAAATAATTAAAAAAATGTGAATGATTTGAGGAATGGGGAACACAAGAGGAAGTTTGAATGCACTAAAGATTCATGATCTGCTCCCATAACCCATACCCATAAGACGTTTCTCAGACACCTTCTACTCCTTTCTCTTCCATAACCCATATCCAAAAACATTTCTTTAAGCCTTCTAACCATTTTTTCCCAAATACTCATAGCCCATATCCATAAAACATTTTTTTAGCCCTCCATTCATTTTCCTTCTATAAACCATAACCCAACCCATAAAGCACTTCTGGGAACCTTCTAATCATCTTTCTTTCATAAGCCATAACCAATAGCCACATTGCAAACCTTTAAAAGTCCACTGATTGATGGATGATTGATTTCATTTGCTTAATGTTAATTTTGAGATAAATCGTTTGCTCCTTTTAAATTATTCTTTCTTTGTAATAAAAAAATGAAGAAAAAAGAGAAAATCCCTCTAGATTGAAAACCCGAAAGGGCAGTCTAGGCAAAAATTAGGGATAATAAAAAAAAAAATAATAATAAAGCCCGCTAGATTGAAAACCTACAAAGGCAGTCTAGGCAAAAATTAGGGCATAAAAGGGGAATGAGACTTACAATGAGAAGCTTATGTAGTTCACTGGGAAATTTTTTCCACTTGGGCCAAACAAAAGTGTACATTGGGGCAATTTTGAGGAGGGTAAAACCCCACACCGGCAAGGTTTCGTAAAGACCTGTAGAGAGTCAAAGGTTTCTTGCTACACCATATAGTATTCTCTCAGTGGAAATGTCTTTCACGTAATGAGGCAAATTCTTACCATACCCTACATCTCATTAAACTTTGTTTGCCACACGAGTGCACTCTTGTGAGCAACAACTTTTACCAATATTGGGGCAAAACTGGTGCAAGACCTTCCACGAGTCCAAATCCTCTGCACACTTGGGTTGTTTTCTCTTGAAGAGTGCTTGTTGCCACACAGAAACAAAATCTTTACAGGGACCTTCACGAGTCAAACTTTGTTTGGTACACCCGTGTAGCCTTTTCTTAGGGAGATACCTTTTACAAACACCTGGGCATAAATGTTTGCATTACCCTTGATGAGTCAGATTTTGCTTGATAAAACCCAATTCCTCACCAACTTCCAACAAGTAAGGCACCTCAAGTAAATGGAATTCCCAATAGCTTGAGGCTGCCATAATACCTCTTCCTCTACTATCTTGTGTCGCCTTTGTCCTCCCTATGATTTCCCTCTGGAAATATCCTCCACGTTCAATCCAAAAATTCAGAAACACAAACCCAACTTAGATATTCGTGAATCCATGCATGTTCATTAAGTAATGCTTCAATAATAGTCAACTTGGAATCAGTGATGTGATTTAGAGAGCTAATGGAAATCATGGAAAGAAGGAGAAGGTCAATTTTGAGGGTGTTTTGCATTGGAAGGTGAGAAGTGACCTTAAAAGAAAATAGAAAGCTTGAAAGGGTGACGATAACCTTCCATATGAGGACAAGCTTGATTGGTTTAAAATAAAGCCTGCACAAAAAATTCTCAGTGAATCCATCTTTCAAGACAAATGCATCTCAATTTCAACTCAAGACTCATACATAATTCATGCATTTCATGTCATAGTTTGCATACATTTTCATCCATGCATTCCACTTCATAACTAGAAGCATACATCTATGTTCAGGACTTTGTAAATAAAGTAATAAAACCATCCAAAATGCAGTGTGCATTTCATGCTCTAAACTTTGTGCTATCGGTTCAGCCTTGGCACATTCTTTCATGCTATCGGTTCAGCCCTGGCATTTCCCTTCTCATCCTCGTGCTAACGGTTCAGCCACAGCCTTTGCTTTTTACTTTTCATGCTAACGGTTCAGCCACGCATTGTCTTTTATATTTCGTGCTAACGGTTCACCACGACAACGCTTTACTTTTCATGCTATGATTCACCGTCATTGTCTTTTATATTTCGTACTAACGGTTCAGCCACACCTTTGCTTTTTACTTTTCATGCTAACGGTTCAGCCACGGCATTGTCTTTACATTTCGTGCTAACGGTTCACCCACAGAACTTATTTACTTTTCGTGCTAACGGTTCAGCCCTGGCACTGTCTTTTAATTTTCCATGCTAACGGTTCAGCCCTGGCATTTGTCTTTTAATTTTCCATGCTAACGGTTCAGCCCTGGCATTTGTCTTTTAAATTTTGTGCTAACGGTTCACTTCTTTCGTCTTTTAATTTTCCATGCTAACGGTTCAGCCCTGGCATTTGTCTTTTAAATTTCGTGCTAACGGTTCAGCCCTGGCACTGTCTTTTAATTTTCCATGCTAACGGTTCAGCCCTGGCATTTGTCTTTTAATTTTCCATGCTAACGGTTCAGCCCTGACATTTGTCCTTTTATTTCGTGCTATCGGTTTTGCCCTGGCTCTATTTCCTGACATGCTGACTGATCTTGCTCCGACATTGTCTTTTATTTTCCCCGCTATCGGTCTTGCCCTGGCGTTGCTTTTATTTCGTGCTATCGGTCTTGCCACAGCACTATTTCCGACATCTTGGATCGATCTTGCTCCTACATTGTCTTTTATTTTCCCGCGCTATCGGTCTTGCCCTGGCGTTGCTTTTATTTCGTGCTATCGATCTTGCTCTGGCACTGTTTCCTGACATGCTGACTGATCTTGCTCCGACATTGTCTTTTATTTTCCAGCTATCGGTCTTACCCTGGCGTTGCTTTCTACTTTGTGATACTAATTTAACTCTGACAGTCGTTTTGTAATATAACCCCAACACCACACCTTCGACATCGCTGACTAAAATTGAGGTTCATATCTGTACTCATTTCTTACTTTAATAACACAACGAAACGTACGTTTTTTGTATTATATCGTAAGAAAATGAGCACAGAGGGGCAACTGTGAACACTCAATTTTTTTCGTTGTTTTTCACTTTTTTCCGAAAAATCACAAAAATAATCGTTTTTGGTGTAGTTTCGAATTTTAGTGTTAAATCTGTCGTTTTGCTAGCGTTTGTAACTTTTACGTTGTTTTTACTATTTTCAGCTAAACAAAAGTAAAAAAAATATCATTCAGAAAATTACAAAATATAATAAGTAGATTTAATTAATTGTGTTACAATGTTATTTTACAGTCATCCAAATAAAATAAATGACAAAATCCAAAATAACAAAAAAAAAATAGAAATTAGGATGCTCCAAACTACTCCAAGATGCATTTGGGCCTGCTTCAGATCTGAAAAAGTCAAAAGCAGTCAAAGGCCCGATCAAATGCATTAATGGAAAACCCTAATTTTTTTAGTATAAAAATAGGCTCGATGAACGGTCAAAAGGAGAAAAAAAGAATCAAAGAATCACTAAAAAAAAAAGATCGGGGCTTCACGTCGAAACCCTAATCACCAAGACGCCGAGTTTGAATTTCTAAACAAGAACACGCAAAGAGCAAAAGGTCACGTAGTCGCCATTGTCGAGGCAACCGTTCATGTGGTGTTGGTGATTTGTCTCCTCTGCGCTTCAAAAGGTAAATACATGAACTCATTGTGATACTTGTAGTTCTAAACATATCTTGCCAAGGGAATTTTCCGCTATTGAGATTGAGTTTTAAAATGACAGTGGTATAAGATCTATGGTCTTAGTTACCTTGAGTCCTATGTTATTCGTCTACCTTGTTTGATAACATGATTTAGTGCCTTTGAACATGATTTAGTGCCTTTGAACATGATTTAATTGATATACATGTTTTATTGTTTCTGCCTAAGTGTCAGGTTTATCAATAGATGATTGTTTGAATATGTGTATAATTGAATCTAGTTCAAATGAGTACATCCATTGAGTTTCAATGTGTCGTGTGATATTTGATGTGAATCAAGGGATGCACATGACTATGTTTTATCAGCCATATATGGAAATTTCAAAAGGGGTACCAATTTCATTATATGGGTAGGTGATGATTTGATTAGTTATAGGATTATCTCAAGCAGTCCATGGTATTCACGATTTTAATTGATTTGATCTTTATTGGATTATGAACTTGTGATTCAAAAGGATTTGGAAACTTTACGGTGGTTTGTTTATGATTTCTATAAGAATTGGCATGAAGTGCTTCATGATTCAAATAGTTTTGAATCTAGAAGTTTATTTATTTATTTTTTCAAATATAAATTATACTGGGATCAAATTATTTATATAAAATTATTTCTGAAAAATTTTATGATTTGAAACGAAGGTGTGATTAATTTCAGTTTTTTACATTTGATAGCTTTGAATGCATATCATCATGTTTGGCTATTTGTCTATAAAAGGATTTTTGAATTAAAAATATGTGATAATATCTAATTCATGATTTGAATGCATCATTACGTTTCGATATATATCATTGAATGCTTATCAATATATTTGATTGCATATCTTGGATTTGATCGAGATGTACATCTTATCAAATCCACGACACCGGTTTGAGAGACCTTAGAGTTGTACAACTTGGTCTAAAACCACTTTAAAATTAAAACCGAATGACACGTTTTCCGAAAAAACTCCAATTAGTTTATTATTATGTAGCACCTATTTTCAAATACCAAAAAATATGGGTTTGACCGAGATGTACATCTTGTCGAACCCGATTTAAGAGACCCGAGTTGTACAGCTTGGTCCTAAACCCTTCAAAATTAAAATCAACCAACAAACAAATATTCAGGAAGAACTACGTCACTTTTGAGTCTCTCATAGCACCAGAGAGTACGTAGGCGCGGGGTCTCCCTGTCAAAGTCAAAATTAAACTTTCTTAAATTAGTTTTTTTTTCTTCTTTCTATTTCTTTGTGAATATAAATTTTATTCCATTTCGTTTTGGGGTAAACAAATAATCAAGTAATTTAATTTTAGCACAATCAGATTTAGGGTAACTGTCTCAGGACAGATGTATTAGGGTGCAAAGTGGGATTAAGTTTCCGCCCTTCCCTATGCATAATCGACTCCCGAATCCAACCTAGTTACGCAGACCAAATAACTTTAAATTAGGTTTTTCTCAATTTTTCCTATTATTAATAAATTGGGTGGCGACTCCTCAAATAATCTATTTTTGAGCCGTCAACGTCGAGATCCCGGTCACGACAAATATATTTCAAATCAAACATTTCAAAACCACATCAAGTTAATGGTTCCCTTTCGGTAGAAAGGGCGTGTGGGGTGCTAATACATTCCCCATGCGCAACCGACCCCTGAACCTACATCTCTGTGTTTTCAAAAGACCACCCGCGTTTTTCCAAAAAAGGTTTTTTCAATGTTTTCCTAAATAAATATTGGTGGCGGCTCTACTATTTTCACGTTGTCAAACGAAAAGTCCAAACCGGATTTTTCGGGGCGCAACATGGTCCAAACGCTGAAATGAGATAGGAATTTTTTTAAAAAATAAAGAAGTTAGTTTATTAGTTTAATTAACAACGCAAATGAAATGATACATTTAAATAAAAATGATTAAATCAAAAAAATATATAATACTCACCAAAGCAATAAGGTCAGAGGTAACAACTTTCTTCAAAAGAGCAAACTTAAAACAATGGCGGGATGACGAATTATACCATCCACTGAAACTTCATCGTTGGAAAAAGTTACTGGGACAGATCGAGAGGCTTCCCAACATGAATATCTTTGGAGGCAACGGATAGACAACCTGGTGAAACTTACGGTTGAAAACACGGATAAACACTTCAGTGCTAGAAATAAAGGTAACTTGAAGCCAACCACCATCATGTAAGTTGTAGAACATGCCCAAATGTCTCCATCCCTGATGCAAATAAAGAAGACCCCTGTGCATGCGTATGGTCACTTGAAAACAAATATCAATGACAATTACCTAAAACATAAATCAAATACCACACATACATAAACAACTAAGACGAATAGTAAAAAAAAATTAAATGGGGCTAAACCATGTAAGGATCAAAGCCACAGATATATGTCTGCATTTCTAGAGACAGTAAGCCGACTAATCAAAGTTCCTCTGAATGCAAAGTATCCCACAAGGACATTAACACCAACACAAATGATGAGTACAACAAAGACATCAATCTATAAGAAGCTACGACCAATAAAAATTAAACACATTATCTGCAACATATATTCCAATGTGTTGTCTCATAAAAAAGACAACAAAACAAATTGACACATACACACAAAAGAGGGAAAAAATATGAAAAATATAAACAGTGAGGGTTGCAAGCGTGTGAAGAATGCAGGAACGGGGCAAAACAGCTTAGGCGCCAAAGTTTCACGTGAGGGCTGTTGAAGATGTATATATATATATATATATATTTAAAAAGTAACCACCGGCCCTCAACCACCCGCGGCCGGTAACCACCACGAGTCACCGGAGCACCGTCGCCGACCGCCGGAAACCGCCACCGACCACCACCGGTGACTCACGGCAGTTACCAGTCGCGGGTGGTGGAGGGCCGGTGGTTACTTTATATATATATGTGTGTGTGTGTGTGTGTGTGTGTGTGTGTGTGTGTGTGTGTCAGAATATATTGACACCAAATGTCAAACTTAGTGACTTACACCAGTTAATAACTTCGCGTATACAATAAAATTTATCAATCCGACCGTTGAATAACATTATATTATCTTTGAGATCATATATATCAAATTTCATACAAATCAAAAATCATTTGATACTCCATCGCACTACTTTATTTTGATGGCTAATAGTTATTTATAAGATAAGTAAAAGTGCATTGTTAGATAACACACCTATAAGTATCCAAATTTTATGAAATTTGATAGACATCATCACAATGATAAAACAATGTAATTCAGCGATTGGATTGATAAATTTCATTGTATCCGCGAAGTTATTAATTGCATAGTAAATCATTTAAGTTTGATCCTGATGTCAATATATCCCGACTCATATATATATATATATATATATATATATATATATATATATATATATGAGATGACAAAAGTGGTGAATGAATAGGAAAATCACTGGTCGTTGGCTTTTAATGGTTGTCTCCATCTATTTTAGTGAATGAATAGTTGTCGGTCAGAGAAGTATTGGGAGACATATAATGTTTATGAAATTTGATAGACATCATCACAATGATAAAACAATGTAATTCAGCGATTGGATTGATAAATTTAATCAGATCCGCAAGCTTATTAGTTGGTGTAAGTCACTGTTTGTGTCCTGCCATCAATATATCCTGACTCATATATATATATATATATGAGATGACAAAAGTGGTGAATGAATAGGAAAATCACTGGTCGTTGGCTTTTAATGGTTGTCTCCATCTATTTTAGTGAATGAATAGTTGTCGGTCAGAGAAGTATTGGGAGACATATAATGTTTGTTGAATTGATGACAACAACATGGACACCTCTTTTTTTAACCAATAGTCGTCCACTTCATATATTTAAGTCAAAGATAATTCAGATTTTTTGCATGCATTTTTGTATTCATGTATTTGTTTTGTTGCTACGTCAATGAGGATTCAATTTAGGAGCATTTGTTTTTGAACACACTATAGTATTTAATGCAACATAAAATAATATTTTTAAAAAATATTATCAGCATGTTAATACAATTAAGAAATGAATTTGTCTCACTTAATCAAAATGAGACCATTGAATTTGGTTGATTTTTTTAAAATAATAAGAGATGTTAGTATAAATATTTTTTATGAGAAATGTTATTTGGAAAATAACTTCCAAACAAAAATATCCAAAAACCAATTTACAACTCTAATTAACCAAGTTTTTTAGGTCATTAGCCAACCTGCATTTTCACAGTTTTCTAGGGAATTGACTAAAAATTTGGTTAATTGGTTACTTGGTTAATGGACTAAAAAACATGATTAATTGTTGTTGTAAAGTGGTTTTTGGCTATTTTTGGTTGAATTTTTTTTGGCTATATAACATTGCGCTTTTTTTATTTGATATATCACCATAGGTATTATCGCCTATCAGGATAAACAAACATTGGCTATATATACCATTGGCAAATGTGTTGCATTGGTGGGTTTCTTCCTCTTATTATTCGATTGATAAATTAGTCCACTTTATATTTTTGGTCAACAATTAGTCCACTTTATTAAAATATTTGTTCTTCATATTGTTCCTATGATAGATCATTCACGTGTATGGTAACTGTATATCCTACTAAATATTTACCATCCACCTCCCTTTCTAACCAATTAAATTATTTTCTTAGTTTGACCAAAATTTGTGTACAACTTAATTTGGAGCTCCACATATAATTTGGAGAATAGTGTTTGTATCTTGTGTGGCCCATGCGCTGTAGCCATTTTTTGGTGTCTTATATTTGCATTATTTGTTGTTAAAGGAGGTGTAGGAAAAAGTGAAATGTTGAGTGTAGTATAAAGCAAACAGTGTATTGACCCTTTCTATGGAGGTTTGGCAGAACAGTTTCAAAGTTGTAGATGACACTTTCTAGGGTCACAAATGGGCATAAATGGTAATGGCCACTTTTCAAAAAAATTATCTTTAAAGCCTCATTTCACTCCCAATTTTCTACATCTTCCAACCCAAACATTTCCTCATCCACTTTAACAATATGAACCACTAGTCTCTCCAACTCAGAACCCCAACAAAATTTACTAAATATGTCCCATAATCAATTTTTATTATTTTTTAATGAAAATGAAAGGTGTGGGGCCAAGCGTCATAAAAGAGAGTGAGAGAGAGTTTCTTCTTCAAGACTTCCATCCCAATAAGTAAACACTTTTTATTCTCCAGGATGGGGTACCTATTAAATTTTAATTCTTTGAAAATAAGAAATCCTCTTTGTGGATGCTCTCAAAGACCAAAATGGTTGTTTACCTTAGAGCATCCCAAATGGGAAGTGTTTATCTTCTTTTTCTTATTAGCACTATTCTTAATAAGCAATAACCATTGTAAAAAAAAATAACTTGGGTACTTATAAGGAGAAGTGCTACTACAAGCATTTTCTCTCTCTTATTTATGCAGGTCTTATTTAAAAATAAAATGAGTTATTTGTCGATAAAGTGATAATGTGTAGTTATTTGTGGAACCCATTTAAGAAATTTTATGCAGGAGGCTCTAGATTTACGACTAAAATTAAAGAAACGTTCGGCGCACCAGTTAAGTATCCAACTCCTCCAACTTTTGCAATAACAATAAAAATGCATTTGGAAAAAATTAATTGTAGTTGAGTAGATAGTTAATTGTAGTTGACCTAAATTAAGGATGTTCGGTAAGTAAGTAATTTATTTTATATATTTGTGAATATGTGTTTGATCAACACCTTCTTAACTATTTTTTAAAAAAAATTATAGGTCATTCCTTTTCAGGTCTTTGAAATAGATGTTGCATCATACTGTGTTTCACATGATACTATATATGTTCATCGATATATTTGGAAAAAATTGGCCTACGTACGCGTTCATCTAGAATCTTTATGGGTTAACAGGCGGATGAACTTCATTTCTTGAAGCAAATCAGTTTGTTGTTAACAATTTCATTAAACTTAGTTTTCCACTTATGTGTCGACTTGCATGCATCATTTTATTGTCATTAAATCAAGAATTTAAATGTCACGTTTTGTCTTAATTTCATGTAACCTTCTACTCACATTTGAGGTGCTAGCTCAGTGGTAAGAGCTAGCCTTATATCCTTAAGGTGTTGAGTTCGAATCCCCCCAAAGACAGTTGTAAAATGGTCATTAGTGTCACATTGATTAATAAAAATGTTCCCCTTCCCCAATTTAAAATAAATGTAACCTTTTGTTTAGTGTTTCATAAATAATGTATACTCTTTAATTAGAATTTGCATATTATATATTGATATTTCTATCTTATGGTAGACTGATAGATTTAATGTTGATGTTCATTGTGTCAGTAAATTTGTTTATTGGTATTTACATTCTTTATTAGTTGGTTGAGATATTTTTACGATGATCATTATGATGACTTTCATGTTGGTTGACATATATTTTTGACAAATTAACAAAATAAATATACTCAATTGTGTGTGTGTGTGTGTGTGTGTGTGTGTGTGTGAATGAGGCGAGACATGAATTTATCCTGGAGCGGGTGCTATACCAAACACTATTCTGAACCAGATTCCTTTTTTGCCGAGAACTTTTCTTTTGGGACTTGGACACAACCGACTAAGAGTTATGCACTGAGCAACTGTTCCTTGGCTCTCCGGACCCATCGGAGCAGCCTTATCGACAAACACATCCCCCCCAAAGATTTCCTAATATTCTCATTTCAGATGCTACCGCAAGATTAGAAGTAGCATTGGACTCTGAGACACTTAGAGAATCCATACTGGTCATGGGAGGATGAGTGAAGGATGAAGAGTTGCACTGACTAGCAAAATTCATTTCTGGAAAACGCTCTGAGTCAATATTGCATACCCGCAACTGAGGCGAAAGAGTCCTTGACAAATTGGACCAAATTTGAGTCTTCATTAGGACGCATAACCTCATCATTAATCTCCTTGCTCAAAGAATTCCCTTGCTGTTGTTGCGCATGGGAAGTAGACGGATCCTTGAAGCCAACACTTGTAGCCTGAGTTGTCTGCTCAACCTTAGGAACATACTTCAAAACCTGATTTGGCTCCTTCCACTCCTTGTTGTAATCCCCACCAGAGTGTATACTTTTTTTTACAATTGCTGGTGGTATGACTAATAGTCTTGCAATTCATACAGCAAAGGGGCGGATTTTCATACTCAAAACCCACAAAGAAAGCATAACCAGCCCTTTCAACTAGGATTTGATCCCTAAGCATTGATTTCAAATCTATATCAACCAGAATGTGAACAAAATGACCAAAATATCTGTCAAAGGAACTTTTACTTGTTGTATCATCAAGAGTAATTGGTGTGCCAACAATGCTGACAATAGCAAAAAGTATTTTTGGATGCCAATATTATTGAGGAAGACATGTGATCCTAATCCAGAATTGAGCATATGTATGTTTGATACGAGAATGATTAAAATTAGGCTGCCAGGCGAACAACCGGAGCAAACCTATCTTGCAGGGCCAAGAAGACTACGACTGTATTCTATGTAAATCATCAATTGAGGAAAAAGAAAATTCATAGTGTTCCGGGGCGTATTAGCAAGGACACGGAGGTGCAGTCAGCAATGGGCCAGCGGCCCAACTCTGCCAAACGGCCCAAGACCGTGGCTTGGTCCGCAATTCTCGGCGACCGTACGCGCAGCTCGCAAATCGGTCGGTCGCCTGATGGTATAAATACCACCTCGGTCCACATCGTCAGTCACGCGATTCCTACCTGTGATACCCGCCTGTTAGCACACCTCCGACAGTAGGCGTCGGAGTGTCTTTGCGGTACTCACCCGAGGTGCTCAAGACCGGTCCCCACACCAAAGAAATGCGACCAGGACAAAGGAGCAAAGACACAACACACTTGGTGATCAGGTACGATCACATAGTAACCTTTCCCCAAAGAAATAAGACCCCACTTACCGATAGGTTTCCAAATATCATGAAGTTTAGATCACATAACACCAATTTTAATAGGGGAATCTCCCTTTGATAGTAACAATCTGCCAAGGAATAGATATTCAACTCATCTCCTTTAACATGCGGGTGAGGACGAATGCTAGAAGGAATATCACAAAACATGTTCATTGAAACTGATATCAATTCTGTGAAAAATTTCATTTTTGTCATATCAAATTTATGCACCTTTTGGTGAATAAATTCTTGAGAATCCTGACCAGCAATATTTCTTGACTTAATTAAATCAGTATTGCCTTGAATGTCCAACGGCTTCTCCTTATCAGATTTTCCTTTCACAGTCCCACGATTAATTAAATCAGGAAATAACAAAATATCATCACCTCGAGCTGGTATCATCAGGAAGATTCCGAATGTTCTGGCATAACAAAATATCATCAGGAAGATTCCGAATGTTCTGGTATAAACAGGTTATTTTAGTTTGTCTTCATTGTTTAAATGATTCAACGAGAGAGGTCATGCCTGCATTAAGATTTAAAACTTGTAGTCTACTTTCAGGAAATCTTGTTTTTTTTTATAAATCGGGTATCCTATGCGCACAACTGTAGAGACTAATCCCTCGAGCTGGGTAGGACCACTATGGGCTGATTTCTCCCTCAAGAGATTTAGCACTACTGCATGCCCAAGGCTGGATTCTACCCCAGAACATTGGTTAAGCTGGAAGAAACCACTCTCATCTCATCCAATGGAGCAACCATTTATAGAAGATGGTGATACTTTTCCTTCCACGACAGACGTTGAAGGCACTGAGGATTCCTACGCAAGATAATTGAGAAGTCAGGTGTCTAACCGAGAGAATGTATGTTTTGTTAGCCATTGTTTCAGACTTCGGAGACTCATTAATATTGTTATCTAGATGGCTTTGTTTTATATTTTTTTCTGCTATTTTTGTAGTACTCTGATTTATATATGTTGAGTGGCTTTAGCATATTACCACGTATTTTTGTAAAATCTCTTAACATTATGTCTTTATATACGTGATGCATGTTCAGTTATATAAGTATTTTAAGTTTTAAATTTATTCGTTTTTGAGATAAAGAGATTAAGTGTTAAAGGTTACTATGATGAGGACGAGGGTCGTCTCATTTATTGGTTAAGTAGAGGTAACCATTTTGGAAAACATGTTATGAGGTGCTAATACATTTTCCACACATAATCGACTCAAAACCCAAAATTTGGTATTCAAGACCTATTTTCTTTTATAATGAGATTTTCAATAATTATCATAATAATTAAATATTGATGCCGACTTCTTGGACCATAAGGAATTGTCCAACTTTTTTGTTTTAACAAATATATTATGAGTGGTTCAATAAAACTTTCAAGTTGGACAAGTGTACAACCAAATTTATTTTTACCTGATGTTTATGTTTGCTTGATAGTTGATCACCATCAAGCTAGTTCAATGGAGTTCTAAACATGCATTCATTGTCTATTTTAAAAATATTTGTTGTATCCAACATGACCAATCTCGTGCACTTGCACCAGTATACGATTAGTAGTATCATTATATAAGGTTAACGTAGTTAGAATTTGATTATATAGTAGACCATCAAACATTTTCATTAATTTTTTTTATTTGATTGCAAAAGGTGTAAAAAAAGGCAAAACGATTATATATATATATATATCGTATGGATATAGTATTTTAGTAATCAAAATTATTACACTGTATAGAAGAGATTCGTGTGTCACTTATTACAAGTAGTACATATAAGCTTTCCAACAACTACATAATAAAGATCATACATTAAGAGCTTACAACCTTGTTTTATTTTTCCACTCTACGTAGAATAATATGAGCACCATATTGTGGCTGAAGAGTGATTATCGAGGTTGGAGCATGAGCATATGCTGGAGAAAGTTGAAATGAGAAATTTTGTAAAATCAATGACAAGGCCATCTTTGCCTCCAATATAGAAAAGTTTTGTCCAACGCATATTCTAGGACCCCATCCAAATGGAAAAAATGAAACTCTCTCATTTGTTGCTTTTAGTAGTCCTTCAGAAAATCTCTCTGGATTGAACTCTTTAACATCATCACCCCATAGTTCAGAGTCATGGTGAGTCAAAATAGTTGGCAAGAAAACCTCCACTCCTGCAGGTAATGTTATGTTTCCAATTTTCACATCTTTATGAACAGCTCTGGCAAGCCCAAGTATTGGTGGGTATAACCTAAGAACCTCATACAAAATCATTTTCACCTGTTACAACAAAAAAAAAAGATACCTGTGGTGAGTATTCATGGTATTTTGTTTTTTGCTAGTAGGGTGAGCAAGCATAGAACTCTGGACTTCACACTATATTAACTTTTAAATGTCTTTTAGCTACACTTGAGCTAGCTAGCTATACTTTTAAATAATAATAATAATAAGGGTGCTTCTAGGGTGAGGGAGCAAATCCAATATCCCTCATTAGTGAATCCGTAGGATCTAGTATAAAAGTTCATCAACGGTTGAAATTTAATACTGGTTGATTCAATCTTAACCACTCATAGCATTTAAACAGAAACAAAGATATATAGTACTTACAATCTTAAGATGATTTAGCCCTTCAAAATCAGGTTTTCTGCTGCCAAAGACTTTTAATACCTCATCCCTTGCACGTGCTTGCCAATGAGGGTACCTACATAACAATACCATTGTCCAAACAAGCAAAACCGAAGTGGTCTCTTGCCCTGCAAAGTAGAATAGCTTGCATTCCTCTATTACATCATCAAGACTCATTCCAACTTTCTTATTGTCGCCATGTTCCTTAATTTCCTTGTTATTTGATTCCAGCAGTAAACCTAGTAAGTCATTCTTTGTTGCTTCACCCGCCTTTATTTCTTTCTCCCTCTTGTTAATTATATCCTTAAGTGAAGTTTTAATATCTCTGTCATTTTTTCCCATTCTCTTATGAGTAACAGTAGGAAGAAACCTACAAATAAAGAATGTTAATTAGATGAACTTTGAACTGTCTACACCGCAAAAGACCATTTGGTTAAAGCTTAATTATATATAACAAGCATGATCTTAATTTCTTTAGTTGTCAAGCATTAACTAACTAACTATACGTATTAGTCTTAATTAATTACCTCCAAAAAGGAATGAAAGATTTCATTGCAACTTTCATTATAAGTTCAGTTTGCTCTCTTTGAAGTTCAAATATTCTTCTTCCTTCTTCATAACTGCTTCCAAATGCTGTTCTAGAAATAACATCACTCGCTAAATTTTGAAGAAAAGGCCATATGTCTATTTCACAAGATCCATTTGAAGTCAACATTTCCTCCCATTTGCTAATCAAATCATTGCAACTTTTGAAGAATATTGGTGTCATAATCTGTAGTGTATCACAAGACATGGAATTTCGTATCAAAACTTTGAGACTACTTTATAAAAGGTTAGTAAAGGGGACAACTAATTACCTTCAATTTTTCTGAATGGAATGCCGGGTTGATTATCTTTCTATGTTTACTCCACTTTTCTCCGTCATAGTTAGCTAGACCACTAGCTAGTAACTTGAAAATAGGATATTTGGTCTTTGGAAAATCAGAGATCTTATTTAACACATCTTTTATTTGCTCAGGTTCTGTGAGTGTCACCCTTGGCTTTGGTCCAAACCATATAAAAGAATTATTGCCTACATACCCCATAAAAAGCTTTTTAAATTTTTTTAGATAAACAAACTATATTGATAGAGAGGAAATTAGCACAAGAAGTACAAAAATCCCAATAAAGACATATATACCGTGTTGTATAACAGTTTGTTGGACATAGGGAAACACACGTGGCACTATGTTATCGGACAATTCCATGGGTTTTGATTTAGCTTCATCATCAATCTTTCTGTACTCTATCAAATCTCCAATCAAAAGCCTATAAGGATTTCCTTGAAGACCTTGTTCTCTTAATAGCCTCTCTAGCTTCTTTGGCTTCAGCCATACCCAGTTCAGCAACCTCCATCCCCATATCAAACCAAGTGTAGTAGTCACCAATATGATGGCTGAAGTTGTGGCCCATGCTGTTTCCATTTCTCTGCGGTGCCTGCACATATGAAATTATAAGCCATTCTCTATGTTATCCATTTGTCCTTTATCCTTTGTTATTGCCCCCACCCACCTCGTATTTGTTTGTATCTTAGCTATCAACACGTAGTAATATCAACAACCACATAATCCTTTTTGGTTTTTTAGCATTGTCATCATTTTTCTAAAAAACTATAGTTATTTTTTTATTGCTTTTTTTTTTACAACATTATTTTGAATTACTTAAATAATACTCCCTCCGGATCCTATTATTAGAAGAAAATACAAAAATCACCATTATTAATGAGCTCATTTAATTTTTGTCTTTCTTAAGTTAAATCTCCAAAATACTCTCCACTCAACACAACAGATTTATGTACATTACTTCCACTCACCTTGAAAAATGAAAAGAAAAAACGTTTAATGAGGGTAAAATTGGTATTTAAGCAATAAATATACACTAAAAACTATAATAATTTCTTATATTTTAGACAAAAATTAACTTCAAAAATCATCTTATAATAGGGACTGAAAAAGGTAAGATATTGAAGGTTTTCATGTTTTCTATACATCAAATTAAAATTTTTTTTAATTGGGTTGGAATACAGTTATATGTCATCTTGTTACTTCCGTTAATAAAAAAAATTTATCATATTTTTGTTTGCGTAGTATCCATGAGCCTTACCGATGACTAATCTAGATTGGGGGTATAAACTGACCACGTGTACTCGGTTTTGTCAATGTTTGTGGTCAGTGACGGATCTGGAAATTTTTGTTGGTGGGGCAAAATTTTGGTCCATAATATTTTTATATAAGAAAAGTTTTATAAATTTTGACAAAATACATAGTTGCGTGATAGAAAAAATTTCATCCCAAAATCTAATGTGTTTAGTCATTAGTGTGAGTCGATGTTAGAAGAGAAGTCAAAATTAAAAGAATTAAGAGATAAAATATATAGAAATGTCTTTTTTCTTTTATCTCTTATAACTTTTTACATTTATTTGTTTATAAAAACTATCTCATGGGAGCAACAATTATTTTTTTTATAAGGGCAAACCAAATTTATTAAGCATATATATACAAAAAATATTAGGCTAAGTGGGGGCAAATGCCCCCAATTAGTCTAACTTAGATCCGTCCCTGTGTGTGGTTCTCTCCTTTCAGTAGAGTTTTTGCACACTCAAGACTAAAATGCAAAACCTTGTTGAGATGAGATCCAAACTCAATTGCTGTTCGGACCAACCCTTTTTTGTACTTCGCTTAATAGCTTCTTGTGTATTTTCTCTTATTTTGTTTTCAAAGAGCTCCAAGCACAAAAGAAACGAACAAAATAAAGAATACAACACCCGTATGGTGTCTTGCTATTAGCGTCATTGTTATGTCTTTAGGCGCCAAATGCCTCACAGTGTCACACCTTGATCTAGATTCCCTGCAGTCTCATATGGCTGTAGGCCGCTGCATTTAGTGTCAAAAAAGTAGAAGAGGGATTATGAAAAGATAGTATTATAAGTATAAAAAATCCAAAAATAACCTAAATGTAGGAGAATTCAGGAAAGTACAACTGCAGAGGATCAATCTCGCGCCTCATTAGTGCGGTCTTCAATCTTTAATTTGCTTCATTCCTGTCCTAAAACTAGCTTGGATTTCCCCAAGTATGGGTAAATGTGTCTAATGTTATGTGTTGCATAAAAAACACACTTAGAGCAAGTGTACTTTTTCACGGAAGTAGAATAAAAGATTATCGTCTCCAGAGAGATTAATTAGTAAGTATCAAACTAGTCGAAATTATATATTGTTTAGACGAACAAATAAATTGATGTTTATAGAAACTACAATAAAATAAATAATTAACAAGAATTAAAATGCAATATTAAATTAAAGAACAAAAATGTTAAATGATTGGAAAACTAATATAAAGTTTGCTCATGCATTAATTATAGCCCAAATTATCCAATAGGTGCACCAACTAATTGATTTGATTATGAACATGCAAATGGTATATAATCCTAATTATGTGATAAAAACAATAGGATAATATTAATTGAAATAAATACAATAATTCAAAACAGGAATTACAACATAAAAAGGCCTCTAAGCAAGCAAGATTTACCCAAGATCCTAGAAGAAGACTTAGCTATCCATAATAATCAAGAACAATAAAATAGAAATAAGAGTCATAAATTACATAGATAAAAATAACTCAAAAAATAGAGAAATTTCTGATCTTAGTATTTAGTCTCATTTTTCTACTTGTAGCTTTCTCTCACGATGTCAAGACGTGCTCCAAAACTTCAATCTCTGCAATCTCTCTTTGCGTACTGCTTTTGGCCACCAATGTGCAATGTCGTTTTCTTTGCAATTCACGTGTGCGCTTCTCCCCATTCACCTTGCATTCCTTCCTATTTATATTTGGGCGTTTGCTTTTCCCACACCCCCTCCTACTCAAAACACACCCCATAAGGGTGTGAAAAGACCAAAATGTCACCAAAAACCTCTTTTTTTCACGAAATTTCACTGTTCGACACGGTCCTTCGAACAGTTCGAATGACATCGTTCGTGTGTGTTAAATCTTGACTTCACACCCTCTTGTGCGTAATTTCACTGTCGCATGGGGTCAATGCGAATAGGTTCGCATGGTCCGAACACCCTATTTTATTATAAAAATGGACTCTCACACCACATTCACCTTTTTTATTGCGTTCGCATGATGTTGTTCGAACGTGTTCAACAATGTCGTTTGAACACCATAAAACGCCCTCATCATGCCAAGTTTCACGCGAGGTTATTTTTGGAATAAAATTTGTTAAGGGTGTGTGAAAGAGTAGGAGGAGTGTGGGAAAAGCAAACGCCTTATATTTGTTTGTCCCTAGGGTAACGTGTTTCCAATTTCCATCATGCGCTGGATTCCTCTTGCAAATCTGTTGGGCTTTAGATTTTGGATATTGATTTTCCCACTCCCCCTCCTACTCACCGCACACCCCTAAACAATTTTTTTTCTAAAAAAAACCTCGCGTGATGGTTCGAACGACGTTGTGCGAACAGTTGAGACACTCGTGCAACACGGTTTAAGTGACGGTTCGAACGACGTTGTGCGAACGCGTTCGAACAACGTTATCCATATTAAGGAATTTTTGTTGTTCACATAAGCTCGTTCGAACAAGTTCGAATACATTCATTCGTGTTAAGAAAAGTTGGTAACTGATGGTGTGAGGGTGCATTATTATTGACTCAAATGATGTTATTCGAACGGGTTCGCATAGTGTCGTTCGAACAAGCGTTCAAATGGTTGTGTTCGAACCAGTGTTATGCAAAACAGATGCTAATAAACCAGAAAACATGGTTTTTTTGATGATTTCAAAATAAATCAGTCAAGAGTTATAAAATATTGTGTACCAAAATTATAAACCTAACTTAACATTGACTACCATCACTATTTTTACTTAAATCTACACAAGGAGTGGGATGGGGTTGTGGATCAGATGATAAAATTCTTCCACTTTTGCATGCGGCCAATAAAAAGGGAGTCCCAACTCTTTGCTATGGGTGCCATATTAGTATTCCATATCAAATCCGGCAGGGGCATTGGACTTCCCGGCTTCATAAAGACCTTCAAAAAGACAACAAAAAAAAGAATGTTATGTAATGTTTCTGAATAACTAAATTGAATCTAAATAGAAGACACTTTACCTGTACAAAGTGTTTGTATTTTGGTATGAAAATGATGTTGCACTGTCGGACACTTCTGAATGGTGCAACATTGAAAGGAAAAATTGTGTAACAACAATTAGGTGACCAACAAGTCGGGACGACTTTGTACTTGTTACTGATTAGATACCCCATTTTCGTTGTAGTCATCCAATTATCTTCAACATTATCCCCATGATGTGCCCTCAATAATGCCTTCATAACAAATGTGACATTTCCAATACCACCATACAGCCGAGTGTAGAATTCATTGTATTGGTTAAGCTCCTCCATCAGCTCAGTTCTCACGGACTATCAAGCCTCCTCACCCCTTCCAAGAAATGCAGCAATACACCGGAATCCACAGTTTCCATCACCAACCACATTAACAATTTTTTCAACATAGGGATGCATGTACTCTGGCATCCCTATTATGTATGTATTAAAAACATCCATAACTGCAGCATCCATATCTGTAACAATAGGATTCGGCGTAATAGCAGGAGCTGGTGTCAAAGTAAGAGCTGTTGAAACAGTAGTAGTAACAACTTCTGTTACAATTGGTGTGGGTGTTGGTTTCTTAGGTAGTGGAGGAGTATGGATTGTAGTAGCACTGTCAGCTAGAGTTCGCTTTTTGCTTTGTGATTGTAGCGACCGAAAAATCCGAGAAAAGGATTCTTCGAAGTTCGAAATGAAGCCTCCACCGAAATTCTAGTTTAAGGGCAAATTCGGAAAATCCCTTTAAGTTTTAGGACGTGGCAGTGTTAGGGTTCGGAAGTCGTTATGTGTGGGGAAGGTATTAGCACCCCACGATATCCTATTGTCTAATTAATTTAAGATTTATTTAATAATCACCCTTTTATTTGTAGAAAAAAGACTTATTTAGGTTTTTGGTTTTTAGTGCTTGACAAGAGTTGAGTCTTGCTCCTACGTACCTCCGGATGCAATGGAGGAATCAAAGCTACGTAGTTCTTCTTGAAAAAGGTTTATGGGTTGGTGTTTTTTAGTGTAGGGGTCCTAGGATTCCTTGAACTGTACAGCTCACTGATTCCTACGACGCTGACTAACCCGATTGTACAACCGACTTAGTCCCCTACTTTTTGAAAATGATTTTTGAATTTTTGAAAAGAGTTGTGAGATGGGTTGATTTTAGAATAGGTATCCTAGAACTCCTGAACTGTACAGCTCATCAGTTCTAGAACGGTGACTAACCCGGTTGTACAACCGACTTAATCCCCTATTTTTTAGGAAAAATGGTTTGTTCATATTTATTAAGTTTTGTGGTTCTTGAATCAGATGCACTCATTGGCCCTAAAATGATGACTAACCCGGTTGTACAACCGACTTAGCCGTTTATTTTTAGAAAAGTAATTTATTCGTATTTGTTAAGTTTTCAGGGTTACTGAACTGTACAGCTCATTGGTCCTAAAATGATGACTAATCCGATTGTACAACCGACTTAGCCGTTTATTTAATTTCGAGGGAAAAAATATTTATATTTGAATTGGAAAAGAATTAAAATGGAAACAGGGGGTGAAAATGGTAAATTAGGGTTTTATTAGTCGTAGAGGGCTGTATAATCAATAGGAGGTGCAAAGAGGAAAACCCAGTTCGCATAGGAGAGCCCAGTATGCAAAACTGGGCTTAAGTGGGGGAAGGTGTGCGCGTGAATTGGAGGGTGCAAATAACATTCTGATAATTAAAAATAAAAAATAAAAAAACACTATAAACGGCCCAAACCTAAAACCTTGGCCGAAATTCCATCAAAACTAAAACCTTGGCCGAAATTCCACCATTGAGAAGTGGGAAAAGCAAAGGATGTTGAACACCAAGTACAAAGTGATCAGAAATGAGGGGTTCTACAACACCCACAACCCATCCCTAAATGACAGCATAACAATCACCCGTAATGGACATGAAAATGTTACTTGTAACAAAAGGATGTTCTATGAAGCAAAAGTTTAGATTAATATCAGGAATGCGTGGATAACATACTGATACTAAAAGCATGACTGTGAACCGACACTTATGGCCTGTAGTTTGGGTGCAGAAGCAGAAGAACTAATATCTTAGAAAAGAAAAAAAAAACATAATAATAAAACAATTCTCAATGAAAAACATTAAAATTACCTTGACCAAAAGAGTAGTGAAAAGCATAGCCGGTGACTCTTTGTGTTCGCTTTTCCCATAGTTAATATAAGTTTTAACAATCTCGCCATTGACTTCGGGATCAGCTACTGCTGATCTTAAAGCTTCACTTATTCACATTAATGGGACACCGGATGAATCATGAGTATCGCTACAAAATGCGATATCAATGAACGCACCAAAGACTTGAGTGCGTACAAACCGTCGTCGTCAAGTCACAAGCATACGTGGTAGATTGAGAAAAATACCAAACAAATGTGTCAAGAATAGAGGATTTAGAGAAATAAGCAGCTCGCTGTCGGTATGGTAGAGCAGTGGCGGTGACTAGAGGAGAAGGATTAATGTCGATCGGTTATGAATTCCATTGCCAATAGGAGTTATGATAGAAACAATAGTCATCCATAGATATTGGCCAAACCATGAAATACGTGGCTGAGAATTATTTATGAACTAATCAATAAAAGAATTACTGATGTATCAAAAGGCTTCAGGTCCTAGACTTTTGCATTGACGTCAAATCATGATTGATTTCATATGGCCTCAACAAGATGTGGCGTGAACTCACTCACTAAGGAATAAAGATGTTGGCTTTGGACTAAATACACATACAAGAGGAGGTAATAAGTTTGCAGGAAAGAACTGTATGTTTTGTGATACGCAAATGCAAAGGGATGCCGAGAGAGAGAGAGTGAAAGGGAAGGGCGGCTGTGTTTTTATAGGTAAAAATTAGGTCATTAGCATTAATATGTTTTGACTGGTTTGACTGGACTTTTGCAGATCTGGTATGTGGGCTTGCTGAGTAGTCTTGGAGAGCAAGAACAGCACTCCCGAGAGATTACCGATCTTTGCTCCTTTATTTAATTTTCGTTTTTTATATTTTTTGTACTTTTATTATTGTTTTTTTTTGTATTTTAGAGATTGGGACCTTTTGCATACTCCTAAATTGTAATAAAAATTAAATTAGCTTTTTTTTGACGCTTTTACTCAAAATAAATTAAACGACTAAAACAAAAAAAGAGGACGGACAAAATTGGGGTATAACAGTGATGGATTAGGTGTTGGACACGTTGACAAAGTAGGAGTAGAACTCGAACTGTGTGGGTTTGTAGGCGTTCCACTCCTACTTGGGGGAGGGGGAGTAGGGCGTTTACGAGACTGAGCAAAACATCCACTATCTTAACCCTGTGGAGAGTCAAATTTGTCATCTACATGCTCCCAAAAGCACTTGTCTTGCTTTGTTGAGTAATCAACTTTCCCTTTCTTATCTTTTTTTGGTGCTCCCTTTGTAATGATCGTATCCGGAGGTGGACACATGGAAGTCGTGTCTAGGAATGCCAATTCACGTGCTTTTGCCTTCATCATAACTCTACCGGCGTGATCAGAGGCCTCAAACCTTCTTTTGAGAGCTTCAAGTTCAATGTCGAGACTCAACTCATCATCCACTATCTCTGTCTGTATTTTGAAATTCAATCTCTGCCAATGTTGGTGAATCAAGCTCAACGGAATTGGAGTGCAGTCCATCATAACCCTACAAAATAAGCGACGTTGATATAGTAACAATGACATTAACAAGTTTAAATTAGTAGACATAATAACAACATAAGTGTGCATCATACCTAGAAAGCTCACATGCACATGGTAGTCCGTGTGTGGTCCTAAGCATGCCTCGACATAAAGATGAGCTAAGTGACACGGATCCAGTCTACATAGCATTCGATGAAACTAAACCCTTAATTTCATCAAAATCTTCTTCAAGTGTGGAACTTTCACTCTACTCAAACTATGCTCGAAGTGCATTTTAAGGTCAGAATGTTGTATCCTAAGCATGGTCTGCATTCCATCCCAACACTTACACAAATCTCCCCTACTGTCTCGTAATATTTGCTTCAAGTGAGAGTGTCCAGACTCAACTCTGTTGGTGGTAGTGTTGCCAAGGTGCATATGCTTATTTATCCATGCATCAATAAATTTATCCTTGAAGGGGTCTAGCAAGGTGGTTTTGACATACTGTATGAAATTGGGATAATTAAGGTCCTGCCAAGTCGTTAAACAGACCCAACTCATAATCATATTCTTCCTTAGTCTTCGCATGGACAATAGATTGAAATGCACCCATAATGTCATTAACAATAGCTGTGTCTTTCACAATGAGCCTAGATTTGACCCTCACATTTTTCTTAATGTGAAATTGGCACAACAAGTTTGCAGATGTTGGAAATATTGCTGCCAGAGCTTTCATCATACCAGTGTCTCTGTCAGTAAGTATGACTTGTGGTAATTCATCCTGTCTCCTAAATAAACCCCTCAATTTTTCAAGAACCCATGCAAAGTTATCCAACCTTTCCCAATTGACATAAGCAAATGCAGCAGAGTAAGTCTTCTCTGTTGAGGTTACACCAAACGATCTCAACCAACGGATACCTATACCGGGTTGGTCTTATATGTGGAATCAATCAACAAAACAATCGGAAGGTGTTTAGAAGCTCAATGGAATCGGATGTGCCCAAAAGATGTCTTTCACAACAGTAGTTCCCTCTGCAAGTCGAGTCTAGTAAACATAAGTATCACGTTGCAAATAAAACATCAGTTGTTGGAGCTCAGTCCTACCCTCACGCATAGCCGACCGTTGCCTTTGACGACAATTGTATATTTGTTTCACAATCGTATTGTTATCATCAAGCTTCATCAATTTGAGTTCATTAAGGATCAATTTAGGCCGAATGATTCCTAGTCATTCTAGCAACTACTTCCTTCTCTTCTGAAGTTAACCTACCAGTGTACGGATGTCGTTCATGATAAGTAACCAATCCATGGTTATGAGTTCCACACAGAACCCTCAAAATCCATCCTCCAAACTTCTTAATAAATTTCCCTTTCTGTCAAAACTTACAACAACATTTTCAAGTGTTTGTGCCATGCTCAACATTTGTCTTGTAAGATTCAGCTTTATCACCAATCAAGATGCAATATTCTTTACCTGATTGTCGTTCGGTGTCAGATCTTCCTATAACAATCACCATCCCAAGAGATTTGCCAACCACACACACCCACGTCAACAGCTCCTCACGATTAGGAAATGTTTCGGAGTGGACTAGCAAGCCCAATAGAGCAACCCAACACAAAATGGACCATCAGCCCAATCTGTCCAGTCTGGCCCAATATGGCCCTAGCGCCTAAACGTGGGGCGTAAAATTCGCGCCTGGCCGCAGAACACGCAACAACCAGGGCACCTCACTCACGCAGAGCATAAATAGCCCATTCCTCGAGGGTATCAGGTACGTTATCTACCCTTGTGATCCTGCCCGATAGCACACCATTGACTTGAGCGTCGGAGTGTCCTTGCAGGTACCACCTGCGTGCGGCCAAGACCCCCCGGTCCAGCCAGCTCCTCAGCGGCCGGGCTACCAGAAACAACAACAATTTGACTTATATTGGTCAAGGCACGATCAATTGGCGACCACAGTGGGAGGCCTGAGCGCTATCCTACTCTCATCATGGCTACACGCGAGAGACACACTTCGTCTAGACTTAACCCCTCGGGGAAAAATGCCCATCCTCAACACACCCCGGAGGGCGAGCCTAGGACCGTTCACGAGTCACAAGGCGATTCTCGCCAGTCCCCCTCGGTGCAGGGCGGCCAAGGACCGGTGATCGAACCTGTCCAACAGCCTGTCTAGTACCCACAGATTCCGGCCGAGCTAGCCGAGGCAAGAATTGCAGAACCCCTACCAGAACACGTGACTCAGGCAGTCATCCAGATATGCAGAACAAGAATAAACTCATTGTTGATCGGGATGAGTTAATCTCCCGCTACGAGAGAGGGTCGATCTCAGTCCGCCCGCGAGCGGCCAACGGAGACCCCCAAGCTCAAGGCCGACCATCTCGTAGATATAGAACGCCCCCTCGAAGGGACGTTCCTCACCACAGAAGCGTTTCCCGTCGTTCCCCTTCTTATGACTACGACTACACGGACTCCAGTTACCATCCAGAGTCGGGTCGATCGCCTACCAGGTATTCTTCCTATGAGTCCTCTAGTTCTCGAAGATCAAGAAGCCGGTCCTGGGATTTGTATGACGAATTTGACGACTACGACCGAAACAGAGGGATCCGTGATGTATCTTGTAACACCCCCTTCTAATTATACTACTAATTAATTGATAAATCAGAGTTTTCAAAAACTTTTTCAGTGCGACCACAAGAGGATGTTACATTTTCATCAACAACATAAGACAACACTTGAAAGCTCATAAAACAAACTAGTGTGTGATACATAGCACATCAAAACGGGGCGAACCCTCAAAACACCTGTTTAATTTTACAACAACCAGAATATAATTCACCAGCACAGCGGAATGACAACAAGTCTAGAACGTATTCAATACATCACCAAACATCAGTCTAATAACATCAAAACAAAATAATAAGTAACTAAGACGCCCCTCCCTCCGGTGCTACATATCAGAGCATGACTCAACGGACCCACTAGAAAGTAGAAGAACCTTCACTCGCTATCACCTGCACGTTGCCGACATGAGAAGCAACATAAAAACAGTAGGGTGAATCTCTTTACATAAATAATAGCAAATAGGATAAGCATTATATTAGGGAAGGTAAACTAGAAGCACCAAATCACGACAATATCAATATACATCATCAAATTCACAATCGCCAAGAAACACCATCGAATGCATGATTAATGCATGAAATGCAACCCAAACACCACGGGCCATGCATGTGGATCCATCACCCAAAATAAGCTTTGAGGGCACTCCCAATCACGGCTGAAGCCTCATCACCCAAATAAATGCACATGGTTTATGAGACGCCATGAACAATGCACCAATCACAACCAAATCACACCATATTCACCACAACATGCATGAAGCATAATCACCCATATTTAATAGACTCCCATTGCCATTAATTAATTCACCATCACCCAAATAGAGGTCATACACCCATCACCAAAATAAGCCTTGCAGGCACTCACCGAATAGGCCGAAGCCTCTGCACACCAAATAGGCCGAAGCCTCTGCTCACCAAATAATTAATTTCACCAATTAGCACATCCCCAATTCACACACCTCAAATTATAGCTCTAAGGCTAGCAATTAATTCACCAGTTACACCGACACCAATTAAATAGACTATTCAAGTCACCGACACGGAACAGTCAAAAATAAGCAAAACTGCACTTAGACACTTGGGCAACACCCGCACAAATGCTGGATTCCTACAGAAGTACACCTACTTCGGCGGATTATTTAAAATAGCAAACGACATCGAAAAATTACAAAAGACCACTCGTCGGAAAGCCACGGATGTGTAGTTTCTGAACATATCTTTAAAGTTTCAAAACAATTAGCCAATTAGTACAGTTTTTAGAAACAACCCGAACAATTCCCAGACTAGACAGATTCTGTCCTCCCACTTCATTTCACTCTAAACTGACTTAAACTTGACCAAATGGGACAAAACCTTAGCCCGAACAAAAGCAATTTGAGTATAGTTTATAATGGAAAAAGAATCGTTCAAAACGGAGTTCATTTGAAGACATAAAACCTGCAAAAACCGAACCTACCCACAGTTTGATTCTAGAAATTTAACCCGACTTTGGAGACTCATAACTGGAGTTACACAACTCCAAATTGAACGAAACCAGTGCCAAAACGACCGGCTTTAAGTCTATTTTCGAAAACACTCAGCCACATAATTTTTGAATCAACCAAACAGTACCAGTTTCAAAAAGAGCGAAACAGTGTCCAGAAAACGCCCAAAACCATAAGCAAGTAAAACTCATCATGATCAATCACCCAAACCAATTATAATCACGGCGCAATGCCTCACACTCCAATTTCAGCACCAATTCATTTAGTCAAGTTATCAAACACCTTGCAATCATCATATTTTCATACTCAATTTCATTGAGACAATACATCAAACACCTTGCATACATAGGTCATATCATGTTCATCTTAACAACAATTAACATGGGTTCATCAAATTGAGTTCAAGACAACACCAACCAAAACAAATAACACATAAATCAATCAAATAACTATCCTAAAACCTAACCCACATAGAACACTCATCATATAACCTATTATGAATGAAAAGAGAGCCCCCTAACCTTAGGAATTGAAGAAACACAAGCACATTCCTTCCACAACTCCAAAAACCACCAAATGCCCACTCGAACAAACTTTGAGCTTCAAACTCCTTCAATGGTAAAATGAGATTGAGAAGGAATGAGGAAATGAAATTTATATCAATAGAAAGAGAAGGAAAAATGGAAGAGAATGGTACCAAAATCCCTCACCTAGAGCCAAAATGGAGAAGACTTCCTCTCTTCTCCTCCCTTCTTTCTTTCCCTCTCAACTCACGGTTTTCTATTCCTTTCTCCTCTCTCTTTTTTTTCTTTTCTTTCCCTTCAAATGGAGAAAACCCTACACCTTAAGCTTATTTCATTGGATATGGGCCTACTAATGGGTCATGGGCCATTTATTTGCACCACCTCACATACTTAAACACCTCCTGAATAATATAAAACTCTAAATTAATTACTTGACTTAATAAAATGTTGTAACCCTTAAATAACTTAATTAAATGAATAGCTAAATAATTTTGGGGCGTTACATATCTCAGATCGCCTACCGACCTAGTAGATAATAGGTCGAACATTTCAGAGGGCCATCCTCTTCACGACCCCCACCACGACATTACGACCAACCACCGGCCAACGAAGTATTCTTAGGCAAACCGATTAATGGATTCTTTGGAATGCCAACCAACGAAGCCTACCTCGCTATGCAACCGTTCGCACCCAGCTATGTGTCGAGCGGCCAAGGTCCATTTACTAGGGAGATACGTCGTTATCGTATTCCCAGAGACTTGAGGAAGCCTCCCAATCTGAATAAGTTCAACGATCGGGGGATCCAGACAAGCACTTAAGGTACTTCAACAATTATTGCAGCTACAGGGAGCTAGGCCCAACCATGAAATGCAGACTCTTTCTGCTGTCGCTCGAGGAGTGAGCATTGGAATGGTTGGAAAGCCTGCGCCCTAACACTATCTCTTCTTGGGACGGCCTAGTCAGGACGTTTTTGGCCAACTATACGGCCAACAGGTGCCAAGATCGATAAGAAGAACACCTGGATACCATTGTCCAAGGTGAAAATGAATCGTTGAGACAATACATAGAAAGGTTCAACGCAGAGACCGACACCGTCCGCGATCTATCGGATAGAGATAACTGAAGTACCTGAAGCGTGGCATTAAACCAGACCACATCTTTGCGCAAGAGTTTATTCTAGAAGAACATAGACCTGACCATGTTCCTTCGAAGAGCCAACGACCATATGGCCTACGAAGAAGCACGACAAGCTAGGATTGGCGCCCACACGCGGCCCAGAGATGAGTAAAGCAGGTCGGCCAAAGGACAAGACAACCATCGTGATAGCAGAACGAAGTATCAACCTAAAAAATACGAGCAGCGTACAAGGTTGAACACGCCCATAGCACAGATCTACACAGAGTGCCAAAACAATGAGTTTGTTGGTGTGAAGCGGCCCGACCCTCTCATTTTCAAAAAGGAGGCTCGGCCGACCAAAAAGTACTGTAGATATCACAAGAGTAAGGGACATGACACCAATGACTGTATGGCCCTAAAGAATGATATTGGAGATCTTATCCAGAAAGGTAAGTTGAGATAGTATGTTAGGACCGAAGGAGGCGAACGGCAAGAAGAAAGAACCGGGGGCCAGCCCGCCCAAAATAAAGGAAACGTCGTCGTCACAGAGATGGTCGAAGCGACTAGAGATAAGGACACATCCGAAGAAGACACACGACAATCCAAAGGCCGAAATGTCGCCATGGTCATCCATGGTGGCAATCCATTTGACCCCAAAGAATCCAACAAGGCCATGAAGAGGAAATGGAACGAAATACTCATGGTCGGTACGACCTCGGCTCCAAGATCGGCCTCGAATAGGCCACCCATCTCCTTCGGGGATGAAGACCTGCTTGACGGGAGAACCAACAGGTATGTTCCTTTGGTGGTCTCAGCGGTGATGGCTAACACCGAAGTTAGAAGAATATGGGTCGACCAAGGAAGCTCGGCCGATATAATGTTTGAAGACCTGGTCGACAAACTGAATGTAGATAGGAGCGAAATCATCCCTCAGGCCGATCCAACTCCTTTGACGGGGTTCAATGGGTCGACCACCTATCCCTTGGGAACACTGGAACTCCTGGTCACATTTGGGGATGACACAAATGGCAGTGCCCTCTATAGGACTATCAGAACGACCTTTCTAGTCCTACCAATCAAGTCGTGTTACCAGTGCATTATAGGTCAGCCCACGCTTGGGAAGTTGGAGGCAGTGGCTTCCACGGTCCATTTAAAAATGAAATTCTATAGCAAGAACGACCAGATAGTGACCTTGTTGGCTGATATGGAGGCGGCTAAACGCTGGCATTACTTGTATCAGAAAATGTGCGAAGAAATGACCCCCAATAGTGACTCTCAAGACACCGGTGAGGGCCATCAGGTCAATGTAGCCGACCTAGATGTCCGCTATGATCTAGATAGCGATCCTGAGGAAAATGATGATGACTTAGCCCGCGAGCTGAAGAACAGGCTCAAAAGGCTAGAGCCTTATGGAGAGTTGATAGATGTCCAGCTAGGGGACAACCCAGCCAAGACAGTCAAACTAGGGAGCAACCTGCCTGATCAAGTTAAACAAGACCTTATTGGTTGCCTTAGGGATTTTGCAGATCTATTCGCTTGACAGGCATCGGACATGCCTGGCATTACCATAGAAATAGCTTGTCACCAACTTTAGGTCGATAAGACAGCTAGACTGGTCACCCAGAAGAGGCGAGCCCAGAATGAAGAGAAGGCCCAGGCAGTGGCCCAAGCAGTTGACGACCTGATCAAGGCCGACTTCATTGAGGAAATCAAATACACCACCTGGTTATCCAATGTTGTGTTGGTCAAGAAAAAGAACGACAAGTGGCGCATGTGTGTAGATTACACCGATCTGAAGAAAGCATGCCCGAAAGATGCTTTTCCTTTGCCCAACATCGATAAGCTGGTCGATGGCGCCTCTGGGTACAAGCTTCTGTCCTTTTTGGACGCGTACTCAGGCTATAACTAGATAACAATGTACCCACCAGATCGACAGAAGACGATGTTCATGACCGACCGTGGCAACTTCCAATACAAGGTCATGCCGCCCGGCTGAAGAATGTAGGGGCGACCTACCAAAGAATAATGAACAAGATCTTTAGGAAGCGATTGGCGGATAGCGGGTATACTTAGATGATATGATCATCAAAATTAAAGCCGACAATGACCACATAGACGACCTAAGAGAGATTTTCGAGGAAGCTAGGAGAAATTCGTTAAGGTTAAATCCAGAGAAATGCATGTTTGGGATGCAAGCAGGCAAATTTCTTGGTTTTCACCTAACAGAAAGGGGGGTTGAGGCCAATCCTGACAAATGCAGGGCGGTCGCCGATATGAGGCCGCCCACTACAAAGAAGGAGATCCAACAGTTGAACGACATGGTCACTGTCCTGTCAAGGTTCATACCTAAGTCGGCCTGCAAGTCACTCCCCCTGTTCAAACTAATGACGAAGGACGTCGAGTTTGAATGGACCGGCCAGTGCCAGCAAGCATTGAACGAACTGAAAGCGGCTTTGACCAACCCACCGATCATGACCAAGTCACTGTCGGGGGAAACATTGTATCTGTACTTGGAAATCACCGAAGAAGCCTTGAGCGCTGTTCTAGTCAGAGAAAGCGACTAAAAGCAAAACTTGGTTTACTTTATCAGCAAAGTGTTGCAAGGACCTGAGACCAGGTATCAGAAGATCGAAAAACTGGCCCTTGCACTACTGGTGGCCGCCTGTAGATTAAGACCATATTTTGTGGCCCATCAGGTCGTGGTGAGGACCGACCAGCCTATCAGGCAAATCTTGAATCCAGGTCGGCAGTGAAGGCCTAAGTTTTGGCCGACTTTATTGTAGAGATGACGCCGGTTCCTGACGGCCGACCTACAACGACCTGGACCTTACATGTTGACGGTTCTTCTAACAGTAAAGGAAGTGGGGCCGGCCTAATATTGGAAAACTCTGAAGGTGTCACTGTGGAAGTATCGCTGACATTTGCTTTCCACACTTCGAACAATCAGGTAGAATACGAGGCATGCATAGCCGGGCTACTTCTCGCTAAGGAGTTCAACGTCGACCGTGTTGAGCTCCATTCAGACTCTTTGTTGGTCGTTTCCCAGATTCAAGAGCTATATGATGCAAAGGACGACGTCTTAAAAAAATATTTGGCTAGAGTAAGAGAACTACTCCAACAATTTGACCGGACAGAGGTGAAGCACGTGCCGAGGACTGAAAACGTCTGGGCTGACATTCTTTCGAAGTTGGCCAGCACAAAACCCCTAGGAATCATAGAAGTTTGATCTAGGAAACACTAACTCGACCGAGTGTTTCGACTAAACCAGGTCAATCACTAGCCATTCTTTCCATCGACTTAGAGAAAGACTGGATCGCCCCCATACGACAATACATCCTGGCAGGAGAAGAGCCGGGCGACCCAAAGGAAGCGAAGCTTTTGAGGCAACGGGCGACCAAGTACTCCGTTATTGAAGGAAGATTGTACAGAATGGGATTTTGTTCCCCATTGCTAAGGTGTTTAACGTCGGTCGAAGCCGACCACGTACTAAGAGATATTCATGAAGGCGTTTGTGGTAGCCATCAAGGCGGCTGATCCATAGCGAAGAAAACCCTTAGAGCTGGCGACTATTGGCCGACCATGGACGAAGATGCAAGGAAGTTGGTCTAGAAATGTAAGAAATGACAAGTCCATGCCGACGTTCATGTGGCCCCATCTTCAGAGCTACAAAGCCTCACCCCACCTTGGTCGTTCGCTTGGTGGGGGATGGACCTGCTAGGCCCATTTCCACCTGCACCAGGCCAATTCAAGTTCTTGATTGTGGCGGTCGACTACTTCACCAAGTGGATCGAAGCAGAGCCACTAGCGACCATCACGGTGACAAAGGTAACCAAGTTTTTCAGCAGGAATGTCGTCGCTCGATTTGGAGACCACAGCAGCTGGACACCGATAATGGGACTCAGTTTGCAGATAAAAAGTTTATAGAGATGTTAGCCGGCCTAGGAGTGAAAAGAAGACTGGAAGAGGCCAAGAGGCCTGGTGACCGAACGGGCAACCTGAAGCGGCCAACAGGGTCATCCTACGCGGCCTGAAAAGAAGACTGGAAGAGGCCAAGGGGAATTGGGCTGAGGAACTCCAATCAGCCCTTTGGGCCTACAAAACGACTCCTCATTCGTCGACCAGGGAGTCACCTTTCAGACTAGTCTATTATGGAACGCCCTACAACAAACGCGGCCATCGAACGACCTGCGACGAGTGTAGATCAACGATTAGTTTACAGCGAACAGACCAACGAATGGTCTATAACCAGCACGGCCAGCATCGACCGGCCATAGCTATCCCTTTTAGCCTAGGTCGAACTTAGGCAGCCGATCATTTATGAATCCCGAACGCGTCCCACCAGGCCGCTACGATAGTGGCCAATCGAAGTCACGATCGAGCTATACCTGAGGTGGTTTCACAAAGCAATCATAAGTAAATCGAAACATTTTAGAGGGCCGCTGAGAAGGTCGGCCGTTAGCTACCTGAAGCGAATAAAACAATGTAAAAAGAACGATTGCGTAAAATTAAGCAAAAGACGCCAACATTGTCGGGTTACAAAACAGAAATTACAACCGCTCGCAGATGGGCCAAGTTATAAATAAGCAAAATAAAACCGCTTGCAGGCGAGCAAAAAGAGGAGATCATGAACTATTTCTTAGGACGGCCGAAGATGACCGACCGTTTCTGAGTCACCTACCCTTCATCAACCTTCTTCAAAGGAAACACGATCTCCTCACCTTCCACCACATGCTCAGGCTTTACCACCTTGTCATCGAACTGGACACCCCGAGCAACATTGAAGACCTTCATTTGGGTGACGACATTCTCAAACTAGAATACGACCGCTCCTCTCGCCATACCGGCCACCTCCCACACCTTCTCGGTTATGGCTGCCGCTTTGTCCTCCTCAAAGCGGCGACACAACTTTGAGACCCTTAACACCGCTTTCGAGCAGCTCCTTCTTCATAGTCTTGGCCCTATCCTCCTCGACCAACTTCTTGTCTTTGTTGGCAGCGACCCGGGCGTTGTTGGCCTCAATCAATTTTGTCTCGAAGTATTCCAGAGAAGCGATCTGGGGCTCAAGCTCCTTCAGCCTGCGCTTGGCAGCATCCCTTTCAGTCTGAGCACCTGAAACAGAAAGCAAACGTAAGCAGCCGGTCGGGAAGTCGACCGAAGGAAAGACTTTCAGAGTAAAATTACGTGATGACTGGACCTTCAGTTGCTTCAACACCTTGCTAGCTGTTGCGCTTGTGTAATAGTGTGGTTTTTCGCAATTATAGTGCAAGTATACACATCGTACAAGTAATAAAGTGGATAAGAGTAAGAGATCGTTCCCACGAGGATTGATATGCTTTCAAAGTTCAAGTTTCAAAACACAAGAGAAGTAAGTAACAAATCGGCAATAAGAGTTGGTTTTTAAGCTAAAGATGTAAATACAACAAGTAAACAAAAGTTGGTTGTGAATATGGATGAGAGATGAGTTGAGTTGTTGCATGCAAGTAAATCCTTCCTAGCTAGACGTTATAACGTTTACACGTTATGACGTTCAAATGTTATTCAGTATAGACGTGGCCACGTTTGAACATTGCAAAAAGAGCTATGCTTTTCAAAGACATAACGTCGAGTTTCAAGTATAAGAGGTCCTATGTCTAGGTTCTAAATAGGCCCACTCTCGTATTTTAAGCACCCACAAAGAATGTTCTATGAACTATTATCCATTCTATGTCTAGACTTAGATAAAGATGCCTAAATGTCTTTAGTGCATTGTTCATTCATATAAATCTTTGATTTCTTTTCATAGACCATGTGCTGTACTTCTATGAATCTACCCATTTTAAGAGGCCAACCTCAAAACAAGTTTGGAAATATTTTTACACAAAGATTTAAAACAGAACAACGACTATACTTCATAACATTAGCTAGAAATTCATTATAAGCAAAACAACAACTCAACTACAAAGTGCTTAGCTCATCTTTGAGCATCTTTCTGAGAATGAAAAGGATTTAACATCCAAATACCATACATAACAGAAAAGAACCTAAGTGCAAAAGATGCACCTAAGTAACTTTTTAGCATGTATGCATTGTATAGGCGTTACAACGTCCCGAGCTTTACAACAATGCGAAAAATAAAACTAAGTTCGGACAAGCAAAATATAGAAGTCTGTTTCCGGATCTTCTTTACAAAACTACTTCGAATTTAATGGAGGGATGATGAGGAGATGAAGATGAAGTGATTACGAAGATATGTAGAAAAGATGATTCCTCGAGAGAGAGTGAGCCTTCCTTAAATAGCCACCTTGCTTACGCGTCGCGATGTCACTTGCCCACCTACCGGATCTGTTTCCTCTCTTACGCGACACCGCTCGTTGAGCTACGATGTTTACGTGCGTCACCTCATGGGAATAGAAGATCTTCGACTTTTATATCTTTGACTATCATTGCTTAGCGCCAAAAATTAAGATCTTTCACCCTTTCTCTGCTGCACTTGATGAGCGTGGTGAGGGCGTGGTAACGTTCAAAGACTAATTTTCTGCACAAGCACAAAAAGCATCAAAACGCTTCTCAAGGGCACCACTTGGTGCCTAAATGCACTGATTTATCACTTTATCCACTTATTTGCTAAAAACTCAAAAATTACATAAAACTAATTTAATAAACCTTGTATTGCTAGAGACTTTGCATGACTTATTCTTTGAATGAGTATAAATAACTCATATAAATATGAGTTATCACACCCCAAACTTAAATCATTGCTTGTCCTCAAGCAATCAAGACACAACTAACGATATGCATGAAATCAACTACACTAGCGCGGTTATGCTCTACTCAATCAACGGATCAAAAATTCATTCTCAAGGGCTAATTCTTCACACACTCACGCACCACTTGCATGATTAAATTCCAGATTTATTAAAGCTCAAAGTGAGTGTGTGATCTCTGCATTTAATTCTTCCTCTAGCTAGTTCAGAACTACTTTAGCCTATGAAAGAGTGGCTTCCCAAATGGTGACAGTAAAACATCTTTCAAAACCAAGAATAGGCTAACATTTTCACATAAGAAATGGGGGTTCATTTAAAGCATGGCAAAGGGTCTTAATTGGGTGCTAGGACTAGGTTAGTGCAACTAATTTATCACACACGCAAAAAGACTGTAACCCCCTCATTACTGAGCAACTCTCTTTTATTTGCTCCATTTTGGAGTTTTTTTTTTTTTTTTTTTTTTTTTTTAACATTGGAGTGCTCAGCATTTGTTTCAGGGTATTACAGGGAATACAGCATACATGTGGATTTTCCACTTATTTGTATCAATCACACTCTTTTTGGTACTTTTGGGAATAGACGTTACAACGTTTATGGGTGAGACGTTGCAACGTCTGAACACACAACACGACACACACGGCATACGTTATAACGTTACGGGTAGACGTTACAACGTTGCACTCACGCTACACCTGCACTTAACCATCCTACAGTCTTTGCACCCATCCTTAGTACGACTTGACTCACCCCCAAACTTAGCTTCTACTGCTATTCTAGGTTTTTAATCAAGTTTTATTTTCACCAAAGTTCACCAAAACTAGCTTCAACACAAAATATTCCCTAGCTAACTAGATTATTTCTTAAAAACAGAGTTTGTGTAGGAGCAACAATCAATTCTTTTCATCTAATCATGCATAGGCTACTCACACACATCTTTTCACTATCTTTAGCCCAAAGAGAATTATTTTCATGCTTTGTGAGTAAACGAACAGAAATTGCTTTTGCATTTGATTTCATGTACAACACGCATGAAACTTAAAACATTGAGATTCCCCACACTTAAAGTTGAGCAGTGTCCTCACTGCTCAAAGATATACAACACAGAATTTTTTTTTTTTGGGGTCTCATTCAGAACATGAAATAAAACTACTAAAACTTCCACTAAAATTTAAAACAAAGAAAAAGAAACTACAACTACTATTGATTTGAATGGGGACTTACTTGTTTCTTTGCACTGCATCTAAGCCTTCCGCTTTGTCCGTGGACACTCTACTGACCTTCTCCTTTCTTCTTTTCCTTCTTCTCTTTCTTCACCTTTACTCCTCCTTGCACGGTGGTGGTTGTTGTTGTTGCTTCATCGATTCCTTCTCTTTTGAGCTTGCACCCACACTTGTAGGCAGCGAAGACTTGAGGCTTCAAAGAATCCTCTTTTTAGCCTCCTCCCACATCTTCATTGCCAAATCAGCGGGGTTGACATGCATTGGTTCGTTGGGGATCACTGGGCTTTTTCCACCTGCGGCTCTTTAGACGCTTGCCACGTCGATGATGATCCTCCAATACCAAAGAATCGTACCTGAGCTTGCTTCAACAGTGCTCGCTAGCTTCGAGTGGCTTCCTCCATTGCTTCTTTGCTTTACCTTTTCTAACGCACTTCACGCTCATTGGTGATTTGCATTTACGCAAGTTTGGGCTGCGCGCTCTCTTTTTAATGAGACATTTGTAACGTCTGCGCAGCATTTCTTCAAAGAATAGTGGGAAGAGCTTCTGCGAAACACTAGTAGCAACAAATCTTCGCACTAGTAGCGATGGCGAGTTTCCTGCGCACCTTGACCTTGACTTTTCTTTTCACAGGCAGCTTTTGCCTTATTGTTGTGGTGGTTGCAACTTCCTCTTTATCTCCACTCCCTTGAGCTTGTTTTGACTCAGCAGCTAGCTCTTGTCTTTTCTTCCTTCCAAAGGGATTGTATGTGAGTGCACTTTTTACTCGTGTTTTCTTGGGTGGGGGAAATGGGTTGGGCATCCGGGTTGCTCCTGTGTGTTTGTTGGCTCAGACGTCGCCACGTCTGGTTCTTGCACTTTCTGGGGTGATGGTTGCTTTTCAGGCTCAGGTTGGGGTGGGGTTGGTTGTGGTGTTGATTGATCTTGGGCTTTGGATTGTGGGGTTTTGGGTGTGTTTTGGTCATGGGTGGAGGTTTCTTTTGGTGAAGGTGGTGGTTGTGTGGCTTGTGGGGATGGTTGTTTGGATTTTGTTTGGGCTTTCTTTTTGTTTGCTTTGAGGATTCACTTTCAGTCCTCTCACTTGAACTCCCTTTCTCCTCAGGGCTCTCCTCCTCTTCCTCCTCACTGATTACTTCCATGCTTACTTTTCTTGATTCATCTGCATCATCCTCAGAAATATCATTCAAATCATCAAAATTAAAATCCTCTTCACTACTTACCTTCTTTTGTTTCTTTGCTGGGCTTTGCCTTTTTGGTGGGCTTCTTGCTCTCTTGGCTCTTTCTTTCTTCACGGCTCTTCTTTGGATTGTGGACAGGGGAACATCTTCATCATTTTCTTCCTCATCCATGCGCAATCTGAGCTCTTCAATTGCTTTCTTTCCTTTAGACACTTGGGCAAATACCTTATTTTGCCACTCAAATTGTTCCTTGACAAACTTGGCCAGGGAGTTCTGCCTCTCCTCCGGGCGTTGCAAACGTGAATGAAACTTGCTTGCAGCTCCCGCAGATTTCACCCTAGGCTTAAATTTTGTTGAAAAGGGGCCTTGAGGCTGCTCCCTAAGCTCTGAGGCTTCAATCTCTACTCCCGCCTCCATACACAAGTCAGTTATCATACAAGGGAAATACAAATAGCCATCCTTCCTGTTCTTCCATTTGTTGAGCTCACGGTTTATCAACTTTCCAACCTCCACTTTGTCTCTTGACATGATTGCATCAATCACAATCAGTCTCTCTTTGTCTACCCAAGATGTGTGAGAGGTGGGGATTAAGCAATGCCTTATGAAATGAAACCAAGTGTTGGCTTCATCACATAGGTATCTCTTCATGATCTTGACCTCGCTTAGTGTTCACCACTTCTTTCCCGACAAAGACCTTCGACACATATCCTATCCTTGATAGCATCCATTTCACCAATCCATAGTTCTTTTGCTTGGTCTCCACAACTTTCCCATAGTACCCTAGCCCAAAATAATCATTGATGACTCTCACACCAAACTTTACTTCCTCACCTCGCACCTTTGACACAATGGACGGCTCTCCTTCAGTCTCTCAACGATTCCCTTGTAGAAATCGTGAACCAAAGTAGCAATATATTCCTTTCATGCACAACAAATTTACTCGCACCACAAACTGCGACGGTTGTGAAAGTCGAGATTAGGGCCTTCTTGATCAAAACCCCTTTCAGGAAGTAGGGCTTTCTTTTTGGATGGGTTGGGTGTTTCAGGGATGGGGGCTGAGGATGAACTCAGGTCAGCATGTTTGCCTTTCCCAGAGGATTTGGTGGCGGATTGCTTCACTTTTGTCATGGTGATTGCGCGAGAAAATTGTTTGGAAGGAAATGGGGATTTCGGAAATTTTAGGTTTTCGAGAGAAGAGAGGGGAGATGTTGGTTTCAGAGAGAGAGAGATTAGAAAGAGGTTGCAGGTGGTGGAATGGTAGTGAATGGTTAGATTTTTATGGGGAAGTGGTTATGGGGAGTTGAGAAATGGAAGAGTGGAGTAATGGAGAAAAGTAACCGTTTGATTAGACGGGTTAAGTAAGGGGATGACGTCGTAGTCAATTTACCACGTTCGTGGTTCGAGGGAAATCATTTCTGACACGTCATTACTTACGTTTTTGACTTAATTTAAATCTGCCCTGACTGCCCAGACGTGCCCACGTCTAATACAATCTGAGACGTTACGACGTCTACCACCTTTTACTTTCTCCTCTTTTCAACACTTATTCCTGCAAAACAAAAATTAAAACAACACAAAAATTTAAAAATCATTGGGTTGCCTCCCAAGAGCGCTTGCTTTAAGAGTCTTGACCGGACTTTTTGTCTCTTTCATTCAAGAATTGTTGAAGGACATTTGGATCTTGTCCCTTTCCACATGCTCTCCATGATATTGTTTCACACGTTGGCCATTAACTTTGAACATGGTGTTTGTCTTTTCATCAAATAAATCCACTGCACCATGAGGATAGATCTTCATTAATTTGAATGGACCTGACCACCTTGACTTCAACTTTCTTGGGAAGCAGTTTGACCTTGAATTAAATAGCAACACCCGCCCCTTCTACTAGTTCTCTCCTTTGGATTCTTTGATCATGCCACTTCTTGGTCTTTTCCTTGTACATTCTTTGAGTTTTCATAGGCATGATGTCCGAACTCTTCTAGCTCATTTAATTGTAACAACCTTGCCTCACCAAATTTTGCATGATCCAAATTTAATTGTTTCAATGCCCAATAAGCCTTATGTTGGAGCTCAATTGGCGGTGACAAGCCTTACCATAAACTAGCTTATAAGGAGACATGCCCAATGGTGTTTTGTATGTTTGCTTACCAGAGGCCCAAAGTGCATCATCCAAGTGTAATGACCACTCCTTTCTGTTTGGGACCAACCATCTTCTCCAAAGATTCTTTTGATTTCTCTGTTGGATATTTTTGCACGCCCACCGGTGTGGGGTGATAGGTCAGTAGCAATTCGTGTTTCACTCCATACTTAGCCAAGAGGTTCTCAATTAACTTATTGCGAGAAATGAGAGCCTTCATCACCGATTATGGCTCTTGGAGTTCCAAATCTTGTGAATATATTCTTTTTGTGAACTTGCTAACGATTTGGCTTCATTGTTTGGTAATGCCACCGCTTCAACCCACTTTGACACGTAATCCACAAATACGGAATGTATAGATTTCCATGAGACATAGGAAATGGTCCCATGAAATCCATTCCCCAAACATCAAACAACTCTACTTCCGCGAATGTTTGTGAGTGGCATCTCCCCGCTTGCTTGATATATTCCCTGTTCTTTGGCACTTATCACATCTTCTTACCAACTCATGCGCATCTTTGAATAAGGTTGGCCAATAGTAGCCTTTGATTGTAGGACCTTTGCAAATGTTCTTGTACCTCCAAAGTGTCCACCATACGGTCTTTGAGTGACATTGTTGCGACACATGGAGTTGTTCTTCTTCACTAGACACCTTCTTAGTAACCGATCTGGCACAATTTGTACAAGTATGGTTCATCCCGGAAATATTGCTTTGTAGTGTGGAAGAACCTCTTCTTTTGTTGGTGGTTGAATCCTACGGACACAATCTTGCTAACAAGGAAGTTAACTATGTCGAAGATACCATGGTGCGATGAGTATCGACGTTATAACGCTTGACGAAAATGTCATAGACGTGGTAACGCCTTCAACTACCGAGGCTACTTGATAATAGTCTCTCATCGTGAATTTTTCTTTTATCTCTTCTTCACTGTGCACTGCATCAACATTCTCAAGCCTAGAAAGAAGATCGAAGAACTTGGTTCTCCACCCCCTTTTTGTCACGAATTTCTAAGTCAAATTCTTGGAGGAGGAGAACCCATCTAATAAGCCTTGGCTTTGCATCTTTTTTTGAAATTAAGTACTTAATGGCTGAATGATCAGTAAAAACAATAACTTTCGCACCCACTAAGTAAGATCTAAATTTATCAAATGCAAACACAACAGCCAAAAGCTCTTTTTCAGTCACAGTATAATTTAATTGGGCATCATCTAAGGTTTTATTGGCATAATAAATAGAATGAAAATTTTTTCCATACCTTTTCCCCAACACCGCTCCTACAGCATAATCACTTGCATCACACATCAACTCAAATGGTTTGGACCAATCTGGAGTGACTATTACAGGAGCAGTCACCAAGGCAGTCTTCAATTTGTTGAAAGCCTCATGACATTGTTCATCAAAGTTGAAGACGTTGTCACGTTGTAACAACAGACACAAGGGTTTTGAAATTTTTGAGAAATCCTTGATAAATCTTCTCTCAAAACCCCGCATGTCCTAAGAAACTTCTCTCCTTTGATAGTTGTTGGTGGAGGCGCATTGTCAATAACATCAATCTTTGCTTTGTCTACCTCTAATCCCTTCTTTGATATTCTGTGTCCGAACACTATTCCTTCTTGTACCATGAAATGGCATTTTTCCCAATTGAGCACTAGATTGGTTTCTTCACACCTTATCAGAACTCCTTCCAAATTATCCAGGCATGCCTTGTACGAATCTCCATAGACTGAGAAATCGTCCATAAAAACCTCCATGGAATTCTCAATAAAATCAGAAAATAAGGCCATCATGCACCTTTGAAATGTTGCGGAGCATTGCATGATCCAAATGGCATCCTTCTCGAAAGCAAAGGTACCATAAGGACAAGTGAATGTTGTCTTTTCTTGATCTTCAAAGCTATAGCTATCCGGTTGTAGCCTGAATAACCATCAAGGAAACAGTAGAAGTCCTTGCTTGCGAGCCTGTCTAGCATTTGATCAATGAATGGAAGAGGGAAATGATCCTTCTTAGTTGCTTTGTTTAACTTTCTGTAATCCATGCATATCCTCCAGCCTGTTACTGTCCTTGTTGGAATTAACTCATTCTTGTCATTTGTTACCACCGTAACTCCTCCTTTCTTTGGTACACACTGTACTGGACTTACCAGGAGCTATCACTAATAGGGTAAATGATTCCTGCATCCAACCACTTGATGATTTCTTTCTTTACCACCTCCTTCATTATAGGGTTCAATCTCCTCTGTCCTTCAATACTATTCTTGGCATTTTCCTCCAAGACAATTCTATGCATACAGATTGTGGGACTGATACCTTTGATGTCTGCCATTTGCCAACCAATTGCTTTTTTATGTCTCTTCAGGGTAGTAATGAGATCATTTTCCTGCTCTTGGGTGAGCTTGGAAGAAATGATCACGGGCAGGGAATCATTTTCCCCTAAAAAGACATACTTTAAATGATCAGGTAACACCTTTAATTCCAAAGTAGGTGGCTCTTTAATGGAAGGCACATTCTTCTTCAGATTTGACTCCTCTTGCCCTAAAGATTCATACCTTTTGTCCATGACTTTGGTGCAGGGGGCTCAGACGTGGCCACGTCTGCAACAGACGTTACGACGTCTAGAGGAACAACTTCTTCTGCCGATAATTCTTGTATTTCATTGTTGCCCAGAATTTTCTCCAAATGATCATTATCCTTGTTGAATTGTTTTTGAACCATATGATCAATGGCAACCACATACGAGCACTCCTCTGTGTTTGGATCTGGATATTTGAGTGCATTGAGGACGTTGAACTTGACTTCTTGGTCATTGACTCTCATGATTAATTCTCCTTTACGTACATCAATGATTGTCCTTCCAAAGAGCTAAGAATGGTCTCCCGAATGATGGGAACTTATTTATCCGCATCAAAATCTAAAATAACAAAATCCACTTTGGAAACACAAACTTATCAACCTTAATCAAAACATCTTCTAATATGCCCTCGTGGATAAACTCTACTTTTATCACCTAAAGTTAAGCTTAAAGAGGTAGGCACAGGCTGTTCCTATACCAAGTTTGTCATAAATGGACTTGGGCATCAAGTTGTACTTGCTCCCAAGTCACATAAAGCTTTGCCAATGTAAAAATCTCCAATGGAGCATGGTATAGTAAAGCTGCCAGGATCCTTGAGTTTTCTAGGAAGCTTATTCTGCGTAATTAAACTACATTCCTCAGTTAAAGCAACAGTTTCAAACTCCCCTAGCCTTCTCCTTTTGGTGATGATGTCTTTCAAGAACTTGGCATAGTTTGGCATCTGCTGTAAAGCCTCAACCAAGGGAAGGTTGATGTGTAACTGCTTTAACATCTCCGGGAACTTGCTGAACTGCTTGTCTTCATGAGCCTTCTTCAATCTTTGAGGGTATGGTGGAGGAGGAAACTCGGTACAAGCCTAGGCACGGTCTTGATTCTGGTTCAAAATTAGACGTCGTAACGTCGGCTTAGACGTCCACAATGTCCGAGTATCCTTCACGCCACTTGTGCTTGCTTCTTTCCCTTTCTTTTCTCTTTCTCTGGTACTTCTTTTTGCTTCTCCCGTAATTCTTCCTCCACGGGCATAGTTGGTTCGGGATATTCGATACCACTTCTTAAAGAAATTGCATTTACTGTCCATTTACCCCGTTATTACCATTGGGGTTGATGATGATGGTGTTTCTGTTGTAGAAGGAAGAGATCCATTACGCTTTGGTTTGAGTGAGAGAAGCTATATCTGTCCAACTGATTTTCGAGTTTTGATTGAAGACTCATGAGTTTGAAGGGTTGTCTTGCAATCACTTATGAAGTTCTTCATCATGGCTTCCAAGTCGCTATTGTTGTTATTCTCGCACATCTCGCTTCTCTGTTGTTGTTGAGGAGGAAATCTGGGAGGTATTGCGGGAGCATTGTTCTTGGTATTCGGTTGCATTGTTGTTTCTCCAACCGAAATTTGGATGATTTCTCCAATTTGAATTGTAGGAGTTGGAGTAGGGACCATTTCCTTTGTTACGAGATACAAAGTTTACTGATTGAGGTTGTAGGGACATTCCTCATACACATGCCCTTCTTCACAATAAACACACACTACTCCACCGAGTGGGTAGGTTCAATTCTTTGCAACAATGCTTCTCCGGACGTGGCCACGTTTGAAGTACTCAAAGTTTTGATCATGTTGGTCAAGGTAGCCACTTGAGCGAGAAAGAGCGATCCAACTTCACTTATTTCATGGACACCGCCTTCTTTCCGGGAGTAAATCTATCGGATGGCCAATGAGAGTTATGGGTGGCTATGTCATCAATAAGCTTGCATGCCTCGAAAAGAACATGTTTAGAATGACACCACCGATGAAGCATCAAGTATCAACCTAGTGGGTTGATCTAGACCATTGTAGAAAGTCTCCATTTGGATCACCACGGAATGCCATGGTGTGGGCACATTCTCAGTAATTCTTTCCACCTTTCCCAAGCTTCAAATAGTGATTCCCCTTCCCTTTGTTTGAAGGAAGTGATATCATTTCTCAATTTAGCATTTTTGTTGGGAGGAAAGTACTTGGCAAGGAACTTCTCTCGCTAGCTCATCCCAGTGTGAATTGAATTTGGCTCTAAGGAGTTCAACCAATTTTTAGCCTTATCCTTGAGTGAGTATGGGAAGAGCTTCAATCTAAAAGCATCCTCTGAGACTCCAGGGATGATAAAGTTGCTGCACACATCCAGAAATTGTCTCAGGTGAGAATATGGATCTTCTTGAGGAAACCTCCAAATTGGCTGCGGTTTGCGGCATTCGAACATCATTGGCTTGAACTCAAAGTGACCGAGTATGAAGGGTTGGTCTTGCAATGCTGTTTGTAAATGAAGCGAGGTTGAGCACGCGGCGTAGTCACGCATAGGCACTGTCCCTCGCATTGACCATATCTTGTGGTCTGCATTGATGAGTTCTTTGCCTTTGGTAGTGTTCATCATCAACAATTATTGTCTCTGTATGAGTTTGTGGTCCACGACCTTGTCCTCTGACTCCTCTTGGTGTATGTCCACCTCTAGAACACATGCTTGCCCGATTTTTTTTTTTTATTAAAAATTATTTGGAATTAGTATTCAAGTATGAATAATTTTGGAAGTTATTTTAGTTTATAGAGTTGTGAGAAAATATTTGTTGTGAAATCGGGATTTAAAATGAATTAAAATGAGTTTTTACTATATTTATCTTGCATACACCCCTGTTTTGCTATTCGCACCCCCACCTTACCTTACTTACCATGCGCGTGGCCCACCCTGAGAATAACCCGAGCACTATTCCTTCTTCTTCTTCCTCATTTGCGAAAAAACGCGAAAACAAAAACCTCTATTCTCCTCCAATTCGTTCTCCTTCCCAGGCCCACGGTTTGGCACGAAAATTCATTTCCCCACTCGAAATCACGCTCTGAGTTCGATTTTGGCCTCAATTTAATCGATTGGTGCTTCGTTCAACGATTTCAGAACCGACCCTAAATCCCAACCGAACGGTTTTGCACTATTCGACCACCACGGTCTTGATTGGAAAAAGCGGACACGTATTTGGATTCTACTCGTCCGAGACCTTCGGTAGCACTAGTCCTTTGTTCGTTTCGGTGAAGTTGACGTCCGGAGCCTTTTCTTTCGCCGTGTTTCACTCTCTTTACACCACTGCTCGTGCGATTAAGTGTCGGATCGTCGCTACCGCATAATCTGCTCTTGTTGATAACACCGGAAGTTTCTATCGAGGTATAGGGGCTCTTATACGCTTATAATAAGATATATGATGATGTATTGTGTGTGAGCTAGACTCTAGGAATACGTTGGGGGTTGTTGTGTTGCTTGTTGTATGTTTGACGTTGTGTTTGCTTTATGGTGAACTGAATTATGTTGTGTTGCTTGTGGTGTGAATTATGTTGTGTTTGCTTCACGTTGATGAAGGTGTCTTTGTGTGAAGTGTATGTTGGTTGATGTATGTACTGTCAAGGTGAATCGGTGGTAGTGGAGGTAGCGTAAGCTGAGTGTAGTATGAAAATCAAAGAGACGAGGGGAGAGGAAGGTTAGGTGTTGCGTGATGGCATCATTAAATTGGAGATGAGATTGTGCTTGAAATGTAAAGTATGGTGTGAACTATATGTGCAAGTCGTTGGATAAATGGTCTCAATTAATTTGAGTATGAAAATATGTAGTTGTAAGGTGCATAATAAAACGCTTAAGTGATGTGGTATTAAAAATTGTGTCTGGACTGGATATACAGGTATATACATTATTTTGGGATGTCCGTATTTCAGAGGAAACTCTGCCGGATTTTTGTTAGAATTTTGATAAGTAGCTGTCGAGATGTAAGTATGTATGTGGAAGTGTAGGTGTGCGTCGAAGGGCATGCGTGTTAGAGTTAGGTGTTGATGTGGTGCTGATGTTATGATGTTGCTTAGGTGTTGACGAAGTGTTGTTGAGGTAGTGTTTTTTAAGGAAGTTGAAGTGGTAGTATAATGATGCATAAGTGATTAAGTGTTGAATACGGGGAGTAATAGCTTGTAAGCCGAGGTGTAGGAGTCGACTTGTAGCTACCAAGGTATAGGGTATGTATACCAAGGTGAAATAGCCGAAGTGTAAGTGTACATATATCTAAGTATAGTCGCCTGGGGTAGTAGGCGAGGTGAAGTGTTGTGCTTAGGTGTGGAGTGCCTATGTGTAGTAACTTTGTGCGTGATGGTGAATTGAATTAGTGTTGCCAAGGTGTAAAGTGGCTAAGTCGAGATGATGTTGTCGAGGTATAGGTGTATACATACCGAGGTGCGGTGTAGTCTTGCCGAGGTGATGTGTGGTGTGTCGAGGTGTCAAATGAGCGTCTTAGGAGTGTTGGTGTTAGCCATAGGGCTAAAGACTTTGGTGTTGATGCGTCCGGTGAGATGGGCGTTGGCCATAGGCCTAGTGATGAGTGTCGGGTGATGATAGCCTTAGTGCGACAGTTTAACCTATGCGTGATGGTCTTAGTCCCGGAGGTGTCGGTTTGCTCCTTATGTGGCGGTCTAGGCCATAGGTGTTGATGTTGATGTAATTGTTGTTGTGGTGTGATGCCTTCCAGGCACAAAGTGGTGATGGGCTTCGGCCAAAGTGGTGATGGGCTTCGGCCAAAGTGGTATGGGCTTCGGCCAAAGTGGTGGGCTTCGGCCAAAGTGGTGTGGTGTTGATGTTTGGTGTTGATGTTTGGTATAGATGTTTATTGACGATGTTTATTAATTTTTGGGAGAGATAGTGTCGAGTGTTGTTATGGTTTGAATTGAGGTGTTTCTAGCTGTTTTCTCCAACATAGTATTTATCATATATTTTATTATATGTGTCCGAGACTCACCCTACTGCTGTTATGTTGCTCCTCATGTTGGCAACGTGCAGGTGTTTCCGAGTGAAGGTTCTTCCTTACTCAGTCTGATGTGTGGCGTATTGCTCTGATGCGTAGCACTGGGGGGGTGACAAGTTGTTATAGCTGTCTTGTTAATTATTTTAGTTAGGTTTAATGTATATTGGTGATGTAGGACTGTTTTGAGAAAATGATGTTTCGAGGGTTCGCCCCATTAAGTCGTGCTATGTATCACGCAATTATATTTTTGTGGAAAGTATTGTTTACTAAATTAAAGAGATGTCTTGGTGCACGTAGCATTCCGCGAGGATGTATCTTTTAAAAAGAAAAGCGATTTTGAACTCGATTTTTAAACTAAATTAAAAGAGAGATAAGGGGGTGTTACAAGTTGGTATCAGAGCATAAGTTCGGTCTGTCCGGCCAAGTTGTGGAGTCTTTGATGATTGAGTAGTGTTAGATTAGTCCTAACCATGGTTGTGTAGTAAGTGATGTTCCTGCAGGTAGAGGGCAAACTGAGTACTGCTGATGGTAAGTGAATAAGTGGGGAGAATACCCCTGCTGGCGATGTGTGATGTATGGTGTTTTACGATGTGTGAACTCTGTGTCTTCGTTATTAACTTAAATATGATCCATGATTTTTGTTGTTGATATGGATGTGGGGTCAACGTGACCAGTTGTTGTTGTCAGGTGTATTAAATGTTGAAATTGGTATTTTGGTGGTTGGGTGAATTGAGGTGTCTTGATGGTTTGTTTTGATACCCAGTGTTGTTTGATGACATGAATTATTAAATTTGAGTGTTGATTTCTATTGGTGATATCATAGCCTATGGCCATTGTTGATTGATGTTGAGGGCCTATGCCCCAGAGCTATACGCTCAACGCTTGTTTGGGAGTTCTTCTCGAGAGAGTGCGATGATCGATGAGAGAAGTACCCATTTCACGAGTTGGTATGATACGATGTCGATGAGAGAAGTACCATCTGGATGTGTCCTGATGTCGCGAGAGAGAAGTGACCATGGAGTCTGATGTCGATGAGAAAAGTACCCATTTTACGAGTTGGTATAGTCTGATGATCGATGAGAGAAGTACCATCTGGGATGTGTCCGCGATGATCGCGAGAGAAGTGACCATGTAGTGCGATGTCGATGAGAGAAGTACTACGCGAGTGCGATGTCGGCGAGAGAAGCACAATATCTTTTTTTTTTTTTTATTTGTTAAGTGTGAATTTGGATTGGTGTGGTTTTGTTACCTTGATTAATTGGTTGGATGAGTAGGAAGGGTGATCACCCCAATAACTCATCTCGAATGAAAGAGGCGACAATAACTCATGATGATATTAATTTCGAACATGTGCTAATTTTGATTTGATAAATTACGTGGTGCGCTTATACTTAACTTTATGTTAATTATTACATATATGAGAGTTATCAATCCGAGATGTTGTGAAAAATGCTTGATTGTGAAGTCACGTGTGGAGCTACGAGTTGGTTATTCATTCTAGAACTTGTGAATCGTATGAGCGCCGTGCGTATTTTTACGTGAGTAGTCCTTAAAGGTGGAAGGTTAATTAAATCTTGCTTTAATTTGCGTGCTTTTATTGATGTAAGGTAGCGGTTTGTCTTTGGATTGGGAGTAGATGGTTATGCGATATGATAGATCGAATCAATACCTTGAGTTGATGACACGTAAGGGATAGTAAAACCATACATTATAAAGACCTTTGGAGCGTTATCCTTAAGGAATTCTAGATGGATTCGAAGGTCTTTGAGTAGTTGAGTAGGATTTTGATGACCTATAGGTTAGAAGTAAGAATGTAGAGAGGTATTTGCGATGCATTGCTTAGTATATGAGGCGGACCTTGATGGTCATTAGAAATAACAATAAGATTTAATATTGTTTTAGTGGGCTTGGCGTAGTATTTTACTAGAAGTATATTATGAATTTGTGGGCGTGTACTAATTTCAACTTGATTACGAGATAAGTAGGTGTCTTATGTTTGTGTATTTGAGTTGGGAGTTAATAATAGAGAGATGTAAAGATAAAGATCGTTATTGGATGTTGAAGTTCATGCAAAGTGGCGAAGCATGCCTTGTTGGGAAAAGTTTAGATATGTGGTTTATGGGAAACACGAGGTAGAATAATTGTTGTTAGGAGCATGGCGGTCGGATGAGTACCTATAGGTGATCAGTCTTGCAGAGAGCGAGTGTAACCTTGGTGATTTAAGGATTGGAATTCGATCTGAGGAATAGGATGCGAGAGATGAGGAAGGCATTGATTGTAGCTTGGACATAGATCGGCGTAAGAGATGAGTATTAGTACTTTAAGTGATTGCTATGGTGTAGTTCCTAACGGTAGATTAATGGTGTTTGGATAATCGAGTAAGACTTTGGTGACCCTGAGGATAGAGTTTGGGGCAAGGTAAGGGCGTAGAGAGGTGTGTGTATGACCTAGTGCTTAGTGTACAAAAAGGCGTTGTTGATAGTTGGAGGCAGGAATAAGATTGATGGGAAAGATGTGTTCATGTAATTGAAGAGATTTTCGAGGACGAAAATATTCTAAGTGGGGGAGAGTTGTAACGCCCCGATTTTTTTTTATTAAAAATTATTTGGAATTAGTATTCGAAGTATGAATAATTTTGGAAGTTATTTTAGTTTATAGAGTTGTGAGAAAATATTTGTTGTGAAATCGGGATTTAAAAATGAATTAAAATGAGTTTTTACTATATTTATGCGCATACACCCCCTGTTTGCTATTCGCACCCCCTGCCCACCTTACTTACCATGCGCGTGGCCCACCCCGAAATAACCCGAGCACTTTCCTTCCTTCTTCTTCTTCCTCGCATTTGCAGCGAACGCGAAAACAAAAACCCTCTATTCTCCTCCATTAGTTCTCCTTCCTGAGCCACGGTTTGGCACGAAAATTCATTTCCCACTCGAAATCACGCTCACGAGTTCGATTTTGGCCTCAATTTAATCGATTGGTGCCCGTTCAACGATTTGAACCACGACCCTAAATCCCAACCGAACGGTTTTGCACTATTCGACCACCACGGTCTTGGTTGGAAAAAGCGGACACCGTATTTGGATTCTACTCGTCGAGACCTTCGGTAGCACTAGTCCTTTGTTCGTTTCGGTGAAGTTGGCGTCGAGCCTTTTCTTTGCCGTGTTTCACTCTCTTTACACCACGCTCGTGCGCGTTAAGTGTCGGACGTCGTCGCTACCAGCATAATCGCTCTTGTTGATAACACCTAAGTTTCTATCGAGGTATGGGGGCTCTTATACGCTTATAATAAGATATATGATGATGTATTGTGTGTGAGCTAGACTCTAGGAATACTGTTGGGGTTGTTGTGTTGCTTGTTGTATGTTTGACGTTGTGTTTGCTTTATGGTGAACTGAATTATGTTGTGTTGCTTGTGGTGTGAATTATGTTGTGTTTGCTTCACGTTGATGAAGGTGTCTTTGTGTGAAGTGTATGTTGGTTGATGTATGTCTTGTCAAGGTGAATCGGTGGTAGTGGAGGTAGCGTAAGTGAGTGTGTAGTATGAAAATCAAAGAGACGAGGGGAGGAAGGTTAGGTGTTGCGTGATGGCATCATTAAATTGGAGATGAGATTGTGCTTGAAATGTAAAGTATGGTGTGAACTATATGTGCAAGTCGTTGGATAAATGGTCTCAATTAATTTGAGTATGAAAATATGTAGTTGTAAGGTGCATAATAAAGCGCTTAAGTGATGTGGTATTAAAAATTGTTATGCGAATTTGGATATACGGTATATACATTATTTTGGGATGTCCGTATTTGGAGAAACTCTGTAGGATTTTTGTTAGAATTTTGATAAGTAGGCTGTCGAGATGTAAGTATGTATGTGGAAGTGTAGGTGTGCGTCGAAGGGCATGCGTGTTAGAGTTAGGTGTTGATGTGGTCTTGATGTTATGATGTTGCTTAGGTGTTGTGAAGTGTTGTTGAGGTAGTGTTTTTAAGGAAGTTGAAGTGGTAGTATAATGATGCATAAGTGATTAAGTGTTGAATACGGGAGTAATAGCTTGTAAGCCGAGGTGTAGGAGTCGACTTGTAGCTACCAAGGTATAGGGTATGTATACCAAGGTGAAATAGCCGAAAGTGTAAGTGTACATATATCTAAGTATAGTCGCTTTGGGGTAGTAGGCGAGGTGAAGTGTTGTGCTTAGGTGTGGAGTGCCTATGTGTAGTAACACAATGCGTGATGGTGAATTGAATTAGTGTTGCCAAGGTGTAAAGTGGCTAAGTCGAGATGATGTTGTCGAGGTATAGGTGTATACATACCAGGTGCGCGGTGTAGTCTTGCCGAGGTGATGTGTGGTGTGTCGAGGTGTCAAATGAGCGTGCCGAGGTGTTGGTGTTAGCCATAGGGCTAAAGACTTTGGTGTTGATGCGTCCGGTGAGATGGACGTTGGCCATAGGCCTAGTGATGAGGTGTCGGGTGATGATAGCCTTAGTGCGACAGTTTAACCTATGCGTGATGGTCTTAGTCCGGAGGTGTCAGTTTGCTCCTTATGTGGCGGTCTAGGCCATAGGTGTTGATGTTGATGTAATTGTTGTTGTGGTGTGATGCCTTCCAGGCACAAAGTGGTGATGGGCTTCGGCCAAAGTGGTGATGGGCTTCGGCCAAAGTGGTATGGGCTTCGGCCAAAGTGGTGGGCTTCGGCCAAAGTGGTGTGGTGTTGATGTTTGGTGTTGATGTTTGGTATAGATGTTTATTGATGATGTTTATTAATTTTTGGGAGAGATAGTGTCGAGTGTTGTTATGGTTTGAATTGAGGTGTTTCTAGCTGTTTTCTCCAACATAGTATTTATCATATATTTTATTATATGTGTCCGAGACTCACCCTACTGCTGTTATGTTGCTCCTCATGTTGGCAACGTGCAGGTGTTTCCGAGTGAAGGTTCTTCCTTACTCAGTCGATGTGTGGCGTATTGCTCGATGCGTAGCACTGGGGGGGTGACAAGTTGTTATATAGCTGTCTTGTTAATTATTTTAGTTAGGTTTAATGTATATTGGTGATGTAGAATTTGTTTTGAGAAAATGATGTTTCGAGGGTTCGCCCGAATTAAGTCGTGCTATGTATCACGCAATTATATTTTTGTGGAAAGTATTGTTTACTAAATTAAAGAGATGTCTTGGTGCACGTAGCATTCCGCGAGGATGTATCTTTTAAAAAGAAAAGCGATTTTCGAACTCTGATTTTTAAACTAAATTAAAAGAGAGATAAGGGGGTGTTACAGAACCAGTGTTATGTTCAGACATGGTTGGGTGTCGTTCTTGTTGTTGCTGCCTCCTTCTTAACCTTTGTTGTCTCCTTAGTTATGCGAAAGTTCTTTCGAGTTACGGATCAAACTTCGAGTTCGATTCACTCCTTGGTTCCGTTGAACTAGAGCTTGAGTTGGAACTAAGCATACGCTGTAACGTCTACCTGTTCAAACACAGAAACAACAAACAACACAGTAAAATTCCTTCAACTTGTGTTCTAACGTTTTGAACAATAAAAATTATAACGATCCCTTCAACGGCGCCAAAAACTTGTTGCGCTTTTGTAATAGTGTGGTTTTTCGCAATTATAGTGCAAGTATACACATCGTACAAGTAATAAAGTGGATAAGAGTAAGAGATCGTTCCCACGAGGATTGATATGCTTTCAAAGTTCAAGTTTCAAAACACAAGAGAAGTAAGTAACAAATCGGCAATAAGAGTTGGTTTTTAAGCTAAAGATGTAAATACAACAAGTAAACAAAAGTTGGTTGTGAATATGGATGAGAGATGAGTTGAGTTGTTGCATGCAAGTAAATCCTTCCTAGCTAGGCGTTATAACGCTTACACGTTATGACGTTCAAATGTTATTCGGTATAGACGTGGCCACGTTTGAGCATTTGTTGCAAAGAGCTATGCTTTTCAAACATAACGTCGAGTTTCAAGTATAAGAGGTCCTATGTCTAGGTTCTAAATAGGCCCACTCACGTATTTTAAGCACCCACAAAGAATGTTCTATGAACTATTATCCATTCTATGTCTAGACTTAGATAAAGATGCCTAAATGTCTTTAGTGCATTGTTCATTCATATAAATCTTTGATTTCTTTTCATAGACCATGTTTGTACCTATGAATCTACCCATTTTAAGAGGCCAACCTCAAAACAAGTTTGGAAATATTTTTACACAAAGATTTAAAACAGAAAACGACTATACTTCATAACATTAGCTAGAAATTCATTATAAGCAAAACAACAACTCAACTACAAAGTGCTTAGCTCATCTTTGAGCATCTTTCTGAGAATGAAAAGGATTTAACATCCAAATACCATACATAACAGAAAGAACCTAAGTGCAAAAGATGCACCTAAGTAACTTTTTAGCATGTACAGCTGTATAGGCGTTACAACGTCCGAGCTTTACAACAATGCGAGAAAATAAAACTAAGTTCGGACAAGCAAAATATAGAAGTCTGTTTCCGGATCTTCTTTACAAAACTACTTCGAATTTAATGGAGGGATGATGAGGAGATGAAGATGAAGTGATTACGAAGATATGTAGAAAAGATGATTCCTCGAGAGAAAGTGAGCCTTCCTTAAATAGCCACCTTGCTTACGCGTCTTTGATGTCACTTGCCCACCTACGGATCTTTCCTCTCTTACGCTGACCTTTGCTCGTAGAGCTACGGTGTTTACGTAAGTCGGCTTCATGGGGAATAGAAGATCTTCGACTTTTATATCTTTGACTATCATTGCTTAGCGCCAAAAATTAAGATCTTTCACCCTTTCTCTCGCACTTGATGAGCGTGGTGAGGGCGTGGTAACGTTCGGCACTAATTTTCTGCACAAGCACAAAAAGCATCAAAACGCTCTCTCGAGGCACCACTTGGTGCCTAAATGCACTGATTTATCACTTTATCCACTTATTTGCTAAAAACTCAGAAATTACATAAAACTAATTTAATAAACCTTGTATTGCTAGAGACTTTGCATGACTTATTCTTTGAATGAGTATAAATAACTCATATAAATATGAGTTATCACTAGCCGATTTGCACAGATCGCCGCATACGTCCAAATGATCCTTTTTGAAGCGTTCATAGTCTTCCACAATAAGGTCCTCCAGCTCAAAAATGGGAGACTCAATCTGAATCGCATCCCTCTTCTCTTCCCTCGGCCGCTTGGGAGTGTGCTAATCTTCGAGAAACGGTCGACCGACCATGAGTCCCTACGTCGGTGTTTGCTCGGTGGCGAGGGGTGCCTTGGCCTTGGGGAGTACCAACTTGTCCGCTCTTCGGCCGATCGCTGAACCGGTTGCGAGCTTCTCCAGCGATGCCCAATCAGCGACCGACATTTTGAGTACTTTGCCTGAAAAAAACACAGTGGTTAGCAAAGCGACCAATATAAAAAATAAAATAATCAAAGGTATGTGAATAAGACCAACCGAGCTCAGCCAGTAATCTCTTCCCCCTGAACAGAACGAAAGGCCGGCAGGGAATTTTCTCCCTTCGGGTCAGAAGGGAGTGAGCTAGACAAGTCCTTGATGATCGACAGCGTCTCCTTATCTTCATCATCCAGCTCGTCAGCGGTGAAGGTATAATCGCCCGCCTTGGGGTCAAAGTGGGCTTCATTCCACATGAGAGGAAAGAAACGCTCGCCCGCCTCACCGGTCGGCAGAATCTCAATGATCTCAGCAGCGGCCTCACACGTTAGAACGACCCAGAAGTATTGGTTCTTCCATCGGGCAGGGAATCAGACTTGAAGTATCATCGTTTCTGTCTCTTCTGACTCTTAAAAGACACTTGTGATAAACTCCAAATTAGTGCATTTTTTAGAGATATTTTGGGTCAAGTTTAGAGCAATTATTACTAATTATATAAATCATTGACTTACTTTGCTCTTTATTTTGCAGAAAAGAAGAAAATATAAAAAAAGGAAAATTAAATCATATATATATATATATATATATATATATATATATATATATATATATATATATGAGCAAAGCTAATCAAATTGAAGGCCCACATTTGATGAAAGAATGGATCCGTAAGCACGGAATAAAACAAAAGTCCATGAATTCAATTTGCTAAAAAAAGTAAAGGAAACCAAAATACTTTTGGTTTAGGAAAAGCACGTGACGTGATAACTTGGAGAGAAAGAAACGTATATTTACATCCGGAGGTCTTCTCCACATTGGCGCTTTAGCAAGCTTTGGCGCCAAAACGTCCCCCTTCCCTCCAATTTTTCAGCCATTAACTCGCTGCCAAGTGTCTTTCTTCCTACTACTCCCATGTGAATTTGTCTTTTCCTTGCTGCCACTCCCACATGACCGAAAAGACTGGTCTCTGAACAAATTGAAGAGTGCAGAGAAAACTAAACAAATCACACACTCAATCTCTCTCCCTCACTCCATCCAAACCCATATCTTCATCATTTGCTCTCTTCCTCAATCTCCACCGCTTCCTAACTTCTCAAGAGAGAAAAATGATTTTCAACAACTTTGGGAGAGATTGAGAGGGATTTCCGCAGAGGAGAGAGAGAGAGAGTCACGATCAGAATGAAAGAAAGAAGAAGACGAAGAAGACCAGAAGAGGGAGGGCTAATGCAGTGGTGACCGGCATAAGGTATCGCAACTCCAGTGAAGATGTGTGGCGCTGTTACGGCGGCAGAGAGTGGTTTGTGGCGTCCGTGTTGCTGGGTTTCTCTGGATCTGGTGGTAACTATAACCCTTTTCCTCTCTTTTGTCAAAGATTCAATTTTTCTTTCATGGGTTTCTCTGGATCTGGTTTTTTCTTTCTTTCTTTGTGCCTTTTGGTTTTTGATTTAGATTTATTAAACCCCATTTCCATTCTTCTCAACTTCCTTGCTTTTCCCTTTCTAGGTTTTAGGTTTTCTAATTTTCAGTTTTTATTCTAATTAGGAATTTGTGTAGTTTAGGTTGGTATTATTTGGAATTCTGGTTGTTCTTTTGATTTCTATATTAGCTTGGTTTGTTCAAACTTTTGAACAAGTTTGTTGTGTTCTGATTTTTGTTTTGATTGCAAATTGATGTTATAAAAGTTATGTAATACAATTTGGAAGGATAGGAGAATAGTCATTGCTGAAAGGGAAATTAGGGAAATCAAATAAGCTAACAATGACGCAAGGAAAAAGGAATCTCTACCAGCCTCCACCAAGAAGCTAACATAACGCAAGGTTTCATCCTCCTCTCTCATTCTTTTTTTACTGTTTTACATACATTGTTTCCTTTTGATGTGGATTTTTATGTCAATTGGTTAATGGTATAAATTGTAGAATGAGATGGTGTGAGAGAGATTCACGATAAGTAGAGAGAAAGGGAGAAGAAAGTGGTGGTGCGCAAGACTAATGAAAACATAGCAGGGGGTATAAAGAGCATGCAACAAATAGTTCTCCTTTACTGAATGATGAGTTACCTATGTGAATGTTACCATGGTCTATTTCTACTCCTTAAGATTTTTGGTTTTTTAAGATTACTATGTTCCTGTTGTTGAGTAACCTGTAAATATTCTTAGTCTCTCTCTCTCTGTGTTATTGTGGATAATGCCAAAGTTGATTTTATCATGATCAATTTTTATTTTTATACTAAGAAAACTTGATTATGTTCATACAATGCCATTAATTTTTTCTAATATTTAAGAATGTAACACCCCAAAATAGTTCAATTAATTATTAAATTGAGTTATTTAGGGTTTTTCAACATTTTTAATTAAATTAAGCTTAAGGCTAACGTGTAGTGTTTATGTGTTAGGAGAGGTTTGAGTAATGGGAAGAGGTATGAATAGAAGTCCATGAGTGATGGGAAGGCCCAAGTCCAATTAGAAGCCCAAGTCCCTTTCCATAAGAGGAAATAGCCGTAGGATCATTTCATTCCATCAAAGTGAAGAAAAGTCATGAGAGAAGTAAGAGAGAGAGAGTCATTAGGTGGAATAGTACTCTTTAGAGAAAGCGAGCAATTGCGTGAAAGAAGAGTGGGATTTGAAAGAAGTGTGGATTCAACGTGGATTGTAGAGTTGTAGTGAAGGGAGTGATCATCCGTTGCTTAAGGTAAGGGGCTCTCTTCCATGCGTAATTTAGTGTTTATGTTGAATGTTTTGCATGAATGATTTACGATTGAGTTACGAATGTGTGCTTATGTGTTCTTTAAGTATTCGGTTGTGTTACTTCACCTTGGTGAAGATTGTAATGGTTGATTTACGAAATGGTCACGTAAGTGACCATGGAGAGAAATGAGTGAGAACTCTCGGTCTCGGTGAGCGTGAGACTTTAAGAGTGTGTTCTTGAGCTTAATCCTAGTCGAGCACCTAAAGAGAGGAAGGAGAAGTTAGGGGCACGTGATAGTAGAGAAAGTGAAGTGCATGAAGGTTAACGCATACGACGTAAGTGTTAAAGCGTAGTTCCTAGACTTGAAGAGGGGCGAGTTGAGCTGCACTTGATGGACGAAGGTGCGTAGGTGTAATTAGAACCCGGTCACGAGTGTGTCGTCAAGTAGTTGCCGAGGTATAACATTGTTATGCCGAGGTGTTTGGGTCAAGACGTAGGGCGTAGGCAAGTCTGCGTATGATAGCCGAGGTGAAGGAGTCGACTTGTAACATGTTATACCGAGGTGCGAGAGTGCTGAGATAGGGCGTGGACTTAGGCGAGAGGCGTAAACGGGTATAGTGACGAAATGGTGTGAGCTCGGATGAGGCGGGAGGCGGCGTAGAGTTACGCAATGATACGTTAAGTCTAGGCGTGGTGGGACGAAGTAGACGCGTGGTGTCTAGTCGAGGGCGATGGCGTAAGGTAAGGCGAGATGAGGCGAAGGTATAGTCGAGGACAATAGGCGTTACGTGAGGCGAGATGAGGTGAAGGTGTAGTCGAGAACCTTAGGCATAAGGCGAGACGAGAGAAGTAGTGGGACTAGACGAGATCCTAGGCGTGAGGTTCCGGGGACGAGGTGGAGAACTTTACGAGTGGAATGCCAAGTGAGGTGCCACCGAGTTGAGTATTGGTGATGTAATGGGTAGCGTTACTACATCGACTTAGCGTGCGAGATGAGTAGGTGTGCCGGGTGACGAGCGAGCACACCGAGAAGAGTGAAGGTGCCGAGGTGACTAAGAGTGCCGAGGTGACCTATTTTTGACGCATAACAACAGTAGAGTCATTAGGCGCCACCGCGAGTGGACGCTTAACGTCAAGAGTCGTTTAAGGGCGAATTGGCATAGTCCGTTTAGTCCCTATGTGATGGTTCGATCCTGGCGTTGTGAGGCCTTCGTAGTGATGGAGTGGCTCACCACTGCGAGGAGCTGAGGTGCTTGTGAGTGGACGAATAGCCTTTGTGCTATGGTGGTTGTCTAAGAGGACTAGGCAACGTAAGGCGACGGTGCGGTTTGCACAAAAGAGTTGTTTGTTACGAGTGAATGCATTTGTTCATTGAGTCTCATGAATTCATATGCATCGGCGATGATTATAGACTTCGGTCTCGTCACGAAAGACTTGATCCGAGTATCACTAGCGACGGATATGCCCGAGTGGCTTAAAAGAGATGGATCCTCATGCATTATACCACGAGTTTGGGTTGCATTGCATGCATAACTCATGTGAATTATGTTGAAATGTTGTTTATCATCGAGTTAGCTATATGTCTTTGGTTTATACTTGAGTTCTTTATCGATATGTGAACCGAGGTGCTTAATGCATTCTATGTATTTACATTAGTCATGAACCTTTATTACAAATGTTTAGAGACTCACCTCTTTGCTTTCCATGTTGCTCTTTGTGGCAACTTGCGTGTACCCCTGAGTAGAGGTCGCCTTTGCTTTTGGTTGTTGGAGTCGGTGCTGCTCGGTAGTTGTAACATCGCGAGGCGAGTCGAGTAGGGTAGAGTAGTGATTGTTTTGGGACTATTCGGTTGTAATGTATATGTTCGACTAATATATATGAGTGTCCGCTTGTGATGTAAACAATTGAAAACATGTTTTGATGGCGTCCCTTTGGCCGAGTTGCCTATGTATGCATGTATCTTTGTTGTTTTAATTCATAGATATATGCTAAGGTGTTTGAGTGACAATGTAGCATCCTTCCCATGAGAATTTTATTAAACTCGATTTTCAATTAGTTAAGGCTAAATTCTTGTTTTGGTCCTTTATCTTTGGCCTTGATTTCATTTTGGTCCTTTATCTTTTTTTTTTTTTCTCGTTTTGGTCCTTTATGTTTCAGCCAGTGTCAATTTGGTCCTTTTTGTGTCAATTTGGTCCTTTTTTGTGTCAATTTGGTCCTTTTTTTGTGTCATTTTGAATGGAAAACTACAAAAAGGACCAAATTGACACAAAATCAAAACATAAAGGACCAAAACGAAAAAAAAGATAAAGGACCAAAATGAAATCAAGGCCAAAAGATAAAGGACCAAAACATTAATTTAGCCATTAGTTAATTAAATAGAGATAGGAGGGTGTTACATTAAGTGGTATCGAGCAAAAGTTGGTCTGTCCGACCAAGTATTGAGTCTTGAGTTCCCGGTCCCAGAGTATTAATGCTCGTTTTAATTGTCTTGTCTCGCAGTAAGTAAAAATGGCCGGACGTCTTTGGAAGAAACGACGCCGCGATAGGCCGCTTTACCACAGAAGCGATGGCTGCTGCTATGGGGAATCAGCCTCATCAAGTTGCCGAGGACGCTGGAGCTCGTAACCTAGCTACATTTCAGAGGGAGAACCCTCCAACGTTCAAGGGGAAGTACAATCCGGATGGGGCGTTGGCGTGGTTGAAGGACATAGAGAGGATTTTTAGGGTGATGGACTGTACAATGGCTCAGAAAGTAAGGTATGGAACACATATGCTGGCCGAGGAGGCAGATGATTGGTGGTGGAGTCATTCCAAGGTTAGAAGTCTGGAGAGGTGATTACGTGGGAGGTATTCAAGAGGGAATTTCGAGAAAATACTTCAAGATGTGAGAGGAAAGAAGGAGATGGAGTTCCTAGAATCGAAGCAAGGAGTAAGTCGATGGCGAGTACGTTGCAAAGTTTGAAGAGTCGGTGAAATTCTACCCTACTATGAGGAGCTACATCCGAAGTTCTCCAAGTGCGTGAAATTCGAGAACGGTTTGAGGCCCGAGGTTAAGCGAGCAATTGGGTATCGTAAGATCGGGGTATTTCTTTGACTTGGTGGATAGTTGCGGGATATATGAGGAAGACAACTGCTGCAAGGTACATGGTTGGTAAAGAGAAGAAGAACTCTCGCTTTAAGGAAAGCCCTATGAGGTTTCTCGGCAAAGGCAAGTGGAACAGCTGGGTATGGCAAGAGGCCAAGTGGGGAGACGCCCGCAAATGTGGTGTGTTTCCGGTGTGGGAAGCTTTGGACATAAGAAGAACGAGTGCAAGAGTGGAGATAAGAGGTGCTATCAATGTGGCGAAGAGGGCCACCGAGTCGCTGATTGTAGGCGAAAGGATGTCGTCTGCTTTAATTGTGGAGAAATGGGGCACATCAGGTCCTAAGTGTCCCAAGCCCAAGAAGGAGAGAGACGAGTGGGAAGGTGTTCGCGCTTAGCTGGTCTGAAGAAGTGGTGAACGAGATAAAAGGTACGTGCTTCATTAATGGAATTCCTTTGATTGCAATCGTGGATCACGGTGCCACGCACTCTTTCATTTCGCATTGTGTGCTAAAAGATTGGATTTAGTTTTGTCTACTATGGTGAGGAGATGGTTATTGACACTCCCGGAGCGGGTCGATGACTACCTCTCGTTTGTTCGAAGTGTCCTCTGTTAGCCTTTGGCGAGAGACTTCGTAGTTAATTTGATTTGTCTACCTTTGGAAGGGATGGGCGTCATCCTCGGTATGGATCGTTAGTGGCTAACCGAGTTCATATCAATTGCGCTAGTAGGTCGTTAAGTTTCCTTACTTCCGAGGTGGAAGAATCGGTCATGATACTGCCGGCGCTTTCGCAAGGAAGTGAAGGAGGGGGCTACTATGTTCGCGTTGTGGCGTCATTTGTCGCGGAGAGTCAAGCCGAGGATTGGTGAAGTGCCGGTGGTGCGAGAGTTCGCGAGTGTTCCCAGGCGAGATTCCCGAGGTTCCACCGAGAAGAGAGTCGAGTTCGACATTGAGTTAGTACCGGGAACTAGGCCGGTGTCTATGGCACCTTATAGGATGTCTGCACCGAGCTAGCCGAGTTGAAGAAGCGGTTGGAAGAGTTCTTTGGAGAAGAGGTTCATAAGGCCAGCGTGTCGCCTTGGGGCGCACTGTGTTATTGGTGAAAAAGAAGGATGGAGGTATGAGATTATGCGTGGATTACGACGGTTGAACAAGGTAACAATTAAGAACAAGTACCCACTCCCAAGAATTGATGATTTGATGGACCAATTGGTGGGTGCGCAAGTATTTTCGAAGATTGACACGAGGTCGTGTACCATCGGATCAAGGTGAAGGGCGAGGACATTCCTAAGGCAGATTTAGAACTCGGTATGGGCACTTTATGAGTATTCCGTAATGCCATTTGGTGTGACGAATGCTCCCGGAGTGTTCATGGAGTATATGAACCGTATATTTCATGAGTACACTAGACCGCTTTTGTTGTTGTATTCATTGATGACATTTTAGTCTACTCCAAGTCGGAGAAGGAGCACGCCAAGCATCTAAGATTGGTGTTAGAGGTATTGAAGGATAAGAAGATGTACGCCAAGTTGTCCAAGTGTGAATTCCGTTTGAGGCGGTGAATTTCCTAGGTCATGTGATCTCCAAAGAAGGTATAGCGATTGATCCTTCCAAAGTCGGCCGCGTGTTGCAATGGGAAGCACCCAAGTCGCCACGAGGTGAGAAGTTTTCAGGGTTTGGTGGGTATTACTGAAAGGTTCATTGAGGGTTTTCCAGTTGGCGTTGCCACTAACTCGATTGACCAGTAAGGGGAAGGCATTTATGTGGGGCGCATGCGGTGTGAAGAAAGTTTCAAGAATTGAAGAAGAGATTGACAACGCCTCTCGTCCGACGCTGCCTAATCCAAATGAGCCTTTTGTGGTGTCTTGTGATGCGTCTAAGTTGGGTTTGGGCTGCGTCTCGATGCAAGAAGCTAAGGTAGTTGCTTACGCTTCAAGGCAATTGAAAATTCATGAGAAGAACTACCCTACGCATAATTTGGAGCTTCTTTGCGTGGTGTTTGCATTGAAGATATGGAGGCATTATCTATATGGCTCAAGGTTCAAGTGTTTAGTGACCATAAGAGTTTGCGATGATCTGTTTGATCGTAAGGAGCCGAACATGAGGCGGAGGAGATGGTTGGAGCTCATGAAGGACTATGATTTTGGGTTGAACTATCACCCCGAAGGCAAATATGGTGGCCGATGCGCTAAGTAGGAAATCGTTGCATACATCAAAGAATGATGGTAAAAGAGCTAGAGCTAATTGAGCAATTCGTAGACCTAAGTTTAGTGTGTGAGCTAACTCCTCAAAGCATTAAGTTGGGAATGCCGAAAATCACAAATGAATTTCTCGAGTGACATCAAAGAGGCGCAGGTTGGGCGTCAAGCTTGTAGGCGTGGCGTTGGTATTGGCCGAGCCGAGAACGAAGATTTTGAGTTGGATGCGCAAGGATTGCTAAGGTATAGAACTTCGGTTTGTGTCCCGATGACGAGAAGATCAAGAGAGCAATCTTGGAAGAGTGTCATAGAGAGTAAGGTCGAGTATTCACCCAGCGCGACCAAGATGTATCAAGACTTGAAGGGGTTGTTTTGGTGGCAAGGTATGAAGAGTGATGTAGCCTGGTTTGTGTACGCTTGTCTGGTTTGTCAGAAGTCCAAGGTAGAACATCGAAGCCAGCGGGGTTGTTGCAACCATTGAAGATTCCAGTGGAAGTGGGGCGATATTGCGATGGATTTTGTAACCGGTTTCTGCGAGTACGATGGGAGGTTTGATACCATTTGGGTAGTGGTGGATAGATTGACGAAGTCTGCTCATTTCATTCCCATCAACCTCACCTATCCGATGTCAAGGTTGGCAAAGATATACATCCAAGTGATCGTAAAGCTACACGGGGTTCCTCGAATTATTATTTCGCATGAGAGACCCAAGGTTTACTTGAGTGCAGGAAAGTTTGCAAGACGCGTTGGAGTGCGAAATTGCGCTGAGCTCGGCATATCACCTGGTGATCGATGGTCATCAGAGAGGACCATCCAAATCGTTGGAGGACTTGCTAAGCGTGTGTTCTTGAGCAAGGAGGAGCGTGGGATTCGTATCTACCAGCGATTGAGTTCACGTACAACAACGCTTTTCATTCTAGCATAGGGGATGGCACCCTTTGAGGCATTGTATGGGAGGAGGTGCGGGACTCCATTGTGTTGGAGTGAGTCGGGAGAAGGTGTGGTACTCGGACCCGAGGTCGTGCGAGAGACCACCGGAAGGTAAAGCAAATTCAAGAGAAAATGAAGGCTTCGCAGTAGGCGGAGAGCTACCATGACAAGAGAAGGAAGGACTTAGAATTTCGTGCCGGATCATGTGTTTCTAAGGTCAATCCAATGCTTAGGTGTTGGCGAGCATTGAAGTCGAAGAAGTTGTCTTCTCGTTTCATTGGACCATATCAAATTTTGGAGAGAGTTGGGGGTGGCTTACCGAGTTGCTTTGCCACCCAATTTGTCTAATTTGCACGACGTGTTCCACGTATCTCGGTGAGGAAGTATGTGCGGACATCTGTCTCATGTAATTCAAGTAGATGATGTGCAAGTGAGAGACAACCTCACTTTGTGGAAACAAGGCCAATTCGAATTGATGACAGAGAGGTGAAGACTCTGGGGAAAGGAGATCAGATTGGTGAAAGTGATTTGGGTAGGAGCAGCTGGTGAGAATGCAACTTGGGAGTTGGAAAGTAAGATGCGAGATGCTTACCCAGAGTTATTTGTTTCAGGTAAGATTTCGAGGACGAAATGTTCTAAGTGGGGAGAGTTGTAACACCCCAAAATAGTTCAATTAATTATTAAATTGAGTTATTTAGGGTTTTTCAACATTTTTAATTAAATTAAGCTTAAGGCTAACGTGTAGTGTTTATGTGTTAGGAGAGGTTTGAGTAATGGGAAGAGGTATGAATAGAAGTCCATGAGTGATGGGAAGGCCCAAGTCCAATTAGAAGCTCAAGTCCCTTTCCATAAGAGGAAATAGCCGTAGGATCACTCATTCCATCAAAGTGAAGAAAAGTCATAGAGAAGTAAGAGAGAGAGAGTCATTAGGTGGAATAGTACTCTTTAGAGAGAAGCGAGAGCAATTGCGTGAAAGAAGAGTGGGATTTGAAAGAAGTGTGGATTCAACGTGGATTGTAGAGTCAGTAGTGAAGGGAGTGATCATCGAAGTTGCTTAAGGTAAGGGGCTCTCTTCCATGCGTAATTTAGTGTTTATGTTGAATGTTTTTGCATGAATGATTTACGATTGAGTTACGAATGTGTGCTTATGTGTTCTTTAAGTATTACTGTTTGTGTTACTTCACCTTGGTGAAGATTGTAATGGTTGATTTACAGTGGTCACGTAAGTGACCATGGAGAGGAAATGAGTGAATTGAGAACTCTCGGTCTCGGTGAGCGTGAGAGTTTAAGAGTGTGTTCTTGAGCTTAATCCTAGTCGGGAGCACCTAAAGAGAGGAAGGAGAAGTTAGGCGCACGTGATAGTAGAAAAGCTGAAGTGCATGAAGGTTAACCCACGACGTAAGTGTTAAAGCGTAGTTCCTAGACTTGAAGAGGGCGAGTTGAAATGCACTTGATGGACGAAGGTGCGTAGGTGTAATTAGAACCCAGTCACGAGTGTCGTCAAGTAGTTGCCGAGGTATAACATGGTTATGCCGAGGTGTTTGGGTCAAGACGTAGGGCGTAGGCAAGTCTGCGTATGATAGCCGAGGTGAAGGAGTCGACTTGTAACATGTTATACCGAGGTGCGAGAGTGCTGAGATAGGGTGTGGACTTAGGCGAGAGGCGTAAACGGGTATAGTGACGAAATGGTGTGAGCTCGGATGAGATGGGAGGCGAGCGTAGAGTTACGCAATGATACGTTAAGTCTAGGCGTGAGCTGGGACCAAGTGACGCGTGGTGTCTAGTCGAGGACAGTAGGCTTAAGGTAAGACGAGATGAGGCGAAGGTATAGTCGAGGACAATAGGCGTTACGTGAGACGAGATGAGGTGAAGGTGTAGTCGAGAACCTTAGGCATAAGACGAGACGAGAGAAGTAGTGGGACTAGACGAGATCCTAGGAGTGAGGTTCCAGGACGAGGTGGAGAACTTTACGAGTGGAATGCCAAGTGAGGTGCCACCGAGTTGAGTATTGGTGACGTAATGGGTAGCGATACTACATCAGCTTAGCGTGCCGAGATGAGTAGGTGTTCCGAGGTGACGAGCAAGCATACCGAGAAGAGTGAAGGTGCCGAGGTGACTAAGAGTGCCGAGGTGACCTATTTTTGACGCATAACAGCGTAGAGCTGTTAGGCGCCACCGTGAGTGACGTTTAACGTCAAGAGTCGTTTAAGGGGCGAATTGGCATAGTCGGTTTAGTCCCTTTGTGATGGTTCAGTCCTAGGCGTTGTGAGGCCTTCGTAGTGATGGAGTTGCTCACTGCCTGAGGAGCTGAGGTGCTTGTGAGTGGACGAATAGCCTTTGTGCTATGGTGGTTGTCTAAGAGGACTAGGCAACGTAAGGAGACGGTGCGGTTTGCACAAAAGAGTTGTTTGTTCTGAGTGAATGCATTTGTTCATTGAGTCTCATGAATTCATATGCATCGGCGATTATAGACTTGGTCTCGATCGAAAGACTTGATCCCGAGTATCACTAGCGACGGATATGCCTGAGTGGCTTAAAAGAGATGGATCCTCATGCATTATACCCTGGAGTTTGGGTTGCATTGCATTGCATGCATAACTCATGTGAATTATGTAACACCCCCTTTCTATAATAAGCTAATTAAGTTAATAAAAATCAGAGTTTTCAAAAACTTTCCACGCACCTCAAAGAGGGTGGTACATTTAATGAAAACAACATCAAGACATATTTAAAATCCCAACTCATCAAGCGCATAAATGCATATCACAGTCATGTGGATTAAAACCATCAAAACAACCTGTTTAGTGTTTACAGTAATCCATCAAATAGTTTGCAGCACAGCGGAAAATGAAAACTGAGTTCACATACTCAATACTTAGTCAAAATCAGTTTAATACATAACCAAAATAAAATACTACTAAGATCCCACCCCTGTTTACTATCGAGTGACTCAATAAACCCGAAGCATGGCACCTTCACTCGGACTCACCATTGGTCGCCACGAGAGCGAGCAACACAAAAATGCTAGGGTGAGTCTCTTTACATAAATAATAACAAGTAAGATAAGCATCATATTCGGAAAGTATCTAGTAACAACAATCCATAACAATTTAACATTCATCATTCAATTAGAACATCAACAAGTTGCGACAAGGATTAATTAAGCATTAATGAGAAACCAAGTAATGCATGTTCATATGCATGTATGCAATATGCATGTGGATCCATAATCATCACCAAAAACCCCGTCGGGCACTCACCTCATTTTGGCCGAAGCCACATCACCATCACCACCGTCACGTAATGCATATGATTCATGTGACACTATGACAAATGCATCACACACAACCCATCACAATAAATATTACATCACCTTTTTGGCCGAAGCCCACGTCATTTATTAACTCATCATAATTATCAATTGTTAACCACCACCACCTCAATTATTAACCACCACCTTCTCAATGATTAACCACCATCTTAACACTTATTAGGTTAAATCCCACCTAAGGACCAAACTACCTCATAAGGTCATTCTCCTCACTTGAGGACCATTTTGACACGCCAAGAATTAATTTAGGGACTTAGGAATTTATTTGACACGTTATGATTTGTTCCTGGGTGTATTAGCAAATACGAGGACTGCCAACAGCAATTGGACCTGCGGCCCAGCCCATCACGATCGGCCCAACACGCTTGCTTGAGCGCAATTCGCCGGCGAAATTCTCGCAAAACGGTCCGGACATCATCTTTGTATATATCGCCATTCGCACATGGCATCGTGCGTTCTCTAACCTTGTGCTATCTCGCGGCGACCTCTCTCACTAGATCGTCGGAGTGTCTTTGCGAGTACCACCCGAGGTGCTCAACGCGTGAAGCCGGGCCGGTCCTTTCAACCTCTCAACGACCGGCCCATCGGGCGAAGCAACAAACACTTCAACACTTCATTGGTCAAGGTACGATCAATTGGCGACCACGATGGGAGGCCCGCGCGCTATCCTACCTCTCTTATGGCTCCACGCGACCGGCCCCGCACGCGGGCCACTTCTCGACTCAATCCTCCGGCGAACCAGCAGCCGAACCGGAAGGCGTGGCGAATACATGATCCATGAATCTCAAGGACTTCCACGACAAGAACCTTCTGCGTACAACGGCCGTGGGCCGGTCCTCCGCGAGATCCATCCGGCCGTTCTCGAGACCTACCGCCCGAGCCGATTGAAGCGGGCATCCGAGAACCTCTGCGGACCATGTTACTCAAGCCGTTTTGCGAGATCTTGCAAAACAAGAATCAAGTGATCGCAGATCGAGATGCACTCATCTCCCATGAAAGAGGTTCGATTCCGGCCGCCATGCGTGGCGAAGACGGAGAACCTTCACCTACTCGCCGCCGGCCGTGCGAAGACACCGCTCCTCCTCGCGAGGAGCATTTCACGCCGAGAAAGCACTACTCATCATTCTCCGGCGGAAGAAGCGAGGGGCACGCAGTCGCCCCTCGAGCGAGCGCGTGAAGACGCCGCTCAATGTCCGCTGACTATGAAGATTCCAACTACCGCCCCGACACGGTCGCTCGCCCACCGAATACTCCTCTAATGAGTCGTCCGGTCACGCGTCGGTCGAGAAGCAGATCTTGGGATTCTCGTGAAGAGCTGGAAGAGTACAGAAATGGAAGAATTAGGGACGTTTCGCATCGGCCTAGGAGAGGCCAAAGCGAGCGGCCCAGAAGGCCTCCTCAGCTACCGCCAACCGGCCCATCTGGAGGATTCTACGAATGCCGGGAACGCGAGGCATGCTCGCAATGCAACCCTTTGGGTCGAACGGCATTCGAATGAACATGGCCCGCTTCTCGAGGGGAGATCGGCGTTATAAGATTCCGAGAGATCTCCGCAAGCCGCCCAACCTCAACAAGTTTGACGGCCGAGGTGATCCAGACAAGCATCTCCGTTACTTCAATAATTACTGCTGCTACAGGGAATTGGGACCGACCATGAAATGCAGGCTTTTTCCCCAGTCGTTGGACGGCCGAGCATTGGAATGGTGGGAGTCTTTGCGGCCCAATACCATCTCCTCGTGGGACGACCTGATTAGAATATTCTTGTCTCACTACACCGCAAACCCGGTGCGATATCGATCACGAGGAATACTTGGACTCGGCCGTTCAAGGTGAGAATGAGGCGTTGAGGCGATATATCGGCCGGTTTAACATCGGCCCGAAGTGCGTTCGTGACTTGTCAGATAAGGACAAGTTGAAATATCTGAAGCGTGGTATTCGACCGGACCACCGGTTCGTAGAAGAATTCACCCTGAACCATTACCAAGATCTCAGCTACTTCTTGACGAGAGCAAACGTCCATATGGCATATGAAGAGACTTTGGCTGCGAGAAAGGCCGTCGCGCGCCGAAAAGAGGAAAGATAAAGCGGCGGAGGGCATGAAGGTCGCCGCGACAATCGGTCGACTTTCGAGATAAGACGTTCGATCATCGCACTCGGCTAAACGCCTCTATTGCACCAGATCTATAGCGAGTGCCAAAACAATGAATTTGTGGGAGTAAAGCGGCCCGATCCACTCGTGCTCAAGAAGGGGGCACGACCGACTAAAAGATACTGCCGTTACCACAAAAAGCAAGGGTCATGATACTAACGATCGTGTGTGGCCTCAAAAGATGATATTGAAGAGCTCATTCGAAAAGGAAAGTTGGGAAAGTATGTGAGGCCGAGGAAGGCGACCGACCTCAAGAGCGAGAAGAAAGCTGATCCCGACAGAGGAAGGGGCGCTCTAGTTGTTTCAAGCGTCCAAGAGAAAAGACCTGGTCTCAAGATCGAGGAGCCCCGCGGTCCGCAGGTCGCAACGTTGCTATGGTCATCCACGGTGGCAACCTCGGGACCTTAGAGAATCAAAGAAAGCCACCAAAAAGAAGTGGGGCGAGCTCGATGGTCGGTTCAACATCAACGATCCCACCGGTCTCGAAACAGACCCCCATCTCATTTGGAGACGGCGACACGCACGATGGCGGGCCAAACAATTATGTTCCGCTGGTAATCGTAGGCGATCATGGCCAACACCGAAGTTCAAAGAATCACAGTCGACCCGGGGTAGCTCGGCCGACATCATGTTTGAAGGCTTAATTGACAAGATCAAGGTTGGCCGGAGCGAGATAATCCCCGTGCCGAGCCGACACCCTTGACGGGCTTCAATGGAGCGGTCACCTACCCGCTGGGAACGATCGAACTCATGGTCACATTTGGTGACGACACGAGATAGCACCTTATGCGGGGCGGTCCCGCACGACGTTCCTCGTACTCCCCTTAAATCATGCTATCGATTGCATCATTGGTAGGCCGACCACAGGCAAGCTTGCTAGAGGCCGTGGTATCAACAAAGACACTGAAGATGAAATTCTACAAATGGACGACCGGTGTAGTTACCCGGCGGCCGACCTTGAGGCTGCAAGACGAAGCCACGACCTGTATCAGCAAATTTGTGATGAGGTAGACCTTGGCCCAAATGTTCGAAGCACTGGTGATGGCCATCAAGTCAATGCCACTGATCTGGATGCTCGGTGCCACGTTTGAATGTAATGAACAATTTGAGTGTAATGAATGACCGACCTATGAATGAAAAGCGGGCAGGCGCTCTTTTTCCCAGGGGTTTTTACGAGGCGACCTTTAGAAACATGGTGTTCTTTACTTTCGCAAGAATGTATGACCGGCCGCTCAAGATCGCCCGCGCAAAGGAGCGATCGAAGATTATCAACTTGGTCAAACATAAACGGATCGTCGAAACGATCTAAACCGAGCGACCATCGAAATGGTCCCAATCGAGCGCCATCGAAATGGCCCAAGGGTCAGAAGGACCCACAAACAGAGTAGGCCCCGAGCGGTCTACAATCGAGAGATCATCGAAATGATCCCAACGGGTGCCATCGAAATGGCCCAAGGGTTAAAACCCGCAAACCTTAGATCGTCGAAACGATGCGAATCGAAAGCGACCGTCGAAGCGGTCCCAACCGAAAGTGCCATCGAAAATGGCCCAACAATGCTAGGTCGTCGAAGCGATCTCGTCGAGTGCCATCGGAAATGGCCCAAAGGTTAAGTAATAACCCATCACGGTAGGCGCGAAAACGATCTACTTAAATGCCATCGAAAGGGCTCGATCGAAGATCGCCGACGATCGAGGTTCCGTTGGGACATTAACTTATCAAAGAATGGATGCTTTCGAAATAAGCACGAATGACGACCGAACGGTCTTAAAATTCAAAGACTTAGAGAAAAATAAGCATTCAAGGCGCGCGCAAAGAAAAACGACCAACAACGAGCGCTATCGAAGTGACGAACGAACGGCCGAGCGCCCACAAGTTCAAAATGAACAAGGCGAATAAATGCAAGTGCGCGAAAATTGCAACATAAATTCAAACGGCGTAAATGAAAAGCAAATAAAGATTGTCATTACAAATAGGGGCCTTGCCACGGCCGAGCGCCACGAATTAAAGAACCGCACGAAGCGCGAAATATTGTCGGGCCCGAAGGCAAGTTACAAAATTACACCGCTCGCGAGCGGGCTTCAAAAGAATGGTGGTCGGGCGAATGACGCGTTGCCGCTTCGTCATATTCTCGCAGCAACATGATCTTGTTATTTTCGACATAGTGCGTGGGCTTGATCATCTTGTCATCGAAATTGATCTGCGGTCGGTATTCAACACCCGCGCCGGCCAAGAGCGTTGTAAAATTGCTCGATCGCAGCCTCTCCGACCGGCCTTGGCCACCACCGATCTTCGCTGCGGCTCGGCATTTACGGCCTCCAACCCGCTTTCTCCTTCTCGACGGATCCAAGGTCGGTTTTGAGTGTTCACCGGCGGCAAGCTCCTTGTTCCTCTTTGACACTGGCCGGTCATCCTCCCCGTTTTGAGGGCCTCCTTCTTCGATCGGAGGAGCTTGTCATATTTCTGCTGCGCCTCGCTTAAAGCCTTGCCCTTCCTCGCGAAATTCAGGTCGAAGGTTGGTGAGTCGGTCGAACAAAGATAAGAAGGAAATTACAAGACTAAGAAAGTAAAATTACCATCGATTCGGCCACCACTCGGCCCATGACTTTGTCGACCCCCATACAGAGAGCGCGCGAGCGCGCCATGGGCTTCGCCGGTATTCCTCCGGATCGGCCGCACTCAAGCTCTCGAGCCGATGATGGGAACCTCCTCCGTTGCGGGAGCCGGGACGAACGTCGCGCTTGGCCCGCTTGGGTGAGCGATCGGCCTCGGGTGGAGGCGGCCGAGTCCCGCCGACCGCTTCTTTCCTTGCTCTTAGGGGTGTGGGGACTCTTGAGGAAGATTCGGGGTTGCCCCGACCGAGGACCCGTCGAGTCCCTTAGCCCTCCTTCAAGCTTCGGGACTGGAGCGGCGGTTCCAGCTTTGCGGCCATTCTTTCTGCAAAATGACGAGCCATGAGTTAAAAGAAAAAGAGAATCAATAACAAATTATCAGAGCGAAGAAGTTCAAAAGCGAACCGATCTCGGCCTCCAGTTCATAGCCTTTCAGACAAGACAAAGGGCGGCGGTATGTATGTCGCCTCTTAGGATCTGGACGCATCATGCCCGCCAGCGACTTGATCATCTCCAAAGACTCCAGTAGGTCGGCCTCCCCCAGATCTTTGACAGAATAAATGTAATCGCCCGGCCTCCTGAAGAAGTGGGCTTCGTTCCACATGATTGGGAAGAACGGGGGACCGAGCATCCCATCTGGCTGGATCTCAGAAATGGCCATCCCGGCCTCCTTGGTTGGAACGACCCAGAAGTAGTGGCCTCTCCAGGCCGCACCGAGCGACTCTTGGAAAGCCTTGAAGAATCGATGATGAGTCTTCTGCATTTTGAAGGAGACCTGCTCCCTCTTCTCTTTGTTTGCTTTCTCCCTGAGCCAGCTGAGCTCAAAGAGAGTGAAGAAGAGCATGATCGACACCGGCCGACCAAGCTTGGTTAGCAAGACTTCAAAGGTTTTGAGAAACGCCCATGCGTTCGGATGGAGCTGAGAGGGGGCGACCCCAATATGGCGCAGGACGTCCCGTTGGAACTCAGTGAAAGGAGGAATGATCTTCATTTTCTCGACCACGATCCGGTACATGGTGAATTTCAGCGGGAGTAAGTGGCAATATCTTGGCGCTCTTTCATACCCCTCACTCTCGACTGGTGAGTCGGCGAAATAACGCTCAATGTCGTGCAAGGCATAATGATCGACCGTCGGCATACTCCGCATGCGCCCAAGAGTGTCGGAGACCCAAGACATATCGAGAAGGATCTCGGGCTATATCCGGTGAACATCGGCGCTTCTTCATTCGACCTCCTTCGTTGTTGGCCTCGGCACGAGAAGCTAGCAAATGGGCCGGATGATCTGTTCATCGGCCGCTCCACCTCGGCCGCCTCGGCATCGAGGGCATAGCCTCGTCCTCGACACAGACGGCTCTCGGTTCCTCATCATCATCCGTCGATCACCTCAACGTACTCATCTTGTTCGAGAGCCGGGGCATCGGCCGACGGTGGTGTAGAGTTACTCGACCGAGCGGTAGAGTGAGCAGAAAGAGAGTGGGAGCTAGAGTTGGTCTTTGCTCGTAGAAGTCTTGCTCGAGGAATCAGCATTTTGTCATCCGAGGACGACTTGGAGTCCGCCTCGGGGCATTGGGCTCGCCCGGCCTCGACATATATGTGGCAAAGGATCGGGGCGGTTTTCCGAATACGAGCGATTAATTTTGTCCGTGGCATACACAAACACTGTGATAAAGGGATCGAGTCGGTCGATCGAGCGAAGCACTCATGAGAGAGGGGCGAGCGGCCATCCTCGACGACACCCCTATCACGAGGCGTGGAAAAGCGCGAAATACTTTAAAGAAAAACTCAAGTTTAAAAGAGTAAAGGGAGCGGTCGACTCGTACCTTAAGCGGTGTTGAAGATCGGTCGCGAGTAAGCGTAAGCGCTACAGAGATCACGAGTCGTCGCGAGACGAATCGGTCGGCCGCGCGAGCAAATCGAGAAAGTGTGAGATATGAACTCGTCTCGAAGGGGTATTTATAGCGAAGACCCATGGCGCGAAGGGGCCGGGAGGCGAAGCGTCGCAACGTTTCACCTTCGCCAATGGTTGTCTCCGCACAACCTCGGAAACACCAAACGTCACGTCTTAAATGTCGGGAAAGACCAACCGTCGCGGCGGCGGCGACGGTTGACGAGCGCGCGACACCGCCAGTAGAAAAAGCAAACGCGGCGCGTCGCTTTCATCAAGGGAACTACACCCCAGGCATCGATTCAAGCCTCGGCCCGCTCTTAAGCGACCTAGGCTTGGGGGCAATCGTTCTCGGGTGTATTAGCAAATACGAGGATCGCCAGCAGCAATTGGACTGCGCGCCCGACCCATCACGATCGGCCCAACACGCCGCTTGGAGCGCACTTCTCGCCGGCGAAATTCTCGCAAAACGGTCGGACATCATCAGTATATATCGCCATTCGCACATGGCATCGTGCGTTCTCTAACCTTGTGCTATCTGCGCCTGAGCGACTCTCACTAGATCGTCGGTGTCGTTGCGGTACCACCCGAGGTGCTCAACGCGTGAAGCCGTGGCCCGGTCCTTTCAACCCTCTCAACGACCGGCCCATCAGACGAAGCAACAAACACTTCAACACTTCATTGGTCAAGGTACGATCATGATTAATTTGGTACTTAAAGAATTATTTTGACATATTAGGCCTAACTAGTCACTAAGGGACTATTTTGTCTCTCCAAGGATTAAGTTAATTCTTAGGGACTATATTGTCACACCAAGGATTAAATTAATTCTTAGGGACTAAGTCATCACTTAGGTCCCATTAGGCACACAACTCCGCACATTTTCATTCAACAATTCAATTCTCAATTTAATAACACTCCTCTAGACAATTAATCAACATCATTTAATACTCAGTCGTTAATTCATCATTACATCGTCAATCAATACACCGTCGTTTAATTACCAACATCAACGTCACTTAATACATCGTCATTTAATTCACCAATAACAATTATATCAATATTAACATCATAGACGAAAGCTCACAAATAGGGACTAAATTGACATAAAGGGGCTAAATCGATAATTAGACATATTCAAAGAACATTATACAGACTCATTAAACAAAGACTTAGACACTTCCAAAGACATTAAACAAATTTTTCGACAAAGACTTAAACACATCCAGCACATTAAACAGCACATTCAACAGCACTTAGAACACATCCAGCACATTAAACAGCACATTCAGCAGCACTTTGACAATATAGATTCACCCAAATAAATTCAACACAACATCAATCACAAGATAACATAAAAATCAACCAATCAAATCATTCCTAGGGCTATTCCACACATAACACATATCTTACAACTTATTATAGATGTAATTGAGAGTCCCCTAACCTTGAAATTGAAGAATTCTAGTGTTCCCTCCTTCACATCTTCAAGAACCATTAAAACTAGATTCTCCTAAACTTTGAGCTCCAAACCCCATCAATGGTAAAAAGGAAAATGGAAGGAATTAGTGTGTAAATCTTACACTACAAGGTAGAGGAAGAAAAATGGAGTTGATTGGTACCAAGAACACTTACCCAAAAGCAAGAGGATGAATTTATCTTCATCCCCTTTGATGAACAGTGTTTCCACGCCCTTCCTCCTTTCTCTCTCACGCTGCCAGCTTCTCACCCTCCCTCTCTCTGCCGTATGCTTCCTTGTTTCTCTCAATCCCATTCCTTTCTTTTTATTTCAATTTTCTTAACCCTAACCCACTTAATTTGGCCTTTGGGCCATAATACCTACACCTCCCTTTTTATTTATACACTTCCTAATACAACAAAACCCCCAAATTAATTATACACCTCCTACATTTAATTAAACACCTCCTCCATTTAATTAACTCCACCACTCCCTAATTACTTAAATAAATATTTGCAAGCCTTAAATAACTTAATTAAATAAATAATTAAATGAATAATTAAATAAATAAGTAAATTATTTCGGGGCGTTACAATTCTCCCCCACTTAGAATATTTTCATCCTCGAAAATCACGCTAATCTCAGCAACAAGATGAATCTAGTTCGCACCTAATCTCTTCGAAAACTTTCACGATTTAAATTCCTAATGTTAACCTCGGACACCCACCTACAATCCTTTCAAAGTTCTATTCTTTGGCACATGAAACACTAACGTATGTGTCTACTTCTCCTCATGGGTCTCAACCTAATATATTGACTCCACCTCTTAGGTCACATAACTGTGCACTTTCATTCTAAGCATAAATCGCTACCACGGGTTCAAGAATGACACGCAAATCCCGCATGAGCGTCTCCCCACTTGGCTTTTGCCTAGACTCCCCTCTCCTTACCACAGAAACATCATACGGCTTTCCACGAAACCGAGAACTCCTCTTACCCTTCACTATCTTATATGAGCGATTGCTATCCTCCTCGAAGATCTACGCTAAACTCACGAATCAACTTCCACTCTTCTTATCCCCTAACCGTCCTCCTCCAAGTCCTATTGTATACACAATGGATCGAACACTCTTCCCTATATTCTTACTCCCCAATTAGGTATTCTAACACGTAGGTTGTCAAAATCCTACCCACCACCCAACACAAGAGACAACAACAATTATGGCGGGGGCCAACAACCCTAACAACCGTGATTAACACAATAATACCAACCATCAAGAATAATCTATCATATATCCACACCATTCACATCAACAGTTAACACGATCATAATAGCAAAATTTCAAGTTCGACCTATTTTATAATTAATCATTTCATTCTACGTTCAATTTATTCTTTTTAACTCGGGTGCAGAAAATTCTGCAACTATGCGCCTACTTCGGCGAATTAATTGAAATAGTAAACGGCCTCGGATTTCAACAAATAAATACTCGTTGGAAAGCCACGGATGTGTAGTTTCTGAAAATATCTTTAAAGTTTCAAAACGATGAGCCAATTAGTACAGTTTTTAGAAACAACCCAAACAGTTTTCAGACTTGACAAATTCTGCCCTCCTATTTCATTTCACGCTAAACTGACTTAAACTTAACCGAACGAGACAAAACTTCAGCCCGAATAAAAACACTTTGAGTGTAGTTTCTAATGGAAAAGAATCGTTCAAAACGGAGTTCGTTTGTGGACATAAAACTCGCAAAAACTGAACCTACTCACAGATTGACTCTAGAAATTTGACTCGACTTTGGAGATTCATAACTGGAGCTACACAACTCCGAATTTAATGAAACTAGTGCCAAAACGACCGGCTTTAAGTCTATTTTCAAAAACACTCAGCCACAACATTTTTGACCCAGCCAAACAGTGCCAGTTTTCAAAAGACTGCACAGTGTCCAGATTGTTTTCAGAATTGTAACCTAACTTGTTTCACCTATAACTTAAGTTCTACAACTCCGAATTCAACCCAATCAGTGGCAAATTAACAAGCATTCAATCAAGTTTTCGAAATGACAAGCCACATAATTTTTCAATCGACTAACAATACCAATTTTTAAAAGGCTGAAACAGCATCCAGTAACGCACAGAAATCATACGCAAATAAAACTCACTATTATCAATCACCAAAACCAATTACAATCATCACATACTTATGCATCCCATCAAGCACTAAATAAGCATAACCAGTCATGCAAACGATTTAACCACTGAAGTCCGAAAAGATTTAAACGCGTAGGCATCACCCTCAATTTCTTTATCCCCAGAAAATATCATGGACATACAATTCTACTAAATTTAATAGATTTCATATCACCAAAATAATATAACCAACACATGCTTTATAACACACTTGTTTTGATTACAAGACTTGATATTGGGTTAAACAAATGAATTAAATCTCCTTGTCAACATTTAGCAAGGAAACCTAATTCAAGTAATATAAGTGCACAAAAGATCTCGCCGCACGTTTCATATTTAGAAGGTATTCAAAATTGTATATGTTTGTTTTCTAAAACCTTGACAATTATTATTGGACTCACATTCTTGGTGCATAAAAATTTTAACTCATTAAACCATACAATTTTTGTCCAATCTCATAATTTTTCAAACATCACTAAATCACAACCAAATCGGTTCACAAGCCAAATTTATGACACGTTTTGAAATAAAATCTTAGAACAACTTGAAAACCAAATACAACACTAATTTGGACATCACATTCATTTTCCCTTTAGCATAAAATTTTCCAATTACCGTTTCTTTTGAAAATCATAGAACTTACAGTTTGTCCAAAAAGAGGAACTATATGCAACCCTAAAGCTTACTATCTCACAATTATGCAACCACATAAACAACCACTTATTCGTTCAAAATTTAGTTTCCGACATACACTCGAAAAGTAAGGGAAGTTAATCATTTCATTTTTGACAATTCATATCATGCTCACAAAACAAGCCGAATTGAAACACCGAAAATGTCAAAACTTTAAGTCATGCAATCTTAATCGAGTTAATGAAATTATAGCCTTACACATTAATTCATTTTGGCATACAATCTTTGAAACAATTAGGCACAAGTCAACTAAAATTTCCTACACATCACAACAACAATCAACCTATAGCAGAGATGTCAATCAAGCGCAACAGTTAATCAACAATTAATACTGCAAATATTGTCCAGTGCATAACTCACCAAGGTTAGGTCATAAAAATTACTTTTTATATCCTAACAAGCTAATCAACAACCAATCAAATTCAAATTAGTGTATGCGTCCAAATTTAATAATAATCTTGAGTTATTGTCGCCTCTTTCGTTGGGGATGAGTGATTGGGGTGATCAGTCCCTCCTACTCATGCAACCAACTAATTAAGGTCACAAAACTACTTTCTTTCAATTTATAACTACCACATTAAAAGACTTTTAACGCAGTCCGGAGTGCGAAGGCGTCGTCACGACTTTCACTCCTTTGACGTCGTTAGAACTCTTTTAATCACAGATATCCGATTGATACAAACAACAGTCACGAACGAACAAAGTCAATGCCACAATCACCGCCACACGCTTCACCACATATACCCCAATATTGCAATATCACTTTCAATCGTAATCTAACAAATAAGTCGCAAGGCACGTCAATGAATTAGCAAACCAAAGAAAGTTAACGATAATGGACAAAGAACATAATTTATGATTTAGAACGAGTATCAAGACTCGAGGGTTAACAGACTCGACAACTTGGCCGGACGGACCGAACTGCTCTGATACCACTAATGTAACACCCCCTTTCTATAATAAGCTAATTAAGTTAATAAAAATCAGAGTTTTCAAAAACTTTCCACGCACCTCAAAGAGGGTGGTACATTTAATGAAAACAACATCAAGACATATTTAAAATCCCAACTCATCAAGCGCATAAATGCATATCACAGTCATGTGGATTAAAACCATCAAAACAACCTGTTTAGTGTTTACAGTAATCCATCAAATAGTTTGCGCGAAGACAAATGAAAATGAAAACGAGTTCACATACTCAATACTTAGTCAAAATCGATTTAATACATAACCAAAATAAAATACTACTAAGATCTCACCCCTGTGTTACTATCGAGTGACTCAATAAACCCCTAAGCATGGCACCTTCACTCGGACTCACACTTGTTGGTCGCCACGAGAGCGAGCAACACAAAAATGCTAGGGTGAGTCTCTTTACATAAATAATAACAAGTAAGATAAGCATCATATTCGGAAAGTATCTAGTAACAACAATCCATAACAATTTAACATTCATCATTCAATTAGAACATCAACAAGTTGCGACAAGGATTAATTAAGCATTAATGAGAAACCAAGTAATGCATGTTCATATGCATGTATGCAATATGCATGTGGATCCATAATCATCACCAAAAACCCCGTCGGGCACTCACCTCATTTTGGCCGAAGCCACATCACCATCACCACCGTCACGTAATGCATATGATTCATGTGACACTATGACAAATGCATCACACACAACCCATCACAATAAATATTACATCACCTTTTTGGCCGAAGCCCACGTCATTTATTAACTCATCATAATTATCAATTGTTAACCACCACCACCTCAATTATTAACCACCACCTTCTCAATGATTAACCACCATCTTAACACTTATTAGGTTAAATCCCACCTAAGGACCAAACTACCTCATAAGGTCATTCTCCTCACTTGAGGACCATTTTGACACGCCAAGAATTAATTTAGGGACTTAGGAATTTATTTGACACGTTATGATTAATTTGGTACTTAAAGAATTATTTTGACATATTAGGCCTAACTAGTCACTAAGGGACTATTTTGTCTCTCCAAGGATTAAGTTAATTCTTAGGGACTATATTGTCACACCAAGGATTAAATTAATTCTTAGGGACTAAGTCATCACTTAGGTCCCATTAGGCACACAACTCCGCACATTTTCATTCAACAATTCAATTCTCAATTTAATAACACTCCTCTAGACAATTAATCAACATCATTTAATACTCAGTCGTTAATTCATCATTACATCGTCAATCAATACACCGTCGTTTAATTACCAACATCAACGTCACTTAATACATCGTCATTTAATTCACCAATAACAATTATATCAATATTAACATCATAGACGAAACTGTCAAATAGGGACTAAATTGACATAAAGGGGCTAAATCAGTAATTAGACATATTCAGCAACATTATACAGCTCATTAAACAGCACTTAGACACTTCCAGCACATTAAACAGCATTTTCGACAGCACTTAAACACATCCAGCACATTAAACAGCACATTCAACAGCACTTAGAACACATCCAGCACATTAAACAGCACATTCAGCAGCACTTTGACAATATAGATTCACCCAAATAAATTCAACACAACATCAATCACAAGATAACATAAAAAATCAACCAATCAAATCATTCCTAGGGCTATTCCACACATAACACATATCTTACAACTTATTATAGATGTAATTGAGAGTCCCCTAACCTTGAAATTGAAGAATTCTAGTGTTCCCTCCTTCACATCTTCAAGAACCATTAAAACTAGATTCTCCTAAACTTTGAGCTCCAAACCCCATCAATGGTAAAAAGGAAAATGGAAGGAATTAGTGTGTAAATCTTACACTACAAGGTAGAGGAAGAAAAATGGAGTTGATTGGTACCAAGAACACTTACCCAAAAGCAAGAGGATGAATTTATCTTCATCCCCTTTGATGAACAGTGTTTCCACGCCCTTCCTCCTTTCTCTCTCACGCTGCCAGCTTCTCACCCTCCCTCTCTCTGCCGTATGCTTCCTTGTTTCTCTCAATCCCATTCCTTTCTTTTTATTTCAATTTTCTTAACCCTAACCCACTTAATTTGGCCTTTGGGCCATAATACCTACACCTCCCTTTTTATTTATACACTTCCTAATACAACAAAACCCCCAAATTAATTATACACCTCCTACATTTAATTAAACACCTCCTCCATTTAATTAACTCCACCACTCCTAATTACTTAAATAAATATTTGCAAGCCTTAAATAACTTAATTAAATAAATAATTAAATGAATAATTAAATAAATAAGTAAATTATTTCGGGGCGTTACAATTCTCCCCCACTTAGAATATTTTCATCCTCGAAAATCACGCTAATCTCAGCAACAAGATGAATCTAGTTCGCACCTAATCTCTTCGAAAACTTTCACGATTTAAATTCCTAATGTTAACCTCGGACACCCACCTACAATCCTTTCAAAGTTCTATTCTTTGGCTTTGTGAAACACTAACGTATGTGTCTACTTCTCCTCATGGGTCTCAACTAATATATTGACTCCACCTCTTAGGTCACATAATCTGCACTTTCATTCTAAGCATAAATCGCTACCACAGTTCAAGAATGACACGCAATCCCCGCATAGCGTCTCCCCACTTGGCTTTTTGCCTAGACTCCCCTCTCCTTACCACCAAAACATCATACGGCTTTCCACGAAACCGAGAACTCCTCTTACCCTTCACTATCTTATATGAACGATTGCTATCCTCCTCGAAGATCTACGCTAAACTCACGAATCAACTTCCACTCTTCTTATCCCCCTAACCGTCCTCCTCCAAGTCCTATTGTATACACAACAGATCGAACACTCTTCCCTATATTCTTACTCCCCAATTAGGTATTCTAACACGTAGGTTGTCAAAATCCTACCCGACCACCCAACACAAGAGACAACAACAATTATGGCCAGGGGCCCAACAACCCTAACAACCGTGATTAACACAATAATACCAACCATCAAGAATAATCCATCATATATCCACACCATTCACATCAACAGTTAACACGATCATAATAGCAAAATTTCAAGTTCGACCTATTTTATAATTAATCATTTCATTCTACGTTCAATTTATTCTTTTTAACTCGGGTGCAGAAAATTCTGCAACTATGCGCCTACTTCGGCGAATTAATTGAAATAGTAAACGGCCTCGGATTTCAACAAATAAATACTCGTTGGAAAGCCACGGATGTGTAGTTTCTGAAAATATCTTTAAAGTTTCAAAACGATGAGCCAATTAGTACAGTTTTTAGAAACAACCCAAACAGTTTTCAGACTTGACAAATTCTGCCCTCCTATTTCATTTCACGCTAAACTGACTTAAACTTAACCGAACGAGACAAAACTTCAGCCCGAATAAAAACACTTTGAGTGTAGTTTCTAATGGAAAAGAATCGTTCAAAACGGAGTTCGTTTGTGGACATAAAACTCGCAAAAACTGAACCTACTCACAGATTGACTCTAGAAATTTGACTCGACTTTGGAGATTCATAACTGGAGCTACACAACTCCGAATTTAATGAAACTAGTGCCAAAACGACCGGCTTTAAGTCTATTTTCAAAAACACTCAGCCACAACATTTTTGACCCAGCCAAACAGTGCCAGTTTTCAAAAGACTGCACAGTGTCCAGATTGTTTTCCAGAATTGTAATTAAATAGAGATAGGAGGGTTGTTACAAAGAACATTCAGCTGGGGTGATTTTCTTCCTTGGAGCTAGAGACACTTGGACCCAATATTGGTGTGATCTGGATCCCGTCAATCGAAAAGCAATCTGTGTCTGTAAATTGAGGTATAATATGAACTTCAATAAGTAGTAGCAATATCATACTAGATTTTTGCTGCGATGCTATCCTGTTGCAGCAATGTCATTTTGGAGTTCCTATACCAAGGTTTTAACCTTGATCAGACTCACTTCCTCATTATTGATTTGCTGCATAAAAAATAACAGTTAGTTTGGCTCAAACTGCTGATGATTTTTCAGCTGCAACTGATACACCAAAAGAGTGGTTGCTACGTTGCTGCATTCAGACTCAAAAAACTGAATGTGCCTACAATGCCATTCAGTTATGGTCCAATCAGAAAAGAAGAAAAAACAAACAGTACAAAGTTTGAGCATTTTGTACATTTTTATTCTTGCGTTTGGCACCTGTTCTATTTTTACATGATTTTGGAAACTTTATGATTAGACATACTGTTTGTTCATATAGTGCATCATTTTTAATCATAGTTTGTTTAGCTTATTTTAGAGATTCGTCATGAAACTATACATTTTGGCCTTTTGGGTGTAGGTAAAAAGGTTCTAGAAGATTGCGAGTAAATCAAAGGCGGAAACTCAGACAACAAATTGTGTATCACCTTCTCTTTTATTGTATTCATGGCTTATTTTGATGATCATATCAGCTTTTTTTTGTATTCATTGCTTATTTTCAAATTATTTAAAAGACCAAAAATGTTGAGTTCATTTTATTTTCAAATTATAATAGTGTTCTCTCTTAGTTCATGTTTTTGTCAACAATGTTGAGTTCAAAACAGAGTAGGCATGTCTTCCCTATTTTCAGATTTGATCCAAAAACTATGTTAGTGAGCTTCTCTTTTGCATATATTTTCTTCATTATTCTTTTTGCAACTCCCACCTTATTATGTTCGGTTCTTAGTTTTACTCCCTAATTCCTTTTTTTTAGGCATGTGAGCTCAAAATGGAGATTTCAATCCTTTTTAGATGATGATTATGCTTTCTTATTCATTACTCTGTTGTATTACATTTTCTTTGACATGTCAATTTAGTTGTGTGTATGACAAAAGGTCACATTATTAATGTTAACTGCTTGAATGCTTCATCTTTTTCCTTGTTTATAATTGGCTAACTTGAAAATATGTAGAGAATGGAGAAGGGGTTTGGGTTCTTCATTATGAGGTTGGGCAGAAATATGAGCCTCCTTATGATTACTTCCTTCATGAGTTTAACACTAGGAATGGAGACCAACATGTTCCTACCGTTTTAATGTGTCAATAACCTCTTATTCCTTTCCAATCATTGGTTTTTCATTGTGCTTCGTGGTGTATTTTTATAAAAGCTTGATATCTTCCTTTTGTTTGCTCCTTATGCAACTCCACTACCTTGACTTTCCATATTAATTTGTCAAACTTACTCCATATGACCACCTCAATAAGGCACTTTGATACTTGCACACATGATTTTTTTGGCCTTATGTTTACATAGTAGTTGTCCCATCGATATAGCTTATTGACATTATTATATCCAATAAGCAATGTTGTGTTATAAAAGAATATTTAGCATGTATCATGTTTGCTTCAATGGATAATTTGAGGAAAAATGCGACTTGAAAAGTGCTATATGTTTTTTTAAAGAGCTATATGTGTCAAATTACTCCTACGAAGAGGTTGATAAATAGTGTTGTGTATATTCCTTTATTGTCCTTTATATGTATCAAACTTAAAAAGGGAACATTTCACTAATAGTTGAATTTAAACCGCAGTGATGATCATGAATGTGGTTGATTTGTTACTCCGGTGAAAAGAGTTTCATTCGTGAGCATAAGTGATGATCTCATGACTACTGGATAAATGTAATTATCATTGACTTTCTTAGGTAATGCATTGATTTCTTTAATCTCTCTTTTAATTCCTACCTGAATTGGTATGTTGTTTATTCTTTTTAGAGTAAGAATAGAGGAACATCTCAATTACTGCTTTGCATGTAATTCTTTTCTTTTCTTCTCCTCGAATATTTACAATAACTTTGAAGCGCCCCTCTTTCTTAAATGTTTTGGTGCAGTTTACATGACAAGCATTAACTAAATATGCACATGTAAGCTCTATTGAATGTTTTCTAACATTCAAAATTCATTTTGTCATTTATTAGAGTGATTATGATTAATCTTTGTGTCAACATTGTGCAGTGAAATTTACAGTTAGTTACAAGGGGCACCATTCTTCAACCAAATTTTATAGGTATGCTTAACAGAATTTATGTGCTTACTTTGAAAATGTGTTGCTTACTTAATAGCTTGAAAGGCATTTTTGGATTTATTAAATGTTAGAATAATTACTTAAACACAACCGGATTGATCGAAAAAGTACTTGCTGCTATCTAAATAAGTATGTAACAACAAAGACATTGATTATAATTAACTGCTCATAATCCTTTCTACTCATGAAATGAGTGCAGTTTTTGTTTGGCTTACTACTCCTAAGCTACCGCTCTTATTTACTAAAGTTAAGTTCAGTACAAGACCTTAAATAGTGGTATTAGAAATTAGTAATTCTAACTTAAATACTTACAGTTTAGGATCTTTAGTTCTAACAATAATAATTTTAATTTGCATAATTAATTTATAATCAGTTTGATTTCCTTCTATACAGGTCCAAGGATTAAATCCATAAGCAAGTCCATCAAGCAAATATAATGATCAATTGCAAATATAAAGATTAAGTCCACAACCATTTACTCCTCAAACATGATTGTGCTGATTCCTTCTTTTGCCTAATCCTATTTTGTACTGCAAGAACATTGTTATGGTTGTAATAGACATGTTGTAAAAGTCAGTAACCAATTTGATTTACTCTTTTCATATTCTATTTTGGTTTAAATGAAAAAACAATATCTATCAAGAGTGTAATATTGAGAGTGTAAGTTGACATTAATTATTTTCGTGTATCACTATTGAAGCTCATTACTATTTACACTTACTTTATTGATTTTAATTGTGGCAAATTTATTAAACTTATGTTTCTTTGTTGTGTTTCATTACTTTGAAAATATTTATGTTCATAAGTAATTAGTCAATAAACAAATTTTTCTTATATATCTCACTATTGTTGATTAAAATTCCTCAAGATACCAACCTTAACACACATATTTAAATGCTCACTTTAAGATACATTTTAAAAGGTCTTTTTAATTTCTTTGTACCCTTCTAATGCAACTCCTTTTGAAGATGGTTGTAGTGCAAATAACCCAATTATTATGTAATTGTTGTCAGGTTGCAAACAACTATTGTCATTTTTGCTATTTCTTCTGGTTTTGTAATCTCTAAACAAAGTTTGGCACTTAAACTTTGTCTTCACTCATTATTAACTATTTTTCGCTCCATCATCCTTCCTTCCGTAGAACCTGAAGCTTTGGCCCCGTGCATCGCACGGGTCACCACACTAGTACTGATAAAGGAGGGAGTGCACTACCCTAGGCACCAGATTATAAATAGAGCTGTGAATTAAAATTGAAGGGAGCCGCACGCTACACAAGAATTGAAAAAGAGCCGCACATAATCACTAGAGTGACGGCAACGCACACCGTGGAGAGAAATTGAGAGATTTGGGTATCGTTCTTGACACTCTGAGAGAGCTAGAGCAAAAAAAGGAGATTGAAGACAAAGATGAAGACTTTCTCTACTTTCATTAACCTCCTCTTCTAGGGTTTTAGGTTATTTCTTATCTTTGTAATTTCATGAATCTCCTCTTCTAGGGTTTTAGGTGGATCTTGCATGTTTAGAGACCTTTGATAAACTCCGACTTAGTGCATTTTTAGAGATATTTTGAGTCATTTTTAGAGTAATTATTACGATTAATTATATAACTAACTTAAATTACTCTATATTTGCAGGAAGGTAGAAAAAGAAAAATAATATAAATGTGGGCTGAAATTAGAAGAAATGGCTAACAAATATAAGAAAGCAAGCCCAAACCCATTAATGCAAGAAGGCCCACATTAATAAAAAAAAAGAAGATCCTCTTGGAGATTTCAATTTAAAGTGATGCACATGTGACTTGGAGAGAAAGAAAGAGGCATGGAGTGGATAGCAAGCAACACATATTTAGGAGGATCTAAACCCTAATATTTAGGGATTGAGATAAAAGGTGCTCTTGCAATTAAAAAGGAAACAAGCTTGACTTGAGGAGAAAGGAATAACACACAACCCTAGCTTGGAGAGAAAGAAAAGGAATTAATATAAAAGGAGGACTTCACATAAGAATAAAGGAGAGCCACACACCACATAAGAATAAAGGAGAGACACACATCACAAGAATAACGTGATGGATGAGAGATTGAAGATTTGGGACCGCTTTTGACACCGTGAGAGATCTCTCGGAGCAAAAAAAGAGATCAAGACTAATAATTCCTCTAATTTCCAAGTTATTTTTATCTCTGTAATTCATGACTCTAATTTTTATTTTATTTTTCTTAATATCTATGGATACCTAAGTCCTCTTCTAGGGTCTTAGGTGGATCTTGCATGTTTAGAGACCTTTTTATGTTTTAATTTCATATTTGAATTCCGATTTTTATTTCAATTAATATTGTCCTATTGTTTTTATCACATAATTAGGATTAACTACCCTTTGCATGTTCATAATCAATTAGTTGATCAGCGACCATACTGCAATTAGTTGGTGGACCTATAGGATAATTGGAGCTATAATTAGGGCATGACCAAACCATAATTTAGTCTTCCAATCATTCAACCTTTTTGCACTTTATGCTTTTCTTGAATTTAAATTCTAGTATGACCAAACTACGGTTAATTTAGGAAAAAGAATATTAATCGCGAATGACCAAACGGATTAATAGTTTTAGTAAAGGGATTGGTAATCAAATAGAATAAGGGAATTCAGGTAGAATTAGACATAAGAGAATCGAAGCTTGCAAGTGAAACTGTGACTCTAGGCTTCTCTCAACTGAATTAATTCTTGCACTTTATTATTGTTCTTTATTTCTCTTTATTTGTTACCGTAACAACTCAATCATTGTTCGTCTAAACAATATAATATCTTGATTAGTTTGGTACTTGTTAATTAATCCCTGTGTAGACGATAATCTTTTATACTACTTCTGCGAAAGAGTACACTTGCTCTAAGTGTGTTTTTAACACAACAAGTTTTTGGCGCCGTTGTCGGGGATTAATTTAACAATATTAAACAAAAAAGATTTTTATTGTTTTAGACATTTTTTTATGCTTTTATTTTAATTTTGTTTTTTTATCTTTTTAAAAAAATACAAAAAAAAATTGTTAACACTTTCCCAAGAGCTCGTTGTAGTTCACTTTGTTTTGCAGAGAAAAGCCTAAATCATGTTTAAAACTCGTGGAGATTATATTAGGGAGGCACAAGCACAAAGGAATTTTGAGAACTCATCTTGGTATATGCCTCAATGTCAGATCCCATTTTCTCCTCCTCCTTATGAGCCTTATTTAGACTATTGGGATGATTATGAGCCACCTCCTTATTCCTCCCACTGGGATAATCATGAGACACTACACGTGCAAAGGCAAGAGGAGGAGATACCATACACCAATGATGTATTTGAGCAGATAAAAGCAAACTTTGACTACATGAAGGATCAAAATGGAACCATGAACGGTCAAATCTCAAATATCATTGCTTTGTTATCTCAAGAGGTCCAAGAAACTCCATATTCACAAACTGAGCAATGCAAAGATAATATTCTTAGTAGTGATGAAGTGTTCTCCGAAGAAGATAATCTAGAGGAAGAAGCTCTCTGTAACGCCCCAAAATAATTTACTTATTTATTTAATTATTCATTTAATTATTTATTTAATTAAGTTATTTAAGGCTTGCAAATATTTATTTAAGTAATTAGGGAGTGGTGGAGTTAATTAAATGGAGGAGGTGTTTAATTAAATGTAGGAGGTGTATAATTAATTTGGGGGTTTTGTTGTATTAGGAAGTGTATAAATAAAAAGGGAGGTGTAGGTATTATGGCCCAAAGGCCAAATTAAATGGGTTAGGGTTAAGAAAATTGAAATAAAAAGAAAGGAATGGGATTGAGAGAAACAAGGAAGCATACGGCAGCGTGAGAGAGGAAGGAGGAAGGGCGTGGAAACACTGTTCATCAAAGGGGATGAAGATAAATTCATCCTCTTGCTTTTGGGTAAGTGTTCTTGGTACCAATCAACTCCATTTTTCTTCCTCTACCTTGTAGTGTAAGATTTACACACTAATTCCTTTCCATTTTCCTTTTTACCATTGATGGGGTTTGGAGCTCAAAGTTTAGGAGAATCTAGTTTTAATGGTTCTTGAAGATGTGAAGGAGGGAACACTAGAATTCTTCAATTTCAAGGTTAGGGGCTCTCATTTACATCTATAATAAGTTGTAAGATATGTGTTATGTGTGGAATAGCCCTAGGAATAATTTGATTGGTTGATTTTTATGTTATCTTTTGGATTGATGTTGTGTTGAATTTATTTGGGTGAACCTATATTGTCAAAGTGCTGCTGAATGTGCTGTTTAATGTGCTGGAAGTGTTTAAGTGCTGTCGAAAATGCTGTTTAATGTGCTGGAAGTGTTTAAGTGCTGTCGAAAATGCTGTTTAATGTGCTGGAAGTGTTTAAGTGCTGTTTAATGTGCTGTATAATGTTGCTTTGAATATGTCTAATTACTGATTTAGCCCCTTTTTGTCAATTTAGTCCCTATTTGACAGTTTAGTCTATGATGTTAATATTGATATAATTGTTATTGGTGAATTAAATGACGATGTATTAAGTGACGTTGATGTTGGTAATTAAAAGACGGTGTATTGATTGATGATGTAATGATGAATTAATGACTGAGTATTAAATGATGTTGATTAATTGTCTAGATGAGTGTTATTAAATTGAGAATTGAATTGTTGAATGGAAATGTGCTGAGTTGTGTGCCTAATGGGACCTAAGTGATGGTTTAGTCCCTAAGAATTAATTTAATCCTTGGTGTGACAATATAGTCCCTAAGAATTAACTTAATCCTTGGAGAGACAAAATAGTCCCTTAGTGGCTAGTTAGGCCTAATATGTCAAAATAATTCTTTAAGTACCAAATTAATCATAACGTGTCAAATAATCCCTTGAGTACTAAATTAATCTTTGGTGCGTCAAAAACGGTCCTTAGGTGTGGAAAAGGTCCTTATGGAGTATTTTGGTCCCTAAGTGGAATTTAATTTAATAAAATGATGTGGTGGTGAGAAATGATTAAAAAGTGGTTAATAATTGAGGTGGTGGTGATTAATAATTGAGGTGGTGGTGGTTAATAATTGAGGTGGTGGTGATTAATAATTGAGGTGGTGGTGGTTAATAATTGAGGTGGTGGTGGTTAATAATTGATAATTATGATGAGTTAATAAATGACGTGGGCTTCGCCAAAAAGGTGATGTAATATTTATTGTGATGGATTGTGTGTGATGCATTTGTCATAGTGTCACATGAATCATATGCATTACGTGGACGGTGGTGATGGTGATGTGGCTTCGCCAAAATGAGGTGAGTGCCGACGGGGTTTTTGCTGATGATTATGGATCCACATGCATATTGCATACATGCATATGAACATGCATTACTTGGATTCTCATTAACGCTTAATTAATCCTTGTCGCAACTTGTTGATGTTCTAATTGAATGATGAATGTTAAATTGTTATGGATTGTTGTTACTAGATACTTTCCGAATATGATGCTTATCTTACTTGTTATTATTTATGTAAAGAGACTCACCCTAGCATTTTTGTGTTGCCTGCTCTCGTGGCGACCAACAGGTGATTCCGAGTGAAAGTGCCATGCTTCTGGGGTTTTATTGAGTCAGCTCTGATAGTAACACCGGGGGTGGGATCTTAGTATTATTTTATTTTGGTTATGTATTAAACTGATTTTGAACTAAGTATTGAGTATGTGAACTCGCTTTTCATTTTCATTTGTGGCCGCAAACTATTTGATGGATTACTGTAAACACTAAACAGGTTGTTTTGATGGTTTTAATCCACATGACTGTGATATGCATTTATGCGCTTGATGAGTTGGGATTTTCAATATGTCTTGATGTTGTTTTCATTAAATGTACCACCCTCTTTGAGGTGCGTGGAAAGTTTTTGAAAACTCTGATTTTTATTAACTTAATTAGCTTATTATAGAAAGGGGGTGTTACACTCTCGAGAAAGATGAAGGGACTCCTACTGAAGGGAGTCAATTCAAAATAATAGCTCCTACTGAGGGGAGTCAAATTGAGACAACAGATTCCAATATTGATGAGAGCGGTTGTGAGGAGAATGAGAAAGATCCATTGGTTCATAAGTTGGAGGAAGAGGAGGAAACCCCAATTTTTGGGCAAGTTGTTTTAACCATTGGTGATGCTGTAATTGATGTTAATAAGGGAAAGGTAACTTTAAGAAGCGGTAAAGAAGATGATGTTATTAAAGCTTTAAATTCTAATAAAATTTTCTCTTCTTTAACTTCTCCTTATTTTGATGATGTGGTTGAAACTAACAGTGTTTGTGATCTAAAGATGCATGACCTTTTGAAAAAATATATTAACTTGCAGGATCCTAACATAGTGGTGGATAGAGATAAAACAAAAATTCCACAATCCTTTGAATTTCATCCCCCACATGGAAAAAGAAAAAACAATGTCAATCACATGGTTAGAAAACTAAGAAGGTGCACTGCGTTAGATGTAAAATTTGCTCTTGGAGAGCCACCTGATTGAGCACCAACTATCGTCAGGCTCATGACGTTAAACAAACGCTTCGCAGGAGGCAACCTGTGTTTTATTTTCAGTTATTTTGCTTTTGTTTTTGTTTTGTTTTTAGGAATAAGTTCAGATTGCAAGCTCTCTCATGGAAGTCACTATTACTCTCTCTCTCTCATTTATTTCCTTTTGTTTCTATTTGATCATTTTGCATTGAGGACCATGCTTCATGCTAGTGTGGGGGAGGATATTATATGTTGTCACTTGATCTCTGTTAATGCACATACCCACCACATGTGTTGATAGCATTTTTTCTGGCTTGTTTTTGCATGAACTATGCTTAAATTGAAAAAATTGAATAGAGATTATGCCTTTAGGGAATCCCATAATTAATTTACTTGATGATTTGTGCTTAATTGTAATCGTGAGGATGTCCTTAGGATACTGATAATTACAATTTGTCCTCTTGAGTACTTTTTGTGAACTAGCTTCTAAAATGGAGATATGAGCCTATATAAGGGGATTGATACGAAATCATGAAATTTTTACCCCTTTTCTTTCTATGAGTGTGTTTCCCAATTTGTTACATTCTAGAATTTGTCTTTTGACCATTTCAAGGCGAAAATTGATTTGCATCATGTAAAAAGATTTGGGGAATTTAGGTATTTTTCTGGCCTCAGAGTTGTTTGTTGAATTTATCCCTTAGTTGTCCCCTTTGAGCCTAATTGTTATATTTTTTTCTTTGGTACCCAGATGTAATTTTTTCTCCTTTTTGTGGTAACCATTTGGAATTAAATGTGGAGCAACTATTGAAAATTACAATTTCGTGCTACATTTTAGTTGTCTATCTTGTCAGGACTGGAATTTCGTCCTATGCTTTAGTTGTCTATCTTGTTAGGATGAAGAAAACAAAAGGAGTGAATCATGTGCTTACAAGAATATTTTCTTACAAAGGAAACAAAATAGAAGTTTTCATGTACTTACCTTTACCTCCTAAAAAAATGGAAAAAATATAGAAAGATAATTTGAAAAAAAAAAAGTAAAGCAAGAAGGAGTAAAAGGCACATCAAAAGAATGAAAGAGCCAAAGGGCAAATAAAAAAAAAAGAAAAGAGGAGTCAACTCAATAGTAAAAGAAGAGTGATGAATGAAAGTGAAATTAATTTGGAATTTGGACAAAAATTGTAAAAAAGATAGAAGCTCCATATTTGGTTTCAAGGGTTACTATTTGTTTCTTGTTTTCTTTTAGCCCTTTGATTATCCCCCTCTTCTTATTTCCTACCCTGCATGAATTCACCTTGGCCCCATTACAACCCATGAAACCCCATCTTTTGCATGCATGTGAACTATTTAGTTGAGATTTGGTCAAATTACAAACATATGGTAATGTGCATTTTGTTGAAACTTGAGTGTATATTTTCACTTGTCCCTAAACACTTAGAGAGATTGTGAGCGAGTGCCATTGTTCACCGAAATGTATTCCTCAGGGATATGAGCCTCTAATGGGGCAACCTTTTGACATCTCATATGTGCTATATTGTCTATTGTCTGTCATTGAGCTTTTAATTTTGGATTCCTTATTTCGCTATCTCTATTATTTATTTGAAAAAATTTATTGAGCTAGGAAATTTGCTTGAGGACAAGCAAAGGTTAAGTGTGGGGGAGTTGATAAACTCCAACTTAGTGCATTTTTTAGAGATATTTTGAGTCATTTTTAGAGTAATTATTACTGATTAATTATATAACTAACTTAAATTACTCTATATTTGCAGGAAGGTAGAAAACGAAAAATAATATAAATGTGGGCTGAAATTAGAAGAAATGGCTAACAAATATAAGAAAGCAAGCCCAAGTCCATTAATGCAAGAAGACCCACAGTAATAAAAAGAAAGAAGATCCTCTTGGAGATTTCAATTTAAAGTGATGCACATGTGACTTGGAGAGAAAGAAAGAGGCATGGAGTGGATAACAAGCAACACATATTTAGGAAGGATCTAAACCCTAATATTTAGGGATTGAGATAAAAAGGTGCTCTTGCAATTAAAAAAGGAAACAAGCTTGACTTGAGGAGAAAGGAATAACACACAACCCTAGCTTGGAGAGAAAGAAAAGGAATTAATATAAAAGGAGGACTTCACATAAGAATAAAGGAGAGCTACACACCACATAAGAATAAAGGAGAGACACATATCACAGTAACAACGTGACAGATGAGAGATTGAAGATTTGGGACCGTTTTTGACACCGTGAGAGAGCTCTAGAGCAGAAAAAAGAGACTGAAGACTCAGAATAATAATTCCTCTAATTTCCGGGTTATTTTTATCTCTGTAATTCATGACTCTAATTTCCATTTTATTTTTCTTAATATCTATGGATACCTAAGTCCTCTTCTAGGGTCTTAGGTGGATCTTGCATGTTTAGAGACCTTTTTATGTTTTAATTTCATATTTGAATTCCGGTTTTTATTTCAATTAATATTGTCCTATTGTTTTTATCACATAATTAGGATTAGCTATCATTTGCATGTTCATAATCAATTAGTTGATCAGCGACCGTACTGCAATTAGTTGGTGGACCTATAGGATAATTGGGGCTATAATTAGGGCATGACCAAACCATAATTTAGTCTTCCAATCATTCAACCTTTTTGCCCTTTATGCTTTTCTTGAATTTAAATTCTAGCATGACCAAACTAGGGTTAATTTAGGAAAAAGAATATTAATCGCGAATGTCCAAACGTATTAATAGTTTTAGTAAAGGGATTGGTAATTAAATAGAATAAGGGAATTCAGGTAGAATTAGACATAAGGAAATCGAAACTTGAAAGTGAAACCGTGACTCTAGGCTTCTCTCAACTGAATTAATTCTTGCACTTTATTATTGTTCTTTATTTCTCTTTATTTGTTACTGTAACAACTCAATCATTGTTTGTCTAAACAATAGAATATCTTGATTAGTTTGGTACTTGTTAATTAATCCATGTGGAGACGATAATCTTTTATACTACTTCTGCGAAAGAGTACACTTGCTCTAAGTGTGTTTTTAACGCAAAAACCTTTTTATGTTCTAGATTATATTTTGAATTCCTAATTTTATATTAATTGATATTGTCCTATTGTTTTTATCACATGATTAGAATTAGCTACCATTTGCATGTTTATAATCAATTAGTTGATCAGCGACCGTACTGCAATTAGTTGGTGGATCTATAGGATAATTGGGGCTATAATTATTGCATGATCAAACCTTAATTTAGTCTTCCAATCATTCAATCTTTTTGCTCTTGATGCTTTTCTTGAATTTAAATTTTTGCACGACCAAACAATGTTAGTATAAGAAAAAGAATATCATCGCGAATGACCAAACAGATTAATAGTTTTAGTAAAGGGATTGGTAATTAAATAGAATAAGGGAATTCAGGTAGAACATAGGAGAATCGAAGCTTGCAAGTGAAACCGTGACCCTAGACATCCCTCCATTAATTAAATTTAGCATTTTAATTCTTGTTATTTATTTCTCTTATTTTAGTTTCTACATCACTCAAACTATTTGTTCGTTTAAACATTAAATAATCTCGATTAGTTTAGTACTTGTTCATTAACGCAACAAGTGTGTTTTTAACGCAACATGTTTTTGGCGCCGTTGCCGGGGATTAATTTAGCAATATTATACGAAAAAGATTTTTATTGCTTTAGACATTTTTTTATGCTTTAGTTTTTATTTTTGTCTTTTTTTATTTATCTTATTAAAAGTTAAAAAAAAATTGATAACTCTTTCCCAAGAGCTTGTTGCAGTTCACTTTGTTTTGTAGATAAAAGTCTAAATCATGGTTAAAACTCTTGGAGACTACATTAGAGAGGCAGAGGCACAAAGAAATTTAGAGAAGTCATATTGGTATATGCCTCAATGTCAACGCTCATTTTCTCCTCCTTATGAGCCTTATTCAAACTATTGGGATGACTATGAGCCACCTCCTTATTCCCCCCACTAGGATAATCATGAGACACTACACGTGCAAAGGCAAGAGGAGGAGATACCATACACCAATGATGTATTTGAGTAGATAAATGCAAAGTTTGACCGCATGGAGGGCCAACTTTGAACCATGAACAACAAATTAGGAAGCTTGAACGATCAAATCTCAAATATCATTGCTTTGTTATCTCAAGAGGCCCAACAAACTCCTTATCCACAAACTGAGCAAAACAAAGATAATATTTTTCGAAGTGATGAAGAGTTCTCTAGAGAAGATAATCTAGAGGAAGAAGCTCTCAAAAAAGATGAAGAGAATCCTACTGAAGGGAGTCAAATGAAAATGGTGACTCCTACTGAAGGGAATCAAATTGAGACAACAGATTCCATTGATGAGAGCGGTTGCAATGAGAATGAGAAAGATCAACTGGTTCATGATTTGGTCCCGGGAAGGTAGCTCAGTTGGCGAGCTAAGGGACATGAAGGAGTGCACCATATGAGTGCAAGAAGGAGGTCCCGGGTTCAAGTCCCGGAAACTAACATTTCCCCCACCCCCACTAACAATTGCCTATCTAAAAAAAAAACTGGTTCATGATTTGGAGGAAGAGGAGAAAGCCCCAATTTTTGGGCAAGTTGTTTTAACCATTGGTGATGTTGTAATTGAGGTTAATAAGGGGGAGATAACTTTAAGAAGCGGTAAAGAAGAAGATGTTATAAAAGCTTTAAATTCCAATGAAATTTTCTCTTCTTTAACCTCGTCTTATATTGACGATGTGGTTGAAACTAACATTTTTAGTGATCTAAAGATGCGGGACCTTTTGGAAAAAAATCTTATTTTGCAGGATCCTAGCATAATGGTGGATGGAGATGAAATACAAATTCCACAATCCTTTGAATTTCATCCACCACGTGGAAAAAGAAAAAACAATGTCAACCACATGGTTAGAAAGCTAAGAAGGTGCACTGCATTAGATTTAAAATTTGCGCTTGGAGAGCCACCTGATTGAGCACCACTTACTGTCAGGCTCATGACGTTAAACAAGCGCTTCGCAGGAGGCAACCTGTGTTTTAATTTTTTATTATTTTTAATTATTTTTGTTTTGTTTTGTTTTGATTTTAGGAATAAGCTCGGATTGCAAGCTCTCTCTCAGTGGAAGTCACTCTTACTCTCTCTCATTTATTTATTTTTTTGGCAATCCGATATTTTGCATTGAGAACCATGCTTCATGCTAGTGTGGGGGAGGATATTATATGTTGTCACTTGATCTCTGTTAATGCACATACCCACCACATATGTTGATAGCATTTTTTCTGGCTTGTTTTGCACGAATTATGCTTAAATTGAAAAAATATAGAGATTATGCCTTTAGGGGATCCCATAATTGATTTACTTGACAGACTTGTGCTTAATTGTAACTATGAGGTTGTCCTTAGGAAGTTGATAATTTGCATTTGTCCCTCTTGAGTACTTTTTGTGAACTAGCTTCTAAATGTGAACTAGCTTCATAATCACTAGAGTGACGGCAACACACTCCGTGGAGAGGAAATTGGGAGATTTGGGTACCGTTCTTGACACTGCGAGAGAGCTCTGGAGCAAAAGAAGGAGATTGAAGACAAAGATTAATACTTTCTCTACTTTCGGGTTACTCTTATCTTTGTAATTTAATGAACCTCCTCTTCTAGGGTCTTAGGTGGATCTTGCATGTTTAGAGACCTTTTTATGTTCTAAATTATATTTTGAATTCCTAATTTTATATTAATTGATATTGTCCTATTGTTTTTATCACATGATTAGGATTAGCTACCATTTGCATGTTTATAATCAATTAGTTGATCAGCGACCGTACTGCAATTAGTTGGTGGATCTATAGGATAATTAGGGCTATAATTATTGCATGACCAAACCTTAATTTAGTCTTCCAATCATTCAACCTTTTTGCTCTTTATGCTTTCTTGAATTTAAATTCTTGCATGACCAAACAAGGGTTAGTTTAGGAAAAAGAACATTAATCACGAATGACCAAACGACACTACTAGAAAAAGGCTTTTATATCTCGGTTAAAACGGCTTTTCATATCGGTTTTGTAACCGATATAGATAAAGGGATATTAAAAAAGCGCTTTCTATATCGGTTAAAGAACCGATATGAAAAATGTTTTAATATCGGTTCCTTTTAGACCCGTTATAGAAACTTAGTTTTTAAGCCAATAGACGCGTTTTTTATATCGGTTTCTTAGTTAAACCGATATTGAAAATCGTTTTTTATATCAGTTTTTAAATGTAACCGATATGAAATGTTTATTATTAATATCGTGTTATATTAGAACCGATATTAAAAGTGGATTTTTTTAAAGAAAACTAATCAAGAGGCATACAACCTCAATCAACATACCAAAAATAAACCTCAATCAAGAGGCATACAACCTGATCATCTTCTTCACATAATAAAATATTTAATTACAACCAAAAGCATCTAACGACACATCATAACAAATAATTGCTCACTATCATCACACTTCACTATGCTTAAACTTGTCCATCACACAAAGCAATTGCTCAAGATAAATAATAGCATATCATCATAAGATAAACACAAGAACATACACAAAATTATCAAGTCAACATGTCCATTATGTAGACAAAGTTATCAAATTGCAAGTTTCCTAGTAGCTTATCTGCCTTCCAACAACTTCTTAAAAAAAGCTCCAAAGAGAGTATTTATGTAGACAAATCACTATCTTCTAGGACTCTTTTCATAACAAAAAGACAAATAAGGCAAATCAAATAACAAAGAGAGTATTTATGATAATCGGTCACATACCTCTGTCTCCATTTTCGTGAGAAGCAAATCTAGCCATTACCATCATAGCAGCTTTCTTGATCAAATCCTTGAACCAATTCCTAAAGAGCCCAATATGCAAGCAATTAAAAACCCGCCATTAATCAATTTAAAAACTCAATGTCAACATATAATAACACAGCAAACAATTAGGGATTAAACAAATGTCTTTCAGTTTCCGTCATAAATATACACAAATAAAAATGCATTTGGATTAGATATCTGTATATGACATAACTTGAGAAAGAATGAGCATTTCCGCAACTCCAACCTTTAAATTTAAAATATACAACAAGGCCACCAGTTCTTTCCACTGCAACTTTCATTTCCGCAACTTCAACCTTTAAATTTAAAATATCCATGAATCAGTACAAAACAAAGAATGAGCATAATTAGCTCCTAATTGTTTTTAATGCAACATTCTGACAATATAGTATCTCTATTCTCAGGAATGACTATTGTTCTGCTGCATAACATAAACAAAAACTTCTCTGCTGTCCATGGTCAGAAATCAAGATTGAAATTGAAATATTACCAGCTTCTCTCTCAAGAAGATAAAACAAATGGTAAATGTAAGGACGTAAACATAAACAACCATATGGATGTAAGTGGTACGTTTTCTAACCACGGTGAATATATAGCATTACATAGCCAAGTGTAGTGGGGAAACAAAGGAAAGTTTAGAAGATATACATGACATGAGTGAAGTCCAAAAACTTTTCCATAAGAATGTTATGGATGACATGGTTATAGTTATTGTATTAAAAAGTGGGATAATATATAAGGTATTTTAAGAAATTAAAATCAAGAAAAAGTACTCCACTGGTGATGTTAGGGCCATTTGCTTAGGCTCATTTTAAGAAAAATATATTGTATTTAACTTCAATATATTTCTAAGCATTTGAGTCATTTTGTAAGTTATCAAAAAGGTACACAAAATATATCTTGCTTTCAAAAGCTTATCCAAGTGAGCGGTTAATTGTTTAAAATAAAATTTTTGGAAAAATACAAAGCATGAAAATTGTCAAACATCACATCAGAAATGCTGAATTAGATTCCTTCCGATGCAGAATTTGGAAAAACAAAGCTTCTCCACAATAATACATTTAATGATCAAAACTAACACTACATGTTCCAGAAGGCTTACTTTTGAAACCATGAGCACTACAGTCTACACAAATGCAATCTTTCTCCAACAATCATGCGCAAGAATTCCAATAGTATGAGAAAATAAGTGTCTTTGCGACAAACCCGATCAAGAGTCGATGCAAAAGATCTAAAACATGACCCCGGCTAACAAGTCAAGCTTTTGCAAGGCCGTCATAAAATTTGACGGCTTTCTTAAAGAATGGTGCTCGCGTCTTTATCAAGATCCTTATGAGAACGCACTGGTCCGATAGATCCTTCGACACAATCTGCAAAGAAATTTTGAAATCAAAATCTTCAAAGATCAAAGACAAATTCTTTGGATGGAATATTCATGAATCACAATATAAAGGGATTACTCGGTGACATCGCCGTGTTCTGTCCAATTATTCCAGTTTACCTAACATTTTGAAAGTTCAATGCCAAATTAAGACAAAGGGATGAGAACTTTCCCCGATCTATTCTCTCTATGTCACGTAAGAAATTGAATTTAGCATTATAATATCCTCATAAGTAATTATGGCAGGATGCCTATCACTTTTAAAATAACGAAAATCGATTTCAAAGTCTCCCCAAACATCACCCCTTCTATGGCTAATAATTTATGGCTACAATACAAATTCACTTCTATTTGACTCGACAAAATCGAAAACATAAATTTTAAACTTCTTACACAAAAATTGGATTTCAAGTACAGCTTCTACTAAGTTACCAACACAACCATGAAACTTAGATACCAAAATTCTCGACCGATCATTCCATTTCCAAAATTTTACCCAAACAAACAACCAATTATACAAAGAAGGAAGAGAAAACAATTTGAGTCGCATTACCGCGTCGGTCCTTCCGCATGGTCCCCAACCAAAGCTATGATTCTAGCACCGGTCCCTCGGATTACATGCACCGAGCAATCCTGCAAAGAACACTCAAGGCAACGCCAAGATAACGAAAGCAAAGATGACGACTGTGTGGAACAGCCACCGATCGATCCGCAATTCATCTAACAAATGCAGAAATCACAAGCACAACCCAACAAAGGAATAAACAATGGCAAAGAACACAATGCATGTCATGCCAAGAAAGAAAAATCAATAATCCAAGTAACAACACAAATCAGAGAAACAACACAAATCAGAGAAACAACACAAAACCCCACCAATACCCCACCAAAACCCCACAGTTCATGACATTCACGAAATAAATAACAAATTTACAGAGAAACTTTCACAATAACTCAAATAAACAATATTAGAAGACTTACCTTTTGTGATTCTTTAAACTAGAAGCTCCAATTTTACCAAACATGAAGCTTTCACGAAGACCTTCGTTTTCTCCTTCGTTTTCCTCTTCTCCTTCGTTTTATTCTTCGATTTCAGTAACAACGGCCGACAAAACTAGTAGCTTCCTCTTCTCCTTTGTTTTCTCCTTCGTAATCGCTTCCTCTTCGCCGTCGTTCCTCTTCTTCTTCCTCTTCACCGTCGTTCCTCTTCTTCTTCCTCTTCGCCGTCGTTTTCTCCTTCGTTTTCAGTGGGTTTTCAGTGGGTTTCAAGGCTAGGGTTTTCAGTGAGAGAGAGCATCGAAGGAAGATGAAGCGTATTTGGTTCCACCGCGAGAACGATCGAGCGTGGGTGAATAAAATTTTAAGGGTAAACTCGAGTTTCCATATCGGTTTGAATAGGAGCCGATATGGATTAGAGTAAAATAGAGTTTCCATATCGGTTAGAACAGGAACCGATATAGATAATTTGCTCATAATTTCAAAAATGCCACCGCCTCTTTTTTCATATCGGTTATAGTGTGAACTGTTATTAATTGCTGATGTAAAATCCATATTTTCCACTAGTGTGGATTAATAGTTTTAGTAAAGGGATTGGTAATTACATAGAATAAGGGAATTCAGGTAGAATTAGACATAGGAGAATTGAAGCTTGCAAGTGAAACCGTGACCCTAGACCTCTCTCCATTAATTAAATTTAGCATTTTAATTCTTGTTATTTATTTATCTTATTTTAGTTTCTACATCACTCAAACTATTTGTTCGTCTAAACATTAAATAATCTCGATTAGTTTAGTACTTGTTAATTAATCCTTGTGGATAAGATATTCTTTTATACTACTTCTGCGAAAGAGTACACTTGCTCTAAGTGTGTTTTTAACCCAACAACTTGCTCCTTTCGCGCTGGGCTGGAAGATGGTGAAGAAAAGTTTGGTCGACACCGCCCAACCTAGCCGCTCGAGCAGATGTTCAAAGGTCTTCATAAACCCCCAACCATTAGGGTGCAGTTGGGATGGAGCGACCCCAATGTGATTCAAGACATCACGTTAGAACTCCGTAAAAGGAGGAACGATATCAAACTTTTCAAAAACGATCCTATGCATGGTGAATTTGACCTTGGTAGTATGGGTCGCTATGTGTTCATCGTCTTTCATGCTCGTCACCTTCCAGCCCGACTTGTTCTTGAAATGGACATGGAGCTCTCCCAAGGAGTAATGGTTTGGCCCGATAATGCTCATGAACGACCTCACCTTTTTAGATACCCACGACAAGTCCGGCGGATCGCGAACGCCGCCTAACCAAATGCGCCCTCGCTCGTCCGACATCCTCATTTTCCCGCTCGTAGCGTGGAGAATCGCCGTCACGAGCAACATCTTCCTCATTTATCCGATCGACCATTTCTTCATCGACCACCTCCTCACGAACGTCCTCCATACCGGGCTGGACGAAATCTTCCTTGTCTTTGTCTCCTTCAAGATCTATTAAGTTGTCTGTCTCCTCGCCCTCTTCAATCTCTTCGCCTTTGTGAACGGTTGACTGGGGCGGCGGCGGAGGAGACCAAGATTGGGTTGAACTAGACTGAGACGAGCTACCACTCAAAGAGCTGGTTTTGTCAGAACTCTTGCTACCTACAGGCGATTCCAACCCAAACCGCGTTTTAGAACCCCGAGTCGGCCCAGGCGACTCAGACCCAGGTTGATCTGCGTCTTGCACAGGTCGCGCCATCCCTTACGCAAGATTTTGAGCGGGGGCACCAGCAATTCGACGGGTTTGTTTCGTCCTTGCCAGATCCACCTGTGAAGGGAGGAAACATCAGGTCGACCGAGCCAGCGCGCTCAAGAGAAGGGGGCGACATGGTCACTAAAATTCAATTACTAAGTGTCAGTTAATTAATTTGCATAGTTCACTAAAATTCAACAACTACTTCTTACTGTATCCGTAGTGAACGAACTAGTAAAATCTTGTGATTCTACGACGTTAGTTGACATCTCAACTACTCCAGATGTTCCCTCATTTTCTTCCATTGAACCCACAAAACCTCGCACGTAAGCGCAAATTATCGCCATCGTCATGCGATCGCTCGAACAACCTCTATGAACGGCGCTCAAATAAGGTTGTTCGTTCGAACCAAAGAAAGTCACACCCCCATTTAATACACGTTCGAACACGAGTAATCGATCATGTTCGAACGACCTTATTTGAACTGAGCGCGATTTCAGATCCACTGAAAGAGCTGGTTTCGTTAGAACTCTTGCTACTCGCAGGCGATTCCAACCCAGACCGTGTTTCAGAACCCCGAGTCGGCCCAGGCGACTCAGACCCAGGTCGATCTACGTCCTGCAAAGGTCGCGCCATCCCTTGCGCAAGATTTTGAGCGGGGGCACCGGCAATTCGACGGGTTTGTTTCGTCCTTGCCAGATCCACTTGTGAAGGGAGGAAACATCAGGTCAACCGAGCCAGCGCGCTCAAGAGAAGGGGGCGACATGGTCGTCCCCCGACCGGACACCCACTTCGCGAGGCGTGGGAATTCAAACAACAATGCGTAAAGGTAAAATTAATCGAAGACATACCTAGTGAATTACGACGAGCAGAAGTCTACACTCTGTAAGCCGGGCGAGTAAAATCTTCGGTCCCTAGCAAGAAGCTCGATCGATCAGGAAGAATCTCGTCCAATTGTAAGTAGAAAACGAGTTGACCCGAAGGAGTATTTACATGCGTGTTGGGCAAGATCTGAAGCGACATGACTGTTCGCATTCCTCATCCCAACCGAGGCCTAGGGAACCTTAAGAGTCACCTCAAGTGTCAAGCCAAGCGTCACGTCAATGAGCACGCGCCATGGGTGGCGCCGACCACGACCTAGCTCACTATAGCAATCGAGTGGTAGCGACCACCCGGGGCACTGCAAATCTCCCCATGAGGCCACCGGGGCAACGATTCAAGCCTCAGCCCACTCCATAAGCGACCTAGGCTTGGGGGGCAACTGTTCCGAAGTGGACTATCAAGCCCAATAGAGTAGCCCAACGCAAAATGGACCATCGGCCCAATCTGTCCAGTCAGGCCCAATATGGCCCTAGCACCTAAACGTGGGGCGTAATCTTCGTGCCTGGCCGCAGAACGCAACGGCCAGGGCACCTCACTCACGCAGAGCATAAATAGCCCATTCCTCGAGGGTATCAGGTATGTTATCTACCCTTATGATCCTGCCCGATAGCACACCATTGAGCGTCGGAGTGTCCTTACAGGTAGCACCCGCGTGCGGCCAAAACCCTGGTCTAGCCAGCTCCTTAGCGACCGGGCTACCAGAAACAACAGCAACTTCACTTCTATTGGACAAGGCATGATCAGGAAATAACTAAAGTTCAATTACTAAGTGTCAGTTAATTAATTTGCATAGTTCACTAAAATTCAACAACTAATTCTTACCGTATTCGTTGTGAACGAACTAGTAAAATCTTGGGATTCTACGACATCAGTTGACATCTTAACTACTCCAGATGTTCCCTCATTTTCTTCCATTGAACCCACAAAACCTCGCACGTAAGTTTCGCAAATTATCGATTATTATCATGCGATCGTTCAATGACTTTATACTGACGGCGTTCGAATAAGGTTGTTCAACTCAAAGAAAGTCACACCCCATTTAATACATGTTCGAACACGAGTAATCGATCATGTTCGAACGACCTTATTCGAACTGAGCGCGATTTCAGAAAATAAAAATGGCAGAAACAAGCTCAAAACGGAACCAAAATGAAAAAAGTTTGGTAGGGTTATCACTACAAGAAAATCGTTGATTTGCCACGCACATTTCCGCCGCAAATGCACAAATTTCCGTGGAAAACAACATTTGCCACGCCACTGACAAAAATTGGTGGCAAAATGCTCGTCGCGAATCGCTTGCCACGGAATTTCCGTGGCAAATTTTTCCGTGGCAAATCCGTGGCAAATTTTTCCATCGCAAAGCCGTGGCAAATTTTCGCCGCAAATCTGTGGCAAATGTCATCGCGAAATCAAATGTCATAAATTTTTTAAAAAAATTAAAAAAATAAATGGAGCAGTAGAGTTTCCTACTACTCCAATAGTTTGTTCAACTTAGTTTATCTAAAGCGACCAATAATCCTCAATAGCACCCATCTTTAACTATACTTGAGAAACAATATTTTGGTTGAACTAGTTTAGCTAATTCGAACTGAGAATTCCTTTATTTAAGGGAACACAAATGGTGGGGTCAAAGAAACAATACAGTAAAATTTCAATTTGGTAAGTGAATTTAGCGTATTGATCAGATAGGGTATATACAAATAATGTTACCTATACAACCCTAAACACTATTCAAGTAGAAATAATCACCTATTGAACTATAAACTGACAAATAAAAGTACAGACTTGACTTAGAAATTAGAAAAGCATATGCATCAATTTACTCTTGGGAGGTACCCGGTGGGCCAAATCATCCACAAAGTTCACTTAGCATTTCATCTAATCTCCGGCTTTGAGCTTTCTAGATTCACTCCAACAAATTTGTCCAATACGTTCTTAAATGCCTGAACCATACCGAAAAAGAATGGAAAGAAATGAATAAGAAAATGAATATTCTCATTCCATGTAGTGCAATTTCTCAATTGTTTAACATCTAACAAAATTAGTTTGGTTAGTTTAATTAATACCCTTTACATTTAAATGACAATCTTTTTGACTGAATTACAAAAATCTAGTAAGCCAACTGCATATTCTCTTCCATACATCAAAGTGAAACTAAAGTCTCAATGCACATGCAGGCAACCAACGCCAGAGACTCATGCAATCAAATAATGATGAGGATAGAGACAATTGAAAAGTGAAAGATACCCTCATCAAAGTATTTTCAAAGAAATCGAAAATTCGATCTTAAGTTATCTCAAAGAAGAACACTCTCCGGGCATGCACAACATTAGCAATTAAAACACAAGGAATACATTTTATTATGTAAAGGAAAAAATTAGATGGGTGATCATGATCAACAAACGTTGTTGACTTCCTTTGACCCAACTAAACTAACTAGTGTTACATGGACCACATGGACAAAAGAAAGTAATGTAATTCACGGGTAAACTCCTAAGTCTATCGCATAGGTTCATGCCTTCACACACCGGAGGGTAAATTTGGAAGTAGGAATTACAAAAGATAAAACTAAAGTACAACTTGGCAACTACCGTTGAGTGAATAACTCCTTCCCTTTTAGAATTGAATCCATTCTTTGCGCAGATTGGTCATCAAATGCAATCAGAGAAAACCTCGTAGAATCTATTCCTGTAATTAAAAATGTGGCCAAAATAAAAGGACGTTATCTTCTTCATAAACAATCGTATGAAACAAACACTTACGAAGATACTACATATTAGAAAGTACCGATCTTCCTCAAGAGTTTGCTCATCTATCTCATCAAATTTCCGAGTAAGAACTTCTGTCCCAACTGGTGAAAGTACATGCAGAACAAGAGCCTCTAAAGTTCTTGGGAAGTTATGCTGAAAATAGTAAATAGTCCATCATGCTTAAACTAAAAGAAAAAATTGGAAAAAGTTGAAATAGCTACTACCTTGTGCAAGTGAAAGTTGGCTTCTCCAATTTGGACTAGAAGATCACTTGGAATATCAGCTGAAACATACCTGCATATGAAAGAGAGGAAATCTTTAAGCAGCTTATATCAAAACAACATTATCAAAAGTTTCAATTCAATCTTTATTTTCAAGTCAATATTATTAGTATCAGCATTCAACACTGAAGAATAAGCTTAAGAGGAACTTTTTGTTCATTTAACATACCAAGAGTTGCCACTTTGGTGAAAGCCTTCAATCTTGACACCATGTTTAATTGAGGTGAGGATTCCACCTCCATATTCTCTTCCAAATGCTACTTCACTCACTCTCTGATTCCCACATGCCGAAAACCCAGATTCGAAAAGTGTATTGGGATAGATCGTTTTGTTTATCTCTAAGGAAAAGTGGCTTTAAGAGGAGAAAATAGAGGAGGGTAAACAAAGAAATGATCAAAGTTTATGGAAAAGAGTGGGAGGAAGCCACTTGGGATGCTTGGACTTACCTGAAAATTAAATGTCACTTTCTTTGTTCATAAAAGATTTGAAGAAAATCTCACAGGCTGTGTAGTAATGAGTATACTGAGGAGTGTTATTGATATGGAACACATAAGAAATGGATAAGAATCAATACACATAGATTAAAATAATGAAGATTAAAATTATAAATAGAGACAAAAGCAAGCAAACAGACACAAATGTGATCAAAACAAATAAAATAGAGATTTAAATGCTAGCTTTGGAGAGATGGAAAAAAAAAGCAAGCTAACTGAATTGGCTCACAGTCTCCATCTATTACCATGCATGCCTAAATTCCTTATTTCATTTCTGCTTTGAAAAAATCCAGTGAGGACAACATCACCACCACCGAAATCATGTATGCATTCTTTAATTTACCATGGCTTTAATTATAACCAATCGTATTCACCAAGAAAAGAATTATAACCAGTCAAGTACGTAGATCCAATGTAAGGTGATTAAATCAAAATCAAGTAACACAGCTTGTATGGCAAATCCAGAAAAATATTCCGATGAAAGAAATATAATAAAACTACTTACAATGCATCCTCACCCAAGATGAAAGAAATATAATAAAACTACTTACAATGCATCCTCACCCAAGTAAACTTGTTTTCCACAATCCTGCACATACACCAAAAACAATAGAGTGGATTAGAAGTGAAGAAGTTAATTAGTGTGAAATATATTACCAAAGCAAAGATATCCACCGATGAAATGATACATGGTCTGCAAGGAGGCTTAGCTTACTCACAAGTGGCAAAGACGGAAAATGCATCACAAGCCAAAAGGATTACATTCTTTGGGTGAGGGCATATACTGAGGTAATTTTGCATTTGGAATGTACTCTATAGGATAAATTCAGCACGAGTATTTTCTCAATAATAAAAAGACCATTACATACTAGTCATTACTCAATCAAATTTGTGGTCAATCTTCAAACAAAAGGTATAAGAAACCAAATTCATCTTAAAAGAAATCAGTATTTAACAACCTTCATCTTAAAAGAAGTCAGCATTTTTTGGGGTTATTTGGTCGAAAATTAAGACAAGCCCAGTTATTGAAAGACAAGTAGCAGGTATGGAATATAGAAAGTAGATCTATGTTCAGCTTAAGGTAAATACGAACAAGCATTAATAACCTTCATGAGCTAAAGCTAGATTCTTAATCAATTTGAATATGAAAAGTATGAACTCAAATTCACTATAAACTTCTCACTTAGTGCACACATTCATTAAAGAAACACCAACCAAACACCTGCAATGTTTACAATACATTATTAATTGCTTCTAACATGCTAGAATTCAAATATATCACAATCTTCAACTAAATAAGAAGACAAGAAAATCGAAGGAGATATCTAGAGGAAAGGAAAGGCACTCCTCGTTTCAACAACACTTCATAGACAACCTTTTTTGATCCAAACAAATACATATCTTTTTTCTGTCACACCATGAGTACATATCTTTTACATATCTTTGAGAAGAAAATAAACCGCTTCTCGTCACACCATGAGTACATATCTTTTTCATGACCATGTTCAATAACAATACAATGATCAGAATTTTATTGATCATCCAAATGTGCTGGAAAACTGTAAACATGTTGCCGCTTCATATAAGGAAATTTTCTGGAAAACTGTAAACATATGTGCTTACAACATGCTTAAAATCTAAACAACTATCATTAGGGAAACAAAGACCACGTAAGCATGTTGTATCAGAATAGCACAATGAAATTATGATATAATCAATCACTTGAAATTATGATAAAATCAACCACATAACTGTTCCCACTTTAAAAGCATACAAAAAAAGTAAGAGATAAAGTTAGCAATCATTTGAGAACTTGAGATTCTAAATACATATATACTCCTCTTCTCTTAAGTCTTAGTGTCTGCAAAAATAGCCTTGCAGAACCACCTAGCTGATCAAAAAGCACTCTGATCCTTTTAAGAAAAAAACACTATAATTGTTTTAAAGTGTCAAGTAAAGTAAAAGCTAGGACAAAGTAGTTTCACCTAGCTGATTAGAAAACATGTGTACTGAAATGCCTTTCAAATGTCTTAATAGTTTATATATACTATACAAAACAACAGACTTTTAATTTGTTTGTTAATCAGAAATATCTGCACTGAAATACCTTTTAAATCTAAGCACATTTCTTGATCCCCAGATGAGGAATCTGAAATAATAATCCGGCCTACAGCTCCCATATCACCACTCAGATCTATGGAGTCACCTTGACACTCAATAAGCGCCTACAAAACAGAGAAGCATTTTGTCACGGGCTCATTTCCTTTTTTCATGAATAAGGAAAACCAAAAGTAATGCTAATAGAACAGAATCAGATATGATTTTTACGAAAAAAGCTACAATATATCACTTGTATATCGAACCAAAACAAAACTATAGAGCAGCAACTTTTCTTCTCACAAAATTTTATTTTTGTCTAAAAAGTGAAACCCCTATTGCTCCTTTGGTTGCCCCTATAGTTGTAATTAAACATGACCCACACATATATACAAATATAAAAACAAACATATAGTTCAAACAAAAATATACCTTTCAATAGCCTGCCTTTAACTTTGAAGGACACCTTTTTTGTTTTAGCCCTCACAACTTGGATTTTAGTTCCATCTATAGGGTTCACAATTGTCACCGGTTTCATACTTTGTGGTGGTAGCTTCTTCCACAACCAGCACTTCGTTTCCTCCTGAAATTCAAACAATTAAACAATATGAAAAACATTTCGATCTATCTATCTAAATATTTTCCTGCATTCTAGTGCAAAAATATTAACATGAGAAAGACACATTTGTAAACAACACCACTTACATCAAAATCCCATGAAGGATCACCCTTCCTCTCGCTTACATCAATTGCATCTTTCAACTCTTTAATTTTTGGCAATTCACGAGGTAGATCTCCAGTTAAATCGCTACAGATCCACAAAATAAAATCTCAGTGTTAAAAATCCATCATATATTCAATATGCATTCGAGCACACACACACATTAAAAATAAAATTTAAGGAAACAAAACCAACCTTGTCCATGGTGCTGGCTCATTGTCACACCTCACAAACAAATACCTACAAACCTTGAAACCCTATCAAAGAAAAGATTCCCAATGAATAACAAAGTTTCCAAAACAAAGCATCTAGCATAAAACTCAACAAAATCTCGGGCATTACAAGCTAAATTATCGGATCAATAATGAGATCCACCAACGAAGTTCTCAAGCATTAAAAGCTAAATTAAATGTACTTTAAAAGCACAACTTCTACTATAATATCTTGTACAAAGATAGGTCGTGAACTAACATAACTACGCTAATGAAGGGTGGGACACAAATATATGCCGTTCAATTACTTGTAAACAGCTTTATGTGTTATTGAAGGCATAAGAGGACTTACAATCATAATATACAACCACCGAGACTTAAGAAGCGATTTTACATTCGGAATGGGTGGCGCTTTGAAAGCCTCAGAAACCTCAAATATGTGGAAATTACTCCACCACCTACAAATGCAAATTTTTGCAAAGAGTAAGTAAATAATGCTTCTTATTTCTCTATATTAGAAAGCCACCACATTGTCAAAAGTAATGGAACCATAAAGCAATACCAAAGAAGATATAGCGTTGGTTGATAAATAAAAATTCAAATATGTTACAGAGTAAAAGGGCGATTACAATTGCAGGAAGGCCAACTAATATTTCCATTTTTTACCTTTGGATTCATTCTTCTTCTCATCTCCTTTGGAGTTTCCTTCTTCCTTGGGATAAAAGTTCTCATAATCACCAACAAACGAGAAATACCAATCGTAACGCAAAATGAAGCACAACATAATAATCCATAAGCAAAAAGGGACAGAGGAGCTTAGTCATAAACGCAATAAAACCATTTTCATTCTCCTCACACTAAGCATAATCAACTTTAAGGGCCTAAGCAACAAAAACCCTAACTTACTCTTCTTCTTTAGGGATTTCTTCGGAATGCATGTGGTGAAGTGTAGGGTTTGCAAAGAATGTATATAAAACCAAAGACACAAAATCATTCAAAACAAAAAAATAATAGATAATAGAAATTACCTACAAGTGGGGAAGAGGAGGAGCGCGCAGCGAATGGTGGAGGTCGGAGGAGAAACGGTGGAGAAACAAAGTGAGGTGAGGTGCGACGGAGGAGAGAGTGGAAGAGGAGAACGTTCGTCTCATCGGTGGCCGTCGTAGAGCTCGATTAGCCATGGAGGAGGCGGAGGAGGCCGGAGGAGGGTGGAGGTGGAGATCGGAGGAGGAGATTGAGGTGGTGGAGGCGCGAGGAGGAGGACGAGAGAAGAGAAGCTCGTTCTGTTTTAGGGAGAAAAAACATAAGCGTCGTTCTCTTTTTTAGTTCTATCGTGGGTCTTTTATTTTGATAAATGGTTTGCCACGGACTTGCCACGGCATCTCCGTCGCAAATTTCTGCCCTTTCACGTGTTCGTGGCAAACCCGTGGCAAACACCAGCGGGAAATTTCGCGCTCTTAATTTTTACACATTCCGTCGCAAATCCGTCGCAAATTACTGACGGAATAAGCTCCGTGGCAAATGTTGGTGGCAAATGTAAGTGGGGTTAGTTTGGTAAATGTGTAGGGTCAGGGGGCGTGTTTTGAGTAGGAGGGGGAGTGGAAAAAGCAATATCCTAGATTTTAGTCATGTGCACTACGGCGTTTTCTTCCATTCATGGCGGCAATTGTTTTTCACACACCCCTCGCTACTCACCACACACTCCCAGACCCCTTAAATTCCTAAAATACCTTTCAATTAAAAACATTTTATCTCTCACTCTCCCTCCCAAACACTCTCACACCCCTTCCCAAATCCCTAACTCTCCACTCATGGTAAAATCTTGGAAGTGGAATGTAGATGGTTCTGCAAGATGTAAACTGGAACTTGCTGGCATTGGTGGTGCGCTGCGGGACGATAATGGGCGAATCCTAGCTAAGTTTGCTGCTTTTGTGGAGATAAGAGACTCTAACGAAGCAGAATTCCTGGCGATTGTCAATGCACTTGATATCTCATTTGAAAAGGAGTGGCTAAAGCAGGTTCACTTAATAGTGGAATTTGACTCCAAAGTAGCGATTTCTTGGGTAAAATCCACATTCCCTTTGGGAGCTACGATTCTATGGTAATAAATTGAGGAACCTTCCATTTGGTGCTCTTAGGAACGTATCCTTTACTCATAAAAATAGAATATCTATTGAGATTGTCAATGGCCTTGCTAAGGAAGGGTCTTGGGTGAGGTGGCTTAATCAAGAATTTGAATGTTATACCACTAGTGTTGCAACTCATCAAGGTTAATTGCCACTAGTTTGTGGATACATGTATACCTGGGTTAGTGGAAGTGTGGTTCTTTGTCTTGGTTTTGGCTTATGGAGTTTCATTATTTTGGATAGCTCATGTTCTTACACTCCTTGGTGCTTCCTCTATCCTCCTATAGGTGCAAAGTGCTCCCCACCCAAAATCCTTTTGTATCCCTACTCCTGTCTCAAAGATCCATGCTTCCTTAAACTTGTATGATTGTTGCTAGCTTGTCTAGTTTTCCTGTGTGTGTTCTCTCAAACCCTTCTTAGAAAGTGGGGGGAGTGTGTGTCAACGGATGGAGTATGGTTTATGTCACTACATAGACCATTTAGTGACCGTCACTTAAAGGGTAGTTTCGTCAATTACAAAACAATAAAATTATAAGTTTTCAAAAATCAAGAACTTTCTTATTTCCTAATTATTTGGCATTTAATGTGGAATTCAATTTACAAAAAAGGGCAATATCACACCAAAAACGCTACTGTATACCCGTAAACACAAGAAAAGATCAAACGGAAATCGCTCCCAAATTTCCAAAAATCGCTCCAAATTTCGAAAACCCATAAACCCGAAAACGATCCACCACAGAAACCCCGTAAATCGACCAACACTAGAACGGCGCTTCCATTCTTCACGAAACCCCAAATCGATCCAACACTAGAACGATAAGGAATACAAAGAAGAAATTTGAAGAAGAATCAAGCAACATTGAATCGAAACGAAGGAATGAAAGAACCGTAAACGAAGAAGAACGAAGGGGAAACGCATACGAAAACGAAGAAGAAAGGAGGAAGAAGGAACGGCGTAAACGATTACCTCCCACTCCATCTTCCCTAACCAAAATCGATCATAATCCAAAGAACAATCGATCAACGCTTCTCTCTCAAAGACGCACAGAGAATCTCGGTAGCCATGGCGATCACCAAGGCGAGGCAGCGAAAAACGCTTCATCAAACGAGGAGAGAATGAAACCAAACAAACACCGAAAACCCTCTTCCATCTAAAACCACTACCACAAGAAAAACCAAATACATCTTACGGTACCAAATCGAAAATCATCACCCCAATCCAAAACCTAACAAACGCCGAACCAACCACGGCTCCGAGACCCACACGCACACAAATGAAACCCACTACCGATGGCGCAGAACGATTCCGACGAAGGGTGTTGTCGAAAACTCAACGCTACGGGCAACATGCAGCAGTAAATACCGCGGGTGAACGAAAAACGCATAGAGCCCAAGTGACGGACGATCGGAAAAAGCCTACGGAAAGAAGAAAACGAGTTTGTAAGTTACTTCTACAAAACCCCACTTTTCTGAATCTGTTCCACCACATTTATGTGTTTTTTGTGTGGTTTGTGGTTGATTTTTGTACCTATTAACGAAATTTGGCAGTTCACGGAAATAACCACATTGTCATATGGTTGCGGTTAGTTTTTAGACAACATCTGTTAGCTGTTATAGTTGCTAGAGCTCTGTAAAAAATGATTTGAATTGGTTGTTCATTATTTCAGTATGCAACACCAAAACAAACACTTAGACATAATGGCTAGATAGGCAGTAACCCCTGTTTCCCACATTTACACTAGTAACCAAAATTCTGGTATCTATGGCTAGTCTATGAATAACCAATATCCAGATGTTTGACGGTTAGTCATTTTGTATTCACTCATTAGGCATATAACGACTAGCGATCCTTCCGTCACGAACACGATTTGATTTACATTGCTAAAATTAGTGTTTATTAGGAGTAATTATGTGTGTTTTATATAGCTGGCTATCTAGGCAGCACCGCCTGTTTCCTGAATTTAAATCAGTAACCAATCATCAAGATCTTTTGACTAGTCTATGAATAACCAATATCCAGATGTTTGACGGTTAGTCATTTTGTATCCACTCATTAGGCATATAATGGCTAGCTAACCTTCCGTCACGAACACGATTTGATTTTCGTTGCTAAAATTAGTGTTTATAAGGAGTAATTATGTGTGTTTTATATAGTGACCATCTATGCAAAGACCGCTTTGCTTTCCTTCATTTAAATCAAGAACCAATCATCATGATCTTTTGGCTAGTCTATGAATAACCAATATCCGATTTATTATGGTTAGTCAACTAATATACAATCATTAGTCAATCGTAAATATATCTGCTTTTTATGTGTTTTCGATGCATCTTATTTTCAAGTGAGGATGGATAATGGAAAGAAGAAGGAGCGTGGGATTAATGAGAGGCTAATGCTCCGAGGTTTAGACACATTTGTAAACCAAAAAGGTGTTCAAATGCTGAATGGAATCGAAGGACCGAGGAAAGAATCACATACCAATCCGGGTTTGGATCCTCGTTGCTTATCTCCAAATGGCCCCGATTCGGTGGGAGTTCGTAAAAATGGGTTTCAAAAACTTTGAACCCGAACACGACCAATCAAGGTCTCGCAATTATGAAGCACTACCAATAGTGTTGGAAGACGTGCAACGGGTCTATTGTCTTCCCAACGATGGGAAACCCGTCCAACCGTTGCAGTGCAATTGCAAGAAAGGTTCAATTGTGAAGTTGTGTAGGGAGCTTGGGCTGGAAACTGAAGTCCCAAACATTGACCGTGTTTCTGAGAAAGAACTTGAGGCTGCAATATCAACGGTCCAAAGCGACGAGGCTTGGTGCAAGGGTGTGCTCCTGTACATATTAGGTTGTTTGCTATGCCCAGATCACAATGAGGGTGTTTCTTTGAAATACGCCGAGGTAGTCAACGACCTTAGCATGGTGTCAAAATACCAATGGTCGAACTATGTTTTGGACCACCTACGGGGCGGCACAAAGGGGTATAAATATCCTAAATCCGACCTCCACTTCTTCATGGTTAGTTAATAGAGCTTTCTGTATTCATTGTTTCCTCTATATTGCTAGTTATATACCAACATGGTTTATTGCCATTTACGTATTTTTTATTGAAAATGTTTCAGATACACTATTTAGAGAGATTGGGTCCGAATAGTCCCTATTCCCGAGGTTCATGCACTCCTCCAACCTTGAAAAATTGGGACACCATGAGGGAGTTAAGAAATTTGGAAGAGGTGCACAAACTATGTGGTTTTGGTCGGGGGATAACGGCTGGATATGAACTAAGGCCGTTGACGGCTGGTTTTGGTTCGGGTTCTTCCATCTCACTCATACCTTTCGATCCCAAAACGTGCGCAAATACAAAGGTATCCATATATCTAACACTAAAAACTGTCTTAATGTACGGGCTAAATACCAAATAAAAAATGTTATAAAAACATATCTCTATCCACTCTCTGCTTACTCTATTAACCAACCAGAAACCTGTTAGAGGTTGGTTATGAATGTTAGATTTCTAATATGTTTGAAAGTTTTGGGTCTTAGCCAACCACAAAGATGAATATCCGTGGTTAGGTACCATACGACGGTATCCATGTATAACTAAAAATGTGTATGTATGTATGTTGATGCAGGTCACTCTGAACTTGAAATTTTGCGAGTACCATCTTGAGCAATTCAAGGAATGCATCGGTATTTTGAATGAAAGGGCCAAGGAAAATACTTGTGAAGGAAGAGGAGGCAGTGTCGGTGGATTCAAGTGAAAAAGGCGCCGATGAAACAGACGGTGGTGAAAATGATTCTGCACTTCGTTTGGTGAAGAAGCTAATGCCCCAACACCGGACGACGAGGGGCGGGTGTGGCTTGGCGTAAGATAGTACTAAAGGCGCACATGGAATTGCTGAAAACACAACAACCATGTGGCAAGATGGTCATGGTATTGATGATAACGGTCGATAGTCGATGTGGAAATCACAAATGACGCCGGTCGCGGCTAGTATTATATGTTTCGCCGATTCTTTCGCCACACGCATGCGCTGATAAATGATGATAGGTACAAATTTAATATAGTCCGCCATCGTTAAGTTGTACAATACAATTAACTTACGCCGATTAACGACACACCAGGGAGAGACAACAGGGAGTTCCTGTGAACAATAAAGACAAAGTAGACGACAAAGATGCCCGCTTTTAATATGTAAGTGCGCAAGTTTCAATTTTTATTATCCTTATACCATGATAGACTCGATTTAAATTTTGTGGTTGGTTGTTTTTGCCTCTATATTACCCTTAGATTTGGCTTAATAATGCGATCGATCGTGATCTTGTAACTGCTTAAATCATGCTTAAATTACGCTTTTTCTCAAACTCCTCCTATGGTCGGACCGGGGTAGCCACGGATGTCCCTATCGATTTAAGCAAGGTATTTATTTAATATACATTAAATGAGTAGAGGCTCCAATTATCTTATTAATAATTTACATGAAATGACAGATAACTAAGTGTGGTTTTGTTATTTAATCAAACTAGGGGATAAGCAATGCGAGACTCTAGTTAACAAGTGTGTCAATGCGACTACACACCTCCCGCTTTTAAATCTGTAAGTGACAACGTTGATACTATTTTTCAAGTTTATTGTGGTATCTATACAGGGGCACTTTAACTAAACAGGAAACTTTTCGCTGCATTGTTAGTTTGATAGTTCATCTTGTTTGTTTTCACCATACAACGCACTAGATTTTGATGTTGTATACTGCTGGGAAATTTTACAGTTTGCCCGATACTCCTCCGGATGTTAATAGGAATCTAGCCGAAGATTTTAAACATCAGCTTGTCAGTCCTGGAACAATCGTTAAAGAAAGTATGGAATACGTCAAAGCTAACATTAAAGAGTTCTATGGGGATTCACCGGACTTGAAGTTGCGAGTCCAAACTACAGAGTATTAATTCTGACCTCCGTGGCTTTAACTGGCAATTTGATTTTATAGACTGTACGTAATTTACAACAACAAACTGACTTGTTGATTTCAGGGCAATATCGCTTACGGACGAATTGGTGGATATGCAAGAAGCTAATAAGGATGTGAGCAGCCCGGAAAAGTACATCCGTAAGAGGAAGAGGATTCCAAAGCCATCGAAATACTTGCAGAGCCCGTACGATAACCACGTTGCTCGGACAGCAGCATTAGCGAAGGAAAAGAACCTTGTCACGTATATCTGGTCACCAGACCAACCATAGTAAGTGTGGTTATATTTAATGTAAACTCAAAGTTACTAGATAACCAATAGGCCTAACTGATCTGGTGATAGACCAACTATCGAATAATGTGCTTGTTTCAGTGGGTAGAGTCAAAATTCACCAAATGCACGTGTTCCAGTGGGTAGACCCATTATAATAGTTATGTGCTGCATAGGTGCTTATTTATAGATAGTTGTTTTACGTGCATCGATACTCCACATAAGTCCTCGTATATATATATATATATATATATATATATATATATATATATATATATATATATATATATATATATATTTACACATATATATATAACGATAGTTGCTTTGGTCACCTCATTGCAGTTTCCAAAATATGTATCAGTACAAATTAGATGAAAGGTTCAACCTTAGGAGGCAGGAATTGTGGACGTTGCAGGACTGTGAATGGGTGGACAGCCTCGTCATAGATACGTGGACTAACATTCTGAATCTAGATCAGGGGTTAAAGATGAAAAGACTGGTATTGACCACACGAGCCTCGGTAAGTTCGTCACCTATAATTATCGGCATTGTCTTATAAACATGTATTTGTAGATATTGTCGACACCTCTAGTTTATATATATTATGTATTTAGAATGCATTTATAGGAAGGTTAGCAAATTCATTACAATCTGTTGAATCAATATATTGTGGATTGTAGACATAAGGTATAGTTTTATTGTTATTAACAGGTATAGTTTATTGTTATTAATAGTTGTTTATTGTTATTCATGGCTTTCTCGATTGCTGAATTTCCAAACACAGATAGCAACCTTAGGTGAAGTTTCACGTGTAAATCGTGTGGACAATAGAGACTCAAATGAATGGCGGTGAGGCTTTCAAAACAAAGCACAGCATGTTCGAAAACTTTTTAGAGCAGCTGGATATCACAGGGCTTGAATATGTAAGTTATCCTTGGTTGTCTTTAGTTCTAGTTAATGAATGCATGTTCAATGATTAATTTGTAATCTGCTGTCTTACCTAAATTGCAGATACTCATGCCAGCAATTGCTAGAAAGCACTTCGTGACGTACGTGCTAAACATGAAGATGGGGCGGTATGAGTTTCTATCTAGCCTTGGAGATTTCACAAGAAGGAACAAGAGTGGGACATTTTCTGAGTTTGAGGCTATAGGCGACAGATTGATGAACGAGGCACGGAGCTTTGTTGCTGAACGGTACAACATCATAGGCAAGCGTTGCCCTTACCAATGGGAAGACTTTATGTGGTATGAACCAAAAATGCCATGGCAGCAAGATGGCGCAAGCTGTGGTGTCTTCACCATGTTGTTTCTCAAAGAATGGAATGGCAAAGAAAATGATCTTGAGTCTTTTAGGACGTGGGAAATATCTAAACCAAAAGAAAAAAAGCTTTCCAATATGATAAACCGCATATCACTGTGTTGTGGAATCATGAACCACCCGTCCAACTCACTTCGTGGGGCTATCCAGTTCGAGGCAAACATCTTCTGTGCACAATTGGAAAAAGATATCTTGGCTAAAGGATGTGCACAAATGCCTAGTGCGACAAAGCGTGGGAAGTAGTCTAGTCGGTTTAGTTTTTGCGAAGAACACAATAGTTATGTTTAGATTTTTGTTTTCAAACCATGTTTCCACGACATTACTATAATTGCACTTACTTATAAGTTCAACATTTAACTATGCTCGTAACATATCTGGAACGTCTATAGGATTTTGTGTTTAATCGGGAAAGGTGTTCCTATACGTAGAGAAATATATATCTATGTAAATATAAATAAATCATGACAAAAATATCAAGACGTAAATATACAATGGTTGGGCAGCCTAAAATATGTATAATCATCAATGTGCATGGTTGTGGCTAAAGATAACTCTAAATCTAATGTGCGAGGATCAAATGTTTTTGATCTACAATTGAGTTCTGCTTTAAGCATATGGGATTGGCTTGTGCCTAACCAAAATTTAGGAAAACTATATGAACGACATTACGACGACGAGAAACCACTCTAAGTTCCTAACCAAGTCTACGATGAGATGTGGTTAGGCACAAGCTAACCAATTCTGTGGCCAAAGTGGACTGCATTTAATCTAGCCATATATTTGTTGTAGCTAGACGCCAAAGCAATATTAGGTTGTTTAACAAATAACATGATATGGTTTTTCCTTGAGATGTATTAAAACATAACTATGTTTAGACAACGTTTTTCCACATTTGCGTTCTGTTGTAGCATATGTGTTGGGTTTATGATTCCAACAAATACCGGAAAATTTATATCAACCACATTAAGACGAAAATATTTAGTTAAGCACCCGTAATTTGCTAACCTAGTATAAGACGTGAGGTGGTTATGCGCAAGCTAACCGAGTATGTGGTTAGAACGGAGCTACCCATAATTTTGTTAGCTAGACGCCAAATACCATATGAGATTGTTTAACAAGAACATAAAATACTTTTTCCGTAAGGTATATCAAAACAAAACTATGTTTAGATAACGTTTTTCTACATAGTGACAAAACACCTAACTAGCACGGTTGTTTTGTGACATCTTCTCCAACTCCATTGCATTGTTGCGCTTTTGTTTCCTAATCAACTGTCTCTTCTCCGATTCGGACATCAATCTGACCTTGCTCTTACATGGGTTCTGGCGTAATTTTATCCTCGTAGCCGGGAAATCTTGATCAGACTCTACTGCAATACCCAACAACCACAACGCATACATGAGATATCACAAAAAAACAAGAACATGTAGTTAGGGACATAAAAAGTAAAAAATATAAATAGAGTACAAAATACCTGGTAAAGTTGAGCATGATGCACGTGAAGGTTCGGTCCTTTCAGGAGCCGAATGCATTAACCGCTCAGCTTCTTTAATTCCATCATTAACATGGCGTATAAACACATTAAATGCAGCCTCGTTATAGCATATCCGTGAACCAAACTCCACTACTATATTAGTGACATACCGTACCTCTCACCATAATTTGAAAGAGGATTGGTTTTATGTAGCTCTCACGCAACAAAACCAAATGACTCCTTGTAATCTCTCGCACCATCTTTTTTAATAAATTTAGAAGGGATGCTATGGAAAAAAGGCTTTCGTGAATACGAATAAGCATCCAAAACTCTCAATGTGTGTCGACAAATTAATCCCCAGCTCTCCCGAAAACGATAACCGCAAATTAACATAACCTTGGACCAAAATCAATTGAATGTAGTTCGGTTTCTACCAATTGTTCGCCCCTGTAAATTGCTCATCCCATCTCTCAACTTGTATGTCATATATGGAGTCTGGTTTCAGGTCTGGCATATGCTGCAAAGTACATATACAACCAAAAGGCATAAAAAATATCAGAAAAATATATTATAATGACAAAGGGTAGAAAAACATTTCATATGGTTAATATGTGTGGTTACCGAGATTGTGTATGACTGTGATGCTTCAAACTCCTTCTGGATTATGTCAAACATGGAAGGAGTGAACAATTTAGCAGCATGACACATCAACCGATCATTGTTGGGGTGCTCATTGTCAACAACGGTGTCCTGCATTTTAAAATCAGACATTAACTCATTATGTCGCAGATCATCCAGGAGATCTTGAAACCTACGTAACAATTGAATGATTGAGTGTTCCGGCTTCAGATAGAAACGAGCAAATGCGTTGAATTGCTCACTAAGCTGTGTGGTCTTCTTCCCAGCAGTGAATGCATTCTTCACCCAAGCGGAAGACCACCGCTTCCTCGCTATTGTAAATAAAATTTAACCAATTCATTTCGCATCCATGTGCATTATGGAAGCATTCGTTGATCATGTGCTTCCGTGAGTACTCAAACCGCTCCTCATTATCAACATGCTTTATAAGTCGCTTGAATTCATCGAAAAATGCAGCCGCTGCCACGCCCCGAGTTTCTTTGTTGCATTTTGTTTGATGTGCCGTACATAAGGCATGGAAGACATCGTGGAAAACCTCGCGGACGCTCGCAAAGAATGGCGGTGCTTGGTCCGTCATAATGGTCTCTCGGTTTCTTTCCTGTCATGCATTTCAGAATGTCTCGAACAACCACTTGAATGTGGCGCGGTCTCATCATACAACAAAGCCCCACCAAACACGCACGCATTCCGCTTGTGGTGATTAAATCCAACAAAAATCCTCGCAAATATGTATGAGAGATAATTAGTCCACACACAATGCTTATAAGTTAGTAACGACAAACTACAAGAGGCGAGGCTATAGGATGAAGGTAACCGCTACATCGTGCATAAAGGGGTAGATTTTGTTATGCAAATGAGCAAACATAGTTAGTAATAATTAACGATAAGACGGGGTAACTAGAGAAAATAAAGGTTAAAAAAATAGTTAGTTTAATCGAAAAGTATTACAACAAGTGTGGGAGGAACATACCGAGGGGCCTATAGTTCTTGTTCGTTCTATACGTCGTGTCAAAGCCGATTTAAATCACCAAACATTGCGTGAGTCGGACGCATGACCGGATCACCCGAATATTGAACAGATTGCTCGGTCCCGATCGACTTCAATGTCGTAGAAAAAACCAGGCCTTCCATATGCCCTCTCTCGAACCATGATTGCGGGACAAATGCTTCCCAGTTGTAAAGCCTTTGCCTTAGTAACTGCAAATGATTCTTCAAATCATCGCGAAGAAACCCTAGATTATGGACACCACCAAAGAGATCGAGCCATTATGTCAAATGTGGCCTAGCGGATATCCCTAAGCCACATTATTTGATATTATAAGTGCTCGTTGTTCCGTGATAGCTCTATTAGATGGTAGAAAATGTCTCTTGTCAAGATCGATTAATGGGTGGTTATGGGAATCACCCCACATGGTAATGACGTAACCTCCCTTGTCAATATCATCTTTAGCCTCATTTCAATTTGCATAACCCGTCCCTCGTATCTTTCCGTGTATGGGTAGAACTTGACGGCTTATCTTTCTTCCGCGCTCTTGAAACCTTCTTTATGGCACATGTAGGTCAAATAGAAAGGGATGTCTGTAGTCTTTCCCTTAGAATCGCGATACACATGAGACCGCTCGATTGAAAAACCCACGAACTGGCGTAGGAACTATAAAACTCACTTGCATCGGACTCTGTGTGGAACACCAGTCGTTTCCAAGCCCTATCATTCGCAGGGTGATGTTTAACACCTGACTTGCAAAATAGAAATTATTAATACCACCTGGTGGAAAACATGAAAAATAAATAAACTAAAATATTGAAAAAGTTTTCCAACTCTCGCCACCACGACACCATCGGTGTTGTCGTCATCACGACACAAATTAGTATCTGAACGCAAATCATCGCCGTTTATATCATCGATAGCAAATCCAGCTGTATCTGAAAACAAAATTTATAGGATCATTGATATGAGTATTTTTTTTTTACACAAAACACGGTACATCATAAAGTATGGTCAGTTTGACGCATGCAATGGGGTTAAGAATCCTTGTTAGTGATGTATATGAAACCAGAGTATAATTCATCACAAAAATAGAATTCCCAAAAATACAAATCACCATTAATTGCTCAATTCAGTCTAGCATGCGCAGGTGATGCAGAATAAATCTAGAAAGGGGCGTACGAAGTTCTTGAATGCTGCATTTTCTTTTAGTCAACTAACCACAACATCATAAAACTGCGGCTAGCATAATGTTGGCCATGGGGATAAATAGTCCTGGTTATTGCGTTGTCAAACCAATACATAGAAAATCATAAAGAAAAACTTTGCAAAATACAAACCAAAAAGAAAAATTAGCACCTGTTCCAATGACATCGGAATGCTGCTTATCGTGATCCCGATGCTCATGTGTTGTATTATCGTCACATATGTTACTAAATTCTGCAACGACAAGTGGATGCAAGCAATGGTTGTTAATTATATAGTGGAAAACCAATACAAAACAGAATGCACAGTTAATATGAAAAAATGGAACAGAAGGGTAATAAGAAGTTATTGACTTTTGGGTTATCTTTTAATATACTAACCACGAAGATTGAAAAACGTAGGCTAGGTTGAAGCTATCCATGGATCTACTGATTCTGGTTAGTGACGTCTAATAAAAGTGTAAGGGTTGATTGCGCTGTGAAACCGTGACATAGTAAATCCGAAAGACATATTTGGTAAAATACAAACGAAAAAAAATAGCACTGCTCCAATGACATCTAATGTCGCTTATCGTGATCCCGATGCTCATGTGTTGTATTATCGCCACATATATTACTAAATTCCGCAACGACAAGTGGATGCAAGCAATGGTTGTTAATTATATAGTGGAAAACCAATACAAAATGTAATGCACAGCTTAATATGAAAAATAGGACAGAAGGGTAATAAGAAGTTATTGACTTTTAGGTTATCTTTTAATATACTAACCACGAAAGATTGAAAAGTCGTGGCTAGGTTGAAGCTATCCATGGATCTACTGATTCTCGGTTAGTGACGCCTAATAAAAGTGTAAGGGTTGATTGCGCTGTGAAACCGTGACATAGTAAATCCGAAAGACAACTTGGTAAAATACAAATGAAAACAAAAATTAGCACCGCTCCATTGACGCCGGATTGTTCCTTATCGTGATCCCGATTATCATGTGTTGTATCATCGCCTCCCGTGGTGCTAAATTCTGCAACAACGAAATTGAATGCAAGCAATGGTTGTTTATTATATAGTGGAAAACCAATTGAAAACAAAGATGCACAATTAATATGAAAAAATTCCGAAAAGGGTCGTAATAAGTTGTTGACTTATGGGTTATCTTTTTAATATACTAACCACAAAGATTGAACAACTCGTGGCTAGGTTGAAGCTACCCATGGATCTACATAGTCCTCGTTAGTGACGCCTATTAAACCAGTTAGACTACACCATAAACACAGATTTAGAATAATACAACTAACAGAAATTTGAGCATAGAGACATAAACCTATGCTCTAGAATATAGAAAGCTATAATCACGGGTGATATTAACTAAGATTACAATCAATAATAACTACCAAAACAATGACGCTACTTTGCACATGATCGCAGATGCCGATTTGTTTGGTGTTATTTGGCCGCCACGTATGTTACTAAATTCTCGTGATCGCAAACGTAAATCACTCTATAGTTAGTCATTGTGCATGGTCAATATCAAACTACGAAAAGTGTGGAGACTTACGAGCGAGTAATAAATGTAAAAGCTAACTTTATTTTGATCATGTTCATCAAATCCGGTTTGAGCCATTGTCGTTTATTTTGATATGAAGATGGTTATGAAATATGTTTAGGATGAAGAAGGAAGAAGGAGTACGTGATAGAAGATTTCGTAATTCTTAAAACATTGTTACGGTTATCAAATTAAACGTGAGAGAAGATTTCCAACTTCCTAAAAAATTGAATTGATAATGAAGAAGAAGCTGAGACGTGTTTGGAATGGAGAATGAAGAAGGAAGAATGAGATGAAGAATAAAACGTGTTACTGTTTTGATGATTTTTTTTTTCCAGCAAAAATTGGTTAATTAATAAATGTAATTAATTCAAACAAATTAATGGGGTTTGATATGCCAAAACAGTTAGAGAACAAGATGCCATGATAATAGGCTTAATAATGAGATGAAGAATAAAACGTGTTACTGTTTTGATGAATTTTTTTTCCAGCAAAAATTGGTTAATTAATAAATGTAATTAATTCAAACAAATTAATGGGATTTGATATGCCAAAACAGTTAGAGAACAAGATGCCATGATAATAGGCTTAATAATGAATCTGTTATAAATATATAATTATTTAAATTAATTTAATAGAAATGTGATCATCCAGTTTTACCCCTGATTGTATCAACCATTGGATCAGTTATAAGCCACAATGCAACAATCCAATGGCCTCAACTATTTTAGTTACCATCACTAAACAATGAGTTTAGTGATGCAATCCGTTGCCCAACGGATGCTAGCTACTATATTAAGATTATCATATCTAAAAAAAAAAGGTAAGAACCGTCTCACAAATAATCCTTGATAAAATACACAATGAGGATATAGTTCAAAGCATTAAATTATTTTTGTAATTAAAATGCTTACTTCAATGTTCAACAAATGATATAAAGGATAAAAAAGAGTAAAAAACTTAAATTAGAAGTTGACAAAAAAATGCAGAGCTCAATTTAGTCTTTGAGAAATGTGATCATTAAGGTGTCCTTACAAAATCATTTCAAAATGACTAATTTGGCTCATTTTTGAAGGACCAGATTGTTCTCCGGTCCCTTTTTTGAAAGAATAAAGGATAAATTAAACTGACAACATGCTAAGACATATAGGGCAGGGAGGATCAGTGATGTTTGGGAGCTGCAAAGCAGATAAGCACGTGGTGTGGAAGACATGAGAACATGGAAGTACATCAACTTCTGGTAAAAGAGAAACCATTTCCTCTTCAACATGATCATGTGAATATAATGAATACATCAACTCATTTTCTTCAGCACTTGATTCCTTCGATTCCTCTTCATCTGTTAAATTTTTCTCACACAATTCACAATTCCAACCTAATCTTGTTTCTTCAAACCCTGCATCAATATAAACTTGATGAGTACAAGTGAGAGATGTTTGTTATATTTGTATAATAAGAAGCTATGTAGCAGACGACACTTCCTGCTTAGGTTAGAGGCGTGTCTCAATTGTCCGACACGTGTCGTGTTGACAATCGACACTTCAATTACTGTATTTTTAAAAAAATCAAAATAAAACTAGTGATCGAGTGTTAGGTAATCAGTGTTGTGTCCTGTCTAAATCTTAGTAGATAATAAGAGATTATTGTGAAGTACATACCTTTATATTTAATATAGTAGATTTGGCCACGGCTTATTGGTGGTTGTGAAGGTGTAGCCTTGTCTTTCTTCTTGCGAACATCCTTGGAAGATTCCTTTAAATCTAGTTTACTACTTTGGATCACTTCACTCTTATTTTCCACACTTTTCTTTTTGCTTTTCTCTTTCTCATTCCTTGATAATACTTGACTTGCCTTCGTTTCTGTCACTATACAGTAAAACTAAATTAAATAGGTACTTCACAATTATATTTCACTCTTATCTTTATTAATTTTAGATTTGATACCTTGTGTATTTATATTTCCAATTTTTTTGATAAGAAAAATATATTATAAAGCAATACTAGAGCACAAAAATTATACATTTTACTGTATACGTGTATAACTCATTCTTCTACCAGAACTACAAGTAAACCAACCCTACGAAATACATTTAATATTGTTCTTTCAAGCCAAATACTCCACATTGATTCTCTATGCATAAATTTTATGCCATTATGGCTCTCTTATTTTTTTGGTCTCAAAGTGGTCCTTACATAATTAAACATATAAATATCAGTTTTACACATCTTAAATCAAAAAATTTAATATATAAGAGATCAAATTGAAACAAGAGCAACCATATTAATATCAGTTTTACACATCATAATTTAAATTTAAAAATTTTATTATATAAGAGACTGAATTGAAACTTTTTTTCGTCGAGGCACTGTAGATTCACCGCCGAACGCAATAACTAATTCCCTGGATTGGAGGCACCTCGAAAGGTGGGACAGCTGGCCCAGAGATTTAAAGCTGCTCCATACCCAATGCATGCGAGGGTAGAACCCTCGACACTTGGTTAACTTGAAATAACTATAAAAAATAAAAATCTAATTTACCTAAAATCTTTTATTCATTATATATATATATATATATATGATACCTGTTTGGCTCTTTTTGTCTGTGTTGTGTTTATCGGCATCTCCAATTTTTAAACGAGACCTCAATCGAGATGCAATTGCTCCTTCATTCTGTTCCTTCAGTTTTTGAGCCTCTTCTTCCTTTCGTTGAGATGCTCGGGTATTTGTCATGTGAACTGAATTAAAAGATATCTATCTGCATTGCATTGAAGAATAAAGTTAGTCAAGTGATAAAAATAGTAAAATATGGCAACACTTGCATCCAATGTTTTGAAAACGGAACCGGACATTGAACCGGTGAGACCTCCGAGTCATGGTTCAACCGTTTAAACCGCTAAAAATCGAATAAATCTGTTTTTAACTGCTGAAATAACTGAATCGTGTAAGGTGTCGGGTCATGATATCAACAACTCTGGTTGGTTCGGTTTTTAAAATACTGTTTGCATCCCACACTATCACATAAGGTGAAATAATTGTGATTCTAGAAAAGAAAAAATTGAGAAATTCATAGTTAAGCGTTCTCCATTAAGGTAAAGAAAAATACTACAAGGACTTACAAGAAGGAGGAACTGAAATAAAAGAAAGATTGATATGAAAGAAGGAAATAATGGTTTATATTGGGAGGTGATGATAGGTATTAAAGTAGCTAAATCGCGTACGAATTTTTCGTGCACAAAAGGTGGGACGGGTGCAACAGAAAAATAACAAGTGACCAATAGTAATAAATTTGTTGCACTGCACGTGATAAATGAGGAGCAAATTTCGGCTAGTATTCAAGCAGGTGGAGAGATTAGCGTTGACGATAATAACGGTTTTGATATGTACCTAAAAATAATAATAATAATGATAGCAAATATTAAAGAGAAAAAAAAATCAAAGCATTAACGATGATAGTAGATATCAACAAGACAAGAGGATTGTACCAAAAAAAACCAAGACAAGAGGAGGTTTTGTCAAAAAAAAAAACAAGAGGAGGTCATGGATTTGAAATAGATAATAGTTCAGTTTGAAATGCAAGATCTTTCGAGGTTAGTGTTCAAACTCAGGAAATTAACATGTCACCCTCTCATACTAACATTGCTTATAAAAAAACAAGAGGAGGTCATGGAGTAAGTCGGTAACAAGGACATGGTTCCTCACTGTCGGGGTTCAAATTCGGATGTGAACTGTAGTAGTATGTGATGTTTATTTGTCATTTGATCTAAGTAGACAAAAAGAAAATAACAAGACATACATGGTGCATAATACTAATATGGCTTTAGCATATATAGGATCCTCTGGAACCAAAAAAATTGGTAACAAGGTGATTTTTAAACACTCTAAACAATCTCATTATATATCCAATAGTTTATGAACATCCTTTGGGAATAAAGACTACTATGCCACCAGATATTTTTTTCCTACTAAATTATGCCACCAGATTTAAATAAAATAATACTGGGAAATTAGTAGAGCATGAAAGACCTGTAGTGTAGAATGACTCGTTTGACAATAGCTCTGAAGATGATGAAGAGATGATGTGGGTTGTTTGGTTGGGCCACCTGACCAATCTTTTTTTAAAACATATTCTCTTCACACAACTGTATGGACTAATCCCTTCCCTTCGATACTGAATAACTAATACGATGAATGAATGCAAAAACTCCTAAAAACGACTTTTATCTTCTTCTTTGACAACAAAAACTTTTATCTATATTATTATATGCAAAGGGAATAGCTGCCAAAAATATATAAAGGAAATTCGTTTTGCTTAACTAGTAAGTTTCGTGTGTTCACTTTTATTTCCAATTTTACTCTTAATTAATAAATAAATATTAAATTTAAATTTATACTATTTATAAAGGGAGTAGGTTTGGCTTAACTAGCAAGTTTAGAGTCTATTTTTCTTCCCAATTTTACCCTTATCTAAATAATAGATAAATGAAATATTAAACTTAAAACTATTCTAATTTTTTAGGGTAAAATATCTTTTTAGTCCCTACAAAATTAGGTCCTTTAAGTTTAATTCCTACATTAACTAAATAAGTGTTTTGGTACCTATCTTATTTTTTTGTTTCCATCATTAGTCCCTAATGTTAATTATTGTCGTGACAGAACACGCCACGTGGATATTTTAATTGATTTGGTGTCCATGTGGCAGGTTATTACTTATATATTTATTTATTTCAGTTTAAGTAAAATAATTTTAGTTTATTTAAACTTAAACAACTCTCTCACCGACACAGCGACACTGACACCAAGCAATACTCAACACTCTTCTCTTCTCATCTAATCATCGTCTATTCCCCTGTTATATTTGAGGTTAAATAAAAAAGTTGGTTTCCTCCGTGAAGACTTTGAGGTAAGAAATTTCTTCAATGAAGCTCGAAATTTTCTATTTAAGGACTTTGTAAAAGCTTCGAAGACGTCATCACACCATACAGTCTTAGTCTTAGCATTTCTCTTAGATTGTCATAATGAGAATTTTCCAATGTATCAGATCCAGTAGAGGTTGAAGCTTCCGAATTCCGAATCTCCGTTTGCGGAGTAAAGTACGAGTGCAGATACGTCTTCATGACAGTGAGGGGATTCATATCTGGTGGCATAACAGATAAGAAAACCTTGACCTCATGACCACGAAGATAATAGACCACATGGTAAGGTCAAAGGAGATTTCCTTATTTGTACAAGTCTTTAGAACATAACAGGCTATCTGTTTCGGGATGGTATCGGGAATGTTATATGATACATGGTTTTTGAACATAGAGTTTGTTAATTCGAGTAGGTTCCCAGGAAAGAGAGGTTGGTCACAACGGACACACTTAAATACCAAATCTTTCCTTAATGTAACTTTCCCAAAAACAACGATGTTTTAAGTTTTTAATTTTTTTAAAATAAACCAAGATATTATCGGGATGAGTCGCGACTTGCGCCGCTTTCTCTTTAAGACGTTTAGTGGCACTACTCAAAGGTGCAAGTAGGCTATCAACCACGACGTCCCTGGATAAAATGCAAATTGGAGCTTACAATCGCTATTTAAATTTTCACCTGACCGTGTGAAATTCGCTCTAAAATACACCCTCAATATGGTTTATGGAAACCACTCTATATGGTTATGAAAACCACTCTTAGCTTGGAAAATATCTCAAGCTTCAAAAAAACCAGAACCAGAAAATTGTTTAGGGAGAAGAGAAAAAAGCTTGAAGAGAAAATTCTTGATCTTAAGCTTTTGGTGCAAATTGCTATGAATGAGAAGAGCTCCTTATATAGGTAAAATTGGTATGTACCGTTGGAAATGAATTGAAGAGCCAACGGCTCTGTCATTCATTCTAAAAACGTTCCAATCATAATTCATAAAATAGAATTATGATGATAACTCAAAAAGGGGTTACGGTTTGACCAAGTCAAACCAAGTCAAACCGGTCAAAATAAAATAATTTTATTTCAATAAAATAATTATTTCCAAAAATTAAAATTAAAATACACCACAAGTCAAGTTGGTCGGACGGACACGGCGCGCGCGCGTGTGTGGTGGTCACTTTGTGTGTGTCCTCACCCATCCACAAAATTGGGTACCCCTTGAGGCTCAACCCAATGGGTGAGATTCCCACTTATAAACACTCACATAGTGTCTATTCCAAACAATGTGGGACTTTTTCAATTCACACAATTCATTGAAATTTCCAACAATCCCCCACTTGAATTTAAAAAGAAGTTTTAAGAGATAGCGTCAAACGCTTCTATAAGATTGTGCATAAGCAAAGGTGTCTACGGCTTGAACCTTTACATAGTGGTTAGGATTTCGATTCAACAAGAGTGACTCGTAGTCTTGAACTCTATCTCGAACATCAAAACCACACACAACCTTTTCTATGGGTGTATTCTTATAAGCCCGTGCTTTTATGGCCTTACACGTCTATCCTAGTTTAGTGAACGCTCTAGGAATCTTGCCAACGATTCCATAGGAAGCGGCCCCACTTCCACATTCACAAAGGTGAGTCTATCAAGAGTACTCCTGTAGCTAGGTACTCCACTCCACATAGAGTATAGATCTCATTAAGAGTTTCTATTACCTCAACCTTAAGTTGCTTCAGGAATCATGCTTCCTTATTTATTATAGCATGTTCATCTCGTATCACTTCACAACTTGTTATTACCCATTGAACCTAATTCTTGGGATCTCCAGTCTTTTAGGTCGGGTTACCATCGTGAGTGACTCATGATTCTAATGGCAGTAGTCCCATCCTTTGAGATGTATTTTGGACTTTCTCCTAGCTAATCCTTTCGTCAAAGGATCACTAAGTTCATATCGGTCGCGCACATGATCCACTCTCACGGCTCCTTTTGAGATACATTCTCTCACAGTGCTGTGCTTACGACATATTTGTCGTCTCTTACCGTTATAATAACGGTTCTCTATTTTTGCAATAGCCGCGGTACTATTCTCTGCTAGTAAGCATCTTAGCCAAGTAGCTTCTTCACTAGCAAATTGCTAGTGCTATCATTTGAGACTCCATAGTGGATTGAGCCAATATGGTCTGCTTTCTTAGATTTCGAGATACAAACGCCACCAAACTATACTAAATATATAGCCACCGGTTGCTTTGGAATCATCCGATAAAGTATTCCAATCAAAGATCACCGCACCTTCTTCAAGTCACAAATTGAAATCTCACGATAATGTAACCCGAGATTCATGGTCCTTTTAAGGTATCTCATGACTCTCTCAATAGCGTGCAATGCTATATACTAGGTCGACTAGTAAACTCGCATAATAATCCCACAACATAGGCAATGTCGGGTCTAGTACAATCGATGGCATACCTTAGGTCGCCAATGATGCTCGCATATTTCGTTTGTCTTACACTTGTCACCGGTGTTCTTAAAAAGTTTGACACTCGGATCATATGGTGAACAAGCGTGTTTACAATCAAAATAATTGTATTTCTTTAGGATCTTCTCAATATAATGAGATTGATCCAAAGAAATTCCTTTCTCTGACCTAGTAATCTTGATGCCAAGTATTACACTTGCTTCTCCGAGGTCTTTCATATCAAAGTTGTTACACAAATGGTGATTTCACTTTATTTACTGGCATGAATGTTTGATCCAAATATGAGTAAGTCGTCTACATAGAGACATATGATAGTGCAAATGTCATTTTCGGTTTTGTAATAAATGCATTTGTCACTTTCATTCACTTTAAACCCATTCGATACAATTAGATTATCAAACTTCTCATGCCACTTGTTTAGGAGCTTGTTTTAGACCATACAGAGACTTATCCAACTTACGCACCTTGTGTTCTTGCCCATGAACTACAAACCCTTCAGTTGTTCCATATAGATTTCTTCTTCTAATTCACCATTTAAAAAGCGGTTTAACATCCATTTGGTGTACCTCCAAATTGTGAATTGCGCCAACGAAATTAGTACCCTTATGGATGTAATTCTAGTAACGGGTGAATATGTGTCGAAGAAATCTATATTCTCTCTTTGTCTAAAACCTTTGGCTACAAGGCGAGCCTTGTATTTATCAACAGTGCCATCAGGTTTTAGTTTCTTTTTCAAAATCCATTTACAACCAATGGGTTTGCAACCAGGAGGCAAGTCCACTAAGTGCCATGTCTTGTTAGACTCTAGAGAATCCATCTCATCATTGATGGCTTCTTGCCACAAATCTGCATCCAAAGAAGACAATGCTTCTTGAATGCTCATTGAATCCTCTTCTAATGTATAGACCAAATAATCTGGTCCATAGTCTTTAGCAACACGTGCTCTCTTACCTCTTCGAGGTTCTATTTCCCTTTGTTCGTTGTTTTCAACGTTCTTGAACGTAAACTTGACTAGTTCCAAAGGCTCCCCACTATTTCTAGATTTAAAAGGGAATTCATTTTCATAGAAGTCAACATCATTTGACTCTATGATCACTTTAGCTTTAAGGTCATAGAACTCGTAAGCTTTATCACATCTTGCATACCCAATGAATACACATTCATAGGCTCTCTTCAAGAGTTTAACTTTTTTTGGATCCGGGATCCCGACATAAGCCAAGCAACCCCAGATTTGAAAATAAGACACATTTGGTTGTCTTTTCTTTATGATCTCATAAGGTGAAATTTTGCTCTTAGACTTTGGAAGTCTATTCAAGACATAACAAACAGTTTGCAAAATTTCCCCCCACCAGTGAGATGCAGCTCCTGAATAGAGCATTATAGAAACTACCAATTCGGTAAATGTTCTATTCTTTCTTTCTGCTTTACCATTCATTTCGGGAGAATATGGTGCGATCGTTTCATGAATGATTCCTTTGATTTATAAAAATCATTAAACAATTGGGAAACATATTCAGCCTCCTCTATCACTTGAAAATGCTTTATCTTTTTGCTAAATTGGTTTTCAACTTCGTTTACAAAAATTTTGAACATGTCAAGCGCTTCACTTTTATTTTTCATAAGATATACAAAAGTGTAGTCTGAGCAATCATCAATAAAAGTAATAAAATATCGTTTACCATTTCTGGTTAACGTTCCATCTAACTCACATATATCAGAATGAATTAAATCCAAGGGCTCAGATTCTCTCATTACTGATTTATGCGATGTTTTCGTAATTTTTGCTTGACTACAAAATTCGCATTTTTGAAAATCATTTAAAGATAACTTGGGAATTAATCCTAAGTTACTCATATTTGAAATAACGCGCTTGTTAACATGACAAAAACGAGCATGCCAAATATTAAAATCACAAAGCATATAAGCAAAAGGAGAAGTTTTATTCATTTCAACATTCAAATTAAACATGCCATCGGTGGCGTACCCTTTCCCAACAAATACATTATTTTTGGTCAAAGTAAATAAATCCCCCCCAATAGTTTGAGTAAACCCTGCTTTGTTCAGAAGGAAACCAGAAACCAGATTTTTCCTTATCTCTGGAGTGTGCTTCACATCTTTCGTAATCGAGTCTTTCCGTATGTGAATTTCGCCCACATCCCCAATACCAAAGAACATTAGTGGTGTGAGCATCGCCCGGTCGGGTTAGCTTTGCATAGCGAGATTTGGCCTGCTCCTACACTTGCGTGCCATATGACTGCTTTCCCACGCTTGAAACAAGTGAAGGAGGAGGAGCAGATCATTCTTGGGTTGTGGTGGTGGTTGTGGGCTTAGGATTTGGGGCCTTAGGAAGGTTCCCATTCTTGTTGTGGTTCTTTTGAATCGATTCACGGTTACGATTCTTAAATGGTTTGCCAGGTTGGCTTGAAATCAACTCTCTGGTTTCTTGTTTGAAACAAACAAGACTTCATCTTTCTCGATCTTGCTTCCTAGATTCCTCCTCAATTCGGTTGAGTCTGGTAATCAAACTTTCCAGAGAAAACTCTTTGGTTTTTTGCCTCGTAGAATTCTTGAAATCCTTCCATGAAGGAGGAAGTTTGTCAATAATAATGCCTACTTGAAATTGTTCATCCAAGGCCATGCCTTCGATATAATATCATGAGCTATTTTACGTATCTCATGTGGATCGAGACTCTACAGATTTTTCATCTGTCATCTTGTAGTTCGGATAAGCGGCTAACAAAGATATTTCTTAGCACCCGCTTCTTCAATTATCATATTTCTTTTTCAAAGCATTCCATACATCCTCGGCGAGAATTGCAAGAATCGTAAAATCATAAAGATCATCAAGAAGTCCATTAAGAATAAAATTCTTACAGAGATAGTCATGCTCCTTCCATAGGAATATTTCTTTAGTTGTCTTATCCTTTTCTTCCGTGTGGCTGTTTCATCCGCCATCGAATGTCATCGATCAAGACATTGGCAACCTTTTTCATAGTTAAGAAAAAGAGCATTTTTGGTTGCCAACGCTTGAGTGAGCTCCTCAAACCTAATGGTTTGTTGAAGTCGAGGCGTGGAACCGATGCATCATAATTTCTTCGGTTGTCATGGTGACTTAGAAACGTCTTAAAATTGTGAATCCGAGTAGGTTCCCGGGAAAAGAGAGTGGGTCACAATGGACACACTTAAATACCAAGTCTTTCCTTAGCGAACTTTCCCCAAACAACGAGTGTTTTAAGTTTTTAATTTTTTAAAAATAAACCAAGATATTATCGGGATGAGTCGCGGACTAGGTCGCTTCTCTTTAAGACGTTTCGTGGCACTACTCAAAGGTGCAAGTAGGCTATCAACCACGACGTCCCGTGATAAAATGTTGATTACAGCATGCTACAATTTTCACTACACTGTGAGAAATTCGCTCTAGAAATACACCCTCAATATGGTTTATGGAAACCACTCTATATGGTTATGAAAATCACTCTTAGCTTGGAAAATATCTCAAGCTTTCAAAAAACTAGAACCGTAAAATTGTTTAGGAGAAGAGAAAAAGCTTGAAGAGAAAAAAAGCTTGAAGAGAAAATTTGCACCAAAAGCTTAAGATCAAGAATTTTCTCTTCAAAAAGGGGTTACGGTTTGACCAAGTCAAACCGGTCAAAATAAAATAATTTTATTTCAATAAAATAATTATTTCCAAAAATTAAAATTAAAATACACCACAAGTCAAGTTGGTCGGACGGACACATGCGCAAGATACATGTATGTGGTTCTTTGTGGCCCTCACCCATCCACAAAATTGAGTACCCCTTGAGGCTCAACCCAATGGGTGAGATTCCCACTTATAAACACTCACATAGTGTCTATTCCAAACAATGTGGGACTTTTTCAATTCACACAATTCATTGAAATTTCCAACAGAGTTTAAACATAGTTGAAGAAACCAAAAAGGGCCCTTCAAGATCCCGATCTCTCATTTGCTTTGTAAATTCTAAATAGCATCAGTGAGACCTTCATACAAGTTAGACAAAATAAGAGAACCTAGCTAGGCGGATAGCTTGACCCTCATGGAGACACTGGGTGATAGAGAGCAAATATTTAGACATTTGCATTGTCTTGCAACAAATGACGAAAAACATCAGCCAAAACCAGAGGAAAGCTACATGCTCAAAATCGGTAACTACTCTGGTTCGCTGGTTCAAAGCAATGAATTCATTAGAAACTTTTCCTAATTTCGGGAGAACGGTGTTGTCTTCTGGCTCCAAAAAAGGAGTATACTGAAGTTCTGTTGGCAAAATGCCAAGAATAGCCGCAACTTCGAAGAGAGTGGGGCTAAACATGCCCACGGGAAATGGAACCTGTTAGTGGTTGGGTGCCAAAAATGGAGTGCAGCGAACACCTCCTCTTCAATGAAATGGAGATTTGTAACCACTAAGTTGAATGAGATTGTAAATTCCTTGCTGCTTCCATTGATTTTATTTGGCTTTAGTTACACGCTTTAACCATTTACAGTAGACCTCATTCGAAGTCGGTGGGTTACCTTTGAAAACCAGCTTGAAGTCTTTTGGAAATAAATCATAAAGGTTTTCTCCAAAACCAAGAATAGGCATTTCATCTATAGAAAGAATAGGAGAAGCTTCTAGGGTATTAGCATGCAATAGGTGAGGACCCAAGAACGCATAGTAACCCCCATGACGAATGATAATTCTATTTTATATAGAGTTATACATACGTCTAAAACAAAGAAATTGCTCTCTTCCAAGCAAATATAAAGAATTAATATAGTATTTTAAGTAAGATATCAATACTTGAGTGTTTGATATGGTTAAAGTTGTTATTAGGCTATTTTGGATATATTGTGGTATGTTTGATGAGTTTGTTCAGTGCAGCCTAATTACCACTAGTGCAGAAAATACATTTAGCAACGGTTATTTTGCACATTTAGCATCGGTTATCTGTCGATGCTAATTCGACTGATACTAAATGTGACTTTTAGCATCGGATTTTCAAAAAACTGATGCTAAATTACATTTTTTTGGTGTTTTTATGTCTTGAAAACAATACTATTAGCATCAGTTATTTAAATAACCGATGCTAAAGGTCCATCTTGGTGACTTTTAGCAACGGTCATTCTTAATAACCGATGCTAAAAGTCCATCTTGGTGACTTTTAGCAACAGTCATCCTTAATAACCGATGTTAAAGGTCCATTTTTGGTGACTTTTAGCAACGGTCATCATACATAACCGATGCTAAAGGTCAATTTTTGGTGACTTTTAGCAACGGTCATCTTACATAACCGATGCTAAATTCCTTGTTTTTTTTTTGGTTTTTTTTTATATTTTTAATTCGCACCAGTAATCTTATTTTTTTATTTGAACCAGTTATACCAATCATTTCAGACAGCAACGCATTATATATCAAAATACTTCGAACAACATTAAAATTAGTATCTTACATTTAGAAACTAAAAGAGCAACAATGTTTTGTTCAAAATATGATCATATCCACCATAACACACTTTAGTCTTAGTTTACCAAATTCAGAATATAATGTTGCTCTGTATGAAGCTTCAAGTAAACAAAATATAATGTAAAACTAGTCAAAATATAATGTTGCTCTGTATGATCATATCCAACAAAATATTACTAAAACACAAGTTAAACTAGTTAGAATATAATGTATCATGTTGCTCTGTATGAAGCTTCAACACTACAAGAATAAGCTGGATTTGCCACAAACTTTTGCCACAAACTGATTCCGTCACCAATTTGCGACGGACTTGCGACGGATTTGCCACGGAATCTGTCGTGAGAAAAGCCTTAGTAAGTTTGGTAAGCATTTGCCACGGACGTTGATAATTTGCCACAGGCGTTGATAATTTGCCACGGACAGTCCGTGGCAACGCCGTGGCAACGATTCAATCCAGATTTAAGTAAAAGGATCTCTCCTCGATCCTTTCTCTTACTCTCACTCTCACGCCTCTCACTCTCACGCCTCTCACTCTCCTCACCTCACCTCACCTCACCTCCTGCCTCCCTCAGCCTCCACTGCACCGCCACCACCGCGCCTCCCTCAACCTCCACTGCACCACCACTCTCACTCTCAACCTCCAAATCGAAACCCTAGCTTCCAAATTGATCGGTTCCTCTCGAGAATTAGGGTTTCAAGAACAACGAAGATCATCGTGGAGACGAGCAGGTTCAAGAAGAAATGGCGGCGATACAAGTCCTGATTCTGTAATCTTCACTCTCGAATCTAACTTGAGTCTCTTCTTTTCTGCTTCCGCTAGCGTTGATCGTTGTTCCTTCGCTTCCGATGCTCACGACCACGACTCTCTAACCTCCGAAATCTCACTCGTACTACTTCCACTCCATTCCATTGCATTTCATCATCGTTCATTTTTCATAACTATACTAATTGAAATTCGCATAGTGGAATTGAAATTCGAGTTTCTGAGTTCTAAATGATTTTTGTGATTTTTGTTCTTGTTGCAGCATTTGGCAGGAAACGGTGATTCTGCACAGAGTTCTAGCTTAGTTCTTAAAGGTAGCTCTTAAAGGTAGCTTCAAATTTATTCACAATTGAGTTCTAGCTTAGTTTATTTTATTTTTTTGATTTATGGTTTTGTTATACTTCGATTGAAGAATGTCAAGATCGGAGATCGAGATGTGAGGCATTATTTAAAAAGCAAGATCGGCGAAGACCTGCTTCGTTCAGTTAGTGTCCATGGATGCTCTCAGATGCATGGTCAGTCTTTCAGAGCTTTGACATTAGTGAATTGAAGTACAATTGAATATACAATAGTTGAATGAGCTTTGAGGGATATTATTTTTCTCATTTTACCACTGAAGCTTTCAGTGCATCATCAACATTACTAAAATATTGACAGGTACTTACTGTCTTAGTTAAGATTTATAATCTGCTCCAAATAATTTTCATGTTTTCAGCTTGGAAAGTAGTTTATTTTCAAATTTCTATTATTTGCATCTCAGATAGCATGTAATTAATGCAATTAATTATACGTTTGATGGCAATGCATTGATGGGGTATGCCGTGTATTAGTTTACTCCTTTATATCTCACTTTGTTGACTTGTATATGATTATCCTCTTTCTCGTAGGTCGGGACCGACAGGAAGCGGGAGGAACAAGGGTGTCTCGCATGTGCGCATTCGCTTGAAGATTGTTTCACCAAATGTTCTTGATATCACACTTGTAGATCTCCTGGCATTACAAAGGTCCTGTTGGTGACCACCTCCGATATTGAAGCCCGAATCGTAACAATGATCATGTCATATATCAAAACCGAAACTCCGACTCATTCTAGCCGTCACACCGCTAATTCGGATTTAGCTAATTCGGATGCTCTTCGGATGGCGGGGAGTTGCTGATCCGGATGGTGAGCTCTTGCTTCCATATGCCAAAAACTTCATTTTTCTTTTTGCATCGCTTTAATTGGTTTTAATTATTCATTTATCCGCTTCGTAATAGGGCGATTGGTGTAATCACAAAGGTTGAGTATACTCTTCTAACATTATAGTTTATGCGTATATTTGTGAATTTTGTCATGCTGTTGCCATGTTCTAACAAGGCACATTATTTCTATATAGTTGGATATCATGGACAGAGGTACAGATTCCCGAAATCTATTACTAGGAAAAATTATTCCCCTTCGACTTGGTTATGTGCTAAGTTTTCCGCTGTTTTCTCACTTATTTTCCCTTCCAACGGATCGGCGCCCTTTTTCTTTACTTATTTTTCTAGTATTTAAATTGCTCGCGATACACTTCAAAATTCACATTTGAGGGGAAAAATTGATCTTTTTGACTAGGGCTAGTGTTAACATCGGTGGTTCATTGATTGTTGATCTGCTTGTAACTTGAAGTAATTTTGTTTCTTGTTTTTTTAATTATAAATTAGAAGTATATGATTGTTGCTTGAAGTAAAGTTGTATGTGCAGGTTTATTGTAAGGTTTTGTCATGGGGATAGTCAATATTCATTTTCTCTTACCACATTTAGGTATGTTTATTAGTAATACTCTCTTTTTTTCAATCTTTCTTGTTTGCAAAGACAATAGAAGTGGTGAATGTTTAAACTGATTCTATTGTGTTGTGGAATGTACCATACGAAAGCTTGTTCGATTGAACATGCTTTGACAAATGTTGTTTCGGACAAACATCACTTGGAATTAAAGGTAATTGATTGTCTTTGGCTCTTGATTGGATCTGCTTATGACCCTCACTCCTAATTGTTCCCGTCGTAGTCGCCTCAATCTTTTTTTATGGCTTTTGTTTGAATGGATTCTTTTAAGGAACATAAGAGACTTGTATTGTTGGTTGGATGTGGGATGGGGACTTTAAAAATTGGATGGGTTGAGTATTGGGAGGGACATTCAATATTAGATTTTTTCAGTTGGGTATTTTTTAGGATTAGATGCCTAAAATAACTTTGGGTTTCTGATTTCATGTGTTTGTTTAAGAAGTACTCCGAATTTGAGTGAATTTAGTAGGAATGAAATAGCTGGGGGTGCTGGTAATGGTAAGCAAACAGAACTTGTGACTTCGATTGGTATTTGGTGGTATTCATGCATATATGATATAGCAAGTTTAACCCTTGTTTTTTCTAAGGCAATGGTTTGTGTAAGAAATCGTTGAAGAAATTTGTGTCGATCAGATAATAAGTCTTACACTAGGCTCAATTAGTTAGTTTTTGTTTCCTTTTTCTGAGCCCACTTCTATTGGTTTTAGATTTTTATACGTTATAAGGATAACTGAAGGTTTTACCTACCCCAAAGGTGGAATTAACTTGTATGATTGTCTTCGACATGGGCCGAGGTTGATTTCTTATGTTCGCATAAAGAAGGCTTACAGCTTCTTTATGAGGCTATGTAAGTGGATTTAGCACGATGTGGGACATAAGTTATGTTTTCGGCAAATAGTGCTATGAGCTATCTCAAAGGTAGAAATTATTGGTATTGTAGGTTTTAGAGGAAGCTAGAGTTGGAGGTTTCTAAGTTTGAAATTTAACTTTATGTTTTGGCATTATATTGGTATAACTAGGTTCCATTTGTCCGAAATATCATCTGTCTTCTATATTTTGTACCATTTACTTTCTAATTCATTGAGTATGTTCTGGTGGATTAGTTCTTTGTTGTAATATTAATCAGTAACTATTGTTGTTTTTAATTATATATTTGATTTGATTCTTTTAGTTTTTTGCAAATGGAGTTGTCATTGCAACAAAGAAGAAACTTCCATCAATATTGGTTGACGAAGCATCGAGTAAGTTGCTTTTTCTTTGGATCCATTTTGTACTTTATTAATTAATATAAAAATAAAAATTTATAAAACTGTCCTCTCAAGGATGCTTCTAATTTGGTTGTTTTAGCTATTTTTTCCTTCCTTTTCTCGCATCCCCAAGAAATCAATCTTTTGGGTACAATACAAAACATGTCATGTGCTGCGTCAATAATCTCATCTCCAATATCTCCAATAATCTCATCTCTATTGAAATTGTTATCTGATTTCAATTTGTTTGATCATGCAGCTCAATTTCTCATTCTTTAAATCACATTCCAACCATATTTCATGTCCTCGCACTGCATCACATGGTACAATCGCACAATTATCCGAGGCATAATTATTGAATGTTTTAGTTTCGTGTATGCCATAGTCTCAGATATGCAATCTTTTGCAAATTATCAATCATGCCATAATTCTGAGGGATTTATTTGATTAACCTAAATATGCATTCAGTAATTTATTTGATGACAAAGATGCCAGTATTTTGTTTTATACCAAGGGTCGAGTTAGACAAAATTTGAGATTTAGTAGCATGCAATATTAAGACTGAGGACTTTGTGATGATATATTCAATATGTTTATATCATTAGCACCACTGTTTTCATTATGAAATGATGATTGCAGAAGTTAAACTTTTGGTAATGGTTGTGGTTATTCATTTGTTTCCTTTTTCTTCAGGTGTGTTTTGATTTATCGAATTTTGAGCTGACTTGAACTTTCTCATCTTTACAGGTACTGTCATTCCTATGCTCGAAGTTGTTCTCGACGTTGTTCATGAAGAGCCCTTCATCTGTATTGAACCCACCACCCTCCCTAAAAAGATAGCAATGTAGAATAGTTTTTTTTTGACGCAACAATGTAGAATAGTTGAGACTTAATTCATTTTTATAAGTTTATAACAATGTCAAATTATTTACTAGTATTTTGCAATTATTGTTTACTATCTACTGTTGATACCAAATTGGATATGAAAATTGTACTTATTTACTAAAGTTTAAAATCTTGATGAATATGTAGTTTATACCATTTAATTGTATGAGTTAACACTTGATAACTGCATTTTTACCTGCAGATTGAAAGATAACCCAATTTGTGAAGAAGTTGGAGTAGTAGGAAACTACTGCTCCATTTTTTTTAAAATTTTTTTTAAAAATTTGTGACGGGTTTGCCACGGATTTGCCACGGAAATTTGCCACGGATTTGCGATGAAAATTTGCCACGGCTTTGCGACGGAAACATTTGCCACGGATTTGCGACGGAAAAATTTGCCACGGAAATTCCGTGGCAAACGATTTGCGACGAGCATTTTTGCAACCAATTTTTGTCCGTGGCAAATGTTGTTTTGCCACGGAAATTTGTGCATTTGCCACGGAAATATCCGTGGCAAATCAACGATTTTCTTGTAGTGCAAGTAGAATTCCGCCCAAAGCTGACGAATCTCACTAAGTTCCTCTTCAGTGTATGCCTGTGGGTTTTCAAATACCTACAAGTTTCAAATTAGTTACCGATTAGAATCAACAATTTCAGCAACCAATACCAAATACCGATTTTACAGAGCACCAACACAGTGAGTACAGTGCTAAAGCCAAGAAGGAAAGTGAAGACAGTGAAATGTGAAGAAAAATCTACTAACACAAACACTTTCCTACTATCATGTACATTGCTAAAATCATGCCAAAGTTTAGAAACCAAACAATTCCTTAATTCAATGAAATGTGAAGACAAATTTTATACATTCTCCTAGTTATCAACAACACGGGACCTCACAATGGTTATCATAAACTTCATCACATAATACCCACAATGATATCCATTCGTTTGTATTGGCATCTACACAAATGAATTAAAAGAGAATATTATATATATATATATATATATATATATATATATATATATATATATATATATATATATATATCATATAGGAATTCACTTTAAATTGAATCAACATAATATATTTTAAACTACTTACTATAGGGTACAACCAATTGGTGGCCGATGTAGAATCTCCTTTGACAGGTCTAACAACATAACAATAACAATATATATAAATTCGTAATACACACTCAATCTTTTAACTCAAAATATTTACAACTCTAAAATGATTTGGTCAAGTTCAAGTTTTTGACTTGCTAAACATATCTCTGATTAATTTTTTTGGTTGGCGTGATAAGGAACACATCCACACCACAGTATTTTTCTTTGGGAGTAGGATAACTAGTTGCCAATGATTGCTACAACATTGGTAAACATATATAAAAATAAGAAACACAAAGAAATATTTATTACCAATTCGTTCAAATATCCAATCACGTACCCATTGCAAAATGGAGCCAAATATAATTCCTTATTAGTGGCCAATGAATGTTGAATATGTTCTTGAATAATATTCATAGAAAAATTTCTCAAGTTCATCATATGTGGACACACAAATCCATATATGTCTGTGATACCCCTTTCAACACATTGGCGATACAGATATCTAGTCACACATAAGAAAAACTATCAAATTGATTAATATATGTAGAAACATGAGAAATCTATATAATGAAATAAACTTTACTACTTACGTGCACCATATGCTCAAGTGACCTAACTCAAGCCAGTCTTTACCAGAAACGAGGTCGGAGATCTCTTTGAAGGAGACAAAGCAAACAGTTTTGTCATGGTCCAACTGTATCTTGACATGTCTATCCTCTGCTCCTCCCTTATCTTCATATGCGATATCGAGGATCTTTTTCAAGAAATCAATTTTGACCTCTTTCTCCTCCACATGAGATGGTGAGTAGCTAGCCTTAGATCCAATAGTATTCATGGGAGAGGGAACCTGAACGACCGCATTTTGACCTCCTCCAAATGAGATGGCGTCTTTGAATAATTAAAACATACATATAATTCAATAAACTATATGAAACCACATACCTAGTTCACCTAACAGCAAATAAACTCAAGCACATTTATTTTGGAACTTCATAAACCAATGCATCACACATAAATGATCACCAATAATTTAATTCTAGTCATGTAATTACTCTTCTAATAGTGATTTTTTCTTTGAAAGTTATCTTTTTAATAATTTATCTGTGTGGTCAAGAAAAATAAAGAACTCGTTCAGCAGTTAATCTGACCATACATATACTGTTATAAAGAAAAATAAATACCTCTGCTAACGCCTGCCGAATGCGGTCTTGCACCATCGCTTCCACGCTCTCCGTGATTTCTTTCTTGAACGTCGTTGTGTCAACTTCTGAGTTACTCGAGCGGCAATAAAGAACCGGTCCAAAGTATTTCTTTAGCCCGACACCTTTTCCAGCTCCGCGACAACGATCGGGATGCTCAAGTGTTCCAATGGCAGCGGTCAAAATATCATTCTTTACTCGCGGAACGAAAGATCCTTGGCTAATCATAACGGTAAGTTCATCCTACAAAAAAATATGTTCACTGACAATAATCACAACATGTTAGACAGCATGTGAAATCTGTATAATTAGAAACACCCAACATATAAAATTTTTACTTACAATCTTAGATGCAATCGATGTCGACTCCTCGGATATATAAGATCCGGACTTCGCTTTTGCGTCCAAATTTCTTCCACAACTCATGTCGCTCTCGGAGATGTAGGCTCCACCACCAAATCAAGATCACCGCACTCCTCCTGGATTTTTCTAATCTTCTTTTCTTTCATGTCTTGCTTCACCTTTTTATAACCTCCTTGCCCCATTGTGTGTTTGTGTTTATTTCTTTTTTGAGTATTCTGCGCAGCTTCTCTCTTAGCCTGTTACAAATAACAAACAACACCACATATATAACAAATCCAAAATATTTAAGGAACTAAAAAATTTGTGGTTCAAGCAATACCACAAACTCCGGAGTAGTACGCGACTTTTAACAAATGCGGCCCATGTCTCAGTAGATATGTTACTATACTTGTAACAAGGAGTTTTTTCACCGTTTTTATCCCCATTGCCAAAAACGTAAGTGGAGGTGAGCATTGTCTTGAAGTGTCTCCAAGCCTCATTGATTTGAGACGTCTACTTGTTCTTGAATGTGTCATCCTCAGGAACATGAAAATGTTGCTTTACATCAGCCCAAACAAGTTCTCTTGTCTTAGCATCAATGTCACCCCAAGTCATCGGCAATATGCTTAGTTTTGTTCGTGCAACCACCCCTAAATAGGTTTTGAATTTGTTTGCATATTCACTGATAAGCTCGCCTTTACTATCAACTTCCACTGGATATTTTTGACCGGTTGCGAGCCTATAAGTGAAACATTTTAATGATGTCAGACGTCTTGTAGCCTTTTTTGGAGGGTTGGCACTGGAATCATCCATGATATCTGTTTGAACAAAGGAACAAAAGCCTTGATGAAAAAACAAAGTTAGTAAAAGTAAAAAAACGACAGAATTCAACAAAACCTTTTGCATTTGAAACATTCAGCTTAATTACCATTATTCATCTTTTCAAAAGCTAGTGCCAGAAGATAGTACTAGGAACAAAAACTTTAACATTCACGCTGATCCACTAAGATAGTGATTATAATGATTAAAGGGAAAATGATTATAACAGTTGCAAACTATAAAAAAGTCATCCAATTGCCAAAAGGTATCAGAAATACACAATTCAACAGTACATGTTCATAGGTTCCAAAAAAAAAAGAGAACAAATCTAAACTCCTTCGTACAAAATCCCTTCATTATGATCATTGCGAGTGGCATGTTCATTGTCAACTTCGTTGTCATCAATTAAAGCAGGCACTTGTGTTAACAAACAAGGTGTTTCGGAAATTGCAACTAAACAATCCAAGTTTGGTTCTTCATCACCTCATTGCCCTAGAATGACCTCCTATTCCACTTCTTGTACCTCTATTTTACATGCAAGCTCCCAAATTGACTTGCAAATCGTAATGTAGCTCTAAGAGTGAGGAAGTTGAAGATTTTCAGAATTTGGGGAATGAATGTAAAAGAAGATGAGTTTGGTTCCTAAGATGAAGAGGGAAGACTAGGCTTCATGGAGATCAATTGAGTAGTGATGAATAGAATGACGGGAAAACTCTCTTCTCTTATCCCTTTCATCAAAACCAATTACATTTATCATACAACAAGGATTTTATCTCACTAAACCTTTGATTACCCACTAAAGCATAGGTATTACAACTTCCAACTTTGTACCAAAAGAATTCATTCAAGTATGACCACACATTGACATTCAATGAGCTAGCATTGAAAGAAAACAAGCTTTCATTCCTTTACTACTCATCCACCTATTTATCATATCATTAGAGAATAGTAGAACAACTTAATTCGTTCGAACCGTAAAACATTTAAAGATAAGAAAACTTAATTAAAATGTTTGGAGTTTGTGCTAAGTCTGACATAAAACACTTTAGATCATCTTCTCACTGAACCTTGAGTTCTATTACTCTATGACAATCTAAGTGCTTTACATATCTCACTAAAAATCCAATATATCACACTCACATGAAGCACATCTTCATTGACGTTTACTTTGTCTGTCATGTGGTACAACAAGGAAAGCTCAAAGTTCATCATGTTAGCATCACTGACCAACTTGCAAATTGTCAATATTTCACAAAGTCCAAACTCCAACTACCCCAAAAACATCAAAACAATTGACAAACTCACAACAGAACAACAAAAACAAAAGAAAAAGACGACAAGTTTATCAAGACTCCAACAACACACAAACAACAAATTTCATTCCAAAACCAAAACATCTTTCTACTGTCTTGTTTACAACCTTCTACAACTAAATCATTTATGTAACATGCAAGTCAACATTAATTCACTCCTATCAAAAACTAATTTGGTTTGATAGCATTTCTCAAGCAGGGAACAAACTACTTGAAATAAGCTAAAAATTAATATGATACAGAGTCCCTCAAATTGGGAAAGGCATAAAATAGAAAGAGATGATTGATAAACTTGCCTTGGAAGAAGTAGAAAAGAGAAATCCAAAATCAAAACCCCATACATACTCACTTGAAATCGCAGATACTTGGCGTGGAACGCAGAAGACCGAGTTTAGGGTTTCAAATCAAATACCATTTCAAAAGTATCTCCATAGCATCTGTTATTGTCCTGTTAATCAAAAACAACACTGAGTTTAGGGTTTCCAATCAAAGAAGAGGAGAATCAGAGAAGAGGAGAGTTGTGACTGAACTACAAATCAGAGAAGAGGAGAATACAAACTAGGTGCGTGAGAGTTGTCTTCGTTGTTGGCAACGGCGAGAGCGTTGAGTTGAGCGAGAGACTGAGAGTGAGAGAGCGAAGTACTTCGTCGTTCTGAACGGAGACACCGAGAGTAGAACGGAGAAGGTGAGAGTATAACGGAGACGACGAAGAGAAGAACGGAGACGACGAAGAGAAGAAAGGAGGCGACGCGTCGTGAGTGAAAAGCGTCGTGAGTGAGTGCAGAGAGTGAGAGAGTCGTGAGTGAGTGAGACAGTGAGAGACTTTAGAGAGAAGGAGAACGCGTTTTGGAAAATTAGATGTGACCTTTAGTATCGGTTGTTTAAAAACCCGATACTAAATGTGTTAGAGACACACATTTAGCATCGGTTGTTTAAACAACCGATGCTAAATCAAAGCGTGAAAATTGAAAACTTCCAGTTAATTTCAAAATTGCCACCGCGTCTACATTTAGCATCGGCTGTTTGGACAACCGATGCTAAATGGTGATGTTTAAAGTCATTTTTGCACTAGTGTACAAGATGCTCCTGCACTGGATTAACACAATGCGCCTGCACTGGAATTCATCTACATAGAAGTTCTTGGACCATCCACTTGCACCACCACTTGCTTTGATGACCTCATGCTTAGTCATAAAGGCAAGTGCAATTTGCACATTTCGGCGCCCACAATATAAACATAGCTTTGAAGACTCACTCACTTAGGGTACATTGCAATTGCAACAACATTCAGTGCACCTGCATCAAATACTGCACTAAACACTTGAAAATGATTTACTTGGGGAAGACATTCACTCTATCATTTCTTTATTGCATCACCACTACTTGGGGAAGACATTCCATACTTTATTTATAAAGTTGTGACATATACCTCCTCCCAATATTATAGTTACTTGGCTACCTCACACTAATTACTTTTTATTGAAACTTTGAAGAGTTAATACAATCCCTGCGGGTTCGATATTTTGTACTACTTGTTTGTGATTGTGTATACATGTGTTGTGAGAAAACGTGATAGTACAAGTATACACTGTCTAACAAGTAATATAGAGTGTAAGTGAGATCGTTCCCACGAGGATTTAAGCTTAATCTTGAAAGTTTAATTTGATTAACAATTTTGTGAAGAAAGTAAATGACACACAAGTTTTTGGTAACATAAACAATAGAAAAAGTAAAGGGTAATGTGAAATCAGTGATGAGAACAAGCTGAAATGCATTCACTTCAGTAGCTTCATTAATATGCAATTAAGTGTATGTTTAATGCTGCAGCATTAGGTGCTGCAGCGATAAGACGTTATTCTCTCAAATACTTCACACTAGGTTTCCTTGTAAGAGTTTATCTCTAAACCCTAAAGAAGTACCTCCTAGGTTGCTTGAGCACCGACAGTGTTCACCTTATGGGTTATGCTCTCCTATCTCTAGGGTTAAGCAAGGAACATCAAGATCTCTCGTTAATGTCCACTACCCATATTACCTTGTGAGATTAATTTACAAACCATATCTGAATTTATAAATGCTATTTAGAATAGACGGCCAATCCTACTCTAAAATGGAAATGTTATAGCACACAAGGTAAAATGCACAACATTAAACACGCTTCATCAATTGCATAATAAATCTAGCTACATCAGATCCAACATCTCAACTATGAGTATTTAGCTCATATTGAGCTTACAAAACATAGAAAATAACTTAAACAAAAGAGTAGAAGTCATATTACAAATTTCAAGGTAAGAAATGATACTATAAAGAGAGAACATTGAAGGAGCTCCAATGGTGACAATGGAGTTCTGGTCCAGCTCTTCTAAGTAGAAATCCACCAAGAGAAATGCAATTCCAGTGTTGCTAACGCAATAGTCTCAGCAATGTATCAAATTTTGGTGAAGGAAAGGTGAGCTAAGCACGCTATGAGGAGCTATCTCTAAACTTCCTCTTGACGACAGAGCAATGACTATCTCCTGAATGAGAAATGGAGGCTAGCTTATATAGTGTCTCCTTGCACGCAACCCTAGAAAATAACTTCTTTGGGAAATGCGTCTTAGGTTTAAGGGCAATTGTGGGAAATCCACATGAGGTCATATATTTCCATGCCATCCAGCTCTGACAGCTGTCCTTGTAACACCCCCTTCTATTTAAAATTAATTAAACTAATAAAATCAGAGTTTTTCAAAATTTGTCCACGCACCTCAAAAAGGGTGATACATTTAATAAAAACATCGTCAAAACATGTTTAAAAATTCAAACGCATCTAGTGCGTGAAATGCATAACATAGCCACGTGGGTTAAACCCTCAAAACCTGTTTAATGTTTACAGTAATCCAGAAATAGTTCACAGCAGCGGAAAAATAAAATTGAGTTCAACACACTCAATACATAGTTTAGTTCGGTTTAATCCATGACACAAAATAATAAATACTAAAACCCAAATCTCCGGTGTTACTAGATCAGAGCTGACACATAATCCCAATGGAGCCTAGACATCCTCACTCAGTATCACCTGCATGTCGCCACGAGAGCAGGCAACATAAAATGCTAGGGTGAGTCTCTTTACATAAATAATAACAAGTAAGATAAGCATTATAAGCAGAACATCTAGTAACAACAATCCATAGCAATTAAGCATTCACCATTTTAGAACATCAACAAACAACGAGGATAAATTAAGCATCAATGAGAATCCAAGGGATGCATGTTTGTATGCATGTGTGCAATATGCATGTGGATCCATAATCACCTCAAAAACCCCGTCGGGTAACCACCAACTGTTTGCCCGAACCCACTCACCAACTGTTTGGCCGAAGCCACTCATCAACTGTTTGGCCGAAGCTATGCATATGATTTATGTGACATTATGATAATGCATCACACCGCAATAAGCACATTACATCAATTATTAATCACCACCTCACCAATTGTTAACCACCACCTCATCAATTGTTAACCACCACCTCATCAATTGTTAACCACCACTTGGTCAATTATTAAGTTACTTCTCACTTAAAAGCCCAACCACTCCATAAGGACCTTTTCTACACTTAAGGACTATTTTGACCTCCAAGGATTAATTTTATACTCAAGGGATTATTTTGGGCACATTGTGATTAATTTAGTATTTAGGGACTTATGTTAACCTATTAGGATTAATTAGACTCTAAGGAATTATTTTGTCACGCCAAGGATTAATTTAATTCTTAGGGACTATTTAGTCACGCCAAGGATTAAATTAATTCTTAGGGACTAAACCATCTCTTAGACACATTTGGGCCACCTAGGCGCCAAGGGGCAGCCACTTTGGCGCCCCACTAGCGCAACACACACACACACACACACAGCACGCATACACTCACAGGCGCATAAGGGCCGCTCGGTTGGCGCCTTGCACCGTGCCACACTCAGGCGCACACACACACACGCAAGGCTGCCCATTTGGCGCCCTGTTCCGTGTCATTCCAGCACACACACGCACACACCTAATCACAGGCGCCGAATTCCCCAGGAATTGGCGCCCCTGCCAAAAACCGCCTGCATCGAGACACGACCCACCCAACTCAGTGGCGGGCGCCAATTTGCCTAGCAAATGGCGCCCCTTCCTGCACATTCATGACATCCAGCAACATTCAGCCCCCTGGCGCCATTGCTTAGGCATTTGGCGCCCCCCCCCCCCCTCTTAAACACCCCACCCAAAACACTTCAAATCCAATTTTCTCTTCAACAATTTATTTCTCACACAACCACACGTATAAAGACATTAAATCCATTTCATTAATTATCATATACATAAACTTATCTTCATGGCAACATTCCCTCAAACATATAGCATGCATAACTCACAACATACATTTTTCCATCAACAAGCAATGTGATATCAACAATAGCAAGCAATTCACATATCACCCAACATACAATCACATCAATTTCACACAACAATTCATTCCTAGAGCTATTTCACCTATAAACATATCCTACTAATTATTATAGATGTAATTGGAGAGTCCCCTAACCTTGTGTGAGTTAAAACCTCCAAGCAAGCACCAAAACCACCAAAATGAAGTACCCCCCCCCCTTGCTGTTTTTCAGCAACACGCAAAGCCCTCTCCTTTGGGTGGAAATGAAAATCCAACAACAAGGGAAAATAGAGACCAAAGGTTACTATACTAGAAAGAGGAAGAAAAATGGTGAACAATGAACCAAGAAACCATACTTACCAACCAAAATCCAAGGGAAAGCTTCCTCCTTTTCCCCCTCCTCCTTGCGTCGGCTACTCCTCCTCCCTCTCTTCAAGTTTCTTTCGTTGCTTCCTTTCAAATTGGGGTAATGGGACCCTAGTGGAAAACCCCTAATTTTATGACTACTATTGGGCCTAAATAATGGCCCTTGGGCCTTATTCTCCACTCCTACAATTAATTCATCCCACCTCCTGAAATAAAATAATCCAACTTAGTATCTTATTTAAAATGGGTTAGGCCCCTTTTTGATAAAATAACTTTAACTACATAATTAATTTAATTAAATGTTGCAAGCCTTAAATAATTTTAATTAACTAAATAATCAAATTATTTTGGGCGTTACAGTCCTTGCCTCATTTTCCGTGTTTTCCGCATCCTCTTCAAGCTTTCTCTCTCATCTTCCGCATTTTTGCTATTGCGCACACACCTGTTGCTGCATCACTTACACCAAATTCAATTAAAAGCATAAAGGGCATAAATATGCCCATTTCAAACCAAGCTAACAAATTCACTTAAAAACAAGCTTAGAAAGCAAGTAATAACCATCATAAATGAGGGTTATCACACCCCCAAACTTGAACCGTTGCTTGTCCTCAAACAATGACACTTGACACAGGCAAGCACAACTGTTAACCAACAATCACAATCAATGAATTAATTTAAATATGAAGCACAAAGAAGAATTAAGCTGAGCATCAACTTTCAGATTATCACTCAATTGTCTACCTTCTGAGTAATGAGTTCCCTAGCCTCCTTCTGCTCAAATAGTGTGTGTGTGACACTTAACTTAGTTCAGACCATAGCAAGGTTCAAGATTTCACTTAAGTAAGACTTAGAGTGGTTTTCTTTTGGGAATGCTAAAGATTTTTCAAAAAGAAGGACAGACTAACAATTCATGCTCAGACAGGGGGGTTAAGCTTGATCAAGGGCTTTGATGTAGCAATCCAGAACTTTTAGGCTAGCGCACTTATTCTAACATGACTTGACATTGCTGCAGCAACAGTTGCTGCAGCATTACAGACTCTGAATAGTACTTTGTACATACTTTTGACTTAATTTTGTACTGCATTGCCTTTATTTGGACTTCTTTTTGTTAGCATTTTTGCTTTTTTGCTTTTTCGATTTTTTTTTTTGCACAACTGGGCAATTGCAGCACTTTTTCAATATATTTACAGACTCTGGTGCTTTGCACCACATTCAAACTTAAAATTGAAACATCCTAAAACTATGTGCACATAACCCGAATTCTTTGCCAAGAGCAATATCTTCTGACAAAGACCGCATTCCTTCAAGCTTTGCCTTAATATATCTCGAGTACCCCCAAACTTAGTTTCTTATGTCACCTCTAAGTTTTTAGTAGAAATTTAGCAATTCCCTAGGTCTACCAACACTAGCCTAGCTTCGATCATCTTTAATTCACTAAGTTCCTACCTAAGTTCAAGTTTAAGTGTAGTAGCATAAGTAAAGTAGTTCACTCACCAAACAGGGCACTATTTCACTCAATTCTCACCATATCATCACTAAGTTTTGCTCAACTCTACTTCTAAAAATTTAAAGTTCACTAACTTTGATTGCAATAAAGCGAGTACAAAGCCTATATGTATAGCTCCCCCACACTTAGAACTGTGCGGTGTCCTCATTGCAAATAAACTAAGGGGAGAACTATAGGCTAACAACAAAAAAACAGAAACATACTAACTAAACACAACTGTTGAGTGCTAACACAAACAGGGGACACCCAACGAGTTTATTCTAAAACAAAATAATAATGAAGCAAAATACTAGATGTAAAATTGAAACACACAAGAAAAAAGCAGAAAACAAAAAAATGTAAGAGATTAAGGTGCGAGGAGTTCTGGTTTTGTTCTTGGGCTCACTCGAATCTGCGGGACCTTTGCTCGCTTCTTCCCGCAGGCCTTTGATGATTGAGCCATAGCAGAATTTGGACATTCGAGGTTTTACATTCTTTGCGGCGATGAAGCTCGCTGCGAAGATCGATCTTGTATCTCTGCAACAACAGGACCAAAGATCGAAACATTTGTCTTCTTGTTTGCAAGCACGAAGTCCAAAGCCTTTTTGGCTCTCTTGTCAGCTCTAGCCTTCATTTTCTCAGCAGACTTCCTTTACCAAAGCTTCATTGGCAAAGCATTGGCCAACTTCTCGCATTACGGCTATCACGAGAATTATCCTCTTACTCTTTCTGCACAACACTCTCTTCCTCAACATGCTCAGCTTCCTCTGGCACTTCCTCAACCTTCCTCTTCTTCGCAGCTCTCTTTGTCCTCACTTTCTTTGGCGAAACCAAAGAAATCGGAAGGCTGCGCATCATTGTCGATTCTTTGCAAAGCATTAGTAGCGCAGATGTCGGATTGCACCTCAGGGGTTGGAGGGATAACTGGGGTTTGGGTTGGGGTTTGTGGTGGATTTGTAGGTGGTATGGAAGGTGTTTGGGTTGGTGGGGTAGGTGTAGGTGGTTTGGATGGAATGAGGGTCATGATGGGCTGTGGTGAGTGTGGTGGTTGAGTTTCAGATGGAAACTCAGAGGAGGCATCAGAATTGCTCTCCTCTTCAGTTTGCTCTTTCTATTTCTCCGAGGTATCAGGATTCTCCTCATCACTTTCTTTGTTCAACTCTTCCATCACCTCCTTGTTTAGTTCCTTTTCAGCTTCACTTAAGGATTCATCATCATGAGACTCTAGAATCTCTTCTTCTTCCACAGGCTCATCTATCTTCTTCTTTCCTTTCTTGATCTCCTGCCTCTTCCTCTTTTTCTCAACAAGCACCTCCTCTTCAATGTTGACATTGGCTTCCTCTTCATAAAGCTCTAGATCTGCCACTTCTTCCTCAAGCACCCAGTCTGGAAATTTTTGGAGCCTCTATATCTGACATCTCTTTCAAATTGGTTGCCAAGACAAAGACTAATCCAACTCAGTCTTTGCTTCTACATAAAATCCCAGATAGCTCGCTGCTGCAGCATAAATTGTGGCAGCATGGTGGAATCACCAGATGCTGCAGCAACTTGCTTCATCTTCAGAGTAGTAGGAAATGCATTGACAGGGTAGCTCTTCCTTTCTCCTTTGATTTTTACGCCAGCATTGATACACAAGGTAGTTATTAAACAAGGGAAAAACAGATAACCAGCAGTTTTACCTTTGCACACCAGAATTTCTCTACTGATGAGCCTCCCCACATCCACATTTTTCTTGCTCAAAATTGCATCCAACAACATCATGCGCTCCTTTTCAACATTGGTAGTGTGGGAGGTAGGCAATAGGGACTGCTTCACGAAGTTGAACCACACTTGCGCATCATGGGTGAGATTACCCCTCTTGACTTTGAACTCATTTGCACTGTAGGGCTCCCACGGTGTTCCAGACACAGAAATATTCTTTTTGACTACTTCCATCTCCCTCTTCCTCCATTTGGCCACATTGTTGGTGAATGTTGCGTTCGTGTGGTATTCGCAAATATAGTGCAAGTATACACGTCGTACAAGTAATAGAGTGGTTTTAAGTAAGAGATCGTTCCCACGAGGATTGGTATACTTTTCAAAGTTCAAGTTTCAAAACACAAGAGAATCAAGTAACAAATCGGCAATATGAGTTGGTTTTAAAGCTAAAGATGTAGTTAAAACAAGTAAACAAAAGTTGGTTGTGAATATGGATGAGAGATGAGTTGAGTTGTTGCATGCAAGTAAATCCTTTCTAGCCGACGTTATAACGTTTACACGCTTTGGCGTTCAAATGTTATTTTGTATAGACGTGGCCACGCGTCACGACAGCTGTTAAAAGAGCTATGCTTTTCAAAGACAAAACGCCGAGTTTCAAGTATAAGATGTAACACCCTTTTTCTACCCTCAATTTACACGTCATTATCGAGTAATTTCCTTTTCAAAAATATTAATTTAATTGGTAGAAAAGAAATGCTACCTCGTCATAAAACTCATCATTTGCACTCATTAAAGTTTGTGCGGAAAACCATCGCCATAAAAATTAAACTCCAAAACAAAAGGAATTTTACGTCACAAAATGGAATAAAAATCATCGCTCGCCAAAACCACTCGAACACGCCTCACATCAACCATAAAATCATTAAGCGCTTAATTAATAAATTAACAAACTTAAACTACGCCCCCTAGGTGCTCTGATGACGAGAAGCGACACAAACAGACTTCCCGACAACTAACAAAGAAGCGGCTAGACCTTCACTGCGGTTACTGCAGCGTTGCCACAATAGAGCAACATTCCAAGCGAAGGGGTGAGAATTTCAATAAAACACAATCGATACATAATAGAGGAATGAGAGCGAGCAATCACACGGTATCATCATCCTCACCACATCATAATCACACAACACCACTCCAATCACAAACAAAGAATAACTCACGCTTATGATTATGTATGAAAATGCAACCCACACAAGGGCATATGCATGATGGTACCATATTCATCACAATTAAGAGGCCGAAGCCTATTATTCACTGGAGGCCGAAGCCTATTCTTCACTGGAGGCCGAAGCCTATTCTTCACAATTATGCACATGCCATGAGATTCTATTTACACATATGCATTTCATCCAAATACTCACCATCATCATCATAAAACACTCATAGAGTGTATTCTTCGCAATTCATCACAATCACACCACAACATTATTAAAACTATACCCATAGAGTACATTCTTCACAATTCATCATAACTCGTGTTACCTCATCTTTATAGTCATACTCTTAGAGTATATTCGTCACAAAACATCACAAGTCATATCACAACATCATAATCACTCATAGAGTGAACTCGTCACATTTCACACAATTCATACTACAACATCATCATGAGCATATATACATATATATATTTTAGTTGTCTTTTAGCTTAGGGTGTTATAAAATAGTGCACTGATTGACTATGGGATTACTCAGGTAACTGATACTATTTGCAACAGGCATTGGCCACCTTTGCAAGACTCTCAGTGATGCCCTTGTAAATACACCAGTGAAAGAAATTCTGACCTTAGTGGTAAACCACAATCTAGCCATAGTCAATTAGCACACTAGTAGTATAACATTTCTCCGAGACTCATTTATATAAACACAGCATCACAAATTTTTTGTTAAGAATCGTCACGTTTCAATTCGGGAAAACACCTCATCTTTAAGCCTAGACACCCTCGTTGGGAAAAAGAGGAACACCACATTTTTAATAGTGGAAACATCATAATTTAAGTTTGAGTTAACATCATAGTAAACGAATTGACAATTATAAAGTAATACATTTTTACCGTGGGAAAAAAAAAGCAAGATTTTTCAAAGAATCGCACATTAGGAACCAAAACATCACTTAAAGGACCAAAACAACTCCATCGGGACTACAACCACACCTAAGACTTTCAAAAGAGGAATCGATTCATAGCTACTTGTTTTCAAAAGAGGAATCGATTCATAGCTCTCATTTTTAAAGAGGAAGATCGATTCCATGCTTCATTTCTAAAGAGAGGAATCGATTCCTTGCTTCTATTTTGAAGAGGGAAATCGATTCTTGCCTTCATTTCTAAAGGAATGAATCAATTCCTTGCTTCATTACTAAGGGGGAAATCGATTCTTGCCTTCATTTTTAAAGGAATGAATCGATTTCTAGCTTTGTATTTAAAGAAGGAAATCGATTTCTGGCTTCTATTTAGAGCCCAAAATCGATTTCCAAGTTTCATTTTTTTTGAGGAAAACCATCGATTCTTTAAACTCACCATTACATACATCATCTAGAGACAATCAAATCAACCACAACAAATCAATCCCAATTTCATCAATTTCACCGAAATCAACCAAACTCCTCAACAATAATAAATCAATCAAACATCAACAATTCCAGCCACAAAATCAAATCCCACAAACCCCTCAAAACCCCATTATATACTCGATCATGTTAAATCAAAACGCTCACCCTTACCTCTTAAACGTAAGCTCCGAAGAAGACGATTGGAATCACCAACGAGTAACCACAGCAACACAACGAGCCAACACCTTGGAATTTCTTTCTTCAAGTCGCGAAAACCCTCCCTTTCCTTCCTCTTAGCGCCGCGCCACCTTCCCTTCTCACTCTCTCCCTCAATTTCGTTTTTCTTCTCTGAATGAAAATGGGAGTGAGGGTTCGCCTAACCCTTGGGGTTTAAGTGCGTGGGCCTTTCACGCATTGGGCTCACAAACTACACCCCCTCTACTACTCGATCCCACTCCTACGCAAAACACGATATTTCCCTCTAATTTAATTATCTCACACTTCAACAAAAATTAATTATTCAACTACTCAAATTAGTTAACCTAATTAAATTATTCTATTTTATTTTTCGGGGTGTTACATAAGAGGTCCTATGTCTAGGTTCTAAATAGGCCCACTCCTGTATTTTAAGCACCCACAGCAATGTTCTATGAACTATTATCCGTTCTATGTCTAGACTTAGATAAAAATGCCTAAATGTCTTTAGTGCACCTTTTCGTTCATATAAATCTTTGAGTTCTTTTCATAGACCATGTCTGTACCTATGAATCTACCTATTTTAAGAGGCCAACCTCAAAACAAGTTTGGAAATATTATCATGCAAAGATTTAAAACATGTAAGCGTCAATACTTCATAACATTTAACTAGAAATTCATTACATGCAAAACAACAACTCAACTACAAAGTGTTTAGCTCATGCTGAGCATCTTTACAGAATGATGAGGATTTAGAATCCAAATACCATACATAACAGAAAAGAAACTAAGTGCAAAAGATACACCTAAGTAGCTCTTCACAAGTCTGTTTGTATAGACGTTACAACGTCCGAGCCTCACAAAGAATGCGTAAAATAAAACAAAGTTCAGAAAAGCAAAATACAGAAGTCTGTTTCCAGATCTTCTTTACAGAACTACTTCTGAGTGTTTAATGGAAAATATGGTGAAGGGATGAAGATGAAGTGTATGAAGTGTTTCTGAATGGATATGTGTTTCGGTGCCTTGAGAGAGAGCTGAGCCTTCAATAAATAGCCTCCTTGCTCACGTGTGGCTGATGTCACTTGCCCACCTACTAGGTCTGTTTCCTATCTTTTGCCTGACACTGTTCCGTGCTACAGTGTATCTGCGTGTCAGTTCATGGGGAATAGAAGATCTTCTGACTTTTATATCTTTGACCATCATTACTAGCGCGCCAAAATGAAGATCTTTCACCCTTGCTCTGTTGCACTTCTATAGACGTGGTGAGGGACGTGGTAACGTTCAGCGCTATTTCCTGCACAAGCACAAAAAGCATCAAAACGCTCTCAAGGGCACCATTTGGTGCCTAAATGCACAGATTTATCTGTTTAACCTCTTATTCACTAAAAACTCAGAAATTAACATAAAACTAATTAATTATCCTTGTATTGCTAGAGAACTTGCGTGATTTATTCTTTGAATGAGTATAAATAACTCATATAAATATGAGTTATCACACCCCCAAACTTAAATCATTGCTTGTCCTCAAGCAATCAAGACAAAACACACAACTAACAGATATACATGAAATCAACTACACTAGCAAGTTATGTTCTACTCAGCCAGCAGATCAAAAGTTCATTCTCAAGGGGCTAATTCTTCGCACACTTACACACCAATGCATAATTAAATTCCAGATTCATTAAAGCTCAAGTGAGTGTGTGATCTCTGCATTTAATCCTTCCTCTAGCTAGTTCAGAAACTACTTTAGCTTATGAAAGAGTGGTTTCCAAATGGTGACAGCAAAACATCTTTCAAAACAAAGATTAGGCTAACATTTTCACATAAGAACTGGGGGTTCAATTTAAGCATGACAAAGGGTCTTAATTGGGTGCTAGGACTGGGTTAGTGCACTAATTTACTGACTCACTCACGCAAAAGACTGTAACCCCCTCATTTACTGAGCAACTCTCTTTTATTTGCTCCATTTTGGAGTTCTCTTCTCTTTTTTTTTTTCTTTTTTTTTCTTTTTTTTTCATTTATTGGAGTGCTCAGCATTTGTTTTAGGGTATTACAGGGAACACAACACACATGTGGATTTTCCACTTAATTGTAACAACACACTCTTTTTGGTCTTTTTGGGAATAGACGTTACCACGTTTATGGGTGAGACGTTGTAACGTTTGAATACACAACACAACACACACGGCATACGTTATAACGTTACGGGTAGACGTTACAACGTTGCACTCACACTACACCTGATGAGAGCATGAGTTCCCTAAGCATGTGGAAGGAATTCTACAAAGAAAAATACTCAGCTCCAACATTTTAGAAGCCAAAACACACATCAATAAGAAGCAATCATGGAATAACTAATATTTCCTTTTTTATTTTTAATTTTCGTATTTAATTTTAATTAAATAATTTTAGGTGTCTTTTGATCTTTCCTAAGTTAGTTTGTGGGTTTTAAAGGCTTGTTAAGTCATTATGATGACTAGTGGAGTTTTATTTTTATAATTATGTTTATTTACTAGGTATTAAATAATGTAAATGCACTTATCAATTTATTTGATAAATGCATGGTAGTGGAAATTTATTTAGTTTATTTCTAGAGTCACTTAGGTTTCCAAAGGTTGTTAGATTAGCCTATAAATAGGGATATTTTGTACTAAACAAATCAGATTATGAATATGAATGAAAATTTGAGTTTTCTCCTCTTGTGAGAGCTTCCCTTGTGTTCTTGGGTTAAAGAACAAATTGATCTTATCAAGGAAACTTGTGGCGATCAAAACCTATGACTTATCACTCACCTTCTCATCTATTTCTTGAGTGTGGCGTCAATATATCCTTCTTTGAAGTCTCAACTTCAACACGGTCATTCCTTAGTCTGTCATCATTTGGTATCAGAGCTTACGTTCTACTCACTATATTTATTTTCATGATGGAAGGAAGGCAAAGGGATTATGGTATATACATTAGAGATTTTGTGATGGATCCTGCGTATGTGAAATACCTTTATGAAAATGGGCTAAAAAAAGAGGCAGAAAGAGTAGAAAAGTTAGCCTTCAGAGAAAAGAAGAAACTGAGAGAAAAAAAATTAGAGGAGAAAATAGAAAGAGTGATTGCAGAAATATTTTGTGACCATCTTTGTAAAGTCCAAGAGTTACCAACCATTCACACTAATATTTCTTCGTCTAGTTCTAATGATATTAAATTTACTCATGTATCTTTATCTACAATGAAGGTAGAAGAGGAAGTAGAGGAAGAGACAATTTCTACTTCTGAGAGAGTACAAAAGAAAATAAAAGAAATAGAGGAAGAATTACAGAAAAATATTGTTGGTCATATTGTGAAAGATTTGAAGTTTGCGAAGGGAAAGAAAAAATATCAATTTAAAAAACAAAGGGGAATGAAAACTTGTAGATTTTTTTTTAACCCTTTAGTTTATTATGCAGGTTTGGATTTGAGGACAAATCCTTTCGAAGAAGGGGAGAATGATGAGAGCATGAGTTCCCTAAGCATGTGGAAGGAATTCTACAAAGAAAAATACTCAGCTCCAACATTTTAGAAGCCAAAACACACATCAATAAGAAGCAATCATGGAATAACTAATATTTCCTTTTTTATTTTTAATTTTCGTATTTAATTTTAATTAAATAATTTTAGGTGTCTTTTGATCTTTCCTAAGTTAGTTTGTGGGTTTTAAAGGCTTGTTAAGTCATTATGATGACTAGTGGAGTTTTATTTTTATAATTATGTTTATTTACTAGGTATTAAATAATGTAAATGCACTTATCAATTTATTTGATAAATGCATGGTAGTGGAAATTTATTTAGTTTATTTCTAGAGTCACTTAGGTTTCCAAAGGTTGTTAGATTAGCCTATAAATAGGGATATTTTGTACTAAACAAATCAGATTATGAATATGAATGAAAATTTGAGTTTTCTCCTCTTGTGAGAGCTTCCCTTGTGTTCTTGGGTTAAAGAACAAATTGATCTTATCAAGGAAACTTGTGGCGATCAAAACCTATGACTTATCACTCACCTTCTCATCTATTTCTTGAGTGTGGCGTCAATATCCTTCTTTGAAGTCTCAACTTCAACACGGTCATTCCCTAGTCTGTCATCAACACCTGCACTAACCATCCTACAGTCTTTGCATCCAGCCTTAGTACGACTTGATTTACCCCCAAACTTAGCTTCTACTGCTACTCTTAGTTTTTAATCAAGTTTTATTCTCACCATAGTTCACCAAAACTAGCTTCAGCACAAAATATTCCCTAGCTAACTAGATTCTTTCTTAAAACAGAGTTTGTGTAGGAGCAGCAATCAATTATTTTCATCTAATTATGCACAGGCTACTCACACACACATATTTTTACTAACTTCATACCAAAGAGAATTATTTTCATGCTTGACAGAGTAAGAACAAAAATTTGCTTTTGCATTTAATTTCATGCACAACACAAAACAGAAACTTAAAACATTGAGATTCTGTTCCCCCCCCACACTTAAAGCTGAGCAGTGTCCTCACTTGCTCAAAGATTAAAACATGGGTTTTTTTTATTTTTTTTATTTTTTTTAAAGGGGGGAATTAATCAAACAGACATAACACAGAAATTACTAAAACTAAAACTAAAACTAAAATTAAAAACTACAACTACTGATGAAATTAATGGGGGACTTACTTGTTTTATACACTGCACACAGGCCTTCCGCTGCATGCGGTGGGAACTCCTGACTGACCTTCTCCTTTCTTCTTATCCTTCTTCTCCTTTTTCACCTTTACTCCTCCTTGCTCAGTTGTGGTAGTTGTTGTTGTTTCAACAGATTCTTTTTCACCCGCACTAGCACCAAAGATCACTTGAAGTCTGCAACCCCCTCTTTTAGCTTCCTCCCACATCTTCATTGCTAATTCCGCGGGTTAAAATGCATTGGCTCATTGAGGTTCATCCGGGCTTTTTCCACCTCTCGGCTCTTTAGACGTTGCCGCGTCGTGGATGATCCTCCAATTCCAAAGAATCGTACCACGGGCTTGCTTCAAAAGGTGCTCTGCTAGTTTCTCGAGTGGCCTCCTCCATTGCTTCTTCTGATTTACCTTTTCCAACGCAGCTTCACGCTTCATTGGTATCTTGCATTTACGCAAGTTTGGTCTGCGACCTCTTTTCACCAGAGCGTTGTGACGTCTGCGCAGCGCTTTTTCAAAGAATAGCGGGAAAGGGTTTGTTCGAAACACTAGTGGCAACAAATGTTTGCACTAGTAGCGATGCGAGTTTCCACTGCAAAGACTTTGACCTTTCCTTTTATCGGGAGCTTTTGTCTTAGTGTTGTGGGGCTACAACTTCCTCTTTTCTCCACTCACTTGGGCTTGTTTTGACTCAGCAGCTAGCTCTTTCCTTTTCTTCCTTCCAAAAGGGTTGTATGTGAGTGCACTTTTCACTCTGGTTTTCTTGGGTGGGGAGATGGGTTGGGAATCTGGGTTGCTTCCTGTGTTTGTTGCCTCGACGCCGTCACCACCGGGTCCCCGCACTTTTTGGGGTGATGGTTGCTTTTGAGGTTCAGGTTGGGGTGGGGGTGGTTGTGTTATTGGCTGATCTTGAGCTTTGGATTGTGGAGTCTTAGGGGTGTTTTGGTCCTGGGTGGAGGGTTCTTGTGGTGAAGGTGGTTGTGCGGCTTGTGGGGATGGTGGTTTGGGGCTAGCTGGTTTGGATTTTGTTTGGGTTGGCTCTTTGTTTGTTTGGTCTGATGGGGATTCACTTACAGTCTTCTCACTTGAACTTCCTTTTTCCTCAGGGCTCTCCTCTTTCTCTTCTTCGCTAATTGCCTCCATGCTCACCTTTCTTGATTCATCTGCATCAAATCATCAGAATTAAAATCCTCTTCACTACTTACCTTCTTTTGCCTCTTTGCTGGGCTCTTTCTCTTTGGTGGGCTTTTTGCTCGCTTGGCCCTTTCTTTCTTCACGGCTCTTCTTTGGATTGTAGATAGAGGCACATCATCATCATTTTCTTCCTGCATCCAGTCAAGCAACACAGGTTCTTCAATCACTTTCTTTCCTATAGACATTTGGGCAAATACCTTCTTTTGCCACTCGAATTGCTCCTTGACAAATTTGGCCAGGGTGCTCTGCCTTTCCTCCAGACGTTGCAACGTCTGTGCATCAACAGAACTTGAAGCTCCAGCAGTTTTCACCCTAGGTTTGAATTTTGTTGAAAAGGGGCCTTGAGGTTGCTCCCTCAGCTCAGATGCTTCAATCTCTACTCCAGCCTCCATGCATAAATCAGTAATCATGCATGGGAAATACAAATACCCATCTTTTCTGTTCTTCCATTTGTTGAGTTCACGGTTGATCAATTTTCCAACCTCCACCTTGTCTCTTGACATGATTGCATCAATCACAATCAGTCTCTCTTTATCTACCATGAGGTGTGAGAGGTAGGAATTAAGCAGTGCCTTATGAAATGGAACCAAGTGTTGGCTTCATCACATAGGTACCTCTTCATGATTTTGAACTCACTTCCGTGTTCACCACTTCTCTCCCAGACAACACCTTCAACACAGATCCTTTCCTTGATTGCGTCCATTTTAGTCAGTCCATACATCTTTTGCTTGGTCTCCACAGCCTTTCCATAGTAACCTAGCCCAAAATAATCGTTGATCACTCTTACCCCAAACTTTACCTCCTCGCCTCGCACCTTTGAAACAATGGACGACTCTCCTTCAGTCTCTCAACGATTCCTTGTAAAAATCGTGAACCAAAGTAGCAATGTATTCCTTTCTCGTACACAACGAACTTCGCACCCAACAACGCGATTTGCGAGAAAAATCGATTGGGGCTTTCTTGACTAAAACCCTTTTACGGGAGTAGGGCTTTCTTTTTAGATGGATTTGGTGTTTCAGGATAGGGGCTGAAGATGAACTTAGTTCAATATTCTTGCCTTTCCTGGAGGATTTGGCGTGAGATTGCTTCACTTTTGTCATGGTGATTGCGCAGAAATTTCTTAGAAAGGAATGGGGATTTTTGGAGTTTTTAGGTTTTCTCGAGAAAGAGAGGAAAGATTGTGGTTTCGAGAGGAGATTAGAGAGAGGTTGCGGTGGTGGGATGATGGTGAATGGTGGGATTTTTATGGGAAGTGGTTATGGGAGTTGAGAAATGGTAGAGTGGAGTAATGGAGAAAAGTAACCGTTGATTAGACAAGTAGGGAAGGGAGATGACGTCATGGTCGGTTAACACGCTCGCTTACTGCGAGAGGAAATGATTTCTCACACGCCATCACTTACGCCTTTGACTTAATTTAAATTTGCCCTGCCTGCCCAGACGTGCCCACGTCTAGTGCATACTGAGAGGTTACGACGTCTACCACCTTTTACTTTCCATTTCTTCAACATTTATTCCTGCAAAACAAAAATTAAAAAGACACAAAAATTGTTGGTTAATTAAAAATCATTGGGTTGCCTCGCAAGAGCGCTTGCTTTAAGAGTCTTCAGCCAGACTTTTTCCATTTTAATTCAAGAATTGTTGAAGGACATTTGGATCTTGTCCCTTTCCACATGTTCTCCATGATACTGCTTCACACGTTGGCCATTAACTTTGAACATGGTGTTTGTCTTTTCATCAAATAGGTCCACAGCACCATGAGGGTAGATTTTCATTAATTTGAAAGGTCCTGACCACCTTGACTTTAGATTGCCTGGGAACAACTTTAGCCTTGAATTGAATAGCAATACCTGTTGCCCTTCTGTTAGTTCTCTCTTTTGAATTCTCTGATCATGCCACTTCTTGGTCTTTTCCTTGTACATTGCTGAGTTTTCATAAGCATGGTGTCTGAACTCTTCTAGTTCATTTAATTGCAGCAACCTCGCTTCACCAGCTTTTGCATGATCCAAATTTAATTGCTTCAATGCCCAGTAAGCCTTATGTTGGAGCTCAATTGGTAGGTGACAAGCCTTGCCATAGACTAGCTTGTAGGGGGACATGCCCAATGGTGTTTTGTATCTTTGCTCAGAGGCCCAAAGTGCATCATCCAAGTGTAGTGACCATTCCTTTCTGTAGGGACCAACCATTTTCTCCAAAAGATTCTTTTGATCTCTCTGTTAGATATTTCTCGCTGCCACTGGTTTGGGGATGATAGGTCAGTAGCACCTCAATGTTTCACTCCATACTTAGCCAAGAGGTTCTCAATTAACTTATTGCAGAAATGAGAGCCTTCATCACTGATTATGGCTCTTGGAGTACCAAATCTTGTGAATATATTCTTTTTAAGGAACTTGCTAACTGATTTGGCTTCATTGTTGGGTAATGCCACTGCTTCAACCCACTTTGACACGTAATCCACAACTACCAGAATATATAGATTTCCATGGGACATAGGAAATGGTCCCATGAAATCCATTCCCCATACATCAAACAACTCAACTTCCAGAATGTTTGTGAGAGGCATTTCTTGCTTACTTGATATATTTCCTGGTTCTGGCACTTATCACATCTCCTAACTAGCTCATGAGCATCTTTTAATAGCGTAGGCCAATAGTAGCCAGATTGTAGGACCTTTGCAGCTGTTCTGGTACCTCCAAAATGTCCACCATAAGGTGCTGAATGACATTGTTGCAGCACATGGAGTTGTTCTTCCTCAGCTAGACACCTTCTTAGTAACTGATCTGGACATAATTTGTACAAGTATGGCTCATCCCAGAAGTATTGCTTTATAGTGTGGAAGAATCTCTTCTTTTGTTGGTAGTTGAATCCTACAGGCACAATCTTGCTAACAAGAAAGTTAACTATATCAGCATACCATGGTGTATTAGTATCAGACGTTATAACGTTTGACGAATGTGTCATAGACGTGGTAACGTCTTCAACTATTGAAGCTACTGATAATAGTCTCTCATCAGGGAATTTTTCTTTTATCTCTTCTTCACCTGTACCTGCATCAACATTCTCAAGCCTAGAAAGATGATCGTGAACTTGGTTCTCCACCCCTTTTTGTCACGTATTTCCAAGTCAAATTCTTGGAGGAGGAGAACCCATCTAATAAGCCCGGCTTTGCATCTTTTTAGAGAAATTAAGTACTTAATGGCTGAATGATCGAAGATATACAACAACTTTTGCACCAACTAAGTAAGATCTAAACTTGTCAAAAGCAAATACAACGACCAAAAGCTCTTTTTTCATCCACAATATAATTTAATTGGGCATCATGTAAGTTTTTACTGGCATAATAAATAGAATGAAATTTTTTTCCATACCTTTGCCCCAATACAGCTCCTACATCATAATCACTTGCATCACACATCTACTCAAATGGCTTCATGACATTGTTCATCAAAGTTGAAGACGTTGTCACGTTGCAACAACAGACACAGGGGTTTTGAAATTTTTGAGAAATCCTTGATAAATCTTCTGTAAAACCCTGCATGTCCTAAGAAACTTCTGACTCCTTTGATAGTTGTTGGTGGAGGTAACTTGTCAATAACATCAATCTTTGCTCTGTCTACCTCTAACCCTTTCTTTGATATTCTGTGCCCCAACACTATTCCTTCTTGTACCATGAAATGGCATTTTTCCCAATTGAGAACTAGGTTGGTTTCTTCACATCTTATTAGGACTCCTTCCAAATTATCCAGGCATGCCTTATATGAATCTCCATAGACTGAGAAATCATCCATAAAGACCTCCATGGAATTCTCAATGAAATCAGAAAATAAGGCCATCATGCACCTTTGAAATGTTGCAGGAGCATTGCACAGCCCAAATGGCATCCTTCTGAAAGCAAAGGTACCATAGGGACAAGTGAATGTTGTCTTTTCTTGATCTTCAGGTGCTATGGCTATATGGTTGTAGCCTGAATAACCATCTAGGTAACAGTAGAAATCCTTGCCTGCGAGCCTGTCTAGCATCTGATCAATGAATGGAAGAGGGAAATGATCCTTCTTAGTTGCTTTGTTCAGCTTCCTATAGTCCATGCATATCCTCCAGCCCGTTACTGTCCTTGTTGGAATTAACTCATTCTTCTCATTTGTTACCACAAGAACTCCTCCTTTCTTTGGCACACACTCAGACGACTTACCGGGAGCTATCACTAATGGGATAAATGATTCCCGCATCCAACCACTTAATGATTTCTTTCTTTACCACCTCCTTCATTATTGGGTTCAATCTCCTCTGCCCTTCAATGCTATTCTTGGCATTTTCCTCCAAGACAATTCTGCATACAGATTGTGGACCTGATACCTTTGATGTCCGCCATTTGCCAACCAATTGCTTTTTATGTCTCTTCGTGTAGTAATGAGATCATTTTCCCCGCTTCTTGGGTGAGCTTGGAAGAGATGATCACAGTGTAGGAATCATTTTCCCCTAAAAGACATACTTTAAATGCTCGGGTAACACCTTTAGTTCCAAGGTAGGTGGTTCTTTGATGGAAGGCACATTCTTCTTAAGATTTGATTCCTCTTGCCCTAGAGATTCGTACCTCTTTGTCCAAGACTTTGGTGTGCGGGAGCTCGGGCGTGACCATCGCCTGCAATGCAGACGCTACAACGCCTGAGGAACAACTTCTTCCGCTAAAAACTCTTGCACTTCATCATTTCCTAGCATCTTCTCCAAATGATCATTATCTTTGTTGAATTGCTTTTGAACCATATGATCAATGGCAACTACATACGAGCATTCCTCTGAGTGCGGATCTGGGTATTTGAGTGCATTGAGGACGTTGAACTTGACTTCTTGGTCATTGACTCTCATGATTAATTCTCCTTTACGCACATCAATGATTGTCCTTCCAAAGAGCTAAGAATGGTCTTCCCGAAATGATGGGAACTTCTTTATCTGCATCAAAATCTAAAATAACAAAATCCACTGGAAACACAAACTTGTCAACCTTAATCAAAACATCTTCTAATATGCCCTCAGGATAAACTCTACTTTTATTAGCTAAAGTTAAACTTAAAGAAGTAGGTCTGGCAGTTCCTATACCAAGTTTGTCATAAATGGACTTGGGCATCAAGTTGATACTTGCTCCCAAATCACACAAAGCTTTTCCAATGTAAAAATCTCCAATGGAGCATGATATAGTAAAACTGCCAGGATCCTTGAGTTTTCTTGGAAGCTTATTCTGCATAATTAAGTTACATTCTTCAGTCAAAGCAACAGTTTCAAACTCCCCTAGCCTTCTTCTTTTGGTGATGATGTCTTTCAAGAACTTGGCATAGTTTGGCATCTGCTGTAAGGCTTCAACCAAAGGAAGGTTAATATGTAACTGCTTTAACATCTCCATGAACTTGCTGAACTGCTTGTCTTCATGAGCCTTTTTCAATATTTGAGGGTATGGTGGAGGAGGATACTCAGGTACAAGCCTAGGCACAGTCTTGATTCCTGGTTCAAAACTAGACGTCGTAACGTCTGGGTTAGACATCACAATGTCTGGAGTATCTTTCACACCACTTGAGCTTGCCTCTTTCCCTTTCTTTTTCTCTTTCTCGACCTTTCGCTTTTGCTTTTCCCCGTACTTCTTCCTCCACAGGCATAGTTGGTTCAGGATATTCAGTACCACTTCTTAAGGAAATTGCATTTACCTGTCCATTTACCCCATTATTACCATTAGGGTTGGATGATGATGGTGTTTCTTTTGTAGAAGGGAGAGATCCATTCTGCCTTTGAGTGAGAGCTGAAGCTATCTGTCCAATCTGATTTTCCAGAGTTTTGATTGAAGACTCATGAGTTTGCAAAGTTGTCTTACAATCACTTATGAAGCTTTTCATCATGGCCTCCAAATTGCTATTGTTGTTATTCTCGCACATACCGCCCTCTGTTGTTGTTGTTGGGGAAATCCTGGAGGTATTGCGGGAAGCAATGTTCTTTGGTATTCAAAGGCATTGTTGTTTCTCCAACCGAAATTTGGGTGATTTCTCCAATTTGAATTGTAAGAGTTGGAATAGGGACCGTTTCCTTTGTTCTGAGATACAAAGTTTACAGACTGAGGGTTGTAAGGACACTCTTCATACACATGCCCTTCTTCACAATAAACACATACTACTCCCCCAGAATGTGTGGGTTCTACTGCTGCAGCAGATGCTTCTCAGACGTGGCCACGCTTGAAGTACTCAAAGTTTTGATCATGTTGGTCAAGGTAGCCACTTGAGCGAGAAAAGAGCAATCCACTTCACTTATTTCATGGACACCGCCTTTCTTTCCAGGAGTAAATCTATCAGATGGCCAATGAGAGTTATGGGTAGCTATGTCATCAATAAGCTTGCATGCCTCAGAAAAGGACATGTTCAGAATGACACCACCTGATGAAGCATCAAGTATCATCCTAGTGGGTTGATCTAGACCATTGTAGAAAGTCTCCATTTGGATCACCACAGGAATGCCATGGTGTGGGCACATTCTTAGTAGTTCCTTCCACCTCTCCCAAGCTTCAAATAATGATTCCCCTTCCCTTTGTTTGAAGGAAGTGATATCATTCCTCGAACAGCATTTTTGTTGGGAGGGAAGTATTTTGCAAGAAACTTCTCAGCTAGCTCATCCCAAGTGTGAATTGAATTTGGCTCCAAGGAGTTCAACCAATTTTTGGCCTTATCCTTAAGAGAGCAGGGGAAGAGCTTCAGTCTAAAAGCATCATCTGAGACTCCAGGGATGATAAAGTTGCTGCACACATCCAGAAATTGCCTTAGGAGAGAATATGGATCTTCTTGAGGGAAACCTCCAAATTGCCTTGCGAGTTACTGCGGATTTGGAACATCATTGGCTTGAATTCGAAATGACCGGTATGGAGGGTTGGTCTTGCGATGCTGTTTGTAAATGAGCGAGGTTGAGCACGCAGCGTAGTCACGCGTAGGCTGTCCCCTGTCATTGACCATATCTTGTGGTCCCGCATTGATGAGTTCTTTGCCTTTGGTAGTGTTCATCATCAACAACTATTGTCTCTGTATGAGTTTGTGGTCCACGACCTTGTCCTCTACCTCCTCTTCGTGTATGTCCACCTCTAGAACCAGTGTTATGCTCGCACATGGTTGGGTGTTGTTCTTTGTTGTTGTTGCCTCCTTCTTAACCTTTGTTGTCTCCTTAGTTGTCCAGAAAGTTCTTTCGTGTTCGGATCAAACTTCAGTGTAGACTCACTCCTTGGCTCGGTTGAACTAGAGCTTGCGTTGGAACTAAACATACTGTTTATAACGCTCTACTGCTCAAACACGAAACAACAAACAACACAAGAAAATTCTTTCAACTTGTGTTCGAATACTTTTTGAACAATAAAAGTTACTACAATCCCCGGCAACGGCGCCAAATACTCGTTGCGTTCGTGTGGTATTCGCAAATATAGTGCAAGTATACACGTCGTACAAGTAATAGAGTGGTTTTAAGTAAGAGATCGTTCCCACGAGGATTGGTATACTTTTCAAAGTTCAAGTTTCAAAACACAAGAGAATCAAGTAACAAATCGGCAATATGAGTTGGTTTTAAAGCTAAAGATGTAGTTAAAACAAGTAAACAAAAGTTGGTTGTGAATATGGATGAGAGATGAGTTGAGTTGTTGCATGCAAGTAAATCCTTTCTAGCCAGACGTTATAACGTTTACACGTTTTGACGTTCAAATGTTATTTTGTATAGACGTGGCCACGTTTGAACGCTGTTGCAAAAAGAGCTATGCTTTTCAAAGACAAAACGCGTCGAGTTTCAAGTATAAGAGGTCCTATGTCTAGGTTCTAAATAGGCCCACTCTTGTATTTTAAGCACCCACAGCAATGTTCTATGAACTATTATCCGTTCTATGTCTAGACTTAGATAAAAATGCCTAAATGTCTTTAGTGCACCTTTTCGTTCATATAAATCTTTGAGTTCTTTTCATAGACCATGTCCATGCCTATGAATCTACCTATTTTAAGAGGCCAACCTCAAAACAAGATTGGAAATATTATCATGCAAAGATTTAAAACATGTAAGCGTCAATACTTCATAACATTTAACTAGAAATTCATTACATGCAAAACAACAACTCAACTACAAAGTGTTTAGCTCATGCTGAGCATCTTTACAGAATGATGAGGATTTAGAATCCAAATACCATACATAATAGAAAAGAAACTAAGTGCAAAAGATACACCTAAGTAGCTCTTCAACATGTACATTTGTATAGACGTTACAACGTCTCGAGCCTCACAAAGAATGCGAAAAATAAAACAAAGTTCAGAAAAGCAAAATACAGAAGTCTGTTTCCAGATCTTCTTTACAGAACTACTTCTGAGTGTTTAATGGAAAATATGGTGAAGGGATGAAGATGAAGTGTATGAAGTGTTTCTGAATGGGTATGTGTTTCGGTGCCTTGAGAGAGAGCTGAGCCTTCAATAAATAGCCTCCTTGCTCACGTGTGGTGATGTCACTTGCCCACCTACCAGTCTGCTTTCCTATCTTTTGCACGACAGCGTTAGTACTCACGGTGTATCTGCGTGTCAGTTCATGGGGAATAGAAGATCTTCTGACTTTTATATCTTTGACCATCATTACTAGCGCGCCAAAATGAAGATCTTTCACCCTTGCTCTGCTGCACTTCTATAGACGTGGTGAGGGACGTGGTAACGTTCAGCGGCTATTTCTGCACAAGCACAAAAAGCATCAAAACGCTCTCTCAGGGCACCATTTGGTGCCTAAATGCACGATTTATCTGTTTAACCTCTTATTCACTAAAAACTCGGAAATTAACATAAAACTAATTAATTATCCTTGTATTGCTAGAGAACTTGCGTGATTTATTCTTTGAATGAGTATAAATAACTCATATAAATATGAGTTATCAGTGAAGGCCAAACTATGAAAATCCAACCCATAGTTAGCATTGATTGCTAGAGAGTCGAACTCCACAGCCACTCCACGCACCTTGGAAATGAATTTTTGCTTGCCATCTTTAGGAGGGACGATCCCTTCGTAGAACTCGCGAATAACAGAGGGATAAAAGAACAGGGGTTGTTGAATCAGCTTTTGCCAACCTAATGCGGTCACAATAGATGTGAACGTAGCAGGAGTTCTTTTTACGTCAAACCCTAACTCAGCCCAAAAGTTCATATTCTGAAACTTCTCAGATGCACCTCCTTCCTGGTTCTTCGCATTTTTCCTGCGCATTTGGCTTGATTCTCCACGGCCAGGGTTCAATTGGTTCTTACCAGAGGATTTGAGAGCGCTTGATTTTGATCTTGCCATGGTAATTGAGATCGAGAGTGGGAGGGAATTGGTGGTTTTTGAGAGCGGTTTGAAATGGGGGAAGTTTCAGATTAGGGATTTTGGGAGAGTTGGTTACACTTGGATATAGAGAGCGTGGTGAGGGAACTGATGGGTGGGTGGTTATGAGTAGTGTGATGGGACGATTTTATGGGGAGACGGGCTTGGCGCTTTTAATTTAAAAGTAGCCGTTGGTTTAAGGGGTATGTGGACGGCTAGGATGGGGAATAGGGACATTTAATGACTTGGACTTGACAACCCACTGATGACGCACAGACCTTGGCACAATAACTGCTATTATTTTATTTTTCCTCAACTGCTACTCATTGCTGTAGCAACAATGCGGAAAGCATTGCTGCAGCATTGATTGCTGTCACACCCTCAAACTTTGAACTGCCAACTAATTTCTGCCAAAAAATGTATATAAAACAACAACAACAACATTTGGTTTATTAGTTTAAACTGCAGGTTGCCTCCCAAAGAGCGCTTGGTTTAAGAGTCCTCAGCCTGACTACCCCCCAAGTTAGAGAGAGGTCTTGCACATCAGTGGTGATTTTGCTTCTCACCACTGGTTCACCATAGTACTTCTTCACCCTTTGACCATTCACTTTGAAGCGTTGCTTTCTTTCATCACAATATAAATCCACAGCACCATGGGGATACACCTTCTCAATCTTGAAAGGACCAGACCACCTAGACTTGAGTTTTCCAGGGAACAACTTGAGTCTTGAATTAAATAGCAACACTTGGTCACCTTCCTGCAGCTCCCTTTTCTGGATTCTCTTGTCATGCCAAGCTTTGGTCTTGGCCTTGTACCATTCAGCACTCTAATAAGCAAAATGCCTCATTTCTTCTAACTCTTGATGAATTGTTGATTGTTCTTGATGAACCATTAGTGATGATTTGATGATTGATTTGGTGAATAAAACGTGTTTCTGGTGTTGATGATCTGAATTTTCTCGCACATTTCATTTATTGCCGCCTTGTCGCGCCTCGCTCATTCGCAGCTGCGATCGCGCTCAGCGCAAGCGCGCGCTATGACTGTGGCATGTTGGTTCTGTCTGTCGCGCCCGGCGCTCGAGCGCGAGTCACTTTTCTCTCACTGTTTTTTCTTCTTTGTTTTCCCACTGTTTTTCGCAGTTTTTAAAGGTGATGTTTTCTCCACAAAAATACGATGTTTCTTCCATTAAAAATATGAGGTTTCTTCTATTAAAAATGTGGTGTTTTCTCAAATTCTAACAGAACGTTTCCTCCATAAAAATGTGTTGTTTCCACTAATAAAAATGTGACGCTTTCCCCAATTCAAATGTAGTGTTTCCCACTTTGAAAATGTGGTGTCATTTTCCGAATTTAAAATACGATGTCCTCCAAATTAAGATGTGAGGTTTTATAAATTAAAACGGGATGCTTTTCTAAACTCTAAACGTGTTGTTACCCAAATTTCAAAGGTGACATGTGTGGTGATGATGTAATATGAATTATGATGACTTGTGACGAATATACTCTATGAGTATGATTATGGTGATGATGTAACTTTGATTATGATTACTTGTGGATTAATATACTCTATGAGTATGATTATGGTGATGATGTAACTTTGAATTATGATGACTTGTGGACGAATATACTCTATGAGTATGATTATGGTGATGATGTAACCTGAATTATGATGACTTGTGACGAATATACTCTATGAGTATGATTATAATGACGCCAGTGTAATGTGATTGCGATGAATACACTCTATAAGTGTTTTATGACGAATTGCACATGTGTCCATAGAGTCTCATAGCATGTGCATAATGTGACGAATAGGCTTCGGCCTCTTGCGATTTAATAGGCTTAGGCCTCTTATTGATGACGGTGTGCCCTAGTGGTTTATTGTAGGCGATTATGGTACCATCATGCATATACCAGTGTGGGTTGCATTTACATGCATATTCATGATCGTGACTTGTTGCTGTCGTGTTTTGAGTTGGTGTTTGACGATGATGATATGGTGATGATAATGATGTTGTATGATTGTTTATCTTCATTACTCGCTATGTGCTTGATTATGTTTTGTTGAAATTCTCACCCCTTCTGCTTGGAATGTTGCTCTTTTGTGGCAACGCTGCAGGTAACCGCGAGTGAAGGTCTTGCTGCCTTCTGTAACACCCCAAAATAATTCAATTAATTAACTTAGTTGAGTTATTAAGGGTTTGCAACATTTTACTTTTAAGTCAAGTAATTAATTAAGTGAAGGTTAAGCATGTGTTGCATTTTAGAAAAAGGTCTAAGTTAGGGAAGGGTGTGGGTAGAGGAAGCCCACGGCCTAATAAGGCCAAGGCCTCATTTAAGTCCCTTAGGACATATTAATTGGTGACTTCGTAGGAGACCACTTACCTTGTTTTCCAAAAATAGTTAAGTTACCAAATTGAGAAAGTAGAGAGAGAAGTGAGACTTAGAGAGAAGGAAGAGAACCAGAAGGGAAGAAGGAAGAGAACCAAGTGAGAACCGAAATAAAAAAGGAAGAGTGAGTGAGTGAATCTTGAAGGATTCCTAGAAGAGCTAGTGAAGAGGGTGTGTCTACGGTTGAAATCAGGTTAGGGGGCTCTTTTAATCCTTGTAATGTCTTGTGTTTGTTAGTGTTTTGGTGTGAGTGGTTCTGATCACCTTGCATGTGTGTTTTATGTGTTGTTCATACCATGTTTGCTGTGTTTTTGCTCTTTCTTTGTGATTTGTGGTGAGGAACGATGGTGGATCGGTTGGGAAAGAGAGAGGAGTGTAACACTCTCTCTGTTCTGTGTGGTATGAAGAGAGCATTGCATGGTGAGGCATCAGAGTGTGAATCAGTGTAGTGTGAAGAGAATGAGCTTGCATGTAGAGATAGGGAGAGGATCGGAGCCAATGGAGTGAGTATCCGAGTGTGCATGAGTGTGGTGAGCTGGAAATGGGTTGCATGTTGGGTTTAAGTAAAGAAACAGAGTAAACCGAGTACATTTCAGCTTAGAATGAGAGAAACCGAGTTGAGGGAAGTCAACGCTAGAGTGTCTTAGTGATTGAGAGTCTGATGGTGAGTTTGAGGGAGAGTATGTGCCTAAACACCATTAGCGAAGGGTAGGGACGCTTAAACCGAAGTGTAGGTGTTTCGCCTTAAGGTTACCGAGGTGTAGAGGGAGTGAACCGAGGTGTAGAGGTAGTGAACCGAGGTCTTCAAGCCGAGGTAGCGTCACCGAGGTGAAACGCCCAAATGTCTAAGTGTATGTGAACTGAACCAGGGAATACTGAGAAGTGAATTCCCATGACTTAGACGATTTTAGTGTGCGGAGTGCGAATGGCGTGAGCGCGCTGCAAGTGAGAGGGTTTGAGTGTAACATGCCGAGGTGCCAAAGCCGAGCTAGGTGCCGAGGTGATGTAGAATGCCGAGGTAGTAGCCGAGGTACACACATAGTGTGCCGAGGTGATGTTAGGCGCCAATGTTGCCTATCACATTGTGGGGCGCCACTTTGTGAGTGCTATTTAGCACCAAATGTGCATAAGTAAGGGGAGCGATTAAGTCCAATTTGGTCCTTAGGTGACATTTTGGTCCCTAAGTGTCGTTGCGGTCCTCGGTGTGACAATTAGTCCACCATGGAGTGCCGAGGTGATTGAGAGGTCGGTTGTAGGTCCTGTGGGTGATTCTCTACCGGTGTAGTAGGTCGACCCTTAGCACCTGTGATGATGTCTAGATGGTGTGTAGACGTCGGTGTGAGCGACGGAGTAGAACGGCGTGGCAGTAACGACGGTGAACGAGCGGTGTAAGCATTCACATGCGTTATGATTGATTGGTGTGTGATTGCATTTGTCATGAAGTCACATGTTCATGTGCATATAACGACGGAGGAGGTTTCGACCTCGGATGTGGTAGGACTTCGGTCTCCATATCAAAATAACGACGGAGTAACGACGGAGAGCCGATAGGCTAAATAACAATGGTGGAGGTACCTCATTGCATAATGCCCTGTGGTTGGGTTGCATACATGCATACATTTCATAATTTAATGTGTTATGAGCTGATTGATAATTGTTGTGATTGTTTGAACTATCGGTGAGTGTTGTTTTAGCTGAACCGAGGTGCTTTAGTGCTATCTCTAACCTTAAGCTTTCTTCACATTATATTACTTGTGTTAAGAAACATCATGAGTGATGGTTGTGCCTAGCTCAAGTCGGTTGTGTCTGCTCTGGTCATGTAACACTGGGTTGGGGCCGAGTAGATTTTAGTGCTTTTTATGCCTATCTTGTGTATTTTATGATAGATAGTCTTTTGAACTAAAACTATCACATTTTGTTGTAACTTGTACTATGTATTATGACTTGATGTTTCTTGGCCGAGGTGCCTTATATGTCTTCTTGCCGAGGTGCCTTATCTTTGTGGGCTTAGACCACTTTTGCCGATGTGATGCGCATGATCAATGCTTAGTATAATCTTTGTGCAATTGTTTGAACTTAATTGAAAATTGCATTTTCCTTTTTAAATCATCAAATGTAGCCCTCCTTTGAGTGGAATTTTGAAACTCTGATTTTAATTTAGTAGATCGAATTGATTAGATAAGGGGGTGTTACATTGTTGGTATCGAGCAGCAGACCTCTCTTAGTACGGGTGTGGTTCGGGGACGAACCAAGCGGAAGCTGGTTGGGCATGTGACATCCGGGCCGACGAGGGCGGGAGTGATCGTCGGTGCCCAAAAAGGTGGCATGGCAAAGAGCGGCTCTGGCGCCTTCAAAGCGAAGGGACGCGTGAATGAACCGAATACGCACCGGAATGAGAGGGATCCTGAGGCTGTGCAGGTATGGGACTGTACAGTTGAAGGAAGCCTTAAAAGAATTGATTTGGACTACTTATACTAACAAGATGCATCTTCTTTTCGGAGCCCATCCCATAAGAACTCCATAGTTAAGCGTGCTTAGCTTGGAGTAGTAGTGGGATGGGTGACCTTCTGGGAAGTTTTCCGGAAAGCATGCAAGTGAGGACAAAACATGCTGAAAAGACTCGTGTTGGTTCGTGGGGCGATCAACGATTCTAGAAGCGATGCAGGATGTTACACCTTCTGTGTTAGCTATTGGGCTGTCTGTCGAGTCGCTCTCTGATACCGTACCACCTAGGGGGCGTAGTTGACGTTTATTAGTTATTGATTAATTGTTTAATGACTATGTTGAGAATATAAAATATGTTTGAGGGGCTTAGTGAGCTATTATTTTATTCCGCTGTGAAATGTTGATCTTATGAGGTTTAATTTTTATGACGGTGGTTTTACTGCACAAACTTTAATGAGTGCAAATGATGAGTTTTTATGACGAGGTAGCATTTCTTTTCTACCAATTAAATTAATACTTTTGAAAAGGAAATTACTCTGATAATGACGTGTAAATTGAGGGGTAGAAAAAGGGTGTTACAATAGGGTTTAGCATCCTCTGTCCTTCAACACTATTTTAGCACCTTCATCAAGAATGATTTTGTGCATACAGATAGTAGGACTAATCCCTTTTATGTCAGCCATTTGCCACCCAATTGCCTTCTTATGCCTCTTTTGGGTAGTAATGATATCATGCTCTTGACGTTTTGAGAAGTCAGAAGCAATGATCACAGGCAATGTATCATTTTCCCCTAAGTAGGCATATTTGAGATGCTTTGGCAATTCCTTCAATTCCATATCAAGGGGTTTCTCTATGGAAGGCACATTCCTCTTGAGATTAGAATCTTCAAGATCAAGAGGTTCATATTGTTTAGTCCAAATTTCCTTGACAGTAGCCTCCTCATGCAACAATCCTTCATCCACAAGTTCACTTTTATCCACTTGAGAAAGAGCTTTCACCAAGTGATCATTTTGCTTGTTGAACTGCTTCTGTACTACAGAGTCTAGAGATACTGTGGATATCTTGTGTTGTAGGTTAAGTTTTGATGACAAAGTGACAAATGGAATTTGTAACACCCAAAATAATTTAATTAATTATTTGATTAAATTATTTAAGTGTTACATTATTATTACTTAGTTAAAGTTATTAATATAATGTTTTATTTTAATAAAGGGAGTAGTAATCGGTAACTACAGGGTGGTAAGAAGCGGCCCAAGCGCCCAAGCCCATTGAATTAGGCTCCTAGGTGCAAGGGTTTGAGACAAGTGTCTCATTTTGTGAAAGAAAGGAAAGAAAGAAATGCAAGAGAGAGAAGAGAGAATCGCGAGAGAGTGAGAAGAGAAAGAAGGGTACGATCGTGAGCAAGGAAGGAAGAGGAAGAAGGAGTCTTTGTTGCTGTGGTTACTTTGGTGCTTCATAGAGATCACTTTGTCTTCAAAAAACTTAAGGTAAGGGTGGGTCTTACCTTATAATAGGGTTTATAATGGGATGTATGTGGGTTGTAGGATTTATATTGATCTCATTGTGATTTCCCTGTTGTTTTTGATGTATGATGGTATGTATGATGAATTGATGCTCTATGTGGTTGTTGAAAAGTATATGACTTGTTAGGCGTATGTGATTGATTTGATTGTCTCCGGATGATCCTGTGTAATTGTAATAGGCCAAGAATCAATTGTTTTACTCCAAAATGAAGCTTGAAATCGATTCTGAGCTCTACACCAGGAGCTAGGAATCGATTTCCCTTTTTAAAATAGAAGCAAGGAATCGATTTCCCTCTTGAAAATAGAAGAAAGGAATCGATTTCCCTCTTTAAAATAGAAGCAAGGAATCGATTTCCCTCTTTAAAATAGAAGCAAGGAATCGATTTCCCTCTTGAAATAGAAGAAAGGAATTGATTTCCCTCTTGAAAATAGAAGAAAGGAATCGATTTCCCTCTTTAAAATAGAAGCAAGGAATCGATTTCCATCTTTAAAATAGAAGCAAGGAATCGATTTCCCTCTTTAAAATGAAAGCCATGAATCGATTCCCTCTTTGAAAATGAAAGCCATGAATCGATTCCCCTTTTTAAAAACAAGAAGCCATGAATTGATTTCTCTTTTAAAAACAACAAGGCATAAATCGATTGTTAGCTTTAAAACTACCAGTCATGAATCGATTTTGTGCTTGTCAATATTTTCCTAACTTATTTAGCATGTGTTTACAAATGTTAGGCTAATGGGCGCCACTTTGTACTGTTTGGCTGTTTTGGCGCCTGTTGTTGCCGGTTTGTGTTTTATGTGCTATTTGGTGCTGTGGGCTGATGTTAGCAAATTCTTATGTTGCCAATGTTGTTGTTAAATGATGATGTTGTTGATGATGGGCTTAATGCCAAAGTGACGATGATGTGATAGATGATGTGATGATGTGGACATTATATTTGTTGATTGTTCATGAAGTCACATGCATACATAAGGCTGCGGTCTCGACGATATAAGGTCGCGGGGTCTCGACGATTTTAAGGTCATGGGTCTCGACGATATGCCCAATTGGCAATAATAAGTGACGATGATGGTACCGCACGCATACTTGCACTTCATACATTCATGCTCATCATTGATAAATATTATTTTGGTTTGTGAGTAATATGACTGTGTGGCAAATATATATAGGTATAAATTGTGAAAGTTGTCATATATAAATATATAGATGTACACATATATGTATGTATTGCTGTGATTGGTATAGTTCTATGCTCTAGCATACTGCTTATTATAAGCTTTATTATACGGCTTAGACTCACCCTTTGTTGTTCATTACTACATGTAACCGTGAGTGAAGGCTTGTTTTCCTTCATATCCTGAGTCGGTCTTATGCTCTGATACGTAACACTCAGGGGATGGGCGTTAGATTTTATTTGTTTGGCTGTTGAATAATTTTTATTGAGGATATTATGTTATTGTTGAGACTGTGATTTGATTTTATGAGATTTCATTTTATTTTGCTGCGAGATGTATAAGTTCCTGTTATGTGACCTGAATTAATGTATTTTTGAGGATTCCATCCCACTTGCTATGTGTTACGTATTATATTGATTTATAAGATAATTTGTTATTATGTTATCGTTGTTTGATAGAAAATGCTCAAAGCACATGACTGAAGATATGACAAAGCTCTTAACACTCACCCCCAGAAAAAGTGGTCATGTGACTTGTGATAACAAGAATAGAGGAAGAATCTTCGATGATGGTAAGATTGGTAAAGACTTATCCACCTTTATTGATGATCGTACCTTGACCAATGAAGTGATGAAGTGTTTGTTGTTTCGTCAAATGGGCCGGTCGTTGAATGAGTGAAAGGACCGGTCCTGGCTTCACGCGTTGAGCACCTCGGGTGGTACCTGCAAAGACACTCCGACGATCTAGTGAGAGGTCGCTCGGGCAGATAGCACAAGGTTAGAGAACGTACCTGACGCCATATGCGAATGGCGTATATATACTGCGAGGTCCGACCGTTTTGCGGAGATTTCGGCCGGCGAGAATTGCGCTCCAAGCAGCGTGTTGTCGGGCCGACAGAGTTGGGCCGCAGCCCGCCCGCCTGCTTGGCGCTTCTCGTATTTGGCCGATACACCCAGAACGAGTTGCCCCCAAGCCTAGGTCGCTAAGAGCGGCCGAGGCTTGAATCGATGCCCCCAGTGGAGTGAAGTTATTTTGACGAAGCGGACGCGGCCGTTGCTTTCTTGATGGGACGCCACCGCCGCAATCACGCCACAGGCCGTCGCGACGCGACGGTTGGTCTTTACTGACATTTAAGACATGACGTTTGGTGTTTCCGAGGTTGTCCGGAGACAACCATTGGCGAGAAGATGAAACGTTGCGACGCTTCGCCTCCGGTCCCCCGCGCCATGGGTCCGTACTATAAATAGCCCTTCACCGAGGTCATTTCTCACACTTTCACGACCGCTCACAATGACCGACTTCGTCTTCCACCGACTTGCATCTCGAAGCCGCTTCGCTTACTCGCGACCGATCCACAAAGATCTATTCAAGGTATGGGTCGATCTCTACTTTTACTTTCCAAACTTGAGTTTTTCTTTGAAAGTATTTCGTGCTTTTCCACGCCTTGTGATAGGGGTGTCGGTCGGGGATGGCCAAGTCGCCCCCTCTCATGAGTAATCTGCTCGATCGACCTGACTCGATCCCTTTATCACAAGTGTTTTTGCATGCCACGTGACGAAGTTGACCGCCGTATCCCCGTAAACCGTCCCGATCTTTTGCTACACACATGTCGAGGTAGGCGAGCCCAATCCCCATGAGGAGGAGTCTAAGTCGCCTTGGGCGACAAAGCTTCCGGTTCTTCAAGCAGTTCTAGCAGTACGAGCTCGAGTTCCCACTCTTCTGGTCGAGGATCGGCTAACTCGAAGAGTTCTGGTTCTAGGCCCGTTCATTCTGATAAGCGGCCGCGCAACACCCCACCACCGGAGAACATCATATCTCGAGCTGAAGGAGAGGAAGGAGATGTTGATGTGGTGATCATTGACGACGACGGCGCGCGAGTGCCGCCCCGGGTCCATGCGACGAAGAGATGGTGGAGGCGAAGGTGGCCGAAATGAAGAAGTCCACGAGGAAGAAGTGGTTCAGCCCGCAGCTAGTTACTCTGGTCTAGAGGTAAACATCGGAGGATCGAACGAAGGGTCGGCCGGAGTTCATGCAGACGTAGCCCGAGATGTATCTGACATGTCTTGGGTATCAGAAACCCTTCGCTCACACATAGGAGTATCATTATCGCCGGCCATGTTGCCTTGCCCGACTGCGGGAGCCGCTTCGACGAGTTGCGGCCGGAGGGTGAGAGGCATGAAAGACGGAGAAAACATTGCAACTTACTCGCCAACCTTAAGTTCACGATGTATCGGCTCGTGTTCGAGAGGATGAATATCACCCTCCTTTTATCGAATTTCAACGTGGACGCCTGCGTCACATCGAGTCGCCTTCTCAACTCCACCCTAACGCATGGGCGTTTCTCAAAACTTTTGAAGTTCTTTTGACTAAATTGAGTCGGCCGTGTCGATCATGCCGTTTTTACTTTCTTTCTTTGGTAGCCGGCTCGGGAGAAGGCTAATAAAGAGAAGAGGAGCAGTCTCCCTTTAAGATGCGAAAAACTCATCATCCGCTTCTTCAAAGCATACCAAGAATCATTGGGAGCGGCCCGAGAAGTCAAGATTTTTGGATTGTTCCCACCGAGGAGGCGGTAAGGCCATATCGAGGTCCAACCGGACGGAATGCTTGGTCCCCTTACTTCCCAATCATGTGGAACGAGGCTCACTTCGCAGAGGCCAGCGATTACATTTACTCTGTCAAGGACTCGGGTGAGGCCGACTGAATCCCTAGAGATGATCAAGGCGTTAGCGAGCATGATGCGTCCAGACCTAAGGGCGACATACCTTGTCGTCCCTTTGTCTTGCTCGAGGGTTAGGATCTGGAGGCCGAGATCGGTTTGCTTTTGAACTTTGCCTTTATATTTTTGTTTGTGAATCTTTTCTTCTAACTCATAATTCGTTATTTTGCGTAAAGAATGGCCGTAAGAACCGGGAGGTGCTCGAGTCGGGCTTTGAAACTCGCTACCATTCCAGGGGCCAAGAAATATGAAGGACCTCGCCAAGGATGTTCTGAATCGCCCTCAAAGGTGCCCCCACTCCCAAGAGCCAAAAGAAAAAGCCACTGTTCGGCTGCCCTCGTCAGATCGACGATCGCTCCGCAGCGGTAAGGCTCGACGCACCAAACATGGATTCCGCTAAGGCCGACCTCCCTATTCTCTCGCCGAGGGTTTAGGGCAGGTCGAACTCGAGTGGTTCAGAAGAAGCCAATGGAGGTTTGTGGCTTCTCTCGCTGGGAATAGATAAAATCATGACCGAGAGCTTGGGGCGAAGTCAAGGTACTTTACTTTCTCATCATTATTTCTTTTGCTTTAAATCGACCGACTAATAGCCGGACGATCTCTGTTTTGCGGGGGCTCGTCTTTGATAAGAAGAAGGCTTTGGCCGAGGCGCAACAGAGGTACGACAAGCTTGTCCAAGCCAAGAAAGACGCTCTTCGAATGGGTGAGGAGGACCGCCAAACTCTCCAGCGAACAAGGAACTTGGCCGCCGTGTGACCACTCTGAAAACCGACGTTGAATCCCTGTAGAAGGATAAGGCCAGCCGTGGAGGTCGAAAATGCCGAAATGGCAAAAGATCCAAATGGTGGCCTGTGCCGGGTAGGGGAGGCGCGATCGAGCGCTTCTACAACGCTCTTGCTCAGCGCGAGCATCAATGCGATCGAAGATCAACTTTGATGAGAAGATGATAAATCCTCGCCCATTATGTGGCGGACAACAAGATCATGCTTTGCTGAGCAAGTCGATGAACAGGAAATGTTGTTCGCCTGACTTTAGTTCTCTTACGAAGCCCGCTGCGAAGCGGTGTAATTTTTGTAATTGTTTAACTTGCCTTCGCACAACAATTTTCCCCGCCTCGTGCGATTTTCGCTAATGGGCGCTCGGCCGATCAAGGCGTCCCTTGTTTGTAATGACAATTTCTTTTCATTTAATTTGTTTGTTTACTTGAATCGATTGTTTCGCATCTATTTTTCAAAGTTTACGAACTTTAGATTTAGGTCGCTCGGCATTTCTTACCCGATAAACGGTGCCCACTTGGTGACGCTGATTGGGCCATTCGATGGCACTCGATTGGGTCAACTTCGGTGACCTTCTTTTGGGCCAACTTCGGTGGCGCTCAATACGGTCGCTTCGACGACCTAACGCTTGTGGGTTATTACTTAACCTCGGGGCCATTTCGATGGCACTCGATTGAGCCATTTTGATGGCACCGGTTGGGATCATTTCGATGATCACTCGAGGTAGGTCGCTTCGACGGCTGCTTACGATGGGTTATTACTTAACCCTTGGGCCATTTTCGATGGCGCTGCTCGAGTCAACTCGGTGATCGTCATCCGTGCGGCTCCATGCTCGGCGCACACGCCATGAATCGATTCGACGACCAAGTTTCGGGGTTATCTAACCTCGGGCCATTTCGATGGTTTCTCGGCGTAGATCGTTTCGACGATCCGATCAAGTTGATAAATCTTCGACGCTCCTTTGCCACGGGCAATCTTGAGCGACCGGTCATACATTCTTGCGAAAGTAAAGAACACATCATTTTCTAAAGGTCGCCTCAGTAAAAACCCAATGGGAAAAAGCGCTGCCGCTTTTCATTTATAGGTTCGGTGCTCATTACATTCAAATCGCTTCATTACATTCAAACGTAATATTTTCTCGAGTTTCTCTCTCGCATTCCATGTTCGGGGATAGTCGCCCCATCCATGGTTTCCACTCGTAAGCCCCTTTCCGCCTTTTTGATGACCCCGTATGGACCTTCCCAATTTGGTGCGCTTCCTCGGCGCGCATTCTTGTTTCCTACGCCGGCCCGTCTTAGAACGAGCCGACCGATCGTGAAGTCTCTCTTTTTGCACGCGAGTATTGTATCCGGCCGCGACCTTCCTCGCTTGATCAATTGCTCTCTTAGTGACGCTTGGGCGCGCAGCTCTTCAATTAGGTCCAATTCTTCTCGAATAGCTCTGGCCGTTGTCAACCACCGTAGGGGATTTGAGGTTCTCCAATTCGGGCCACCCATTTCTATGGGTATCACAAAGATCGATCCCATATACCGATCGAAGGGGACTCCCGGCCGTTGAGCGAGGGTTGTCCAGTAAGCCCATAGAACGGATCGCGACTCTTCGACCCGCCTTTTCGCTTCATCGAAGTCTTCGCCTAAAACCTCGTAGGATAACTCGCTGGCGCCTGACTGGCCGTTTGTCCGAGGGTGCTCGACCGAGGTGAAACGCCGTTTCACCCCTAATTCGCCAACATTTCTCTCAACCTTTTGTCCGCGAATCGGGTGCCGTTGTCGCTTATCACCGCCGAGGATCCCAAAACAGGCCAACACACACCGTACCAAGAATTTGCTTACTTTCGCCGAGGTGATGGTTGCAAGAGGCTCGGCCTCGATCCACTTTGTAAAATAATCTACCGCCACGATCAAGAACTTGAACTGGCCTGGAGCAGGTGGAAACGGGCCTAGCAGATCCATGCCCCACCAAGCGAACGACCAAGGTGAGACTAGACTTTGTAACTCTGTGGAAGGTGCAATGTGGACATCGGCATGTACTTGGCATTTCTTGCATTTCAACGAGCTTCTTGGCATCCTCGCCCATGGTCGGGCCAATAATAGCCGCCCCGAGCCTTCTTAGCTATGGAACGAGCGCCTTGGTGACTTCCACAAACACCTTCATGAATGTCCTCAAAGACATGGTCGGCCGGCCACCGACGTAAGACACCTTAACAATGGAGAGGAGAATCCTCTTCTGTAAAACTTTCCTTCTATTACCGAATACTTGGTCGCTCTAAGTCTGACCAACTTTGCTTGCTTTGGATCGCTCGGTTCTTCCCCTTCAACAATGTATCTCGTGATAGGGGCGATCCAATCAACTCGTGATTGACACGTAACGCCAACGATCGACTTGGCTTGGTCGACACGCTCGGCGGTTTAGAGTCTCCCGAATCAAACTTCGTGATTCCCGGGGTCTTCGTGATTTGCAAGTTTCGATAGAATGTCCGCTCGAACATTTTCGGTCCGAGGCACATGAGTCACTTCACCGGTCGAATCGCTGAGAAGCTCTCTTACTCGTTAGGTAATTCTTCAAAGACGCCGCCCTTAGCATCATATAATTCTTTGATCCGAGAGACAACAAGCAAGAGTCCGATCGAAGTTCAACTCGGTCGACATTGAAGTCCTCGGCGAGCCGCAGTCGGCTATGCACGCCTCATACTCGACCCGATTGTTCGATGTATGGAAAGCGAAAGTCAAAGACACCTCCACGTAGCCCTTCGGAATTTTCTAGTATTAGGCCGCTCCACTTCCTTTCTTTGTTGGACGACCCGCTTTACGTGCAAGATCCGTGTCGTCTCACCTTGATCTTCCGGGATAGGAGTCATTTCAATATAAAGTCGGCTAACACCCTGCTTTTGCGGCGATCTAGATTCAAATTTAATGCCAAATTCATCGAGCTCCACCGCCCACTTTATCATTCGTCCCGCTGTCCTACGATGAAGGACTTGCTCGATTGGTGATCGGTCCTTACCACGACACTGGTGGGCCACAAAGTAGGGTCTCAATCTTCGAGCGAAGAATCGAGGCAAAGAGCAAACTTCTATTTTTACGTACCTCACTCGGGCCTTCGCAAAGACTTTACTAATAAAGTAGACCGGATTTTGTTTCGGATCGCATTCTTCGACCAACACAAATACGAACTTCTTCCGTTATAGCCAAGTACAGGTATAGCGTCTCGCCCGGCAGCGGCTTAGTAATAATTGGCGGATTGGTCAAAGCTTGCTTCAATTCATCCAATGCACGCTGGCATTGGTCGGTCCATTCAAAATCTACATTTTTCTTGAGGAGTTTAAACATGCAAATGACTTGCGGCCGCTTTGGGAATGAACCTGGATAGAGCGGCTACCATGCCATTCAGCTGTTGTATTTCTTTTTTAGTTGTGGGCGGCCTCATATCGGCGACCGCCCTACATTTCTCAGGGTTTGCTTCATCCTCTTTCGCTTAAGTGGAAGCCCAAAAATCATCGGCCACCCCAAAGGTACAATTTTCAGATTCATCGAGTGAATTCTTCCTCGCTTCTCAAAGATTTCCTCGTGTCGTTCACATGATCCGGATCGGTCACACTTTTGATGATCATGTCGCCCAAGTACACCTCTCGAGATTCGACCGACCGCCTCTTGAAAATTTTGTTCATCATCCGCCGGTAGGTCGCTCTCTAGCGTTCTTTGGCCGAAAGGCATCACCTTGTATCTTGAAAATTCCCCGATCGTCATGAAGGCCGCTCTTGTGTCGATCGGGTGGATACATCGTGATCTCGATTGTATCCCGAGTAAGCGTCCAAAAAAGACAATAATTTGTAGCCCGAGGCACCATCGACCAATTTGTCAATGTTGGGCACGGGGAAGGCATCCTTCGGGCATGCCTTATTTAGGTCGGTGTAGTCTACACACATTCTCCATTTGCCATTCTTCTTTTTAACCAACACGACATTGGATAGCCAGGTCGTGTACTTGATCTCTTCTATGAAATTGGCCTTTATGAGGTCCTCAACGACCTTTGCAATGGCTTGAGATTTTTCCTCGTTCGAGTACGTCTTCTTTGAGCGACCGCTTGACGACCCCTTCATCGACTGAAAGTTGATGGCAGGCTACTTCGATAGGAATGCCGGGCATGTCTGATGCCTGCCATGCGAACAGGTCAGCATAGTCTCTCAAACATTGCACAAGGTCTTGCTTTACTTGCTCTGGTAGGTCGCTACCGAGCTTAACTATCTTTGTTGGGTCGTCTCCCAACTGCACATCTATTAGTTCTCCATGAGGTTCTGGCCTTTTCAACTTCGTTTTTCGGCTCTCGCTAAGTCATCATCATTATCCTCCGGGTCACCGTGCGGATCATACCGAGCATCCAAATCGGTGACGTTGACTTGATGGCCTTCACCATTAGCTTCAACGTTTGGGCCAAGGTCTACCTCATAGCAAATTTGCTGATACAGATCGTGGCATCGTCTTGCCGCCTCTAGGTCGGCCGCCGTGGTAACTACACCGGTCGTCTTTGCCGTGAGAATTTCATCTTCGTGATGTACTTTGCTGACGCCACGGCCTCTAGCTTGCCCGTGGTCGGCCTACCAATGATACACCGATAGCATGATTTGAGGGGGAGTACGAGGAACGCCGTATGGACCGCCCCGCATAAAAGTGCTATCTCCGGTTGTCGCCACCAAATGTGACCATGAGCTCGATTGTTCCCACCGGGTAGGTGATCGCTCCATTGAAGCCCGTTAGGAGTAGGCTCGGCACCGGGAATTATCTCGCTCCGCTCAACCTTGATCTTGTCAATCAAGCCTTCAAACATGATGTCGGCCGAGCTACCCCAGTCGACTAGAATTCTTTGAACTTCGTATTGGCCATAATCGCTCTCGATTACCAACGGGACATAAATCGTTTCTTTGCCATCGTGTAGTGTCGCTATCTCCAAACGAGATGGGGTCTATTCGAGACCGGTGGGGCTGTTGATGTTGAACCGACCATCAAGAGCTCGCCCCATTTTCTTTTGTGGCTTTATTTGATTCTCTACGGTCCAACGGGTTTCCACCGTGAATGACCATTGCAACGCTATGCGACCTCTCGACCGTGGAGCGTCTCGATCTTCGAGACCGGTCTTTGTCTTGGCGCGCTGACACAACTAGAGCGCCTTTCCTCTGTCCGATCGGTTTCTTTTTCTTCTCTTGAGGTCGGCCGCCTTCCTCCGACCTCACATACATGTTAGTATCATGACCCTTGCTCTTGTGGTAACGGAGTACCTTTTAGCCTGGCCGTGCCCCTTCTTGAGCACGAGTGGATCGGGCCGCTTTACTCCCACAAATTCATTATTTTGGCACTCGCTATAGATCTTTGCAATAGAGGTGATTAGCCGAGTGCGATGATCGAACTTCTTATCTCGAAAGTCAGACCGATTGTCGCGGCGACCTTCATGCCCTTTGGCCCGCTTTATCGCTTTTCTTCTTTAGGTCGTGGCACGGACGGCCTTTCTTGCTGCTAAGGTTTCTTCATACGCCATATGGACGTTCGCCCTTGTTAGGAAATAACTAAGATCCTGATAATGGTTAAGAGTGAATTCTTCTACGAACCGATGGTCCGGTCGAATACCACGCTTCAGATATTTTAACTTGTCCTTGTCTGACAAGTCACGAACGGACTCAGCCTCGGTGTTAAACCGGTCGATGTATCTCGTCTCGCCTCGTTATCGCCTGAACAAATGAATCCGGGTATTCTTCATACCGATATTGGCGTGTTGGCGGTGTAGTGAGATAAAAAGATTCTCGATCAGTGTCGTCCCACGAGGAGATGGAATTGGGTCGCAGAGACTCCCACCATTCCAATGCTCGGCCGCCCAACGATCGGGGAAAAAGCCTCGCATTTCATGGTCGGTCCCAATTCCCTATAACAAAGAGTAATTATTGAAGTAACAGAGATGTTTGTGCGGATCCCCTCGGTGCGTCAAACTTGTTGAGATCGGGCGGCTTGCGAGATCTCTGGAATTTTGTAACGCCCGATCTCCCCGGAGAACGGGCGTGCTCGCTCAATGCCGCTCGACCCAAAGGGTTGCATTGCGAGGCATGCCTCGCGTGCCTAAGATTCCATAAAATCCTCCGGAGATGGGCCGCTTGGTGGAAGTTGAGGAGGCCTCTGGGTCGCCGCTTTGGCCTCTCCCTCGGCCGTCGCGAAACGCCCCCGATTCTTCCATCTCTCGTAATTTTCCACTCTTCTCGAGAATCCCAAGATCCGCTTCTCGACCGACGTGACCGGACGACTCATTGAGGAGTACCTCGTGGGTGAGCGGCCGTGTCGGGGCGGTAGCTAGAATCTTCATAATCATAGGACATTGAACGGCGTCACGCACGCCTCGCCGAGCGATCCGTGTGCCCCGCCTCTTCTTGCCGAGAACGATGAGTAGTGCTCTCTCTGCGTGAAATGCTCCTTCGAGGAGGGGAGCGGTGTCTTCGCTGCTCGTTCGCGGCGAAAGCGTATGTTCTCCGCCTTCCGCACGCGGCGCCCTGAATTGACCTTCTTTCAGACCGAGATGAGCGCGTCTCGTCATGCGATCACTGATTTTTGTTTTGCGGGATCTCGCAAAACGGCTTGAGTGACATGGTCCTAGAGGTTCCTGAATGCCCGCTTCAATCGGCTCGGCGGCAAGTCTCGTGAACGGCGGTTGAATCTGTTGGAGGACAGTCCGCGATCGCTGTGTGCACCGGGCGTTCTTGTCGTGGAAGTCTCGAGACTCGTGGGATCGTGACGCCACGCCCGGGTCTCGCTGGCCGATTCTGCCGGGAGGATTGAGTCGAAGCGGCCGCGCCCGGGGGCCGGCCGCGTGGAGCCATGAATGAGGTAGGATAGCGCACGAGCCTCCCACTTTGTGGTCGCCAATTGATCGTACCTTGACCAATGAAGTGATGACGTGTTTGTTGTTTCGTCAAATTGGCGGCCGTTGAATGAGTGAAAGGACCGGTCCTGCTTCACGCGTTGAGCACCTCGGGTGGTACTCGCAAAGACACTCCGACGATCTAGTGAGAGGTCGCCGGGCGGATAGCACAAGGTTAGAGAACGCACTGACGCCATATGCGAATGGCGTATATATACTGCGAGGTCCGACCGTTTTGCGGAGATTTCGGCCGGCGAGAATTGCGCTCCAAGCAGCGTGTCGGGCCGATCGAGTTGGTGGGCCGCAGCCCGCTTCTTGCTGGCGCTTCGATTTGCCGATACACCCGTGAACAATTGATAATGTGCTTTATGTAGAATATCTTAAGCATAAGTTCTCGAGCATTATACAAATATGTGATTATCATTGTTTGATTTTGATTTATGCTCCATGAGGACAAAATCGGTAGCAAGTTAGTTAATAATGGGAAATAGAGTAAATAACAACATCTCAACTATGGTGTGTATATATATCACATTCTGATTAAAGGCGACAAAACAAACAATTAATCTATCAAAGAACCCCGTTCAATACTCTAGAACTAAGCATATATAGATTTTAGACATCATTTTCTAGAGATCATGTTGAAAAAGGTTTGTTTGGTTGAGCATTCAAAACCGCTTAGTGATATTTTACAAAACCATTGCAAAAAGAAATTTTCTTTTTCATTCGAAGAAGATGATGGAGTCATTAAGTTATCATTTATCTGAATGAAATATGAACTGTTGATTGAATTATGTTTGGCTATCTTGTGTTGAAACCCGACTCTCATGTCATTTTGTGGTTTATGCCTATTTATGTTAAATGCAATGGACTCACCGTTACTATTAGTTGCATTTTCGACTCACCAACTAAGTTTTGCATTAACCCTTTTGATCATGACAAAAGGGCGAGAAATATAGGATTGTCACTTTGCATTTAGATAGGGGGAGCATCAAGTAAGGGGGAGTCTAGATACATATCTTTAATATTAGCGCATTGTTTTTTGCTTGATGAACTAACCTCCCACCTAAGATGAATTAAAATTTTGTCATCATCAAAAAGGGGGAGAATGTGGATATCTTGTGTTGCAGGTTAAGTTTTGATGATGAAGTAATCTAAGACAAAGTGACAAATGGAATTCCAAGGCACACCCAACCCAAGAAGTAAGTCCGTGTTAAGGGTAGTTGCTAGGAAGTCGAGTGTGTCTTAGGAATAAATTGTAAACCGCTTTTGAGGATCGGCCAAATCACTCAACAGACTAAGACACACACAAGCAAACCTAATATATGTCTTCAATTGATAAAAGCATGTCAAATAGGTTAGGCACTTGTTGAAATCGATTCATGGCTTGATTTTTGAGAGAACTTGTTTTTGGAAAGAAAGCAATCGATTCATGGCTTGTAACTTTAAAGCTAGAAATCGATTCATAGCTTGTTTAAAGCTAGAAATCGATTCATAGCCTATAAAATTAAAGCTAGAAATCGATTTGCATATTGATGGTTTTAAGAAAGAATTGTTTTGGAAAGAAAACAATCGATTCATGACTTGTGTTTTTAAAGGAACAAAATCGATTTCCCACTTGTGTTTTAAAGCACTAAATCGATTTGTGGCTTGTCTTATTAAAGCTCACAATCGATTTGCATCTTGCCTAGCTTTAAGGAACCTAATTTTATGAAGCTATCAATCGATTACCTTCTTGCTTCACTAAAGTACAAAATCGATTTCTCACTTATTCCTTAACCAATAAATCGATTTCCAACCTATTACCTTAGAAGCAATCAATCGATCATTAATTTATCAAAATAGAGTTACAATTTGCTTCAACGGTCATATTTTTACAAACTCTATAAATAGGATTTAGGGCTTCACAGATCATTACAACCAACCAACACATAACAAAGAACAATTCAAATCCTATTACACAATCACACTTGCTCTTCACTATTCCTATCAATTTGAGCTGATCTCTCTCAAGGGTTAGGTTGGAGAACTTCAATTTGTTGTATTCACCTACTTTAGAGGTATTTCTATTTCTTGTAATTTCTTCAATCCTTGTAATTGGTTTTACCAGAGAGTGGGGATCTCTCTAGGATTTTGACTGTAACAAGGGTGGGGTATCTCTTGTATGTCAATTGGTTGTACTAGAGAGTGGGGTATCTCTTTAGGGTTTTTGATTGTAACAAGGGTGGGGTATCTCTTGTTGTAATTGTTGTTAAGGGCTCTTGCACAAGGTGGGGTATCCTAGGTGAATAGCGCCTGAGTCTGTAAGGGTTTTAAAGCACCCGCTTAAGCTTTGTTTTGATAGTGAAAATCTCACAAAGGATTTGTGAGGACTCGAGTAGTCACTAGGAGGTGGTCAACCAAAGATAAATCTCCTTTGTTATTTATCGCTTTTGTTTCTTATTCGCTCATTCCATAAACTCAATGCGAAAATTAATCTAAGTCATTTAAAAAGGGGAAACGTTTTTAAAGTCTCAATCCCCCTCTTGATCATTGTTGAGACTGAAGCCACTTGTAATGAGATACAACAAAAGAGCACTCCTTAGTTCCTTTTTCGTGAAGCTTAAGGGCATTCATGACATTGAATTTGATCTCTTGATCATTGACTCTCATAGTCAATTCCCCTTCTCGCACATCAATTAGAGTCTTGCCAAGAGCCAAGAAAGGTCTTCCAAGAATGATAGGCACTTCTTTATCTTCATCAAAATCTAAAATAACAAAGTCAGCAGGAAAAACAAATTTATCTACCTTTATCAGAACATCTTCAATGATTCCTTCATGATATGCAATAGATCTGTCTGCTAGTTGAAGTGTAACAGTAGTAGGCCTTGCAACCCCTATACCCAACTGAGTGAAAACAGACTTAGGCATCAAATTGATACTTGCACCTAAGTCACAAAGAGCTCTGCCAGTATAGGTTTCACCAATAGAACAAGGAATGGTGAAACTGCCTGGGTCCTTCAACTTGCTTGGAATTTTGCTTTGCATGATCATACTACACTCCTCGGTCATAGCCACTGCAAGCTTTCAATTCACCAAGTCTCTTTCTTTTAGTCAACACATCTTTCATAAACTTTGCATAGTTTGGCATTTGTTGGAGAACCTCAACCAAAGGAACATTGATGTGAAGTTGTTTCAACACCTCTAAGAATTTGCCAAATTGCTTGTCTTGATGTGCCTTCTTCAATCTCTGAGGGAATGGTGGAGGTGGCACATCTTGATCAAGGACAGGTGGTGGCACTGGTGTTGTATCGATGTCTTTTATGAACATTGGTTGTTTGTCGATCCTGCCTTACTCTTTTTTCATTTTTTTAATTTTTTCAGAATCTTTTTCTTTTCTTTTGTCACCACCACCTGTGTCAGATGATGGCCCATTCAAATCCTTTCAACTCCTTAGAGATATAGCCTTGCATTGCTCCTTACCCTTAGAAGATGTAGCTTCAGTAGTGGAGGGTAATGCTCCACTAGGTCTCTGGGTTAGAGCAGTAGCTATTTGACCAATTTGGTTCTCTAGATTCTTGATTGCGGCTCCCTGTGTCTGATATTGAGTCTTTGCTTCATTCATGAAAGCCTTGAACATAGCCTCCATAGAGTTATCAGTTGCAGGAGCAGCTTGCTTTGTTTGAGCAGAAAATCCTAGTGGCACAGCAGCTGCAGGAGTAGTTGCTGCAGCAGGTGCTGCTGTAGTGCTACTCCACCTGAAATTAGGATGGTTCTTCCACCCAGGATTGTAATTATTTGAGTATGGATTATTTCCTCTGTTGTACCCAACATAGTTGACTGAGATAGGATTCGCAGGGCACTCGTCATATAGATGACCCCCCCCACAGTAAAACAACTTGGAGAGGAACCACAAGGAGCTGGTTCAATTGCTGCTATAAGATCCATTGAGCAGAACTCTTCTAGATGAGGCATCAATCATTAGCCTAGTTTGAGGTTCCAATCCATTGTAGAAAGTCTCCATTTGGATAATGATAGGAATACCATGGTGAGGACATTTTTAAAAGTTCTTTGTATCTTTACCATGCTTCAAACAGAGTTTCAAATTCAGTTTGCTTGAAAGAGGTAATCTCATTTCTCATCCCGGCATTCTTGATTGGTGGAAAATATTTTGTCATAAATTTTTCAGCCATCTCATTCCAAGTAGTAATAGAGTTAGGCTCTAGTGAATTAAGCCAAGCCTTAGCTCTATCCTTCTTCAGGAATAAGGGAACAATTTCGCACTTGAAAGCATCATCTCAAACACTGGGAGAATGAAATTACTGCAAACTTCAACAAATTGTTTCAAATGCGGATGTGGTCTTCAAGGGGACCTCCACCAAATCGCCCAATTGTTTGAACATTTGGAACATTATGGGTTTAAACTCAAAATGGATTGTAGTACTTTCTCGCCTCACTATGCCTGTTTGCATAGTTTGAGGGTCAAAATCGCATAGTCCTCATGGTATCCCTATTATTAGCCATATTAATCACGCCCATTTCAAGAACTTGTCTTCTAAAACCTCCATCATCCTCTCGCCTCTTGGAATTGTATGAGTTGGAGAGCCGGGTGGTGTAGATCACCATGTACAGTCAGTTGTGAGGAGTAGTCATAGCAAAGAACTCTCCCTAATACAATAAGTCCCGAGTCATCGTGAACTCTTCTCAATCTTCTAAAATGTCTTTCTATCTCCTGCAGGTGCAACTAGAATTACGGTGTATTGCGCCTATGCTCAGGTATATGTTTGCGAATGTAGATGTTGCGAAGAATCTAATGTTGTAGCAACAAAAACAACACAAACAGACTTAATAATCAAAAGGCACTAAGTTGCTAACTAATTAAACAATCTATTAAACGGTAAATCTGCAAGAACGCGCCAAAAACTTGTTGTAAGAAAACGTGATAGTGCAAGTTTAATCTTGAAAGTGATTTGATTAACAATTTAGTGAAGAAAGTAAATGACACACAAGTTTTTGGTAACATAAACAATGAAAAAGTAAAGGTAATGTGAAATCGTTGATGAGAACAAGTGAGATGCATTCACTTCAAGAGCTTCATTAATATGCAATTAAGTGTATGTTCAATGCTATAGCATTAGGTGTCAGCAAAGAATAAGACGTTATTCTCTCGAATACTTCACACTAGGTTTCCTTGCAAGAGTTTATCTCTAAACCCTAAAGAAGTACCTTCTAGTCGCTTTGAGTACCTAGCGTTGTTCACCTTATGGGTTATGCTCTCCTATCTCTGGGTTACAAGGAACATTAAGATCTCTAGTTAATGTCCACTACCCATATTACCTTGTGAGATTAATTTACAAACCATATCCGAATTTATAAATGCTATTTAGAATAGACGACCAATCCTACTCTAAAATGGAAATATTATAGCACACAAGGTAAAATGTACAACATTAAACACACTTCATCAATTGCATAATAAATCTAGCTACATCAAATCCAAAGATCTCAACTATGAGTATTTAGCTCATATTGAGCTTACAAAACATAGAAAATAACTTAAACAAAAGAGTAGAAGTCATATTACAAATTTCAAGGTAAGAAATGATACTATAAAGAGAGAACAGTGAAGGAGCTCCAATGGTAACAATGGAGTTCTGGTCCACTTTCTTCTAAGTAGAAATCCACCATGAGAAATGCAATTCAGGTGTTACTAGCAACGCAATAGCCTCAAAGAATGTATCAAATTTTGGTGAAGGAAAGGTGAGCTAAGCACGCTATGAGGAGCTATCTCTAAACTTCCTCTTGACGGCAGAGCAATGGCTATCTTCTGAATGAGAAATGGAGGCTAGCTTATATAGTGTCTCCTTGCACGCAACCCTAGAAAATATCTTCTTTGGGAAATGCGTCCTAGGTTTAAGGGCAATTGTGGGAAATCCACATGAGGTCATACCTTCCGTGCCATCCAAATCGACGCCTATCCTTGCTTCATTTTCCGTGTTTTTCTGCATCCTCTTTAAGCTTTCTCTCATCTTCCGCATTTTTGCTATTGCAAGACACACATGTTGTCACAAAGACTTACACCAAATGCAATTAAAGCATAAAGGGCATAAATATGCCTATTTCAAACCAATTAGTTCCCGCACCATTAATTCTAACCTAAACACTTATTTACAAGCTAAATCACACAACATTATCATACCCTAATTTGTCCGCCTAGGGTCAAAACCCTAATTTTTCACAAAAATAGTAAACTATGAAGTGTGAAATCATTTTGTAGAGTGTAAGGAGCATTTTGCATGCATTTTTAAGGTTTTGAAGTCATCCTAGGGTTTTAGAATCATTTTTAGAGTGGAAATGCATTTTTTGGGCAAGAAGCAAGTTTTTAGGTCAAAGGGTATTTTGGTCATTTTGCAAAGTAGTCATTGTGCACTTTTAAGGGAATTTATTTGGGGCAATTGTTTGAGTTATATGTGTGTTGCGCATGCATTGTTGATTTTGTACAAAAAGTCAAATTTTTAAAAAGTCAACAAAAAGGGAATTTCCTTCAAAATCGCAAGGTGAGGTTTCATATCAATTTTGGGAATGGTGATATCATAGAAGTTTGGGACCAATCATTGAATCCTAGGATATGGACCAAAATGGGTGGAATTTATGGAATTATCATGAAAAGAATAATGAAAAATGGTAAAAATAAGGAAGTGTCCTCAATAAGACAAAATGTCCTATCTTTTGGCAAGCTTGCAAAACTTGGGCACCAAGGCCTCATTTGCTCCGAATTTTCCAGCTATTTTTCACCTCATTTTGTGTTTCTTCATGCCCTTGATCCATGTGAGTTGTATTCCTAGCCATTGATTAAAATTCTAAATCAAATCCTAGGCTACAACTTTGTGTACAAACCCCAATTGCCCTTGACAATTTTTGTGCAACAAAACTCCTAATTTTCGTGTATAACCAGCTATTCCTCACTCATTTGTGTTTTCTCCTTGTCCCTAATCCATGTGCATTGCAATCATGGCCTTTGATTCAAACTCTATCTCAAATCTCAATGGTTTGCAAAAGCACAATGTCCTATATACCCTTAATTTTGCACCTCATATAAAACCCAAAATAAGAGACCATGGGAGGAGAGGGACTCTCATTTTTACCCTAGCACACAATACTCTCCTTTCCTCTCCTTGTTCAGCCGTGTGACCTCTCCTCCCTTCTCCACACAAATTCTTCAACAATCAACCACAAAAACTTGATAATCCTTCATCCATTCAATAGATCTCCTTCAAACCTTCCATAATCATCCAAGTTTCATCAAAATCCACCAAGGGAGGAGGATTTTCGAGAGGATCCAAGCTTGTTGGAGGAATTCTTCAAGTGTTCTTGCTTCTATTTTTCATCCTTCTTCCTTTTCTAGTTAGATCTACAGGTAAGCCTATTATCTCTTGCATTTTCTTTAATTATTAACATGTAGATCTCTCTTCTACTCCTCTTTCCCTTCTTGAAAAAGCTTAGAGGACTCATTTCAAACATTATTGGACAAGGACATTGGGAGCCTTGGGTGTTTGAGATGAGTCCTTGGCCTTGAAGGGAACGTTCTTGTGTTTTAACTATGTTGCTTGTATTTTCATACCCATCTTCTCATTTCTCATTAAATAAATCATCATTTTCTTACTAAGAAGCCTTCAGATATTATGTGTCTTATGTTACTCTTGCATCCTCTTGTTCATATCATGAATTTTAAGTTGAATTTTGGCTTGATTTTGGTGTATGGGGCCTCGGGTTTAAGCTTAGAAACCTAGGGTTTTTGTTGCCTTTTCACTCCTTTGATTTGTGTGAAGAATAAATACATGCTTTGCTTGATGATTGTCTTGTAACGTGGCATGATAATCTAGGGTTTAGTCTTGTGTCTTGTTCTATGTGTTGATTGTGAATCTTGGCATGAAATAATTTGGTGATTTGTTCATGTTGTTGCTTTGGCCTTAGAGGCCTCTTTGTGCATATTTTTGTGCTTGAAATGTGTTGTTTGATCTTGTGTGAATGAACGCAATTGTTTTAATGTGTTTTTTAACTTTTAACCACTCACTTACTTTTTACTTTACCATTCATTAATTATTTACCAAAAAAATATAAAAAAATATTTTTGCTTTTTATTTACCTTTTACTCAAACATTTTTACCACATTCTTACTCTAACTTTTTACCACTTCTTACCAAAACATTTTCAAACTTTGCATTTCATTTATTTGCATCATCCATGCGACACACTCTTATGCTTGCACACTAATACTTGCATACTCCCATATGCTCACATGTACGTTCATGTATTCTTGCATGCTTATGCATCTTGCATTCTTTTATTCTCTCACATGTTTATGCATCCTTGTATGTCATTCATGCATTCATAACCAAGTATGTCATGCATTCAATAGTGCTACGTCTTGCATTCATTCTTAAATGTTCATGTATTCATTAATATCATGTCTTGCATTCAATAACCAAATGTTCATGCATTCATTTATTCCATGTCAATTATTTCAAAATCAAACAAAAATTGCATTCGTTTTCAAAAATTAAAATCAACTTACATTCAATAATGTTCATTCATTCCTTGTATGCTCACGCATAGTTGCCTAATCGTGCATTCATATCCACATGCTTACTCATTTAAACTAAGAATATCCTATGCTTATGATCAATTGCATTTCTTTTGTTCATGATGCCATTTAAATGTCTTGATTTAATTGTGTGACATCCTTTCTACATGCATGTACTCTTATATGAAGACGTAAGCCTACTCTCTTGTTGTAGCATAGAGTCATTAAGATGAATGTACCCTTTTGAGATTGTTGCCGTCCCGTAGCAATTCTCACCCACACAACACAATTGTTTTGAGAACTTTGTCTTGCATCTTTGATAATTGAATCCACTTGATTGTATTGGCATGCTTAATCTTGGTTGATGAATAATATGTTCATGATTGCTTGATCGTTGAAGTATGAGTCTTGTTCATTCATTTGCATTTGGTTATGGATTTAGAATTGATTTGAAATGCTCTACTTCTTTTCTAAAATCCATTTCCTAGATTCATTTTTAAAAACCCTTTTATTTTTCAAAACAAGAATAAAATAAATTGTCATTGATGACCAATCGCGCTAGTTGCCGCTTTAGGTTGTTAATGACGATTTTGTTTTCAAAAGGAGTTAGTAGTGAGGCCATTCTAACCGTTGTTGTTCGGTCTTCGCAAAAGCTCAATCCTATTTTCGAAAACTTATTTATTCCTCAAAAATAAATCAATTGTCAATAATGATCAATCGCGCCGCTGTTGCTTTAGATTATTAATGGTGATTTTCTTATCCCAAATGAGTTAGTAGTGAGACCATTCTAACCGCTGTTGTTCGGTCGTCACAAACGCTCACCCAATTGCGAAAAACTCTTAAGCCGCTTTCGACGCAAAAAGCCGAGAACTACGTAGCTTTGATCCTCATCCCGGCTGAGGGTGCGTAGGAGCGGGGTCCCGTCCCGTCAAGCACCCTTTTAAAAATCTTTGTTTTGTCCTCGAATTTCAAAGATAACCAAAAATATTCCTCTTCCCCTCCTATTTCCAATAAAACAAACTCTTAAATAAAAGAAAAGAAAAGAAAAGAAGTAGAACAAATTGCTTTCAACTCAAACTTTTGTCTACACCACACATCAAGTTAATGGTTCCCTTTCGGTAGAAAGGACGTGTGGGTGCTAATACCTTCCCCATGCGTAACCAATTTCCCCAACCTACATCTATGTGTTTTGAAAGACCATCCGCCTTTCTAAAAGTCCTTTTTCAATGTTTTGGTCTTAAAATTAAAATATTGGTGGCGGCTCTACTATTTTTCACGTTGTCAAACGAGAAGTCCAAACCGGATTTTTCAAGCGCAACAAACATGCTAACAAATTCACTTAAAAACAAGCTTAAAAGCAAGTAATAACCATCATAAATGAGGGTTATCAACATGCACACCTTTTCACACACCAAGTTTTTGGTGTTGTTGGAATTGTAGATAATTTTTGAAGTTTAGATATATTGTAATTTAGTGTTTTATTATTCTGGTATTTTAGTTTTTGATATGCCGGAGCATGTAACGCCCCAAATTATATTAGAAATTAGTTGGAGTTGATTTGATAAGATTACATTATTTTGATTTATTGTGTGGTTGAGCCAATAAATTAGTTGAATAAATATATTTTTATATTTAAATGTATTTTTATAAGCTATTTGTGATATATGATTGTTATTCATATTTATACTTATTTATTTTGTTTCTATAAAATATTAGTGTTTGAGATATTATTTCCTTAGGACATTATTTTGGTCTATTGAGGTGTTAAAATAAATAGTTGTAGTTAAATTGGGCATTGAAAATAATTTAAATAGGATTTTTGAGCTCTTTTACTCGTATACAGCCCACCCCTGTTTCTTGTACCCCCTGTAGTAAACAAACATGGCCAGACCAACGTGTGGCCCAATGGACCGAACCGGCCCATTCCTTTCTCCTTCTTCCCCGCGGACCTGCAACACAAACAAAGAAACCCTCCCTCGCTGCTTCCTCTTCCTCTCTCGCGTTCTCACCCTCCTCTCTCTCGGTTGAACCCCAAACTTCACCTTCCCACACGAAACTGGTCGATCTCAAATCCGACCTCTGTTCCTTCAACCGTGGTTCCGTCTGTATTCGCGATCTAACTTGTAACTTGTAACCGAGCTCGCTAGCACCAACCACCCACACCCACACCCACCGAGCGAGCACCAATGGCATCTACTTTCGTCAAGCTTGATGATTCCCAATGTTCCGAGCGGCTTATTTTCTCTTGAAGAAACAAAGAGACGAGTTAAAGGACCGGTGCCAGAATTTATGCAAAGGGTGTAAGAAGTTTATGACGGCTTTAGGGAAGCATATAATGGAAAAATTGCCTTTGCTGAATCATTAGAACTATTTGGAGGAGGCCAGGACGACCCTGTTAGTGTATCAATTGGAGGACCCGTCATATCTAAGTTTATTAATGCACTACGTGAATTGGCTACTTTTAAAGAGCTTCTTCGCTCACAGGTGGAACATGTATTAATTGACCGGCTGGCAGAGTTTATAAATGTTGAATTGCAAGATGCAAAGGATTCTCGCTGACGATTTGACAAATCAGTGCATTCTTATGATCGCGGTTGGATGAGTTAGGAGCGAGTTCGTGAAGTTCGGTCGTGAGTTTGGAACGCCTCGTAGCTCGTAAGGTTAGGGGTTCTACTTTACCTATATAATAACTTGTATGATATGTTTTATGTGTGGAATATCTCTAGTAAGGTTTGATTGTGTGAATTTTGTGTTAATCTTATGTTTGTTGTTGTTTTGATGTTTGATTTGGTGATGCCATGATACTTGATGTTGGAAATAAATGTATTATTAATATTGCATGCTATAAGTTTGATTAAATGATTCAACGTGAAGAAATATGAGAATGTGTGGATTTGATGATGTTGATTGATGGCCTAGATAGTGTCTTGCCCAGTGAGTCAGTGAGTGTGTGCATGTGCAGGGCTGTGCACAGGGCGCCAGTTTGCTAGAAACTTGGCGCCTGTGGGTGTGTGGCGTGCTGTGTGTGTGCGTGTTGCGCTAAGTGGGGCGCCAAAGTGGCTGCCCCTTGGCGCCTAGGGTGCTTAAATGGAACCTAAGTGAGGTTTTTAGTCCCTAAGAATTAATTTAATCCTTGGTGTGACAAAATGGTCCCTAAGAATTAAATTAATCCTTGGAGTGACAAAATATTCCCTTAGTATCCAATTAAGCCTAATATGTCAAAATAATTCCTAAGTACCAAAGTTAATCCTAATGTGTCCAATAATTCCCTAAATACTAAATTAGTCTTGGGTGTGTCAAAAATGGCCTTAGGTGTTGAAAAGGTCTTCCCAAGTGTTTTGGTCCTTAGGTGAGATTCAATTTAATATATGGAGTGTGGTGGTGGGAAAATGATAAAGTGGTGGTTAATAAATGATGTGGGCTTCGCCAAAGAGGTGGTTAATAAATGATGTGGGCTTGGCCAAAGTGGTGGGTTAATACTTGATGTGATAAATATGTGATGTTGTGATGTATTGTCATAGTGTCACATAAATCATATGCATTTCAAAAGTGGTGGTATGGCTTCGGCCAAAACATGGTGGGTGGCTTCTACCAAACGTGGTGGTGCGAAGACGGGGTTATTGAGGTGGTTATGGATCCACATGCATTTTGCACACATGCATATAACCATGCATTCTTAGAATTCTTGTTGATGATTAATTAATTCATTATTGTTGTTTGTTGGTATTTTAATTGAATGGTAAATGCCTTGATCTCTCGTGGGATTGTTGTTGCTAGATGTTTTCCTAATATAATGCTTATCTTCTTCGGTTATTATTTATGTAAAGAGACTCACCCTAGCAATTTTTAGGTTGCCCGCTCGTGGCGACATGTAGGTGATTCTGAGTGAAGGTGCCATGCCTTCGAGTCATCGAGTCGGCTCACGATTAGTGACACCCGGGGCGGGATCGTAGTGTAGTTATTTTATATTATGTATTTGAACCGATTTGGATTATGTAATGCGTATATTGAACTTGTTTTATTTCCATTGTCTTTGTGAAAACCTTTCGGATTATTGTAAACTCTAAATGAGTTTTGAGGGTTTGAACCCACGTGGATATGGTATGTATTTCACGCACTAGATGCGTTTGAATTTTAAATGTGCCTTGATGATGTTTTTATAAAATGTAGCACTCTCTTTAAGGTGCTTGGAAAAGTTTTTGAAAAACTCGATTTTTATTAATTAAATTAGTATTTAGTAGAAGGGGGTGTTACAGAGCACATGGTCCTTTAGTAGAGAACCGCAACACCCGAATCGGTTTAGATCTAGAGATAGAAAAAGATAAAGGAGATTGCTAAGACTCGGAAGCAAAGAAATCAAGTCTGCATAATGTCTCACAATGAAGGACAAGGCTCAAGACCACACTTTGTAAGAGGAGATCCTGTCTCACCTCAAGATTTTGAAGAAGATCACAGAGATCAATTCATCAACATGGATCCAATAGGTATGATTAATGATAGAGATAGACCAATGAGGACTATGCTTAGTTTGATCATCAAAACATGCAAACTAGCATAGGAAGACCTCATATAGATGTTGTACATTTTGAATTTACGCTTATGATGTTTCAAATGCTTCAAACTATTAGTCAATTTGGAGGACTTCCTCATGAAGATCCCCATTTGCATTTAAAACAATTTCTAGAAGTATGTAGTAACTTTATCATTTCTGGTGTTAGTAAAGATGCATTTAGACTAAGGTTGTTTTCTTATTCTTTGAAAGATAGAGCAAAGGCTTGGTTAAATGCTTTAGAGCCTAACTCTATCCATTCATGGAATGAAATGACTGAAAAGTTTTTAGGAAAATATTTCCCACCTATTAAAAATGCGAATGATAACAAATATTACATCTTTTAGACAAAAAGAATTTGAATCATTATTTGAAGCATGGGAAAGATGGAAGGAACTCTTAAGAAAATGTCCTCATCATAATTTATCTCATTATTATTCAAATGGAAACATTTTATATTGGTTTAGAACCTCAAACCGTAATAATGCTTGATGCATCTTCCGGAGGAGTGTTATTAACTCTGTCATATAATGAAGCATATGAATTGATTGAGAGAATTGCATCTAATAGCTCTAGTTGGCCTCTGGAGAGGGTGAGTGCCCAAAAGAAACCATCGGGGTACATGAAATTAGTGAAGTCTCACTCTATCTCGCTCAAGTAGCCTCTTTTTAGCTAATTTGATAAAGAATTTCACTTCACCAAGTGCACTACAACTAGTGCAAATGCATCACTAGACAAATACAATGTAATGTGAGAGTAGAACAAGCACCTCTAGGTACCACTAGTTGTGTATATTGTGGGGAGGTCACTTGTATGAGCAATGTCCTAACAACCCTATCTCTCAGAAATTATGTAGGATATAATAATAATAATAATAATAATAATAATAATAATAATAATAATAATAATAATAATAATAATAATAATAATACAAGAAATAACAACCCTTATTCCAACACTTATAATTCTGGTTGGAGGAACCATCCAAATTTTAGATGGAGCAACAATAGTGCACCTGCACCTAATGCTGCCGCACTAACCACACCACCAGGATTCTCATCTCAAAATCACCAAAGACCATCTCAACCTACCAATGAGAATTCCTTAGAAAACATGCTCAAATCATTCATAGGTGAAGCAAGAACGGCTATACAAGATCAAGATGCTTCAATTAAGAATTTAAAGAATTATGTAGGACAATTAGCCACAGCTCCGTATCAAAGACCTCAGGGTACTTTGTCATCCAATACAGAAGCTACTCCTTCCCAAAGGCAAGGTAAGGAACATGTTAAGGCTATTTCTTTGAAAAATGGAAAGGATCTTCCAGAATCACATGAGAAGGAAGGTGAAGGAAAGGGAGAAAAAGAAAAAAATTATAAAAATAGAAAAGAAAGAGGAGTGCATAAGCATCCAATGCTCCCGTGATCGTAAGAAGTGTATGTGCCACTACCAAGGTTAGTACTTGAATACCCTCTTCCTCCTTGTCCACAAAGATTAAAAAAGGCTCATGAGGAGAAGCAATTTAGTAAATTTCTTGAGGTACTAAAACAATTGCATATCAATGTTCCCTTAGTAGAAGCACTACAACAAATGCCAAACTATGCCAAATTTATGAAAGATTTGCTTACCAAAAGAAAAAGATTAGGGGAATTTGAGACAGTTGCTATGACTAAAGAATGTAGTTTGCTCATGCAAAATAAGATCCCTAGGAAATGAGACCCTTTCTGTGATCATTTCTTCTGACTTATCACCAAAGCAGGAGCATGATCTCGTTAGTACCTTAAAGAAGCACAAGAAAGCAATAGGATGGCAGGCGGCAGATATCAAGGGAGTTAGTCCTTCAATATGCATGCACAGGATCATTTTAGAGGAAAACTCTAAGAAAAGTATAGAGAGCTAGAGAAGACTAAATCCTATCATGAAGGAGGTTGTAAAGAAAGAAATAATTAAGTGGCTAGATGCTGGCATAATATACCCCATATCGATGCTGCATGGGTAAGCCACTCAGCACAATGTGTACCAAAGAAAGGGGGTGTGACAAAGAATAGCCAACGAGAAGAATGAGTTAATACCTACTAGAACTGTTACAGGTTGAAGGATATGCATGGATTATAGGAAACTCAATAACGCTACCAAAAAGGATCATTTTCCTTTACCATTCATAGGTCAAATGCTAGATAGGTTAGCAGGAAAAGAGCTTTATTCTTTCCTAGATGAATACTCAAAGTTATAACCAAATAGCCATAGAGTCTAAGGACCAACATAAAACTACCTTTACATGTCCTTATGGAACCTTTGTTTTAGAAGGATGCCATTTGGATTGTGTAATGCACCGCAACGCTCCAAAGATGCATGATGTCAATATTCTCATAATTCATTGAACAATCAATGGAAATTTCTATGGATGATTTCTCGATCTTTGAGAAACATTCCAACTTTGTTATCAAATTTGGAACAAATACTCAAAAGATGTGAGGAAACTAATTTAGTGTTGAATCGGAAAAGTTCCATTTAATGGTACAAGAAGACATTGTTCTAGCACATGTAGAGTCTCAAAAAGGTCTAGAGGTAGATAAAGAAAAATTGAGGTTATTGAGAAAGTACCACCACCAAGTACAGATCAAGGGTATTAGGAGCTTCTTAGGCCATACAGGTTTTTTATAGAAGGTTTATCAAAGATTTTTCAAAAATTTTCAAAGCCATTATGTATGCTTCTAACACATGATGCATCTTTCAACTTTGATGAATCTTGGATGGAAGCTTTACAAAAGCTTAAAAGAGCATTGGTGACAAAGACCAATAATAGTTACACTGATTGGAGCAAGACTCATTTGAATTAATGTGTGATGCCGTGACTTTGCAAAGAGGACCACCCTAGGACAAAGGTATGATAAAGTTTTTCATTCTATTTATTATGCTAGCAAGACATTAATTGAAGCTCAAGTAAACTACACAGTTACAGAAAAGGAATTATTAGCAGTGGTATTTGCATTTGAAAAATTGAGATCATAATTAGTTGGCACTAAGGTAATTGTTTATACTCATCATTCTGCCATTAAGTATTTGATTGCAAAGAAAGATGCAAAGCCAAGGTTAATAAGATGGGTTCTCCTCCTTAAAGAATTTGATCTTGAAATTAGAGATAAGAAGGGGGTGGAGAACCAAGTTGTTGACCATTTATCAAGGCTTGAAGGTGAACAAATAGGCACACAAGAAGAGGAGATCAAGGAAAGTTTTCCAGATGAGAAATTGTTAGCAATCACAGAAACTGCACATTGTCAATTTCGTTTGTAAGTAGAGTTGTACCAGTGAACATGACATATCAACAAAGGAGAAGGTTCTTCCACATAGTTAAGTGTTGTGGTAAAAGTGTGATAGTGCAAGTGTACACTGTCAAAAAGTAATTAAGAGTAAGTGAGATCGTTCCCACAAGGAATTATGCTTAAATTGGAAAGTTTAATTTGATTAATAAATTAGTGAGGAAAGTAAATGACACACAAGTTTGGGTAACATGAACAAAGAGTAAAAGTAAAGAGTAATGGAAATCGGTGATGAGAATAAACCGAGATGCATTCACTCCAAAGAGCTTAATTAATATGCAATTAAGGGCATGTTCAATCTTTGCAAAGATTAGGTGTCAGCAAAGAATAAGACGTTATTCTCTCGAATACTTCCCACTAGGTTTCCCTTGCAAGAGTTTATCTCTAAACCCTAAAGAAGTACCTCTAGGTCGCTTAACCGTAAGTATTCACCTTATGGCTCCTATCTCTAGGGTTAAGCAAGGAACATCAAGATCTCTCATTAATGTCCACTACCCATGTTACTCTTGTGAGATTAATTTATAAACCATCTCTGAATTTATAAATGCTATTTAGAATAAATGACCAATCCTACTCTAAAATTGAAATATTGTCACACACAAGGTAAAATGCACAACATCAAACATACTTCATTAATCACATAATAAATCTAGCTACATCGAGATCCAAAGATCTCAACTATGAGTATTTAGCTCATATTGAGCTTACAAAACATGGAAAATAACTTAAACAAAAGAGTAGAAGTCATATTACAAATTTCAAGGTAAGAAATGATACTATAAAGAGGGGACAAAGAAAGGAGCTCCAATGGTGACAATGGAGATCTCGATCCAAATTTCTTCTAAGTAGAAATCCACCAAGAGAAATGTAATTCCAAAGTGATCTTCAGAGCAATCGTGTGAGCAATGAAAATGGTTGATGAACTTGCACGCTAAGAAGAAGCTATCTCTAAACTTCCTCTCGACAGTGAACCTCCTTAATGAGGAATAGAAACTTGCTTATATAGTGTCTCCTCGCGCGCAACCCTAAAATGATCTCTTTTTGGAAATGCGTCCCAGTTAAAGGGCAATTGTGAGAAATCCACAATAGTCATATCTTTTCTGCGCTACACACACACTGCCTTTCCTTGTTTTCCGCAATTCCCGAGCTTTCTCTCTCATCTAGTGATATTTCACTATCACAAGACGCACTGCTTCTTGCAACACTTAAACAAAACACAATTAAAAGCACAAAGGGCATAAATATGCCCAATTTATTCCTGTACCATTGTTTCTAGTCTAAACACCTAATTACATGATAATTCACACAACATACTAGATAATTAACCTAAAATCAAGCTTAGAAGGCAAGTAATAACCATCATAAATGATAGTTATCACACCCCAAACTTGAAACGTTGTTTGTCCTCAAGCAATGACACTTGACACAAGCAAACACAACTGTAAACAAGCAATCACAATCAATGAATTAATTCAAATATGAAGCACAAAGAAGAATCAAGTTGAGCATCAACTTTCAGACTATCACTCAATTGCATACCTTCTGAATAATGAGTTCCCTAACCTACTCCTCGCTCAATAGTGTGTGTGTGACACTTAACTCGATTCGAGATCATAGCAAGGTTCAAGATTTCACTTAGCTAAGACTTAGAGAGGCTTTGTTTTGGGAATGATAAAGATTTTTCAAAAGAAGAGGCGGACTAACAATTCAAGCTCGCAGAGGCACAGCATGATTAAGGGCTTTGATGCAAAGAATCCAAAACTTTTAGGCTAGTGCACTTATTGTAACATAACTTGGCATT